>JAUMJM010000035.1:1286785-1913928 GCA_033558235.1 Neomorphus geoffroyi
CCAGTGGAAATTATAACCTCTATAAAATTGTTTCATGATCAAATTCTGTTTTCTCAGGCCTGTTTTGTCAGATCATGGTCTTGGGCAGGAGTACTGGAGCCACTGAGCTGCCAGGATGACATGTCTAACTAGAATTACGCTGAAGGTAACCAAACAACTCTTAAAAAGGACAGACTTTTCTATCTGTTGATTCCATTGCAGTGTCAACATTTGGGACACTCGATTCTCACAGTGATGTGCCACCCACCTCACAATTTTTGTTTTTAAATTTCTAAACAAAGAGTGGCTGAGGTTTGTGGGTGTTTATTTTTTCTAAAATTGCAGAATTTTTAATATTTAAGTCATTTGAAATTATAATTTGTCTGAGAGAGATCCAGAGACTTCAGCCTTTGAGAGTGTGCTAGGAAGGTAGGAAAGGTGCTAAACCAGTACAGAATATGGACCTCTAAATGGAATAGCATATATAACGGAGTTAAAAATAATGACCTCTGCCTTAAAACAAACAAGCAAACAAACAAAACAACTTATGGCCACAAAATACATCCTTGTGAAATGTACTAATGTTTTTCTTCAGGTCTGTAATTCCAGTAATTCTGTTTGGCTGCCAGAGGAGTGAAGCTGTTGACCAGGAAGGTGATGTGCTTTGTACAGACCAGTCTGAAAGGGTGGTGACAGCAGGGTGAACAGGTAGAAGCCTTCAGAGCCCCAGATAAGTGTCCCAGCAATTCAGTGATAGAGATTTTTCACTGTTCCTCTGACCCTCACAGGCGCATTCACAGAGTAAAATGCTAAAAATTCTGTGCAGTTCAACAACACGACAGTAATTTAATCCTCATGAATTAACTAAAGGTATCAACAAATACCTACCACATTCTGCCACAAGCATCTTCTTAAAATATTCCGTCTTAAGCCAACTTGTATTTTAAAGTTTAGATTACTTGGATTGTTTTCTATTAAAAGACATAATTTGACATGGAAACTATGCCAGTGTGTAGTCTGATAATATGGATGTAGAATCCTTCAGTCAAAAAGTTCTCAAGTTGTACAAATCAGTCACTTTGCTGGATCTCAGGCATTGGTTTGTTCATGCTGGTATTCTGAGATTCTTTAATGAACAGCTAAAGCAGAACTTGAACACATGCTAATGATTTGCATTCAATTGGAGAGTATAAAAATAGGAAGGGGCTCTTTATCATGGTGTGTGGTGATAGGATGAGGGGTAATAGTTCTAAGCTGAAAGAGAGGAGATTTAGATTAGATATTAAGAAAAATTTTACTGTGAAAGCGGTGAGGCACTGGCACAGGTTGCCCAGAGAAGCTGAGGATTCCCCATCCCTCGAGGTGTTCAAGACCGGGTTGGATGAGGCTTTGAGCAACCCGATCTATTGGAAGGTGTTCCTGCCCGTGGCAGGGGGGTTGGAACTGAATGATCTTTAAGATCTCTTCCAATCTAAACCATTCTATGATTCTATGATTATAAATTTGTATTGTTCATTTGAAACACAGTATGAGTAAAAAAGCACACATCTAGACTGTGACTTGTGAAACAGGATACACTTGCAAAAGGAGTGGTCCAAGGAAGTTTTAAATACTTCCTAAGTCAGAGAAAATAATCAAATCAAATTAATGTAACTGTAAAGCAGTCCCACTTCTGTAAGTTTCTCTATTTCTGCTACAGTATTATAGTAATCATGACAGAAGTAGTAGCGGTAACTGTATACAACTGCAATGGAATGCATTTGAAAAAATTGATTTATTTGAAATTGTATAATCAACCTGAAGCTTGAAGATGGGCAAATAAAAGGTAGGATTGCCTGCAAATGTCTTTTAAAGTATTGTTCTGACCCTTTTTCTTTCATGCAGTGAGTAAACTAAAAACCACATTATGTCATAGTGGTTTCCTTTTTTTTCAGTATAATGAACGTTAAATTAACAAACCCTCAAATTAGCAAACAATCCATTGCAAGCAATATTTCTAAAAAAACAAAGAATATATTTTCAGTTGGGGATTGGATTTTTTTATTTTGAATTGAAAAATTAAATTAATATATAACATCACGAAAACCTCTCATTTACTGCAAATGAACACTCAGCTGATGTGGCTTTTTTCAACCATAACTTCTTATATATTATTTTTTAAACTATCTCCGTATCCATTTCTCAACTCAGTTGCATAGATGTAAACCAGAAGTAATATAGCTAAAATTAATAAAGCTGTGATTCTGTAAAGCCAGAATAGAAGATAGAGGTATTATCTTATAGAGCCTCTTTCTCTCCCACCTTGTAATGAAGTAAAACCATTGCACAGCTATTGGCTTAACTGGAAATCTATGTCATTTACATGCATATGAATAGACAGTAGACAATTTGTTTTTGTTTTCAATAGCTGTGAGAACTGAGGCCATATGCCCCACTACAGAAAACATATGCTCTCCGTAACTCCTGTCCATACAGAGTTGGCATATATAAATTGCAGACTACAGTTGCAGTAGAAATTAATTACCTTCTGCCTTCTCTTTTTCTGCTGAAGTGCTTTAAAGGAATAAAAAGTTTAGTTCAAAATTTTGCCAGTTACAAAACATAGTCAGATTAATTTCAAAATCTTGCAAGGAATTAAAAGGTAAAACAGAAAAGAAATAAAAGACGAATAAAAGATGAGGTTATTTATTATTCACCAAATCACAAGACTTTTATCCAAAATACTAGTTATAATCTATATTGTTCAGGTGACTACTGCAGACCTAGGGCTATGACTCATGGTCAGATTGTTAAATGTAAGAACTGACTTATCTGCCAGCTGCTTAAGCTCTTATCGTAGTTATTAGAGAACTAGTCAGCATGGTTAGTGGATCCTAAAACAGCAGTCCGCCCATTAACCATGAGAAATCTATTTTATGGTGAGCAGAATTGCTTTTCTAGTCTGTGTTATGTCTGCACTGAGGAATTTAGGTGTTGTAAGCTAAATCCCACCACAGATGACTTCGCATCTTATATGGTGAAGCAAATGTCCATCAGTATTTTAGGACATCTTTCTAGAATCAAAGTTAAATGTTTCAGAGACGTGAGGCAGCATTACCTTAACCAGATCCAGCCAACACTGGTTGCTCTGAAAAGTTCTTTCTGAATAAGTAGCTAGAGCTTGGAACTCATTTACATTTTTTCCTTCCCTTCTGCAGATTACTAATTTTCTTATCAGTTCATCTTCATCTTCTAGTCCAGTTGCCTTAAAGGGAATGAAGTGGAGAATCCAGAGAAGGCGCAAGAAGGGAAGAAGAGGTCTGAAAAACCTTTCTTCAGAAAGCTAGTCTAGCTAACACGGGCTCATGCATTCTTTACTGCCTCTCATGAAAGACACTGTCCCTGTGTTAGGAATACTGAAAAACTATTGTCTTTCACGTGATATTAAATATTTGTGAACGGGAACTGGAGGCATCCTGGATATAGTATTAGAAATCCCTTTTTAATAAACAGTGTCCATGGTTAAGTACACTTTTAAATAATACTAATAATGTCTAATAATACAAATAATATTTAAGAAAATGCATGGAATTCCAATAAATACGGGGAATTGCAATATTTTTATTGTTTATAAATTATATTTTAATGCACAAGAAACATAAAGTCTACAGTGTGAGAAAAAAACGGAAAATGTTTGTCCAAACTCTATCCCACAAACTTTCAGATTGAAGTGCTTAATTTTCAGTCTATTTATTTTAAATATGATGTGCTATTCTTGGTTGAGCTTCCTCCTCCATGAGTTCGTGAGATACTATTGAAATGTTTCCTTCCAACAGATTGTATAGTAATTGCTGTACACGGAGTGACAGTGTTATCTTTTTTTCCTCCCAGTTCTAAGGACAAAGGCTTTGATTCAGGACTTACTGATTTATTCATTGGGCTTCACATGTTCATTACACTTCCCATAACATTTCCTGTAGATGGTATGGATGAGTTTTCAGTGCTCTTCTTCCGATTTTTTTGCTATTTATCTTTCACAAATAGTTTCTTAAGATTCTGGTAGTAAAGTCAAACTACCAACAGTGAAGATTCACTTTTACATTGTAAATGTTTACAGAAGTCCTAACATGGCTGCATGTAAATGTTCAGGTTTATCCCTATCTGAACGGTTGTTAACTAATTTTATCCATCAGATTTATCCACTTTATTCTAGGTAAAATTTAGCAAACAGGGCACTACTGTGGTCTCCAGCCAGACTGCAGAGTTCACCAGGGAAATGGCACAACAGTGCATTTTTTTTCTGTAACACCAGTTAAAAGGATGAGAGAATGTGTTAGAGAACTTATGCAGCTATCAGAAACATGTACACCACAGGCACAACACAGCCTTGTTGGTTATGGCTATTTGAAAAAACCTAATATCAGTCTATGATTTTAATGATCTATTTATTTGATGCTTTGCTCCTCCCCAGTTGTTGTGATGGATGACACATTGCAATCTAGAATGATTAATTAATTTCAATGGTTATGGTTTCCACCTAAATCTGATTCTACGTGCCAAGTATTTCTACAGAAGTGTTAGGAATCACCTTGCTGTCACTAAGATGTAATTATCAGGAAAGGGGAAGGTAAGGCTTTTTGTGCTCTGTTCCTATCTTTAAAACCAATGCATACTTTATATTACTCTGGTAATATTTACATATCACATTTACAGAATATCCTTCTCAAAGATCACCTCAGCAGGTACTTTAAAAAGAAATAAGAGTATCATTGCATAGCCTCCATACAGTCTATCTTGTTTAGATTTCATCCTGACTGTGTTTCCTGTTGTGAGGATACGTGAAGGATCTCATCCACGTCTCTCTATGTAATAAGACGCAGATTTCAGAAGAGGAGGAAATTTGTTCCAAGTATTGTGCAGATACTGTCACTGGTTTTCAACACTACCAAAATCCCTGTGCCTTTTTTTGTTTGCTTTAAGATTAGGTTTACTCTAGAAATGATAATCCAGGCAGTTGTTTTGTATAAAAAAGAAATGGATTTGCTGTAGCAATATAATGTGATCCTAATTGTATTAGGCTACAAAGTCACAAACAAGAGCATGGCTGCTTTGTTCAAACTTGAGATTAAAGTTCTTTTTCTTTTCTTATGGTAAACCCAATGACATGGATACTTTGCAAATGTATTTGCCCTCAGCAACTTCCTTTTTTAGAACCATAAATAGTGTACTGCTTAAGAAAAAAAATCCCCAAATCAAACCCTGACTTGGCCCTGTGCCGTACAGTATATATAGAACACAGGGTCCTGGGGAGGCCATCTGAAGTGCATGACCCATTTTGAATTCTTCCAGTTTGCATGACTTTGTCACTCTCAAACTGATGATTCTGACAATATTTCTCAGCATCCCTGCTGAATGTTTAAATCTGGCTTCCTACTGCTTTTCATACTGATACTAGCTTTCAATTTGATGAAATGAAGCCATAATTAAACAAAAAACATACAATAAATAATTATAAACGCAGTCTATCTTTTGAGCTGCCTGCAGGCATTTTTAGATACTTGTTTATGTTTGTGTTATGTGGCTTTTCTGTAATACTAATAACTCTCTTTTTCCTGTCCATCTCTAATTCCTCTCAGATATCAGTTTACAATAATAGTTTAATTCTCTCAGATGTCTTTCCAGGACTTAGTGATTTCACTCTGCAAGAGTGGACACTCAGAAATTGCAAGTGTGCAATAAACTTCCTGTCTCTTTTTGCCAGCTATCCTGAGATGTTTTCTGAAAGTCCTAAAGAGCTAGGAAAGAAACTGTAATGATGCCAGAAAGCTGCTCTGAAGTCCCTGATGGTTCTCCAAATCTGTTTTGCTTGTGGGGTCATTCAATTATGTCTGAAATTAGTTCAATTATTCATTTTGGTTTGCAAGTATGAAAATAGAAAATATTTTGAAATCTGGGGCTGTATTCAAACTGTAATTTGAATAAATTGAAGAACAGTTCTAACTGTGGGGTCTGAGGGCTGTTCCTCTTTTACGTAAATGCTGAGACAGCGGACTTGTGTCAAGACCTCCCTGCTGAAAACTTCAAAGGCATTCCTTCCAAGCCGAGAGTTTATTCTAGAACAGTGGAAGTTCCTCCCTGAGGTTCAAAGGGTCATTGCTAGAAAACTCATTATCTTAGAGGCTGGTGAATTGAGTAAAAATCTAAAAACTAGTATGAATATCAACCATCCTCACAAGGTGGCAGGATGTGGGAACTGGTCAACAAATAGAATAAGATAGGTAGATGTTTGGGGAGGTATGGATGATGTGACTGTGGTTACAGTGCAAAGAAAGAGATTTTTCAAGTATGACAAAAACATTTTATCCAAACTGTCTAAACTTGCTTTCAAAGTCAAAAAAAAGGGCTGCTGTTAAAAGTGCTTTCAGAAGACCTGTCAAGGAATAAAGATACATTCCTTGTGTTGAAAAAAACCCACCCAAATGTGGTGCAAAGTCAGCAAAGTATATTTTTGTTACATTTTCTTTGTTTCCTATATTTTGTAAAAGGGACAGATAGGATATCAGGATGTAAGATACCAGATGTGACAAGACTGGAAAAACGTTCAGCCAGCAAAACTGCAGAGCGATGGTATTTTAGTCACTGCAAGGTCCTGCAGGACTAGGTTATCTGTCCCTATTCTAGGCTGTACCATTCCTACAACATGAATGTTTAGGATTATATCTACTGACCACAGATTCTCCACTAAAGAATATTGCTGGGTACAGACTGTTCAGTACCAGGAATACACCTACCTCTCTACAAAATCATACTTCCCTTCTCAGTAGCACTGCCTGCTTCACATATTCATAGTCATCAATTGCTTGGTCCTTGTATTCAATATGCTCCTCTCAAAGATTAATCAAAAACACAGGATGATTAACTGTGACTGTTTGGTATCACCACCAGAACATACAACAGTGAGAGAGTAACTTGCTTTTGAGAAACCCAAAACTTTCTCAAAGGGAGATGCCAATCAAGAGTATGGCACGGCACGGCTGCTACTGACCCAGCAATGTGACCTTTCTTCTTATGCATATTCTATCAGGAACACATTTCAGCAAATGCATGCAAGCATTCAAAAAATCCTCAAAAACATATCCCATCAATCTATTTGCTCACAAACAAGGAAAAGAAAACAAACATTTGACTGGCACCAATCACAGTTCATGTCACACAGTGACACATGAGAACCTCTCAAGGTGAGGACCCACATATGCTGAATGCCCAAGACAGATCTCTTATTTTTGAGCTAAATAACAGTGCTAAATGTAGGGTACAGCAGTCATTATATTTTAGCAGTCAATATGGATTCAATGAGACACAACCTTATAGAAAAAAAAAAATGTCTATATTAGTAAATTCACCCATTTTGGGAAACATTTCCAGGTACTGATGTCAATAGTACAAAATTTCTGGAATGACTGCTGGCCCAATTTCGGCCCGAGTCAGAAATTTCTGTGTAAAATTTAAGAGCTAACATAGGGAAGGAACTATTTCCAAAAATCAGACTAGATGTTCTGAAGAGTTTAATAGTTGAGCAGAAACTGGCTAGTCCCATTTAGCCTTGGAAGAGAGAAAAAGTGCTGACACTGGGTTGGTTAACATGTAGAAAGAGGTGTGTTCTCTGAGTATGCTCGGCCACTTGGCCCAGTATTGAATCAGAAGGAAAAATATCAGCAATTGTATTTCTTGACACCTTTCATGTGGAAGTGGATATTTTCTGCATGGTTTGCTTTCTTTACCCGCACAAAATGGTTGAAATGGTATTATTTCATCATATTTTCATTTTGTTCGAACATACGTTACTGTGTTCAAAAATTAACCAAAGATGAAAAGACCTTACTGACAAATTTCTGTGTGTGTATATAGACCACAGCTAGTGAAAGTAAAGATGTAACTGAAATTGTCATTTCTAGACTTTTGCTGTCAATGAAGAATGAAAGCCAAAACTTCTTGTTTAAAAACAACGAATACTAGGATTGCTTTTCTCACTTATACCAGTAACTATTAACTAGCGTACCAGTAACTCAAAGGAAATGTACCTGGCTTACAGATTTATGTCTCTTATTCTGTTAGTATCTCAGTTTTTAAAACATGAAACCATACTGGTATTATATTTTCTGTTTGGAATGAATTTAAATATAACCGTTCTCATCCATGTGAGACAAAAAGCGCTTCTCACCACACATTTTGAGTTGAGATGGAATCTCTTTTCTTCCATTCAAGTTTTCATACATTCCCCCTACATGAACGTAATTATACCAGAGGGGAGCCTGCATCCTCTAGGCTTTGGTCCCTCATCTCCTGTTGTAAGTTTGATGTAATTTTAATAATATTTGTGCTATGTAATGACTTTTAATAGGCTCAAGAATAATTTTCCACTCTAATATGTGCTTCCCCAAAGGATTCAGCAGCAAAGCATAACTATCAGCTACATGAAAAGTAACCACCATAGAGTCTGAAGCTTTCAAAGTTAATGCTGCACTACTGAAATACTGCAGTATCTCACTTTATGACATCAAAAGCCTTTATTTTACATATAGTATTTTAATCTCAGATTTTTCTGGCTACTGGTTGCTTGATTGAATGTTTTACAGCATTATTCCAATCTTTATGACTATTTATAACTTTATCTTTCTCTTCCACCTACTAAAGAGTAAAAAGCAGTGTGACTTATAATTAACAAGTTAAAATAACTGTGTTTATCTGATAGAAACACTTTCGATGGTCAAAGCTCAAGTAAATGCAAGTGACATGGATATAAGATACATATAATGTCCACATTTTTTGCAATTTGAAATAAAAAAATACTGTGTTGCAATTTAACTGTGCCTGAACTGGAGACTTGCAGGTTCAGTATGTGTATGGTGTCACGGAGGGGTGATCTTTGTTGGCTGCCAGACACACAGCTTCTCTCTTACTCCCTTCTCCTCGGCAAAGATGGGAGGGGACAGAAAATAAGGGGAAAAAAAGCTTATGGGTTGAGGTAAAGGCAGAGAGATAACACCAATTACCATCACGGACAAACCAGACTCAACTTAAGGACAATTAGTTTACACTGCCATTTAAATCAGAGTTGGACAATAAGAAGCAAAGACAAACTAAAACAATACCTCCCTCCCACACCTTCTTTTTCTTGTAAGGTTCAACTTCACTGCATTACCAGCTCCTGTACCTTCCCTCCCCTGCCCAAATGGTGCAAGGGTTTGAGGAATGGTGGTTGTGCTCAGTGCCTAACAGCTCCACTCTGCAGGTTCTTCCTCCTCGCACTTTTACCCTACTCCAGTGTGGGTCCTTTCATAGGCTGCAGGACAGTCTGTGCTCCAGCACGAATCTCCACGGGCCACAGGACAATCTCTGCTCGAGCACTTGGACAATGTCCTCCCCTTAGTTATTCTCTGACCTTGGTGCTCTCAAGGTTATTTGCGTCCCCTCATCCCCTTAATTCCCCCCTCCCCCCACCCCCTGTGCTTCTCTCTGTTCTTGTTTTTGCCCAATCTTATATATTTTCTCCAGTTATGCTGTGTCCTGTGGCGGTTGGTTGGCGCCACTGGAACCAGCTGTGTCTTCACGGGACAGCCCCAGCCACTCCTCACACAGGCTGCCCTACACCTTGTATAAATGTCCTTTTCTTTTAAATAATGAAGTTTAAATATTAATGATGTTTGGATTTTTAAAATTATTCAGTTATACTTGAAAGCTATTTTGCATTGTTCTGAAAGTAATACATATTTGAATTTAGATTCTTTTCAATTGTTAACTCTCTCCTTCTTTCTTCTTCCTTCTTGGATGTTCATATATTGACTCAGAGAAAAGAGACTTTATTTTTTCCCTAATTCAGCTAGGAAGTCCTGAATGATCACACTATCCAGATGTAAACTTTTATAATGAAAAATGGTGTCGTGTTTTGAAACCAGAAGTGTGGCACAGTGTATAAGCATATGACATTTTGAAATAACTGTATCAATAAAAGCAGATGAAACATGGTATTTCTAAAAATTTTGACTCTGAAAACTCTTGAATGAGTCTGAAAGCAGTAGGCATAGCTGACATCAAGATAGCTGAAAAGTGGAAAGGATATAATTCTGAAGACAGATTTATGGAGCATCCACCCAGCTGAAGTCTTAAAGAACTGAAAGACATAATTCCACGCAGATACATAGTTGAAAATTGCAGTGATGTGACACGTTTCTATCTTTAATCATTTATTAAAGGACTTTGTTTCTTTTCATTCAGCACTAGTTTCCTTCTCGATGGCCTGCAGTCATTCAGGTTGATCAATGATTTAATAATGTTATCCTTCCATCAGTTCAGTCTCAAATTCTTTTGTGGGATCTTTTACAGTTTAATAGAGCTTAGTTTCAGGTTAGAAAGATCTGACGAGTTCAAGATTAAGATCTAACGTGGCCCCACATAGCCATCCAGTATCAATTTGCAACTTTGAATGTTAAACCTCTAACTTTCATTTGAGATCTTTCTATCTGTTTTCATGGAGACCTTCCCATTCCAAGTCTATAAGAGGATCTTTTTTAGGGAGATAATATTTCCTTTGCTTTATTTCGCATTATCCATGATAATCTTCAATGTAGTAGCAGCAGGACCAACTCTCTAATGACATTCAGAAATTGCAATTTTAGCCTTCATTTTTACCATTTGTTCTGAATGCTCAAAATTTGGATCTGTATTTACTCCATTAAAGCACCTTGTCCAAATGGAGCAAGATGCAGAACTTTCAACTCACACTTATTTTAGCCACCCTTCCTGTAAACATTTTTCTTTAACCACATAGGGCACAAGGAATGGGAAGTTACTTACAATGATGTAATTATTTTAAAGAGCATGAAATAATTCTGAATTGATTTATTTATATGAGGCTAAGCATTTTGACAGTAAGAGGCATTATTGAATAAATGGTTGTGAAACTGCTGCTTACCTTTGGATCTGGCCTTACTTTTCCTAATGTTGCAGAAAGCCCGGTTGGTTTTGATGATCATTTTGATCTGTTTCTGTACCTTTCTAATCTTTCCAGTATGTTGTTAGTGAGACAGGGATAAAGGAATTACACATATCACACAAGATGTAGTTGTGCCATAGATTTTAAGTGGTAATAAAAATGATGTTTTCTGTTTTCTGCTCTATTGGCTTTCTGACAATTCCTAATATTTTTTAAATTGCTAATGATTATTAAGTTAATGGTTTCATTGACCTAATTTTAATATAAACCTATTCTCATTCTTGAATAGGAATAGTAAGTGTAAAGCCCATCATTCTGTATGCATGCCAAAGCTTGTTTTATTCCTTCTGTATTATTTCACATTTATTGCCTTTCAATCTTGACTGTCAAATTAGTGTCCAGCACTCAATGGATTTCTGGAATCTGCAGACATAACTTTTGGTTTTGTCATCCTGAATAATTTAATATGTCAGCAAACTATGTCACCTCACTATTTGTTCCTTTTCTAGCTCAATAGAGTAAAAAAAGTTCTAGATATAGATCCCATTGGAATCTCTCTTTCAGAAAACAGCCATTGATTCCTACCTACTCCTACTGTTTCAGCTTTCAAACTGGAATTAATTTAATTCGATTTTCAAAAATACTCTTAACAAAAGTGATCTTTTAAGATATAAAAGAAACTTTTTGAAAATTTAACTGCATCTCCAACTGGAATATCAGAGGTTACCGCTGCTCATTGGCTTTTTTATTTCTTCCAAGAACTCTAACACACCTGCAAGAAGTTATTTGCCACTACGGAATCCAAGCTATTTCTCCTCCATCATATCATATCATATCATATCATATCATATCATATCATATCATATCATCATAGTTATCTTTATATCCACTAATTCTATTCCTTGTTATAATGTCAGCCAACTGACTTGATATGGAAGTATTATTTCATCGGTTTCATGTTCCATAGACATTAATTTACAATTTGACATTGCATTTATTACCTTGCAGTCCTTAGATACTAAAGTTGTTTTAAGTTTTAATGTGCTCAGGCAAATTTAATAGTTTGATGGTTTCTTCTTCAAGTTTTTGATTGATTCCTTGGTGGTTCTATTCTTCATTTTTTATTTTGCAGTACCTCTGGCAAGTCTTTGCTAGAGAATGGTTTCGGCCTGGGAATCTTCCTCAGCTTCCCTACGCCAGGGAATTAATTCAGATTTTCTACTATGGGCCTGTATTTTTATTTAATTTAGTTTCAATTTATCAGATATAACTTGGTATGAAATACATTTCAGTGTTGTACAGATCACAGATTGCTTATTTGTTAAATCTTCAACTGATGAAATTAATACATGTATGCATACATTTAGTACTGTTGGTAGAATACTATACTTATGACAGGAAGTTTTCTTCAAACTTAATAACTGAAATGAGAAGTCCAGAACACACTGATTAAGGAAAATAGATAACGACAAGTCTAACTTCTATGTGAATTGTAATTTTGAAAAAAAAATTATCTAAGCCTTTCCGGATTGTTCTTAAAGGATGGCAATTTCCTCTTGAAGGAACCCAAGCAATTACACTGGATTTTGAGGCACCCCTTATTAAAATATTTCCCACAGGTATTTTAGAGAACTGTAGGTTCTTCAGGCTGTGGCCCCTACATTTGAGCTTTGCTCTGACTTCCTTGGACCAAAAGCTCATGAACCTTTATGCTACCTGCCTTCTGAGGAAGGCAAGAGGGACTAACTCAGTAGTCATGCGCTGTTTCTTTTTCTCCATGTGCTCTCTATAAATAGGCCCAAAGGTTTTGTTTACTCTAATTTCTTCTCAAGTTTTCCCCTGGACATCCTGGAGATTTTCTCTTAGTAGAGGAGGAAATTGAAAACTACAAGAGATTGGCTTGTTGGAGTTTTTTTAGGAAAAAATGGAGGGGGGGTGTGTGCATGAAAGACTAAAAAGGAGAGGAGAAGAACATCAGGTAACGAATAACAGGAAATTTGAGCCTTGTGAATAGTGGCAGAGGTAGCTGCTGTCTGCAGGTGGTTTCTGTGCAAAGCTTCAGTATTGGGGGGGGGAAAAGAGGGGAAAAAAAGACTCATTACTTATGATAAAACTGAGAAAAATCTTTTTCTGGTTTTAGTGAAAGTTTTTCAATGTGTGCAGACAAAAGAATCCTAATCCTTTGCACCATTCTTTGTAGTGTCTTTTCCATTTCACTTTGTTTCTTAAACTTTAAAAAAATGTTTTATTTTCTGTTCTTCAATTCAGACCCTGGTAGTGAGCGACTGCTGAAGACAATGTGGAAGTTTTAACTGTCCTTTAGAAAACAAATATGCACAGATTGAGACAATCCCTGTTAGTTGTCACTGTTTCTTTGTTAGTTTCTGTTGCAATGTAGTTTGTTTTCAAGTCTTCATCTTCCTTAACATACACAAAGATCCCTCCTTCTGTCTTGATTGAGCTCTTTTTTTAATGAATCTTCTATGTTTCATCCAAATTATTATTTGAAGATACGGTTTATTTCTTCTCGTGCGGTGTAGGGACAAGACTTCATTATTAACCGGTGTAGACACCTGTGTAGCATTAATTCTCTTTTGGTTCAGAGTAAGAAGGCAAAACTCTTTGACTTTTACAGTCAGTAGTTTTGAAGATGTCGCTCTTGAGCAACAGTGGAGTCTTTAAGACCAGTATCACGCATGCTTTTCCCTGTGTGGTGGTGTCAGATCAGATTACCTTAGGTTTCTATACAAATTACTTAGTTGAGCAAGCTGAGAACAGATCAGCAAATTCTTATATGTCAGTTAAAACCTGTTTGGTGGATTTGAGTATGCTTTAAAAAGATTTTTATCTTTAAACATCTAAGTAATGTCATGCACTTGTACAAAACTAATCACATATATAGTATTAAGCAGCCTGAGACTTTTTTCCTTTCTTTCCAGGTGTTGTTTTAATGATGCCAAAGAACACATGAAAACAATTATGAACACAAATTTGTGCATCTTTTTCTCCATCTAATTCATTAAGAGCAACCATCTCACTTTGAAGCCAACTGCCAGCACTAGTAAATAAATAAATTCTCCAAATTTGTCATGCTGTAAATCTTACTTTTGTGTACTTTTTTAAATATAAATGTAATTTTTCAAGTGATAAAAGTAGTGTGAAGAATGCTACTAGCTAATGTTTTTGTAGCAACAATGTCCCATTTTCCTTTTTGTTTTCAAGGAAAATACGACTTCTGCATGCACTGTTGCTCTTTTTTGTCCTTCTAAAAGATTTTATTCCACAACCATAAATTTGTTTAACA
Source organism: Neomorphus geoffroyi (assembly GCA_033558235.1). Classification (NCBI taxonomy): domain Eukaryota; kingdom Metazoa; phylum Chordata; class Aves; order Cuculiformes; family Neomorphidae; genus Neomorphus; species Neomorphus geoffroyi. The sequence goes on from JAUMJM010000035.1 coordinate 1,301,041, forward strand.
GGTATTAATTTTAAAAATTAATTGAAGGTTTTGTGTGCACTGGACACCACACCAGAATTTTGTCATACCTATTAGCTGAACATGGGACCTCAAAAATGCAGATAAAAATATGTACGATATACTACTACAGTCATCTTCTCTGTTTTTAGTGTCTGTTGAATATTTCTGGCAAATGATATCACTAAAATCATCTGAGAATATTAATGATGGAAGCTTTTTGAAACAGTGACTTGACTCTCTTGGCCTGTTCTCATCAGCCTCTTGGCAAATGTTGACATAAAAGTTTAAGTCATTTCCTATTCTCATTTTGTTGGAATATTCAGTTTTCAAAAAAGCAGTGGTATTCCAAACTTCTGTTTTTAACACTAAGAACAAAGGTTGGTTTAAAGTCACCAGCCATAACCACATTTTACACTGTACTTTAGGAACTGTAACTGAAATGTTTAGGAGTTGGTTTTGGGGTGTAACATATATAGGGTGTAAAGGAGAACAAGTACTTAGAATTTTCTGTTTAAACTATCCTAACCATGTTTTGTGGCAGATATCAATGTAGAAAATGGGCTTTGTTTTTGCTTGCTCTTTCCATGCATGCAGATATTATGTACCTAAAAAAAAAATACGCACAAACCTTCGGGAACTTCTAAGGCTCAACAGGTTGTAATTTCAGGCTATGCATCAAGGTGACTTCCCAATGGGAGAAAGATCTAATGCCTCATAAAGACATTTAGTAGGTTAGCTGCTTACCTTTTCTCCTTTGCAAAGTCACTGATTCTAAAATCTCTCACTTTGCTGCTAATTAGTTCTAGCTCCACTGACTTTAGTAGAAATACTCTCCACCTCAAGGCTGCCAGAAAAGTATATAAAGAGGTAGAAACAAGTTTTGTGCTAGTTGTAACTTCCTGCAGGATGAAGGTCACCTGTCTAAGCTATGCAGAGTATGTAGGAAAAAATCTTTAGTCTCAGTCTCAACGTTGAGGAAAGACTATACAGCACTGGGAGAATCGAGGATACTTCCCAGTAGGTCTGGCCTTAAATGAGAGAGCGTTCCAAGAACAAGGAAGAGAGAATAATGGGTGTATGTTGGAGGTTGAGTGATGGCTGTCAGATTCATTCCGCTTGATATTGGGCATTTATATAAGATTTTAAAGAAAATAACCCCTTCACAATCAGTGTATTAGTGTTTATTCAGCATTTATATCATAGATGGGATTAAGGGTCCCTCCAGTCATACTTCCTAATGGTCTCTCCTTTCCCGCCGAGGAGAAACACCTTTATGTAAATAACCACTCTGTAAGAGAAAATGAAACAGGGTCAAATTGCAGGTTGACGACTTCTCTCCCTTTTTCTCTCTCTCTTTTTCTTTTTTTTTTCAGGATTCTGTTTCCAGTTAGGTGTTCTTAGGCCTGTCTGTCTCCTTAAACCTCTCTTCTGTCTGCCTGAGATGACCACAAATCAGATGAGACCATGTCAGTGTATTGTGGAATGCCACTTACACAATGAGGTAATTCCTGTCAGCTGGAAAGACTGACTGAGGAGAGGGCTAGTCATGGCTTCCAGCTCCCTGGACTTCCCGGAGGCAGCGTGAGGCAATTTGCCTTGCGGGGCATGGTGCTGACTTTCCTATCTGCACGACTGTCTTCGTAACTAAAGAGCAGGATGCAGAGATGAATCGGCAGTGACAAGAGGGCAAATCACAATTCTGAGTTACATCAAACACAGCATCACCGGTCCAAAGTGGTGATTATTTCACTGTATTCAGTGTTGGGGTGGCCTCACCTTGAGTACTGTGTGCAGTTCTGGGCCTCACAATTTAAGAATGATGTGAAGGTCCTTGAATAAGTCCAGAAAGGGCAAAAAAGGTGGTGAAAGGTCCAGAATGCATGTCCTGTGAGGAGCAGCTAAGGATTTTCAGCTTGTCTGCTTTGGAGAAAAGGAGACTGAGGGGCAGCCTCATTGTTCTCTACAGCTTCCTGAGGCGTGGCCATGGAAGGGAGGTACCGAGCTTTTCTCTCCATTGTCCAGACACATGGGAATGGTTCAAAGCTGCATCAGGGAAGGTTCACACTGGACAGTAGGCAGCACTTCTTTACTGAGAAGATGTTCATATTCTAGAACAGGCTTCCTAGAGTGGTGATTGATGCTTCAAGCCTGTTAGTGTTTAAGAGGCATTTGGACAATGCCCTTAGTAACGTGCTTCAACTTTGGTCAGCCCTTTGGTCAAGTAGTTGGACTAGATGATCAGAATAGGTTTCTTTCAACTGGAACATTCTATTCTATTCTTTTCTATTCTATTCTATTCTATTCTATTCTACAGGAAGCAGTTACATCCCAGGCAAAAGCCACATCTACACTGTTGAGGAGTACAACCTTGGCTAAAGATTCCTGAAAAAACACCAACACTGTACCTCAATTGTGAGCTGTTTGTCATCAATGTCAAGTCTACAAGGCCATTTACACATATATTTTAGTCTGTATCCTGTTTGGTGGGAGGCTTTTTATCAGTCAGCAGAGAATGCCAGAAAGATCTGTCATGAACAGGAGCAGGAGTAAAAAATAGATGTCTGATTCTACTGTCTGTCTTTCTCCTGGGCAATACCTACTTATTTTGACCACAAATACCTTCCTGACCTTTGATATAAACTCATCCACCCTCAAAAAATAATGAAAGTGTTCCCTAAGCTCTTTATCTCTTTATTTGCTCTTTCTGATAGACACTGACAGACATTACATGGTGCTGGCTAGAGGAGGCACACTTTTCCCTAGATTCTTAAATTCTTAGATTCTTAGATTCTTAGCTCCAGCTAAAGATGTGGAAAATGGACCTACTTCTTCTTTCATCAGGAAGCACCCAGATTCATAATTTCCTTTATTCTCATCCTGTACATATCCTATGGTACTTCTGAGCCCGTGCATATCAAGTAGTCCAGTTTGCTTTCATGACATTGGAGAAACCTCACTAGAATGCTAGATTTCTACACTCAGAAAACTCAAGCAAGAGGACCTTCTGGAGACCGTCAAATCCAGCCTTCTGCTCAAAGCAAGTTTAGCTTCAGAGTTAGGCTGGGTTGCTCAAGTCATTGTCTAAATGAATATTGAAAATTTTCAAAAATGGAGATTTCAAAACTTCTCTTGGCATGCAGTGCTTAGCCACCCTTGTGTAATTATTTTTTTTGCTTGTATCTAATTGGAATTTCCATTGTTGCAACTTGTAACTCTTGCCATTTTTTTTTATTTCTAAGGACTTCAAATGTACCTTGTGATGGAACAGAGTCTGCTATTTGGCTAAAGTGAGGTGGAAGGAGTTAAATGGCTTATTCAAGATCAATCATCAACCAAAAGCCACAATCCAAAGTCAAGTTATGTAATTAGCCAGGAGACAAATTGACATTTCTCATTCTGTTCTAAAAGAAGGGAATAAAACCAGTAAAGAAACTGCAACACAGGAGTGACATTTGCTTTTCTTGAGACATCTGTAATTACTTGAGGTAAGAGTTGCTAAAAGTGTAGTTGTCAAACCAAAAAAATATTTGAAATTTCAGCTTTGCTTTTGTTTACTCTGGAACAATTTCCAAACCATTTCAATAGCTGATAACATACTTGGTATTTAGAAGTATTTGCTAAGTCCTTCAGACTGCAATTAGAAATTGGCCAGACTACAGTTTGTTTCGGAACTGTTCCCCTAACCTTTTTACTTCTGGCTAAGTCTGATTGTTTTTTCTGTCTGAGGGCTGTCAGGCTTTGCAGAGAGTAAGATAAGACTGGCAAACAGTCTGTAGTGAATAGGAAGGCAGTGACATCCTTTGTAAATTCTTGAAAATAACAGGATTCACAAATATATTCATGAATGTTCAGCTGTTATCTGAACACCTACTAACTGTATATAGAGTTGATCCATAGATTCACTAAGCAGAAATCAGTTTGGTTTTCATGGTCAGTATCATTGCTGTCACCAGCAGAGTACTCACACGAGGTGCTGGCTGATCCCGGACTTCCTCTGCACACAGCTGAGCCTAAATTCCAACCAGGGTGAGAGAGTGAGAAAGGAGCTAGAAACTTTCTCCAGGAAAACAAGGCAAATGCTGATAAATAACTTGCTCAAAATATCCAGGAAGCAACTTCCAGATCTGGAAACTTAATTTTACTGATCCTAATACTTTAAAAGTAATTTCAGATGCAAGTTGTGTTCTCCCTAGTTTTTGATTTCTCCTAGTTTTTAGACTTCTTCTACAACAGTACACCAGTTCTATTTACAAAAATAAACACAATCAACAGATATGTTATGGATTGTACCTCGCTTGCTGAATTGGTTAGACAGTATGTTAGATTCGAATGTACAAGCCAGCAGTTTCCAGTCATTTACCTTTCAGAAGTAAATTAATATTGCCTTTTCTTCCCCCCCAAGGGAATGGGAAAGAAGCATTATAGCTGCACTTGCTGGGACAGAAGAAGAGAGATCCGGGCAGAGTAATTAAAGGCAAACAAAGACACTTTTCAGCCTGTTAGATAGGAGTCCAGTGTCATACCTCTTAAGTCCCTCAGGGTGGGGCAGACATACTGTTGTAGAATTGCCCTCCTTTGGATTCAAGACAAAATACCAGAGAGTTATTCACAGAAAATGAGTGAAGAATAGGCAGGAGAGAGGAAATAAATAAATAAATAAATAAATAAATAAATAAAAAGATAGATAGGTAGGTAGATAGATAGATAGATAGATTATGACTTCTTCTGTACAAAAGTGCCATATTACTACATAGTAACATTTAAAATTGCTTCAGTGCTCAAGCTCAGCAGCATTTTGGAATTCTTCTCTGGTTTATTGTGGTAGCATGAAAAAAAAACAGGACTGGATATATTTGCATTGACTTAATTCTTTCTGATAAGCTAAGTCCAAAATTAAAACAGAAGTCCAAGTGAATTCAAACTTTTCCCACATAAAAATCCCAAACTGTGGGTTGTAGAATATAAACAGGACTTTAATTTCATATTCATGTAAGGAATGTTAACTAGTAATGTAACAGTTTCAAGGTTTCAAGGTAGGGATAATATTTTTCAGACTATTAATATTTCTTTGATACTGTGCAAAGCCATACATCACAGAGAAAAGATACTTGCTGTCTAGGTCACAAACATTTCCAGGCAGTAGTGGAATGCTGGTTCCTTCGTTGTACAAAAGCTGAAAAATCAAGCCCCAGCCAAAGGGTGTTCTAAATCAGCAATATCAGTTAAGGTCACTTAACAGCTTCTGTTGTCAAGATGAAAGAGGTCTGTGTCACACAGGCATGCATACACAAGCCTGTCGTGTCACCATAACCTTTTTATATGGTATGCCTGGAATGAAGAACAAATGTACCCATATTGCATCCTTTTTTCCTTGAGAAAATCAGAAAGGCACCAGAGACACTGTTAGGTGGGAAACTATTACCACTGCTAGGTAGATTTAACTTTCTACTTTGTTTTTCTTTAATATTGAATTAGTCCTATCACTACACTAAATAATTCTTCTCTCTTGATGGCTTTTACACCTTTAAAATACTTCCCTGCTCAGTAGACTGTAAGCCAACCTATACGTACATGGGCATTGTAATCATTCCTGAATGAAGACATGAGAAACAAGAAGCATCAAGCTGCCCTAGGTAAGACTGCTCAGAGAGTACTGATGAATGGTGACCCACACAGGGAAGGTCACCTAATGTGCAACACCTGCACATTTCTGCTTATAATCTGAAACTGAAATGCCTGTGATTTTTTCCCCTATCCTTTGCTTTGTCTTTAGCTCTATGTTGCTCTGTTATTAAAAGCAAATAAATTACACTTCTTGGTATTTTGAACTGGATTTATTTTGGTTTTAACAAATATTTCCAGCCCCGACTACCAATTTTACTCAGGGTGTACTGAGTTATGCCTCCTGTTCTTTCACTGATGCAGAGCTGCCTTCGGCAGAGATGAAGCTTGGGAGGAAACACTGTGCAAGAGCAGTTTTCCTGCAGACTGCATTCACTAACTCCAGCTCCTGGCAAAAAAATAAAGGGAGCAATAGAATAAATGACTGGCCAGGGAAAAGCCAAGTATCTTGGCTGTTTGTCTCTAGCCACCTGGCTACCACAGCAGGCAGCAAGCTTAAAAAGAAGAAGAAAAGCTAACAAAATGAAACAGGAGACATTGCTGGGAACTGAGGGGGCTGGATGGCATAGGTAAAAGCCTGAGCCTCTGGCTGTTAGTCAAAGGTTAGGCATATTGGCACCTGCTGCAGATCAGCTAGCGGAAAAGAAAACCCATCACTCTAATTTACAGCTTGAGGAAATGTAGCAGGCACCATCAAGCTTTGCACCACGATGTCTGGAGCCCTGGTTTTATTCAGCTTCCATGTCACTTGTGAGCAAGCATCCTGTTATCAGTTTGTAATCCCTGTGCTGTTATTTGCAGCTCTTGCGTGGGTCTGTTTTGTAGTTCAACAACAAGCTCTGGGGTCATCACCTTGTTTCTGTGTATTTGTATATGTTTTGTACAACATCTGACAGTTTCAGGTGTTGCAGAGCTATATAAAATGATTAACCTACAGACAACAGTAAGCTCATTAGTAAGGAAAGGGAAACTGAAGAAAGGTAGAATCTCACTGTAGAACAATTTTGCTGGTCATGACAGGTACAATGTTCCTGTTCCTTAGCTTTGGAACCTATTACAGGGATTGGTGTAGTTTCATGCTACAGTTGAATAAGGCTCAGGGAACTATAAGATGGATATCTAATAGAAATCAGAAATATCTTTATTACCTGCTTACCATAGATGGCAGATCCAGACAAAACTTAGTTTATTAATCCTCTAGGACATAGTGATAAAATCATACAATGCCAAGTTGGAAGGGACCTCAGGGATCGTCTGGTCAGACCTTTTTAGGTGATAGTTTAAATAAGATAGCCCAGAACCCTGTAGAGCTGAGCTTTGAAAGGGTCCAGTGTAGAGGAATCTACCACTTCCCTGAGGAGGTGGAAGTCAGTATCCACAGATAGCTAACTTCAACCTCTGGAGTTCAGTTTCAGCTGAGTAGTGAAAGTAACACAAGACTTCTGACATTATTTTGAAATTTGGTATTTCATAGCACCGTACATTCCTTTATAGAACGGTTACTTGAGCAACAGCAATTTTTTTGTTATTTTTTTTTTTTTTATTTATCTCCTGCAAACACACCAAATATCTGTCCAGGACATTTTCCTCTTGTTTAAGTTCTCTCATTTGGTCAGCATCCAAGCAAGTAAAACAACTAGTGATTTGTTCAGTAGCCACAGCTTACCTGGATTTTTTTTCTCTCGGCTTACTCAGATCTTTTTCAGCAGAGTTACGGGAGCTTAAAAGAGGTGCACCGTCCAGGATCAAGTTCACTCTTGCATTGATAATTCCATTGGAGAAAAATCTCATTTTCATGTCTCGTTGTATATTCATTTAGATGTGCTTCTCCCAACTTAAATTGCCATTTCAGTCAGCTGAAAGCAGTGATGAATATATGTGGAGTGCTTCACGCTGAACTGTGTTTGGTTTTGAAAAAAGTTCCATTCAAAAATATTTGCCCACCTTTACCAATATATTTTATGTCATGCTGCCATTAAGTACATTCTATGACAGGTATAATATTATTAAACACATATTCTACATACAATAAATCAGGACAGGAGCTGATGGGTAGTAGAGAAAAACCCACAGAAGAGGAAAAAAAATAGAGCAGAGAAGGAGGTGAGCAAATAGGGGAAAAAATATCCACAAAGCTTAAGGGTTTGGAGACACAAACAAACTTCTGCGTCAGCAGGTTTGCGGTAGCTGTCCTTGTGTGTGATCTAAGCCCCAGCAAATGCAAATACTGTTTCAATAAAAGAACACTAAACCATTTTGAATTAACTTGAAGCCTGAAATCACACACATGAATGGTCAGCAAAGATTAGCTGATATACAGGATTCTTTTTCCTCCTTCTTTACTTATTAGGGTTTTGCCCCATCCACAAAGGTGTCACTGAGATGATTTGAGAGTTTGCCTTCTGCAGTTGTACGGACAGTTTAGCTGCAGCTGATCAGCCTCAGATATGCTGCAGTTTGTGACCTGACATGTTTTAAGTAAGATCAGTACCAGTTTATTTCAGGTTGCTCTTACTTATGATTTGGAGCTTAATGTCTCTGTGTGTGCTGTGTGAGGAGATGGCTGAGATCATCTAATAGATTCTTCCTGGTAAAAAGGTTGTTTTTCTGCTTCCAGCAATGTACTGCCTGATCCTTTGACAAGCCAGTTCAGGTCACTGGGCTGGCAGAAAATAAACCAAGCAGACAGAAAAGAGTATCTTTCTGTTGGCTTAATGAACAAATTTGAATCAGCAAGGAATCTGCTGAGTACAAGCACAGCTAGTGGAGCCAGGGAAAAGAGCAGGAGCATGCAATCAGGAGAAGGACAGAAGAGAAAAGGCAACTCTTTTTGTTGAACTCCATTGTCAGAGGCATGACAAAAGAAAGGAAAAAACTCTTTTTGCTGCAGTTGTGGATACTAAAAGTGGAAAAGAACTTTGGAAACTGAGGCTTGGCACTCACTCGTCTCCCAGAACTTGATCAGGACCAATGCATGGGCTATGCTTGGTTTAACAGAATTGAAGATTTCACATCTGGCTTTAGCTATCAGACTGATACTCTCCTCCTGAAAACACTTTAACAACAGAAATCTTACACTACCTTAGATTTCTCCTTCTAGAAATGATATCTCTTGATAACTGGATTGCTGTTCCTGGTTTTGTTTGTTTTAATAACTGGATGCTAAAATCTCTGGTTTACATCATGAGAATAAAACACCGCAGACATAAGAGATGACAGAAGTAGTTACACATTAGTAGCAGAGAGCACCTGCTTGTGATGTCAATTTTGAATAGGGTTAGTGGGCTTTAACTTCTGTTCTTCTGAGTAGAATTAAAATAAGCCTGAAAAGGGTCTTTCAGTACCCAGAGCAGAAAAAGCTGGAATTTCAAATTTCCCCAGTTTTCTGTATCTGACAGGCAATCTCCACACTGGAAAATCTTTGGCAGCAATAACCCACAGCTTTGGAAACGTACTCATTGATGTTCTTGGATGACAGAACTTTGCCTTTATTTTGCTTACACCTCCCCTTTTCAACTTTTCATTAGAAGTTTTTGTTGTCTAAATACAAATTATTACTGTTAAGGTATCTTTAGCCCTGTTAACTGATATTCACATGTGTTTAGGTGATGTTTACGTGGGAAATAAAATCCCACCTATAAAAATTCATTTAGCTTTTAAGAGAACGAGTGTGATCACCAAGAAAATCCCTTCTTTGGAGCTCAGACTTGGACTTGCTATATAATCCAGATTCAGAAGTAATGTAATTAGACAGAAAGTTATGTTTTGATATGGTGCAAAATATTAACTAATGCCAAAAGAAATAGCACTATTTCAAGAACTTCCTGTTATAGTGTCCTTTCATTGTACATTAGAAATTAGTTATCTCAGACTACTGAAGTAGAATTTTACCTAGATTAGGAAATATGCGTTTGCTATTTCCCTTCTTAGACTTCTACAGGCAAGTGTTTAATTTCCGATAAATAGTCAGTGTAATTTAATTAGAGGGTTTACAAGTTCCATCAGAGGTGTTCTGAGCTAGATCCTAAGGTGCTAGAAAATTACATAGTTTCATTGGGGGCAGAGAGGGAAGGTACACCTGAGTAATACTGATTGATTACTTTATCTTTTAAAACACATGACTTTCCATATATGTTTGATTTATAGAATAAATTTGTTTGTAATCTATCTCGCATTTCACCTGACCATCCTTATCTAATGCAATAACCGATCTAACCCAGTCCAGGACCAGATCCAACAGTGCTTGCTGCCCTAATGACTGAAATTCCATTAGCTCTAAGGAACTTGGAAATAATCACATGAAAACTAATACCTGGTTTCTTAAATCTTTACCGTTTTACTAAATAGGTAATTTTTATCCATTCTGCATTTGTATAATAAAATTTTGTATCCTATTATTGTAGTTCTGCAGCACATTATGATTCTAATAGAAAAAAATTGTACATTTTCATCACTGGTTTCACTCTTTCACTCCTATAGTCTAAGGATCAAGGCTGATGCAAATATCTCCAGTCTTTTTTTTTCTTCAGCATTTGTTATGTTATTCTGAATCCCCTTCATTATTTCTTTATTTCTGGAAGGTTTTGGAAGCATTAATCTCTTTTGGTTGTTCTACCTCTTTACACTACTACTACTACTGCTGCTGCTGCTGCTGCTGCTGCTGCTGCTGCTGCTGCTCCTACTACTGTGAATCTGAATTGGAAGGCTAACTCCTGCTCCTGGCAAATGTTGACCTCAAGGCTAAGCATTTGAATTTGCATCACTGAGTGTTAGAATGAGTGTGAGACCAACCTTCACACTTCAGAAACTTGCCAGTTGGCAGGTTATATTGCCTGTCTGTTTCTTATTCTGTTGTGCCCTCTGCAGTCTGCCACCCTACACCCTACAGTCTTTTTTGTCAACAATTTGTCAACCTAATGGTTTGTACCTAAGAAATTCCTTCATGACCCATCAACAAGTATTGAAAGCCATAGAACAGTTGTCACAGTCAGATAAAATTTCCAGTATATTTGGCCAATGAAATATAATTGGAAATGTTTGTTTTAGGTTAGCAGACACTTATGGAAAAAGCAGCATGTGGGAGTGGATTTGGTCTATGTAGTTCTGTGCTTTTGCTATGTGTTATTTTATACAACTCATCAAAATAAATTGAATATAAGGGATTTAGTAGCAAAACAGAATGATGTACTAGATTGCTTCAGGTTCTTCCAGCTCTGTATCTTAATGATTTTTAAGCCATAACCTGGGAAAGAAATCTGAAGGAGTAGTGAATCTCCATTTCTTAATGCCATCTTCTTCACAGTCTAATTCTGGAACTATGAGCAGAAGAAGAACTTACAGGGGTCTCTAAGTGTTGCCATGAAGCAAGCAGCTGAACAGTTTTGTTGAGGTTCAAGACCATATATGTATTAAGCTCTGTTGCAGCTTGAAGTGTTCAACTTGAATCAGAAGGTGAATTAGATGATACCTTGTAATTGCATACTTTTTGTTAATCGACTAATTGTCGATTAACTGAAAAGTCTTTTGACTCTATCTTCAATGGCATTGATGGAGACTTTTGCAGTGGGGTGGCTGAATGCTGGGACAGGAAGTCGAGAAATTTTGCGGAGTGTCCCTCCTTGGAGATATTCAGAATCTGACTAGATATGGTCCTGGGCAGTCTACTCTGGCTGATTCTGCTCTGAGCTGTGGGGATTGGACCAGATGATCTGCAGAAGTGCTTTCCAACCTGAGTAGTACTGTGATTCTGTGCATCTAATCTCCTTTGTCATTTCCCTGTCTTCTACCAAAAAATGCTGAGTTTACACTTTTAGTACAGTTGGGTCAATATGTAAAAAGCAGATCTGGGGCAGAATTTTAAAGAATTTTCCCCAGGGTGAAAGGCCATGGTGCCACTGGGAATCCAGACCAGGATGTGGAGGCAGTTCCGCTCAGCACTTCTGCCTGAGGAGAGGTCTCAGTGATTCACTGGGATGTAAAGGGCTTTCTAGAATTGTTTTTCATTCTTACTCACAGGACCAAAGTTCATGCGCCACCACATTAAGATATTTTTTTTCAGTTTCCTTTTCCTTTTCTGCTTCTTCTTTGGGTTTAGTTCCTCTCCAGCGAATACTCTGTAAATGACCAGAACAGCTCTGTTTGGGACCAGCTGTTATTTGTTTTCTGCCAAATGTATTTCCTGAAGGTTTTAACAGGCAGCTGAAGTTTCCATAACTGAAGCTCTGCAACTGAAGTGAGGGCTCTTATAGAAAGATGATTTCTGAAGAGTCCTTCCAACTGCACCAAGTGTCGGAAAGCTACACTTGCAAATGCCAAAAATAGCCAAGAAAGAGGTAAAGTTTACAGTTGTTTTCAATAAGGACTTTTGGTCGTGGTTTCATCTTTTAGGAATAACTTCTTGAAGCCTTTGGCAAGTGTGCACAACCATGAGAACATTATGATACAAAGTAGCTTGCAGCAGCTCTGCTTCTCCCTCCCTCATCAGTTTTCCTTTTAGAAAAAGGCCAGGAAAAAAAAAAAATCTCCCTTATTTCATTCAAAGTAGCTGATGCACCAGTTCCAGCTGGTTCCAGAAAAGCCCAATAACCCTTTTGTAAAAAGAGCCTGTGATCCTCCTGCCTTCTGAAATGCTTTTAACAAAAGAAATAAAAGATAAAGAAAAGTAATCACTCGGCCTTAAGTGGAATAATTTACAGCCATGCCCTTGCAACAGTGAAGTGTGCTGCACGTGATGGGGTGTAGAGCTTTACTGGGGGAAGTTGGCTGAAAATACTTAAGCATTTTGCATGGGCAGATGGAATATGTGGCCATTTTAAAAACAGGAACAAATGTATGAATTTAATTACAAAGTGATTTGACAAGCACTTGTTCACTCATTGTGTGATTTTCTAAAGCAATTTGGAACAAGTAGTTGTTTCAAAGGTGATGTTAAATAGTTTCTGTAGACCTCTTAGTTGTTATTTCAGAAGTTTTATTACAAACTTCAGGTAAAGTGTTTTGGTTTTGTTATGCTATCATATGCTGACCACTTTGGCAGCTCCCAAATGTTCACATGTATTTAAAAACAAACAGGAAAAAAAAAAAAGACCAAGCCTAAAAACGATTTATTGTACATTTTACTAACTATAGGTGCTTTATCTAGTCAGGGTTCATTTATGACCAGGTAAACCATCCAAACATTGATGAAAATCCTTGCCTTAACTGGAAATTGATGCATCTGTGAGAAGACTGTCAAAGTTACAATTCGAAGTATACGTGGTTAAGACTAGACTTTTTGTATCTATTTATATAGATACCTAAGCAAAATGGCTGCATAATGAAATGCATCATCTATCAACAACTATTAATAAATATCAACTCCTGTTAGGAATGTCTGGTACTCCCCAGTCTACACCGGGCACTAAGAAATCAGTGGTGCTGTTCAAGTATTTCCTCACAGTGAAACTGCTGGTTCTGGATTTTTTTTCTAATTTAATTTTAAAAGAAAACCTTGAAACGTGAGCTGCAGTACTCTCTTTGCACTTTTGAAAATGAAAGGGAAATCTGATTTACACGTTGTGAATAATATGACTGTGGCTTTATTATTTGTTATACTAAGACTTTCAGAGAGCTTGAGAGTTATTTTCATACGTGTATTCATTTGTTCATTTATTTTAGTGTATTTATCTTTTTGTACTTTCTAAATTAGCTTTTAAAAAGCTGTTGAAAAAGGAAAGGAAAAAGGAAAGAAGAAAAGAAAAGAAAAGAAAAGAAAAGAAAAGAAAAGAAAAAAGAAAAGAAAAGAAAAGAAAAGAAAAGAAAAGAAAAGAAAAGAAAAGAAAAGAAAAGGAAAGAAAAAAGAAAAGAAAAGAAAAGAAAAGAAAAGAAAAGAAAAGAAAAGAAAAGAAAAGAAAAGAAAAGAAAAGAAAAGAAAAGAAAAGAAAAGGAAAGAAAAGAAAAGGAAAGAAAAGAAAAGGAAAGAAAAGAAAAGAAAAGAAAAGAAAAGGAAAGAAAAGGAAAGAAAAGAAAAGGAAAGAAAAGAAAAGGAAAGAAAAGAAAAGGAAAGAAAAGGGAAGGAAAGAAAAGAAAAGAAAAGAAAAGGAAAGAAAAGGAAAGAAAAGAAAAGAAAAGAAAAGAAAAGAAAAGAAAAGAAAAGAAAAGAAAAGAAAAGAAAAGAAAAGAAAAGAAAAGAAAAGAAAAGAAAAGAAAAAGAAAAGAAAAGAAAAGAAAAGAAAAAGAAAAGAAAAGAAAAAGAAAAATGCAGGCTTGGTTTATCTAAAGGTATAAAAAGAGTAATGATCCTTTACATTCAGACCTGTAACTAATCTCATGTAAAATAAGGCACAGCTTTTAACTTTGCAAAATCTTCAGAACAAAACTAACTCAGCTCCTCAGGGACACATTTCCTTTTCAGTTTTTAGAACTTTTAGTAGAGAGTGGAAAGTGTCAGGACCTTTATAGCACCAACTGGCCTTCACTGTCCTAACCAGCCCCAACTGGGATACACACACACACATAAATGACGTAAAGTCCTCTGAGAGGACAGACATAGTAGTGCAGGCATGCCCATGTGCCATGATGAGGACCAAAGCAGTTTTGAGGCCAAAGCTCACTTGCTCCTGCTGTCTCATAGCACAGGTAAAATAAATATATGCTGGATTGTATTTGACACTGCAAAATACTCTTGCCATCTTCTAAGTGTCCCAACAGCAAAGTTTGTCTTTTCAATGACAACTGCTTTCTTCATTTTACAAAAATGGTTTTCTTATAAAAAATGGTGTTTCTAAATCAGCTGATAATCAAGCATATACCTTCTAATTTTTTTTATTTTTATTTTGTTTTTTAGAAAAGTGTAGGGCTTTTAAAACCAGATACAAATGCCAAACTGGATGTAGAAATCCACTATGTCATATGCCTAAATATTAAAGGACTATTATTTGGGAAAATAAAATATCTTAATCTTCACAGGCATTTAGTTTGACCTACGTATAAAGCAGGACATAGATTTTTCTTGTATTAATTTCTGTACGAACTAAATCATCCCTTCTTAGAAAGAAATAATGTACATTTTATTAAAAATAACATCCAGAACGGCTTTCTCAGTAACAGAGAATTCATGGAAATCCATACAGAATATTTTTAATTCTTATTTAACCTCAGTGCAAACCAGCACTATTTCTTTTTGGAATGACTTCAAGTACAATGTGACTTAAAATTTTTATATGACTCCTTTGAACTCTCCCTAATTTACCATTTTGATAAAACACTATTGTTGTGGCAATAATAGCAAACACAGAGTTACCACGTCTGTTTCTCTATTTTCAGTTCTGTTAACACAGTTGATGATCACGCTGGCTTTCCTGACTGTAACATTTTGTATAGTGATCTCAAGTTCTGCACTTCATCACCAAAGATCCCTAAAATCTTACCTCAGGATAGGGTCCCCAACCTGTGTGTTTGACCTGCATGCTTCGTGTGACCTCTCTTTTTTGTTTATTTTGGATGACTTTACACTTGGTAGTAAATATGTCAAATGATAGCTAATCCATCACATCTTTAGATAAACTCTTCTAATTACTGATTTGATGTTAAAAGTGTTTGGTTTATTTCCAATTTGATTTGATCTGCCCTCAGATTCCAGCCTCTACAGATTATGTTGGTTGATAATTCAAAGGTGTTTTTAAAGAATATCTTTTTATCTCATAAACAAGTTGTAGAGCATTTGAAAGATGTCTTTTGACATCCCCTTAATTTTAAAGAGTGAGTTTCAATGAGGCATTTTTTGACACAATCTTCTTTTTTTTCCTCTTTTCTGCACGTTTTCCTGTTTGTTGATTAGCTTTTCAAGTAGCTCATAATGTTAAACATTACATTCCATTAATGGTTTTCCCATATACAAAGTGTTATGTCTCTAATCCTGTATATAATTTCTTACTTACACTGAGGGATTGCACCTGATTTTCTGTACGAACCACTCCATTATAAGTTCACTTTAAGTTTATTATCCCACATAACTCCAAAATGTTTTTGAATCATTTCTTTCCAAAAGACAATTTTAAAATATTAAAATATTATGAACTAACTTAAAAGACCTACTGTTTAACAATCAGATTCTATATTTAATTAAAAATATCATATTTCTTTGCTAAAGCCCAATTATAATAAAATAGTTCACCATTTAAATCCCTTCTCTGTTCAGCTTGGGACCTTATAGTTTTCGCTTGCAAATTAAGTTACTTGTCTTACAAGTGCATTTTTCACCTGTGAACCTATTTAAGAATCACAACCTGTTGGCCTCTCATTGTCAGGAATTTGTTTTCAGCTCTCTGAAAGTCACTTTAACATTATGGAGGCCTCTTTTCCTACTTCTTCCTGAACTCCTGAAACTTAGTAATAAGATAAGTTGATTTTGAACTGTACCATTCTTGCCTTTGCTGCTGAACCTCTTTTTTTGCCTGAATCAGTGCTCTCTTGTCTTGGAGATCTACCAGCTGTCAGTAAGACACGATAACATCAGAGCATACCTAGTCCCTCCATCAATTAAGATAGTTTAGGGGGGCATTTATTTCATACTAATAGAATGATTCCTTTCCTGTTTGCTATGCATTTAGACTGCTTCCGGTATATTTTCTTACTGTGTTAAGAGCAGAAATGAAGACTAGAATTTGAAGTCATGCAGTAAGCAGGCAGTAAACCTCTATTAGTAGTCTTTGTAAGGCGAGAGATTGGTTCTTTCAAATGTCCTGGCTACAGTGAAAAAATGTTTTCTTTTATTGCATGTAAAGATTTGCACTTTGACAAGCCTTGTTAAATATCAACTTGAATGATACTGGACCTTGAAACTGAAGTACACAAAATATGCTCATCCCATATTCTTCCAACAGGGATATGGGCATCTCTGAGCCAGCAAACAGAAGTTTAAAGCATGTAGCCAAGCACAAAGAACAAGCACATTTTGTTTGCAGAATGAATGATAGATGCATAATAGTGTTAAAAGCGAAGATTTGATATGACAATAAAATGAAACTTCTGGTAGTGTTCATTCTCTCAGAATTAATCAGCAGTATGAAATTTAAGTTGGCTGCCTGCAACCTGTCTGTTCTGCTGATTTTTTTTAGTTGCTTACTGGGTAATGTGAGGAATCAAAGGACATACGGTGACAAAATTCAATAGTCAGGTGAGCAACTTCTTTTCTGTGATTTACATGACACAGCAGAGTGAGTGATGATAAGTGAGAGTGAAGTGACATTTTAACAATTTTTTCAATGTTAAAATGTCCCTAAGTAGGCTGGATTCATACATACTCCTGGCTGTTCAATGTTTCTTGTGTGAAGAAAATCTGTGGTATGTCTTAAGTGGTGAGAAAGTTTAGTGTTGTCTGGCATCATTATTGCATTGCAACGTGATTGAAATAGGGTAGTGAATCTGGCCCTAAGAATGCATACTTGCTACAGACAGATTAAGTGGACTGAAACAGTCTCCAAGAAAGATTTATATACATCTTGAGCTTTACTGACATCATGTGCAGTTATCTGCTCAAGAAATTTCACCAGCAAAGTTCACCAACATGGACTTCCCTCTGGTGCTTACAATCCTTCTGTTTTATGCAAACATGACTATTTTAGGTTTAAGTTGCCCCATGCCATATTTTTTTAAATTATTGATGTAAAAATTTAGACTTTGAGTATGGAATTTGAAAGGGGTCAAAAGAAAATAGGCATGGATTTGTCACAGAGAAGTGATTGTACCCTTTTCTAGACCAGAGTGAAATCTCATCAAATGGAGAGTGTGAACTCCCTGTACACATGGAGGTCTTGTTACTCCATGACTTCAGCTCTTACTATTGCAGACTGCTGGGAAGGGAGCACTGGCTTACTGTCCATTGGGCCCTTTGACCTCCTTGCTGACTACAGGTGGGTCTGTGCTTTCTATGTGTATTTTTTTAAATACCCACTAGGAGATAAATGGAGAGTATTATATCCTTTTAGTTTTAAGAAAAATAGAGATGTGAAATATGAGAAAAAAATTCCAGAATTAATTTCACACTCTGCTGATTCTGGTTTAAGAAAATAAATCTGTGTTTTAAAATGTCGCATTTTAGCCCCGACGTGGCTAATTTCAGCAGTTAAAACCATGCAGTAGGGCTCCCAAATTCCCGCCCCCCTGACCCAGAGGGAAAGGGGAAAAGGGAAATGAAAGGAAAAGGTCTTGCAGATTGGAAACTAAAACTACAGCTTTGATGAAATTATAATAATAATAATGATGAAAATAATTATAAAGTAATGAAATATGTACAAATATCTCAGATCATGCCCCCACCCCACCCTTCGATGACTATATGACAGCACTAATACTGTAAAGCAGACATGAGGGAATGGATCCATGGCTAGGAGGGAGCTGGACTCAGGGACTGGATTCAGGAATGCATGGAGCTGGAATCAGGTGCAATCTGACAGACGAGGTCCTCACTGGATGTTGGGCATGGCAGAAGGCAGAGACCCTCAGTTTTATATAAAGTATGATGTATATGGGATGGAATGCTCTTTTGGTCTCTTTGGGGTCACCTGTCTAGTCTGACCCTCCTTGCAGATGTGGCCTTTTTTGCTGGTTTGAGGATGGCATTGGTTACCAGAGGAATAAGTGTTAACATTGGCCTTTCTGCCTACCAATGTTCCATGTTATCACTTTTAGAGAGAAACTGTCTGAAAAACATGCAGTTAGTCTTTCAGAAAATGAAGTTAGAATTAGGAAACTGATTCTAATTTATCTCAAACCACAAAAAACCCACACTGATTTCTATTTGAAAATTATTGTATGGTACTTCTCACAGTTAGTCATTGTATTATTACTGTAAATAGCAAAAATAATTCCGAATCAGATAGTGTCAGAATGGCACACTAGATTTTTCTCTGCCTACAAGTACTGATGAGTAGTTTACAGAATTTTTGTTTTATACTTTACATTCTTGCACCTTTTCCTATGTAAAATCGCGCTTCTTATATTGTAACACAGTAGGAAATTAATTCTTGAATAAACCAAAAATAATGCAGAGTTATGTCCAATGAGGACAGTGAAGCAATGTCATTGTTATGAATTGAGAATCAGGCAGAAGACATCTTCTCTAGAAAGATGTAAATTATTAACCTGATCTTTTGAATATTTATATTACAAATAAGATTATTCATATGTATTTGGTTTAATCTTGAAGCCATGATCATCTGAATGAAGCTAATTGCTTGTGTAGTAAATATAGTAAGCATAAAAATGTTAGAATCATAGTGAATTTGTAAGCATTACTGAAATCACTGATTACAGACTGAATAAAATTGAGATGCCCAGTCAAAAGGAAAGAGGATGTAGAAACTGAATCAGGGAGAGAGTTTAAGGGTTATATATTTTCTGTATTTCTATTATTGTTTCCTCAATGTAGTCAGCAATTTCTACATGTAAAGACAATTGGGTGACAAATATGACCAATTCTTTGTAAGTTTGTGCAAAAGATGTTTTAAACTTTGCTCAGTTGTCAAAAAAATGTGCAAGGACACAGTAAAATAGTTTGCTTTGCTTAACACACTATCTTCTCAGTTTCATCCATTTTATAAAATTATACTAGATGCTTTTTCTTTGCATACGACACAGCATTATGGGTGAAATTTGGTCTCCCAGCACCTAGAATTTTCAGTATGCATATTTTCAGACCATAGATGAGAAATGCTATGGTCTTGTCTTGATGTGACCTTCCAAACTTCCCCAGGAAACTATATAAAGCATAGGTAAATATCTTGGGAGACCTTTGCTAGGTATCTGATGGGTTAATATGTAACATGTAAAGGTGGACTGGATTGCTAACTGCTATTCTGTTAAGATCTAGAAAGTGTGTATTACAACCTTCTGGGCATTTCTTGATAAAAAATAAAGTTTGTGCCTGCAACACCATTTTTCCTCATAGGTTAGGATTTGAATGAGCTGACAAGGTAGCACAATAAGTAGAGATGAGTTTTAGCTTTATCTTGTTCCTTGCTTTGTTTTCTCAATAAGGAAAGGTAAGGACAAGAGTTTTACTTGAAAATCAGAAGTCAAATGTGAAAGTTAAGCAAGACGCTTTTATTAATGTATCCCTAATATTGCCATCTCACACAAGAGACCTCTTTTTTAGACAACAGTTATCTGTACAAGTTTAAATCTGCAAACTGTGTAGAGTAGTCCCAGTGTACAATAGCATAAAAGCCAAACATTTCAGTGTGAGTACATGTACCTATAATCATTGTGGCCATGTATTAGTGCATTTGCACTTTCACACGTTAACATTTATATTATATGTCTACCTGGAGTATTAAATCACCTATTTGTGTGTGCTTTTGCTTACTAGTGTTGCAGTGAATGCAAGTCTTCTGCTTATTTACAAAACAGACAAGTGGTTTTCGCTTGTACTCTGTACTTCCCTAACAGACACTTGCAGATGAACTCTAAACATTTTTACTTGGTTTTAAAAAGCACTCTTGAACTGTTTGGGAGTTCACCTATGAAAAAGAAGATTTTATTAAGGCAGTTGGATATTTAGGAGGACCTCATGCGAGGTCCAACTTGAAAGATATTATGTTATCATGACTCTGGAAAAGAAAATTTCTTGTACATACAACCCAGCACGGAGGCGTCTAACAGTGTCTGACAGCAAAGCCCTCCCCTGGCACTCAGAGCACAGAGCTCTCCATTGTCTGATATCCTGGAAGCAGAGCAGTGAAGATGAAAACTCAGGCACTCTTTCATTTTGTAAACAATTTTTTTAACTCCTTCCTGCAGGTACTTTTCTGCCTTTCAGCCTTGAAGGTGCACTAGTTAAGCATGGAATTGATATCTAAATACCAGAAAGTAGTCAATGACACTTTATTCATATGTGTTGAAATCCTCCCGTGATGTTTCACATTATTCTCTTCCTCCACAAATCAACTGATTTTTGGTGGCAATTTTACCTAATTAAGGGCTAAAAAAGCCCTGAATAAGCATCACAATATCTTACCTTAATTACTTCTCTGCAGAAAATGCTTTGAGTGAATCACTTATAGGTTTTGGCAGTACATATATATTTTTTATTAAGACCCTTCTTTCATTCTCAATAGTGTTGTGCATGCAATATTGATAGCATTGAGAGGGCATTGCACTATGACTATGGATTTTTGTGGCTGGTCACCTATTTATTCATAAAAAGTTATATTGGAAGTAGAATGTTTAACACCGGAGTGAAGGATCAAGCCTAAAAGATGCATGCAGACTAAACTGTTGTTATTTCTTTGCTTGTCACTATTTTTTCAGCATGGGAGTTGGTGAGGCTTACAGTTACCTAAATGTAATTCCTACGTATAATAGAGAGATACTGTGAAAAAGGAGAACAATCAAGGAGAAACTGCAAAGAATGGTAATTATAAATGTCCTTGACTAATGGCTAGTGCCAAGATAAATGTCCTTTTTCTTGCCTCATTCTGTGCACATTCCTTTCCTGTGAAAGAAAACCACTCTGCATGGCAGCCAAGGGGTACAGCATGTTTTGCTTTTTGCAGATGAAGGATCATTTTCATGATGCGCATCTTTACTTGGGAATCATATGAAACTACTAGGTATTTGATGAAGGTCAGGGATATGAATAAAAGAAAGCCTGGCAAATCTGTTAAGACTGCACTAGTGAAGAGGGATCTTTTAACATTTAGTTGTTACTTGCTTTCATTACATACAGTCTCTGCAGATCTCTCTGCAGATCAATATTTGAATATTACACGAAGAGATTTATGAGAATTCATGCTGTATGCTGCTCCAGCTGGTTCACAGAAGATGTGTTTCATTTATAGTAAAGCCTCTACTAACTTTTAAGACCAGACTTTTAAAGTGCAGTAGGATTTTTAAAAGTTCTTTCTTGATTTAGGTAGTTAGATTCCTTTGAAATATGTAGAGGTTGTCAAGAATGATTTTCAAATGCTGATGCCTATAGCAGTCCTTAGATTCCAAAAACTACCTGAAAATCTGATACATAATTCCTTGGGAATCTTATATGCAACTGTCACTAGTATTGTTACTTTGTATGTTCATAGCCTGTATTGATTATATGGTAGCTCATCATTTGCCTCTTTAGCTCCTTATGCATAATTTATTGTATGTTTATAGAATGGTGCTGTACTTATTTTCTATATACATAGAGAAACTGAGGACTCCATTAGCCAATAGGTGTATATAGCTGGACCTGGAATATAGTAATTTTATTTTCTTATTATTAGAGGTATAGGGATTTTTTTCTTTAGTTTGAAAAAATTGTAAGAAGTAAGTTTTGTCAATCCTTTCTTTTTTTAAAAGCAAATAGCCATGTAAAATGCATGAAGATGAGCTGAGACTGTAGTGAAACCTTGTCTGATGGGAGGAGGGGTTGCATCATAGTTGTATAAATGTGTGTGTGTGAGCAACTGGGAAATAAAAAAGTCTCAGCACTGTTTGAGATGTGGTGAAATAGATTAATATGGGAATATATCAAAGCAGTAGATGCAGAGAGAAGAGAGTGGAAAGGGAATGGCACTACTAGAGCAGAAGCCTTCAAAATACTGAAAAACCCTGGAAAACAGTGCATGCATGTTTTATGTTCATTCTGTTGAGTGTCTCTTTAATGGATGCTATTTAATGGACAGATGGGGCTGCTGACCAAGGCCAAAATACTTATGATATTCTTTCTAGTAAATAACGTGTTTTTTCCTTGGGCTTGTTTTTTTATTCCAGTTATAATGAGGCTACCTTGCAGTGATGCCAAGAAGTGCCTGATTTGCATGTTCAAATCCAAGATTAATATGAGTGAACTCTGTTAGATTTATTAACCTGTGGTTACCTACATGTAATGCATTGCCGTTTTGACTTATGGACTTTTGTGTTAAATCCTTAGACAACTGTGCACAGGCTATTTTTGTCAGCTGTGATTATGTGTTTCTGTACAATTTTAAATCAAGTATTAGAAATAATTTTATTTTAAGAGAATCCATAAACTTCCATGGTTTTCACTTCTTTTTTTCTTTTTCTTTTTTTTCCTCTTGGGCTTAAACAAAAGCAATACAATTGTTTGTATTCAATGAATATGCAGTATTTTGAGACTCTAGCTCTCAAAATAGCTATTCAAATTGGAATCCTGTAGAATTTTATAATTGCTCTGGACCTCTGAGTCATCTGCAGAAATATTTTTAATGATCAATCGACCATAAAACTCATAACTTTTATTTGAGGTCCCTCATCAACAAATTGATTCTATACTTCCATATGATTCAGGAAAATATCCTTCCTGTTAGGAATTTGCTTTAAAAGGTGAAGAAATGCGGAAACAAAGAAGAAAATTTTTTTATAAGGGTGAAACAACTTACACTAACAGTGCAATAAAATTAATAAAAGTCACCATTTTATTAATTTCCAGTGTATCCCTTGTACACATGATCACAGCTTCCATCTTAGAAAGTAAGGGATAAAACAATTTCTTTCCTTGAATGCAATTCCCTCTCTTGGCACAGGATTATAGTCTTATACAAAGAGGCAGGACAAAATTCATTAACTTGGCAATCACACAGTTTTACCAAACACTATTAATGCTAAAGTTGGAATGTATGTTTGTGTAACTTGGAAACAAATTTCACATTTTAACATCAGTGGCATGTGAGCTGCATTGGTAATGCCATCCTTTGCAGCCTATCTAAAATAACTATATACAGCTATTCATGCATGTAATTCAGCTACCTGATTCATTAACATTTAAACAGTCTGTTAGGTAATGACCATAAATTAGACGTCTTGCAGGTCCTTGGAAAAAGTATGTTTAACAGCTATCAATATGCTAAAGCCTTGTCGAGAAAAAATACTGACGTGCTATGCTGTAACAGACATGTATGTTTTATGTTACTCCAGTCTATGCCCTTTTAAGGATGGCATATAGAAATACGGTGATTGTATGGAAGGAAGACAAACACAACTACACCTAATTACAGGTACGTGGTAGTGGAGCTGCCTGTATCTGGAAATAACCAATGATGCAGGGTTGGATTCGATGATCTCAGAGGTTTCTTCCAACCTTATGATTCTACGATTCTACGATACTATGATTCTAATCCAGAAGACTTTTAGAGCAATGGAAAGATTCATATGGAAGGAAGGAAAAGGGCTCCACGACTGGTGGGTGTCTCACTCCCCTGAAACATATTGTTAGCACTGTTATATTTCCATGACACAAAGCAGTAGTTTGCAGAAGTAGCTTGGGAATTCTCATCCTGTTTTATCTCCGATATTCCAGTTTCTTAGTAGCCAGTTTAAGCTGTTTAAAATGCTGCACTGTAGCAGTGGTGAGTTGATGTTGCCCCAAATCCAGTCATCTGTGAATTGTTCTCCCTACGGTCACAGCTCCTCCATGACTGTGACTCTACCCTTGTGTGGTACTTCACACTTTGACCTCATCTCGGTTAGGATGATCCACACAACCTTCATCATCCCTAGTAAATACGTTCATTTCTAGCAATAAACTCTAGCACCAGAGTGAAGGGTATACAATTGGGCTTGTATATATTACAAAACCATGTGTATATGCTGTATAGCCTGGGTATGTGTCCTGTGGCATAAGACCATGTAAAGGAGTTCAAGGACACAAAAATCTGATGGGATACTAGTACGGCTGAGAGAGTTAGACCTAGTACTACATTATGTGTTATTAAAAGACCTTCAGATCAGCTTCATCAAAACCCATTACTGAGGTGCTTTTGAAGGAAGATCTACTAGGCTTGCTTCCAGAGAGCCCAGGATTAATCCATTATCTTTCCAGCATAGGTAATGAGGGGAAGGAACCATGTTCTTTGTCCTCAGGCTAATTCAAATTTTGACTCATAAAAAGAGTAACACCTAGATTTTCATGTTTTGATGCCCATTGGGCTTTTATATGCATGTCACTTAATACAACAAGTACAGAAGCAACAGTAGTTTAAAGTAGAAATGGAGAAGAATTATTTCAGGGAAAAAAACCATCCTGCCGTTCCTATGTAATACAAACAACTACATTTTTTCATGGCTTGTAATCAACAGCAGAAACACTTAGTACTTATACAATCATATTCTACTACTATTCCAGTTCCAGAAACTGTTTCTGTGTTTCGGGGACTTAATTATAACTGAAATAATTTTTTTGTTACCAATCACTCAGATGAATGTATATTGCTTGGCCAATTGGTATATTGTTATCCCACAATAAGATTTTAACCTTTTCCCCCAAAAATGAATTTGTGAAATACTGGTAGATCTAATGCTTGGGTAGTTTGGTTTTTTTTTTTATTATGAAGTCTCCTTGCAGTTTTCTCATGGTGTGTTGAACAAGTTGAAAATCTGCTTCTGAACAATTGAAGTAACTTTGCCTTTGGAGAGTTGGTTTTGGTGTTAGCTGTCCAAAACAGTCCCATTTTGTGATGGCCAGCACATAGATCAGTTAAAGTTTAAACAAGCCAAGCTCTTGGGGGGCTTTCGAGACATACTGAATACATAGGTGTCTTCTAATTTTAAACTTCATCTGCTTTCAGTCAACTGACATAATTCACTGAATTCTGGATTACTCATCACTTTTTGATTTTAACTGCTGATGATTACAATCCTTAACAAGGTGAAACATTAGAAAATATATTTGAGATATCAACTGATTTAATTTTTAGTTTTATTTTACATTAAATTTCAATACTTCATTTGTCCTTACAGACATGATCTTTTTGACTTAAAAAAATAGTGTTTTAATAGAAGCTGCATGAAATGGAATAGAGATGTTAATCTACGAATGTTTTTCGTTTTCTAGGTATTTTGTATAGTATTTTAAACTCTTGTAAGCATCACTGTATTTTTAAGGTACATCTGAATTCTGATATTTTTAGAATTCTCTACATAGACACTGCTTTGCTACTAATGTTTTCAAACCTATGATATTAAACACATCTTTTGCAAGAGTAATTCTGCCTAGACCCAAACTAGCATATTTCCAGTGAAATAAGTGGAATTCTGCAAAAAGGGATCAAGAAAAATGCTTGGTAATTTGCATTTCAGAATGATAATGCAGAGCTTTTTGTCATGAAATATTATTCAGTTTCTAAAATTATCATTCTTTCATGATGAAAATCAAACACACTTTCCAGTCTATCTTTAATTTGGGAAGAGGAAGGCATAGACTATTTATTGCTGATTGTTCTTGTTGACTCTTAACATATTGCATTTGTTGTATATATCATTATTATGTATAGAAATACAAAATAATGGGCCTCAATCTCTTGAAATATGAAATATTATTTAAGCTAGTAAAAAATAAAAATCATATGATAATAGAGTGTAAATATTCATTGTAGCTGAAGCCTGTTCTGTGGTAAGGCTTGGCTCTTTGTATCATCCAGCACAACTTCCTATTTTCTTATAGACTTCCCTGGTTAGTATTATGATGTTGGCCTAGCAGACCTGTCCCTGTCTTTGCATAGACCAGATTATAATGTTTCTTTAGCAATAATCACATCATAACTTCTTGCTGATCATGAGATTCTGACTTCATAAAACTTTCTGACTAGTTCAGTCCTGACTACCATTTCGGTCCATGTTCGTCTATGACTGCTTAGCTCATTTCTGTAGCTCATGGGGTTTTCAAGTAGCCTTTCTGACTAGTCTGGAGAAAGCTGTATGGATTTTCAGCTCTTAAGTTCTTTACTTAAGTTACATATTTTAACATGAACTGTTAGTCAAAAGTTACTTGTAAAGTTGTTTTGGTTTTAAAATGAGAATAATTTTTTCACTAAAAAAAAGAAAAGAAAGGAAAAACCTGGATTCATGCCTATATCTTTAAACGCAATAGCTAAATTACCAAATCAAGACATAATTGGCTCACACACTGAAACTTAGAAAGTTGCTGGCTTTTTTCCTCACCACTACCCTCTGCCTCGTTTTTTAGTCTCAGATCATTTTCAAAGCTACAATAAATATTTTTAACAATGGCTGAGTCTTAATTTATTCTATTTAAATTATTTAACATCAATTTATACAATACTGGAACTTTTTATTTCCGGATATAACATTTATCATGGATTTTTTTCAAGGAAAAGCATATAAGTCTCAACACAAAGTTATTTGTTACACAGTTTTTCCATACTTAGCTTGATAAATCAGGCGTTAGTGACTGGTTGTTATAGTAATACAGGCTGCAGGGACCCTATAAGATCAGATAACTTTGAGTTCTGTCAAAGCCCATGGTGTTCAGAAGAATCTTTTACGGAGTGTAAAATTAAGGTCAGTATGCTAGCTATATCTGGCATTCACTACAGGAGAACCTTTGTAGCATAGAACAGATATTCTAAGTGAGAATGACATTATATGTCTGCAAAGGTAAGGTTTCTTTTTGCTTTTAGGCATGTCTTGAGACATGAGATTTTATTGAGATGCCTACTTCAAATGGCTAAGAAGAGAGGTCAGCTCTTAGAGTTGAAACAAAACAAATAATGAAAACAGATCGAAAATGGGGCAGGAATATATTTAGGAGATAAAAGGACAAGGAAGTAATGTATTTTTATAAAGAAAAATGAGGAAACCAGTAACAACTGTCTGTTGTGTCGATGTAGCTCAAGGGAACCAAGGGAGAGATGGGACTGAACTTGTCCCACACTGGTGAGCAAATCAAATCCTGGTGCATTTTCATCAGCTGTCAGAAACAGACAGATATTTCTTTGGGGCCAGGCAGGAAATTAGGCTATTAAATTACAGTTTTTTCACACAGCCCTTGTCATTCTCCTCTTCTACTGATATTCTATCAAAGCAACCCATTTTAACCATTTATCTTTCCAAACTTAAACTACTTTTTCCAGAACTAATTTTTCCCTTAGTATTTGAGGTCTTTGTAGTTTGTGTCTTTCTTCCCTGATCTTGTATGGATCTAAGATTAATTTGCACTAGAAAAGAGTTCAACAACAAAATCAATTTCAATTGGGTCAGGTGAGGTCACTCCCAGCTCAGTAGCATGAGGAAAGAAATAGATTATTATCATTCTGGGAACACTACTACTTCAGTATGGAGGGAAAAAAAGTGTCCATTAAGGACCTTTACAGTAATTTTCATAACATTGGAAACAATGATTTTTTTGTTGCTTTCTTCAACATTGGTATAGCCATTTAGAGTTGAATGATTTGTGCTACAAAAAGCTTTTGTATTCCTTAAGAAGAATAAATATTTTTTAACTGACAGGTAGCATTTCACTAAAAATGTGGTGCTGTCAAACTAATACAGCAATACCTTTGATAGATCTTTATATATCCTTGACACATAGCAAGTGTAAATTAAACCACAGCATTTCTTCTGTTAGGTATTGCATATACTATATCACAAAAGAACAGTTATAATGAGAATTTAAGTTACAACTTTAAAGAAAATATTTTAGATTAAAAAAAATATATTTTACGAGGAAAGAAAATCCATCCTATCCACAGAATCCATTATTTAGTGTCTGTCTTATCTCATAACTTTGAAAGACCAAAAAAAAAACCGGCATCAATTTCAAATGGTTAATAAACCATTAGCATTTAATGTGAACAGAATTTCAATTATTATTATCTTTCATCAGATACAGAATACTAGGTAAGAAAATGCTTTGGGTCTATCTATCTGTGCATGCCTGATATATACAGAAACAGATTTGTGGGTGAGTTAGAGCTGTACGTTTCCTTCAGCTTCAGGAGAACCGTGCAAACCTGTGGTAGCTGAAGATCTGGCCCACACAGGCTGAAAGGAGGTAAAGCTGTGTGACTGATTGCTGGGTGATGTCCTTTCTTCTGCTTTTTGCATACTAATTTTTGTGTAATCTGACCTAAAGAATGACATATATTATCTTAGGTTTTTTTGAGTTAAAAAATGCATTTTGTTGTCTGTGAAAGAACATTCTTTGAAATTAAAGGTTCCATGTATTTATATTGAATAGAAAACAGAAAGTGGGAGTACTTCAGGAAGAGTCATTTATGGAAACACAATTATTCAAAAAAAGAAAATATTACTGGAATAATTTCGTTCATGGTGTAGCAGCCCTGCCTTCAGGTGCTGACCTTAATCAGTTTCATTATATGCAAAAAGATTCAGATTTTCTGGGTCAAATTCTCCCCAAGTGTATTTTCCCTGAAATCTGCAGAGCAACACCAGCAATGAATCTGGACTAATGATCTCACATTTCCTCCATTTCCTCTTTGTGTGTTCAAAACACTAATCATTCCTTAGGAAAGATACTAGAAATAAATTTCTTTATTTACAATAATTTGAATTAAAGCCTCTGTCAATATAGAAATAATTTCACTCTTTGTGCAAGTATGGGTTTAGATGATTAACTATCCAAACATCATTTGAAAACAAATAACTTGAAAAAGCCTATAGTCAAGGTTTATTTTATAGCAAAAACTAAAATCTTTTCTTCCCTTAGTCACAGCCAGAATTTTTAACAAGAGTTAAATAGTTGACTGTGTACTGGTAATAGACAAGGTTTCTTACAACAAATTTTATCTTCATTGCCATGTATTATTCAATGTTTATCCAGATTCTTCCCTTTCAAAATATCATGGATTACTATTCAAAGTACTGCATTGCACAGGCCGTTGAAAATATATCCCAAAATGCTTTGGTATTTGGCAGTAATACATTTTAGGCTTTATACTTACAGAGGATTTTACATTTTCAGAAAACTGAGTGAGAACCCCTGATTATTTCCTCACCACTCAGAGAACTAACAGTATTTCAGGATTAATCTCTTAATATTACAGTTCAAAAAATGGACAGAGAGAGTTTAAAAGACAGATCCGTACACGTGGTTACCAAACTGCCCTTTCAGGTCAAAACTGTTATTCCAATGGTTCACAATACGAGGTATTCCTAAATTTCCACTGTGAAATTATTTAAGTCCTCAAAGTAAAATACTTGACCCTGCCTGCTATGGTGAGCCGATGTGAATGCCTTTTATGCACATAGAAGTGAGACGAAGTATAGCACTACTTCCAGAGAACACTTACCCAGTCTTTAGGTATAACAGTTGTTGCTTAAAAGGCTTCCTGAGAAAGCTTTTAATAGCCCTTATAAGTGCTCTTATAAAATATAATTTTATAAATTTAATATGTTTTATATAATTTAAAATTTATATTGTAAAATAATTTCAAAGTTATATAATTTCCTATGATTGCTATAAAATGAAATTGCCATTTTAGGCTGCTTAATATGAAATTCACTGGACATTGTAAAATAATATTTGTATTAAATCTCAATTAACTGATATCTTGAATTGTGCTATTGCTCCTTCAAGGGCTAATCCAAAGGCCATTCGGTGTTAGCCTTGGCTCAGATGCAGGCGAGATCATTGCAGCTCCCGTTATATTTAACAGAAAGAATCCTCAGATTTTATTAGCTGAGGTCACTTAACAAGCTTCTAGGATAGGATGGTGGTGGCAGAGGAGGTACTAAGGGGTTTTTGTGAGAAAATGAATGATTTTTATAGGACTACTTAGAGCTGAAACCTAGTGTTTAGTCTAGGTTCATATTATTCATCCGAAAGCAGTCAGACTGGAGTCTGATGAGCATGAAGACAGGAATGTAAAATGAAATACCTGAAGAGTTCAGGAAGTGGTTACGATGCTCATGACTATTTGAATGACCATTGCACTAACATACCTGCTTTTTTACAGCAGAGATCTGTGCTGAGACACTCTAACTGAGGGAGATCTTTGGGTCTCACTTGGCTTTACACTGCTGGAATGCAACTAGGTTAAATGAAGCTATTCTTTATTTACCCTGGTGATCACAGACCAGATCAGCCTTGTGTTTTCCAGCGAGGCATGAAACTGTAGACTTGATTATTTGTCAGCAAAGTAGTACTTGGATGAATAAGCATGCTTACTAATGGCCTGACTAAAATGGTTAAACACAGATGAGATACAAATTCCACTCTGCTCGTTTAGTTCTTGCTGTTCCAATTAGACGTGTTGTTTTTCTCGCTCTGTCTCAATCACTCTTATCACCTTTCCTATTTGTATCGTACCACATCGCTGAACACCCTACACAGCTATCAGTTTCTCTACTTGAAATAAGAACACTGCCAAAGATAGTGGTGGTGACTTCTTAATATTAAGCTGATAAAGTCTTTAAGGCTCTTTGGCATTAAACAGACTGTAGAGTTACTAATAATATCTGTAAATTTTTCAAGATATAGGGCCTACTACAAATATTGTATAAACTAAAATCTAGATAATATTCATGGATTAAAACGTTTCCATATAAACAAGAAATTTATGTTTTCACTGGAATACATTGGGAAAAAGTAATCTGTTTCTTTGGGACTAAATTGCTTGACCCAATCCACCAATTACCATTTGCAGAGGAAATTATCCTTTTATATTTTTATTAAAAGATTTCGGCTTCCCAACAGACTCTGGTATTGCCAGATTATTAGTATGGTTTTATAAACTGGTGACAAAAATTCACGTCATGAAAAGACATGTTCAGGGGGATGACACAATAAAGGAGAACACATCTTGGGGAAAATGCACTTTGGAGACAGTTTTACTAAAATTTGACCCCAGGCACAGCAGTAATGTCGACAGATTAATCTGTGTACAAGTAATCAAATCCATCTGCCGTAACGTGTATTTCAGAAGAATTAAAAATCTGTGAATGTTTCTGGTTTGGGACCCAGTATCTATCCAGCTGTTAGATTTCAATTTATAGTTTGTTTTTTAAGAATTAGTGTTTTACGGTTATTTAACGTGCAACATTTATAGCATTTTTTGCTTTACCTTCTTCTCTTCATGTTAAATTTCAATTTAAATGACAAATTACTTCTGCTTTATTTTTTTACCCATGCAACCTGTATTTACCTTAGTCTAACACCACTGATTTCTGTGATCATGGAGTAAAACAAGTAATGTAATAGATCTTTTTTTACGATTGCTCTAGACCTTGGATTCACCTCTCTTAACTTTAGTAATCTTTAGTAATCTTATAAAGACAGTGAAGTTAGAATTCCCATTAGCTATTCTAGAAACCATAGAACAAGACAGATGCATCCTAGGAAATGCTAAACTCATTAATCTGGGTGGCTGGAGTGGAATTTATGTATTTATACAGACAGAATGAGAGTGGAAGAGAAAAGGGACATTCTGGCTATGAATGATACGAAGTAAGGAGTTTGAGGGAAAATAGATACATAGATCATACACAAAAAATGGTAAACTGATTTCATAGAGACAGTTAAAATTTATACATTTTTCAGTTAAATGCATGAATAGTTTAAGGCAATGGGTTTTCAAAACTTTGCTTGCTGGAGAGACAATGTGAATGAGAAGCTGTCATTAGTTGAATGTTTGGGTTATTATTACTTTGGAATGTCTGAAATGTCAGTTTCATTTCATATATAGATGGTAATGACCACTTCCATACACATGAAAATTTCTGCAATGAAATTATTGCAAAATTCCGAAAAAACATGCAAAAATAATTACTGCTTGAAATTACAGAGATGAATAGCAATGAACATTTCATATGCTTTCTCTTATTTTATCTTTTGACTATATATGATAAAAAATGATACCAATAGTGTTAAAATAAATACCATCATCTCACCTAAATGTTATGAAATATGGACACAAAATAGCAATATTAATTTAATTTTAGATGTAGAAATAATTTGGATGTAATTGAATTATTGCTGTGTGTTTCTGTCTATGTACTTTAAATAACTAATCTTGAGGGCAAATTTGGGGCTGTGCCCACAGGAGTGTTTCTCTCCCTTCAAATGTTGTGCTTTCTCCAGTTGAGCTCAGACAGCTGGCATCCATTGATGCAAATGTCAATTCTTATCATTGATATTTAGTAGCATTTCCTTTGCTGAGCTCTGACTCTAATCTCCTGACTACCTTATGAATTCACCTCCAACAAACTCATCTGTTTCATGTCATGCCAATGGACTTTGAATGACCTTCTGAGGATTCTTATCCTTACAAAGCACTTGGCAGACATCTCCTATGCTAATTTCCATCAACAATTTCTATTTTTTTCTGTTATCAGCTTCCATAAGTTTTCTTTTCAGCTGATCCATGAAATCTCAGTGCAGCCAACAACATTGGGTATATTATTGAATATTAGAGACAACCCCAGATTTCAAATCAACATGATCATGATAGGCTAAATAAAGCATTTTGAAAATAACAATTGTTTACCTGGAACCCTGTTGATATGATCCATTCAAGGAGCCTGAAGATTTTGAATTGGGGATATTGCTTAGAATTTAACTAATTTAAATTTGTTTTTTTTCTGCTCAAGTTGCTAATGCTGAGAGATTATTATTGTGCACTACTAGCTTATTTTGACACTGAAGATATTAGATTCTTTAATCTTTGCATGTTGCTAATGGAAAATAGTTTTCTTATGCGTATGAAATTAATGTAAGAGGACAAAATAAATTTTTTTGGTATTATGCTGGGCTGTTTCATAGAATAATTTTCTTTTTTCTTGGAGCATATGAAGTTGGAGCACATAAACTTATTTACAACTTTTTACCCTTCTAAGACTACACAAATGAGCAGTTTAAAACATAATAATTATTATTTAGGTTTTACAATCTTTATTTTTCTCTCACAGTTTCCTCTAGTTTGGCAAATAAAGCTAAACAAGCTGTTTCTCTTCAATGTAATTTGGATAATTGTGACTTCTGCTTTCCTTTTCTAAATCTTTCAGAAAAAGTAATTTTTAATAACTTTAATCTGAGGTCAGAATTGACTTCTTATTGACTCTTGAACATTAAATGGTGAATTATACTCAGAAAAAAAAAATCAAAATCTGACTCTGGACCTAGCTTGCTTCAGTCCATATCTTAAGCAAGCTTATTGTTTGGCTTAAGGCAAGTCTGAATTCATGCTGGTTTGTTGACTTTACCAGCTAGTTTGTCCACTCCTGCCAAAAATATGTCTCTTCACTGTTGCTTTTGCTGTATGCCATGTGTGTGTACTCAGTTTTCTCCTCCCCTCACTTCATGAAAAACTTCAGGGTCAGGGCCAGTTTCCAGCAAAAATGCAGCTAATTGTGAAATACAAGAAAGCAAAATAAGAACTTACACAAGCCACCATCCCCTTCCCAACTCTGTCTTAGATAGGATAAAAATCCAATGCTTTTAAGTGTTTGAGAAATGCCTGGTGCAAATCTTCCTAGAATTTCAAAGGACTGTTGTGTGATTGAGTTCTGAGAAAACAGAGTAAAACCTGATTATGGGAAAGGGAGGATAGAATCTTGATCCCATCAGAAATTAACAGAGTACAGCTCTCTGCCCCTTCAGTAACTAACATATTCTCTTCCCCTTCAGTAACCAACAACTTCTCTGCAATGTTGTGTGCTTCTTTCTTTCCACCTTGGTTTTGTTTAGTGAGGGATACTGAATTGGAAAGAAAGAGGGCAAACTGTGGTTCACTGTTGTCATCCTAGGCAGAGTGGGTGTTTCTCCAGCCTGTTTTCTCCACCAAACCTTGACTTTGAGATATTTACACAGTATCACAGTATCACAGTATCACAAGGCTGGAAAAGACATTTGAGATCATGGAGTCCAGCCTATGAACCAACACGAACACTTACTCGTCATCTAAACCATGGCACTAAGTGCCTCATCCAATCTCCCTTTTAACACCTCCAGGGATGGTGACTCCACCACCTCCCCGGGCAGCGCATTCCAATGGTCAATCACCCTTTCAGTGAAGAAATTCCGAATATCAAGCCTAAACGTCCCTTGATGAAGCTTGAGACCATGTCCTCTTGTTCTGTCACTGGTCACCTGAGAGAAGAGTCCAACTCCTGCCTGACCACAACCTCCTTTTAGGTAGTTGTAGAGAGCAATAAGGTCTCCCCTGAGCCTCCTCTTCTCCAGGCTAAACATCCCCAGCTCCCTCAGTCGCTCCTCATAGGGCCTGTGCTCCAGCCCCTTCACCATCCTCGTCGCTCTCCTCTGGACACACTCCAGCATCTCAACATCTTTCTTAAACTGAGGGTCCTAGAACTGGACACAGCACTCAAGGTTTGGCCTATACCAGAGTACAAGGGGATGATGACCTCCCCAGTCCTGCTGGCCACACTGTTCCTGATGCAGGCCAAAACACCACTGGCCTTCTTTGCCACTTGAGCGCACTGCTGGCTCGTGTTGAGTTTCCTGTCCACCAGCACTCCCAAGTCCCTTTCCGCCTGACTGCTCTCCAGCCACTCTGTCCCCAGCCTGTAGATCTGCATGGGGTTGTTGTGTCCAAAGTGAAGGACCCGGCATTTGGACTTGTTAAACCTCATGCTGTTGGAGTTAGCCCATCTCTCCAGCCTGTCAAGGTCCCTCTGTAGGGCCCTCCTTCCCTCCAGCAGATCAACACTTCCTCCCAGCTTGGTGTCGTCTGCAGACACTGCTTGATCTTCAGCTCTCTGTCTGTGTACATTAGTGGGGAGTAGTGATAAACAGAAGTTAGTACTGTCAGATCCAAAACTGCTACAAAACATACTGAGCAAACAACTTAAAGCTTCAGTCTTCTGGGCCGCACACAGGGACTTATGCTTGGCCTTAGTACAGTTACATTTACGCTGCATTTCATTAAATAGTTCACACTGGTTCTCCTGCTGAAGGCCTGAGCTCAGGCAGGCCTTTACTGCAGTCACGTGAATGGCTGGCCCATTAGTCTACCAAGGAGTAGAAGAAAATACTGCTGTGTCAGCCTTAAATAGATCCTGGTGTGCTTAGCTAAAGTGCCTCTTAAATATCCACCTTTGTTGCTACCCAAGGAATTTTACTTCATATGCTTTTAACTAAAACCTCGTTTCTAGTGCTGTGGGGATACTTTCTTGCCAAAGTCTGTGTCCAGAATTTATTAACAGTAAAACAGTATTTTTCTTCCTCTTGAACATTCAACCTCTTATGTATCCAAGTTCAGCTGTGTATATGAATTCACCATTTTCATAAACAGGCAGTGTTTCTGTTAAAATGTTAGTCTGCAAGAAAAAGACTGGAGTTTGTTCAGTGTTATAGAGTTCAACTAAAGGCCAATAATCCAATATATGTAAGTTAAGGGAGAGGGGAAGATATGGAGGAAGAAACCTATCTTTCCCTGGAAAAGAAATAAAAATAGCAGCAACCTTTTTTCATTTTCAGATTGTTACTAGCAACAGGGAGACGTGATCCAAATAACAAGTGAATGACTGCATACACTGGTGCAAGATGAAGACCCCAGATAGGAATTTGATTAAGTATTATTATCAGTCACCGTACAGAGAATGGCAAGCAGCCAGCAGAGCATTCACTTTTCTGTCCATCTCTGCCTCTGGCTGACTGTTTATGCAGGCTGTCATAAAGGTAACCTGGAGATAGCACTGCATGTTAGACAACTGTCATCACTTTTTCCATACAGGGTTTCCTTAAATATTATTCTCATTGTTACAGAGATAAAATTAGTCTAGTAGCTTAAATTGTTCTGCTTTTTTGTTGTTTGGTGTTGTTAGATGTTTTATTATTACCATTCCTCTTTATAAAAGTTGAGATTTACAGCCCATGTAAACTTCTTTGTATCTACTGTGTGACCTTTCTGTCACATAAAAGGAAAAGCCTTGATGTTTGAGTGAGAAAAGGGAGATACTTCTCTAACATCCTTTGACTTTTTCTGATTTACTTTTTATCTGTATTTAGGTTGTGGACAGCACTTGGATTATGAATAGAATTTTGACTTATGATGCACTCTTTCTGAGGCAAGTGAAATGGGAAAGGGAAAATATTGTTGATGGATACATGGATCTCTTTCCTCCACTTTCCCTTGCATATACGTGTATATACTGTAAAAATGAAGCAAACAGAGCTAAGAAGGACAGAAGCAAATTGCATTCATCCTGGAACAGGGGGAAAGAGTAACCTGGGCTTTGTTTTGAGGATAGTAATGCTATTCAAGTCCTGCGCTTCATTTTGACTGATCCTGCCATCAGGATATTTATACGATATTTATAGCACTGTCTATAATCAAAGATAGCACAGATTCCTGCCAGTCTGACATAAAAAAATCCCCTGGAAACATTGAGAAAAACTGGAAACAATAAGAACCAATATTGTGCAAACATTTGCTTGGAATATGGCCAGCTCCAGGGATTTTTGTCCACTCTCCATCTTGTTATAAAACATCATATGAACAACTAACTATTGGGCAGTGATGCAAATAAACGTTCTAAACTGAAGAAATGTCATCACTAATCTAACAATGATTCAGCTTTGGCAGAGATGCTTCCACTTGCTTCTTAATAGAAATCAGATGTAATGTAGGCAGCTGTAAACAGAATCAATTAAGGTCTATAAATTTACATAACAAAAATATAATACCAAGCAATGTGTCTGATGTATATATTTCTCCAAACTTCTAGTTATACAGCAACCATGTGTTGTGCTACCATCTTGCTTGAGCAATCCAAATCAAAAGGGTTTTCTTAATTTAGCCATGTATACTTGAAAGCAAAAAATGGCAGAGCCCGTTTCAATCCATTTCCTAACCCAGTTCTGTGTTCTTCGATTGTGCCTTTGTTCTTAGTAGCTGCAAATGTGAAAGGCAAGAAGGCATAGATGAGTTGAGGATTTCATTTGGATGCAGGTTCATATAAGAGAGGTTTAATTTTGTCTATTTGACTATTGCCTGTTCATTGCACCTCATGGTGTTTCCTGCTGTGCTGTGATCTTTCTGTCTGCCTTTCCTGCCTTAGGGAACTACAGCTGATGACGAGAATTTTACCAAATAAGATGAAATGTGTTTATAGTAGCTCCATAAATAGTTAGACTATACCTACCAACAATGCTCCAACGCTTCAACTCCAAAAGAGAGGAAGTCTTCACAATGCTTTGCAGATGTGCTCTGAGAAACAAATGCTTAATTTTATTGTGGAAAATACCTGCAATCTTCTAATACAGAAAGGCTGACATCAGCTCCAGAAAGAGTCTCAGCAGGAGATGATGATTCTGCAAATAGTCTCTTACCTGAGCAAATGCTTCATGAATCTGCAAGAAATTGTCAAAAGCTTATGGATTAGAATAAGAGACTGAAGCTACAAAAGGAACCTTGTGGTTGTTACCTACTACAGCTGACCAATGGGAGCCTACTGATGAAGCGTTCTTCTTGCAGCTACAGGAGGCTTCATGCTCACACAAGCTCTTATCCTACTAGGGGACTTCAAGCACCCTGACATCTACTGAAAAACAGCATGGCAAGTTGTAGGCAATTCAGGAGACTCCTAGAGTGCATCAAGGATAATTTCACAAGCCAGGTAATAGAAACCCCTACCTGAGGGGTTTCAGTACTGGACCTGACAGTCACCAGTGCAAGTGAGCTCATCAGTGATGTCAAGATCGGAGACAGTATGGGCTACAGAGATCATGGTGTGGAGTTCAGGGTTCTGAGGAATCTGGAACAGGTGAGGAGTATAGTCAGGAGCATAAATTTTAAGAAAGCAAACTTTCAGCTCTTCAAGGAATTAGTCAGTAGGATCCCTTGGAAAACAGTATTCAGGGATAAGGGAGCAGAACAGAGCTGGCATATATTTAAGGATTCTTTCCACAGAGTGCAGGAGAGCTGAGTCCCCAGATGTAGGAAATCAGGCAGGGAAGAGAACAGATCAGCATGGCTGAGTTGAGACCTGCTGGTCAAACTGAAGAGCAAGAGGGAACTGCACAGGCAGAGCAAGCACGGACAGGTAAATTGGAAGGAGTACAGGGACACTGCCTGGTTGTGTAGGGATGGGGTCAGGATAGCCAAGGCACAGCTGGAGCTGAACTTGGCAATGGATACAAAGAACAAAAAGAAGGGCTTCTACAGATATGTCAACGACAAAAGGAAAGTTAGAGAAAGTGTATGTGCACTGATGAAGGAAAACTGTGACCTCAGAACAACAGACAAGGAGAAGGCTGAGGTACTCAACAAATTTTTTGCCTTCTTCTTCCCTGGAAGAATGGATCAACATGGATTTCATCACTGAAAAAACACAATGGAAGGTAATTCAGAAATCAGTGAGTCATAAAATGAAGGCAGCTCAATAGTTTTTGTTTCCCTTTTGTTTCATCTTAATGGGCACCAGTTTTATTTAAGTGGATTTATCACTTCTGTCACAACATTTGTAACAATTATAATATTTTTGGTGAAACTGCTTTCATGTAGCTGTTGAAGATGTTCTTTTCCCTCACATGACACCTATCACCAGCTTCTGGCACAGAAGTTCAGCAAACAATGCTCTTTG
This sequence comes from Neomorphus geoffroyi, assembly GCA_033558235.1. Lineage (NCBI taxonomy): Eukaryota > Metazoa > Chordata > Aves > Cuculiformes > Neomorphidae > Neomorphus > Neomorphus geoffroyi. The sequence continues at coordinate 1,339,942 of JAUMJM010000035.1, forward strand.
TAATGTCTCAGAAGGGTGTCCATTGCTTCTTAAAAAGAGTCCCCAGTAGTTGATTTAAGTAGTGGTGTTCCTTTACTCAAAAAGATGTCCAGAAAGTGTAACTTTAGCTGCCTTATCTCACTATATGTTCATGCTATTCTGCACTATGTAACTAATTACAGTTTGGTCGCTACCCAAGTTGGGTGGGAGTTATCAAACCATTTGGGAGTTTGATGCATAATGGCCATACATCATTCCAGGTTTATTTTTTTCTTGACCCCATGTCAAGTTTCATGATTCTCGTAATGAAAAAAAAAAGAATAATAACTGCAGTGTTTATATTACATGTCAAGCTAGGTAAATATATTGAACTTTTCTAGAATCCTACTCTATATTAAAATTTATGAGCATTCTCTGCATTGTTCCACAGATTTGTATTATACTACTGTGAGTAAATTAATCATCTTTATTTTTCATTGTCAATGACTAAATACCAGAATTGAAAGGAAAAAATCTGCATAAATCTCTATATCCCTCTTTACACACCCCTCTCTTTATATGTTTATGTGTATAAATAGATAATAATTTTTAATATGGTGAAAATTATTAAATCATATGGTGGACTTGACAGTCTTAGGTTTATGGCTAGCCTTGATGATTTTAAAGGTCTTACGGAACCTAAACAATTCTGTGATGGAACCCTGAAGAAGAACAATGGGAGGAAAAGGCAGAAGTTTACTGAAACGGCAAGATTATTCATGGTGGGTTCTGATAGCGGAGATCACGAAGGAGCTTTATAACACTTTCACTGCAAATTGACCTAATTCTGTGTCATAATCTACTTAGACTGATGAGGCTTCCATCTATCTTCAGGCATAAAATGTAGTCATTCCTTTCTAGTTGATAATCAGCATGTTTATTACTCATTCTAGTTGCTTAAAGACAGTATTTTCAGAAATAGTCCTGCACTACTAATATCATCAGTGATATTGGAATAGCAAGGGAATAACCTCAGTCTTTGCTATGTGAGCTGCTTAACAAATCCAAAAATGTTAATCACGTTCAGGGCATTGTCACTTTCAGAGAACAGAGATTACTTCCAGTGACATGCCCAGAAGCAATCTATTTAGTTTTCTTTTCATATAAAGTTGGGAAATAATGAAGGTTTTATTAAACGAAACTTAATTCACCACAACAGAGACTCCAGATCTACCTGTTCCCACTACCAGGGGATGCAGTATAATTTAATAACAGTCTCTTCAGATTAGCTCCATCTATTTGCATGTCACATTATTAACTGACTCCATGCCACTGTGTGTAGAGAATTTCAGAGACTGCTGTCTCAGCCTTTTATAGTTAAAAAAATTATATATACTGATGAATTGTAAACTACATTATTAGAGTAACAAAACTGTAGGATAAGAACAGCTAAAAGTGGTGATGTAAGCTTTTTGGCTGAGGTCCAAAGCACTAAGACTTCAGTAGATTGCTAATGCTGTCTAGCAATGGTGTGTTTTTCCTGCCACAGTGACAGCTGTTGAGAGATTTTTCTATTATTATCTCACTATTTTTTTAAACATTAAAGGGTAATGATTTACTAGCCTATAATGTGGTAGCAATTACTGTGGCTGCATTTGTATGCTCAGCAACATCTGGTTTACAGGTGTGAATATGTAGATTTTGCTAATTAATACTTAGTGACACAATTTCTGAGTGAAGGTATAGAGATGGAACCAGAGAAGTGTTCTTACCTTTACAATGTTATTTCAGCTTACTGGGAAATAAAAAAAACAGACAACGCATACTTGAGTTATTTTTTATTTTTGTTTTTACTGGCTACTTCTTTGATTTGTTTTAACACCTCCATAATATCTCCCTAGTACCTAGCCAGGAGAGCTTTTTGCTGGGGAGTTATAAAGAGGTAGCTTAAATAAAGTGTTTTATTCATTTACGTCAGCAAAGCCTTGTGATTTTTAATAAACATTTCAGCTTACAATCTCAAGTACATAGTTAAGTAGCATTATCATGCATGACCATTTATCAGTTGAGTCCCTGTCCTGGTCTATATGCGTATTCTCACTTGGTGCAATTTGCATGACTTAGTGAACCCCTATACCATGCTACAGGCTGACTGAGGGTGGGAACTGTTACCATGGCTCAACTCCTGTGTTGTGAGCCATTCCTGCCGCATATTTTTCCGAGTCTGGTCCCTTCATGAACAGGTAATCACCCCAGACTTTTTTGAGTCATTCAGTAAATAGTCTTTGAGAGGGATTAAAAAGTGGATTCACTTTGGAGTTATAGGAAGGGATAAGGGAATTGAACAGAGAAAATGTACCAAGGAGACACTGTCTCATATCCTTCCCTTGTTATTATTTTTAAATCCTCTACTTTTTCTGAAGAAAGTACTATAAGATATGGCTTGGAAAATCCATGAAACTCTCTGCTAAAATAATTCCATGCTTTTTAAGTGTACTTTGGTTATATATGTTTAGTCTATATTCAATTCTCTGAAGTAGTATATTTCCATTCAGTATTGCTGAAGCTATGAACAATGGCCTTACGTTATAGGTAGTATTTCTGGGATTTATAACTGCAAAGTTCTAAAATGGGAAAGTCATTGTCTACAGAAGCCTATATTTTCTTTGCTTCCAGATGTTTAGCCTTTATGCATCACACAGGATCAAGAAATTCAGTCAAAAATCTCAAATTGACTTCACACTGAGAACATGGATCGTAGGCTTACAGGACAGTTATTTTGGAAGGGACCCTTAGGAGTCCCATGGGATGCCCAAGTCCTTCTCAGTTTGCATATAGTGCAAGTAAGTTTTGACTGTCCCCAGGGATGGAGAGATGGCACAACCTGAGCAACCTGTTCCACTGTTTGACTAAGTGTGAATATCTTTTTCCTTAGGCTCTGCACAACAGCAAATGTGTAAAATAAATATTTGATCTAGAAAAACTGGTATAATTTATTATAAACAATCAGTATTTGGGAAAAGGAGAGTCCGAAATTCAGTGCCATTTTACAAAGGCAAACTGAAACAAATTAACTGAAATGGTCAGTGGGAATAAGAAATCCCACATCTGAGTCCAACACGGTAATAGTTTCAGTTGAGTGAGATATTCATACAAAACAATGAAGTTCAATAACTAAATTTTTATGTGATATTGTGATAAGCAAATTGGGAAAGGCTCAAATACAGTTACTGTTTCCCTTCAGAAATTCAAATAGAAGGGAGAAGAACAAACCCCCAAATTAATTACTTTTGTAATTGGTGGGACTAAATTGAGTGTTTTAAAAACCAAGATATATAAGAGCTTTTTATCATACAAAAGAATGATGTAATTACCAATTAGCAAATAAAGGAGAAAGGAATAAATGACATTGGGTACTAATTCTAGACCTCTAGCTTCAGACATGAGACATCCAGGTTTAAATTCTTCATTTCCTTTGTTATCCTAGGCAAAAAATGAAAAATCCATCTCATCCTACAGTATTCTTTCTTCTTATTTCCTAATCTTGCTGGTTATTTCAGTCTAATTTCTTTTTCCTTCACTATTTGAAGGATTTTGACCTTGCCCCTTCCACAGTTACAAAATATATTCATCTAATTGTATTCCATGAATGAATTTTCTAAAGGGTGAACTGGTTTGCATCAAGTAAAACTTTACCTTCTCTAAACAAATCCTTTTGCCTTGGCTGTCTGTCTGCAGGTACTCCTATGCAATCCTTTCCTATAGCCTCAGCCTATCTCAACCAGCCCTCTTGCACCTTGTACACTATGTCTGGTTCCTTTCCAAGTTCTCTGCTTTATGGCTATCAAATACTTGAAAAAAGTCTCTGCTGAGATTTTTGGCCTGAAGGAAAAGTGAGAAGTGAGAGAGTTAAATTGTCATGGTAGAGGGAAGCTGAAAATCAACTGTACTTTGAGATTACGGGATAAGTAGTAAAGAAGTGGTCAAGTGAAGTTGTCAAACTGCCCGCAAGATCAGTCTCCAATTTAGGCACTGAAATAGCTTAAAAATTAGACATCTGTCTCAGCAAGGTGATTCGGCATGACAAATGGATGGTACTTAAGCAAATCAGAGTGCTGGCTGCCTAACAAGGGTAATTCAGGACTTCAGCACAGCAAGAATGGGCTTCTCTAGAGCTTAAACAAGGGAAGATTAGATCCTGGAGTCCCTCTGACCTCTCATTTCTTTTCATATCTGATGTGAATTTCCATCGTCATCACCATTCTCAATCCTCAGTCCTGAGAGGAGAAAGCAACCTAAGACGACAGTACCACAAGAATCACTATTTTATGGTGATCTACTAGATAATCTGAATGTAAAATTTGAGGTGCAATGGACATGAGCATTTGGCAGTTGGGTAGTGCATTATCTACAATACACAGTATGTAATTTATTCCATTTTTATACTGTCAACCCGGTTTTATAAACTATGAGAAGATACATGATAGGTCTAGCACAAAATTAGTGTTACACGTGAAAAATATCGGATTTGGCATTGTCTGACAGTACAAAGATAGTCAAACATTTTTATGCAGACTTGAACAAGAGTGAGCTTACAACAAGTATCATACATCTACGGGATTTTTAACTTTATGCTACAAGCAGTAACTCCATCAAACTATGATCTCAACAGAATTCTCTCTTTATGTGAGATACCACTGGCGAAAGTGCATTTGGCTCTGTAATGTAGTTTTTGGACAGGGAGAGGCATGCCTAGTTTTTTCCTTTTTCTATCATTTCTGGTTTCTGGAGTGATGGGGGTTATTTTATTAATTTCTTTTTAGATGTGTGTTACTTTTATATGAAGCTGTTTTATATACAATAATAATAATAGTTGAACTAATCAAAGAGGTAGAAATATCACTTCGGGTTATATATTTACTCTTCCACATGTGAGATTATAATTAAATTTGTGAACACTTTTTTTAAAGAAAAAACATTCAGCCAAAATGAATCAGTTGCAGCCTACATGCCCAAAATATATGGCAGATTACATTCTTCTCAATAATCTCCTCTATTTATGAAGTCACTCCCGTCAAGTCTGACCTTCTTTACAATCCTCTCAGGCTTTAGGTCTTGCTTCATGATTAGCTAAGCCAGGGTTTTGTTAACTGTTAGCAGAATCCTGTCCTCTATTAGAAGCGCACCCAAACAAGATGTCTACCACTGCAGTCCACAATCTTTCTTAAATTAAGGGTTAGTTGGATGAGAGCCTTACCTGACTAAAACTGCAGTCAATAACATGGACAGAAAACTTGTTACAAGTAGGTGGACTGTACTAAAATAAGAGGGTGGCTCATATTCCAAAGTCATCTTGATTTTCCAGCTTTATGGTCTTCCCCATGCAAACTGCTTCCATAGTTCTTCTTTCCATCAGCAATGATAGTAGAATGTGTTTCATGGTGGAAAGTGTTCAGTACCAATTAGGCTTTCCAGTGGTATATGAGAGACTATGTCATAGCTTTGTTCAGGAGAAAAGAACGGATATATATGAAGTTATTATTAATTCAGCATTCAATTTGAATCAAAGGTAACGAAGAGCAATAATGTTTTAAACAGGAAAAAGACCCACTGTTCTTAGATTGCTGAGATATTTTCAGCCAAAAGAAGAGTAGTTATATTTCTTTTAAATTTATCATTGTTGTCATAAATTTAAGAGGAGGGAGTGGTAAGCAGGAAGGGAGGAAAGGACTTGTTTTTTAATGTGTTTGCACTGAAATCAGAAACATTAAATCACAGAATAAAAAGCCGGTATGCAAACTATAATGTGTAGAGGCTGAAATGCTGTATGACTTCTAAACAAGGATAGAAAGGACCTTAGTGCATCTCCACAATTGACAATTGAGAATGATAGCCATGAAATAGAAGGCAGATAAAAGACAGAGAGCTGCTAATAGTAAACATGTAAAACTGATATTTCTTGCAACTTGACATGAAGAGAACAGATAAGAATACTGAACAAAAAAAGTCTTAGTTATATATTTTTGGCATTTTCTTCCAGGCTGATGCCTTTTCATCTATGTCAGAAAACCAATAAGAAGGCAACCTCGCAAAATACCAAATATTTCCTAAGACATACTGAATGCTCATGACCTTTCAGGAGAGTTTCACAACTTGTTAAAATGAGTCTAGAGACAGAAATGTAAAGAGGATGGGGGAAGGCACTGACTTACAATTTATCCTTGATAGCTGATATACAACTTAATATAAATATTGTCTTCTAAGTCACTAGTGAGAACAGGACTTGTTCATTAGCAAGGTCTTCAGACTGAGTCCTTTAACAATCTATATCATCATTATATCTCAGTGCCCCATAATGTATTTATGTAATGTGTTTATCCTTAATGTCTTGGCCCTAGAGAAGGAAATGATATGTCCCATCTCTATCACAGTATCACAGTATCACAAGGTTGGAAAAGACCTCTAAAATCATCGAGTCCAACGTATGACCCAACACCAACACCTACTCCTACTTGTCAACTACACCATGGCACTAAGTGCCTCATCCAATCTCCCTTTAAACACCTCCAGGGACGGTGACTCCACCACCTCCCCGGGCAGCGCATTCCAATGGCCAATCACCCTTTCAGTGAAGAAATTTTTCCTAATATCAAACCTAAATTCCCCTGGCGAAGCTTGAGACCGTGTCCTCTTGTTCTGTCGCCGGTCACCTGAGAGAAGAGACCAACCCCTGCCTGACTACAACCTCCCTTTAGGTAGTTGTAGAGAGCAATAAGGTCTCCCCTGAGCCTCCTCTTCTCCAGGCTAAACAACCCCAGCTCCCTCAGTCGCTCCTCATAGGGCTTGTGCTCCAGCCCCTTCACCATCCTCGTCGCTCTCCTCTGGACACACTCCAGCATCTCAACATCCTTCTCAAACTGAAGGGCCCAGAACTGGACACAGCACTTGAGGTGCAGCCTGACCAGTGTCGAGTACAAGGGGATGATAACTTCCCTAGTCCTGCTGGCCACACTATTCCTGATGCAGGCCAGGATATCATTGGCCTTCTCTGCCACTTGGGCACACTGCTGGCTCGTGTTGGGTTTCCTGTCCACCAACACTCCCAAGCCCCTTTCCGCCTGACTGCTCTCCAGCCACTCTGTCCCCAGCCTGTAGATCTGCATGGGGTTGTTGTGTCCAAAGTGCAGAACACGGAATTTGGACTTGTTAAACCTCATGCTATTGGAATTGGCTCATCTCTCCAGCCTGTCAAGGTCCCTTTGTAGGGCCCTCCTTCCCTCCAGCAGATCGACACTTCCTCCCAGCTTGGTATCATCTGCAAACTTGCTGATGATGCACTCTATGCATGGAAAAGGAAAACAGAGAAAACACAAAACTTATATCCTCAGTTTTGTTGCCTAAATCTCATGTAACTTCTAATTTCAGTGAGAATCTAAATATCTTTGAATAGCTGACCTGAAGCAATTTGCCCAGTGTTATATAGGATGCTTTTAGTTAAATTGTAAATAATATGTTGTCAAAAAGGATCACTGATCATAATGTTCTGTATAATCAGAAGTTCTACTAATGCTGATGATCCAGACGCAGATGTTGTATAGCTGTGATTGTAACACAGTCAGCCTTCACTGCTGCTGCTGAAGCTGGCCCAAGACTCTCAAGGAATGAGAAATTTATCATTCCAGGAAGTCAGGGAGTGAGAATGCAAGACGGAACTTGATAGCCAACCACATCAAAGAAATTACTTAACTATGACAGATGAAAGAAAGCATGAGACATATTTGCTCCAGAGTCTGTTTATTCACTTTACAGTAAAGAAAAAAACATCAGATATGGTGCAAAACCAACAGGAATAGAGAAAAGAATCCAGGGCTACCCTTCTTCATGGGATGAGCTGTGCTGCAAACTGCAGCACATTTGCAGCTTGTCTTCCTATGCTGTCCTGGCTATGTGGTGGTTTAGGCTGTGAAGATGGAAAAAAGTCTAGTTGTAGCTTGAATGCTTCAATGAGGATTAGAGATTCCACTTTAAAAGCTAAAAACTGAGCTTTTGGTTCATGCTGTATTCAGCATTTGCATTTTTTTTTTTTTTTTTAATTAGCATTTGTCTTTACTGGAGCAACATCTGGGAATAAACTTAGCATATCTGTTATTGCAATTACTTTAAAAGCCAGAAAAGGCCTGAAGCAAGTAACCTATAATTTCTGTTCTACAGTGTATGGAAATGCATGTTCATTCTATGGACACATTCAATACAGTTCAGATTATTAGCACAGCTACTAACTGCTTTCCTTCCTTTGAACGAGTTAAATATTACATCAAATTAAGTTCTACTAAAGAGCAAATATGTTAGCTCTGAAGTGCTGCAGAGCTGTACCCCTACTAGCCATTTAGCACCATTCTTGGCAGATTACTTTTGTGAAAAACGGCTCAGTGCTTGGAACCACTGATTGAGTAGGTCAGTCACCTGACTGTGAGGCTACCTGGGAAGCAACACAGAAAAGAGTCATTGGAGATGGCATAATGTTTTGGGCCTGAAATATAAGGGAAAAACTCCGAAGCAAAACTCCACAGCAAAAAGAAAAGACGTATTACAGCACTGAAGAACCTCCCTGGTATCAATCTTCTTTTAAGGATTTTATATTTTTAAAAGTCTCAAAGGACAAATTTTAAACATTTCTTGTGATTCTGGATAGAAAGAAAAGATTAAGCATGGTACTTGTGATCTAGGAAGGGCAAATGCTGACTAAATCAGTCTCGTGAGTCTTGTGTTTACTGAATTATTAATTTGTGTCAATCAGTCACCTCAGAGTCATCACATTCAATATGAAGTAATGGTTTAGATTATTTCCTCAGAAAACTTTGTCAGCCCTTGATTTCTTTTATCTCATCTACATTTAGTTTGTACGGATCTTTTGCAGCCAGATGTTAAACATCTGCTTTTGTGAAGAAAGTATAAAACTAACAATTACCTGCATGGCTGTTGACAGCAAAATTCATGGCTTATGATTATCTGAACAGAGTTGATCTATTTTTTAAATAGGATGAGAGACTGCTACTGGAAATTTGGTGAGCACTACTAAGACAGAAAAGCGATTCCCCATCAAACCTTCCAGGGAATATTCAGGGAAAGGTCTTGAACCGGCTGCCAGTCTTGGGACTTCTGTACTCAACATGTAACTTTGCTCTCTATTTTATTAAAATGGCAAGGTGGTTTGCAATACAAGCTGTGCTTTAATGAGGTGGAGAGGGAAAGACTTCCATGTCTACGCTTTGGAACTTTTGCAATGGTGTATATATCAAATGAAAGCAAAAAATAACACCTGCTTCAAAGTACAGTAAGCTGCCCAGGGCTTGAAAAATGAAAGATTGGATGTTGATACCTTAAAAGAAAAAAACCTGTCCACATACTTCATTGTCACTGGTGTGCTCCAGTCTGAATCCCTTTAGGCTTTCACAATAGTGTGAAACAAAAGTCAGAGGCTTACTTGAGGTCTTCCTGATAAATCAATGTCTAAAGCACAGGCTTTTTTGCAATATGAAAAGCAGTTTTCATCCTCTGGGCTCGTGTCACAGTTTAGCCCCAGTCTCTAGCTTGATCAGCTGCTAAAACCAGAACAGCAAGAAAATGATACAATGAGTATCTAAATGTAATAATATTTTTTTCTCTCTTTTTTCTTTTTTTTTTTCCAGAAAATGTGAGTGAAACTGAGTAGACGTAGCAGAGAATAATAGCAAACTTGTGTGGCAGTGAAACAAACAATTCCACAAAATAGACTCAATTCAGGGTAGTAACAAATTGACCTGTTGGATGACCTGGCCTCAGAAAAGATACAGGCAGGCCGTCAAGTACAAAATAGGCAGAAATAAGTATTTCATTCAAAATGAGAAAAGAAAGTGTTTCTATCTGCAGTGCCTAGAGAGTTGTCATCTCTGGTAACTTCCTTTCTTTATGTTCTGCAGTCTATAGGAAAAAACTGAAAAAAACAAAGTGAGATACTGAATGTTAGAAGGGGTGATAAAACCTTCAAAGAGAAAATTCCATAGGCAAAAAAGACAGCAGAAATCAACAGTTAACTCGATGAAAATTTAAAAAATCTAAATTTGTATTATTCTAGTATTGAAATCATATGACAAGATTAAGTGAAGGACTGTAGGGAAGTAATTTTTTTGCATATATCTTAAGATTCATGAAATCATAGCTGTTCTGCAGATTCCTCTTGATTAAAAGATGAGAAAGAGAATAGGCCTCACTTCTCACACATTAAATCTCATGTGGAAGGGGAGATATAATATATAAAGTATTTGTAGTGCTAAGAACTGTGACCCCTGCCAAGATTAAAAGAGTGAAACTGAGAATTTGGTAATGTTTTGTAGGTCTCAAAATATATGGATGGAAGCTCATTTTCAAGCCTATTTAAAGCTATGTGGAATAAAAATTTTGCTGTACTAATGATCACATAGATCTTTCCCACCTCTAGTTGTGTGACTTGATGATTTATCATAATGAAGTAATGATAAATGAGAAGGAAAGGTAGGAAATACAGTAGTTAAGTGTCGGCTACATGGAGCGAGCCCAGTAGCTCAGTGTGCTAATGATTAAACTATTTTCATGAGAATTTTGGCTGCTGTCACCGACGTAGCATTGCTATTTAATAGGTGTTATAAGAGGAGAAAACTTTGTTGATGTTTGAAAATAATGAAAAATTCCATTCTAAGAATCTGACATAAAATATTCACTTTCTTACCCTGGGAGATATGAGTATATGTGGGCACAATAATGTTGCTATTGAACTGTAGCACTGGAGATTGTTCTTCAGCAGTCAGCTTTGTTGCACATGAAACCACACCAAGGTAACACAGTCCTAATTGCTACAGGACATAGAAAAAGAAGAAAACAAGAATAATTAAGAGAAAGACAGTGGCCTAAATCTGAACAACCTTCTATTGCAGTTCCCTGGATACCTATGTTAGTGTATAAACACTCACGTTTACATGAGTGTCTCTATAAACACCAAACCTATGCTGAGGTTTTGCAATATTTTGCAGGTGAATAAAAACAAGTTTTTTTGCCTTAAGGAAACAGCTTACAAGTTGACATATTGTTAAAATACCTCAATATAATTAGGATAATATGTAAAGGTATAAATGTTGACACAATAAGCAACTATTTTCTCACCAGTAGTTGCACAGTACATATCAATCAAGTAGTTCTAAAAATAGGCAAGTTTTTAATTTCAATTTTCTTTCCTAACAAACATCTTGCTTTTGATTAGAAAATTACAGCTCTATTCTTGCACTCTTCTGAAGAGTGAGACAATAGTATGCCTTGTGGAATAGAGCAGTGCTAATGTTGCCTTTAAAGGATTTAAAGTTACACCTTTTTAATCATATTTTCAACATATTTTAAATACTGACCTTAAATGCTGCTCCACTACACATGGAAAATAAAGAAATTAGAGAATTTGTAGTTTAAATGTGATGACTCTGCCAAATTTTCTGTGACCATTTTGGGGAAAATTCATGGTGACTTGCAGAAAACCACTATCCAATAGTATTAAGTGGGCTGTACGCTTACCTGGTTACTTTCAGTCTCTGAGTGATGCTGTTGGACTACTATCAATGATATGACACAAACAACAGTAACATCTGCATAACAGCAGTATGTTCTTACAGAAGACAAAGGAAAACCTCTGTCTTATATTAATAGTATCTGATTAACGATGCACTTAAAATCAAGATTAGCTTTCTGGTAAGTGGAAAGTCTGTCCAAGAATTCAGTTTGCCTACCAGTTCCATGTAAAGTACAGTATTGTAAGTGTTGATAAAAGTTATGGGTTGTATGGGAACACAGATAATGCAAGATATTGCAGCAGACACTAAGTAAAATGAAAACCGAGAGTGGCTATTTCCAGTATTTTGTGCCATCATTCATTGAAAAAATTACTGAATTTGGATAAATAGACAACAGATTTGACTCTCCGAGGTCAGCTGAAAGATTTAATTTAAATGAGGGTCTTCACTGATTTTAAACTTTGCCTAAACCAATCTTACTGTGTAATATTTACAAGAATTGATAATACTATATACGATACTGAGCTGTGAGATTATTATCCTTTTTATGGAAACTGAACAGAGATGTTCAGAAGAATACAGTCCTCCCAGTCAAGGTAAGGACCAGCAGATGGATATATGAAAAATGATGTGTTTCTGAAGTGCTTTTCGGTGCTGAATGTTATATCTCATCACAGGGCAGAAATGAAAGTCACAAAAATCTAATACAAAAAAACCCAGAAAAGCCATCCTTTTGTCACTGATCCAGTAAAAAATTATTAATTTTTAAACTTAGAAAATTCAGCAAATTTATTGCAATGCTTCATATCAAAAGCATTTTCTGATTAATTTTTCACATCCTATGGCACAGCAATATGAATATGAACCAGTACATTTAATTGCCCTTGAAGAGTAACCTTTGGCAATAGAAATTATTCCTACCCTCAAATACTTTTCCTCTGACTTCATGTGGGCTAACGCACATATGACAAAATCCCAGTGCGCCACTCCCTTGAATATCCTTAACATCTGACCTCACACAGCTGTTTATTATCAAGAGACATTTGCCACTGCTGTGCATATTGCCGTACACTGTCTCTATCACCAACATATTTTTATCCCAAATATTTGAATTTACAAATAAGATAGAAATGAATGCCTTGAATCAGCTTTAATTTTATAATGCAGTGACCCATTCTACCACTGTGTAATAACAGATCCCACTGTGACAATTAAAACAAATCACCCTACAGAATACACCATTAGATACATTCATGCTTCATCAGTAACTGAATTGTCTTTTATGATATATTTCAAAGAAAGGTATATAATTTTAGCTCAGTTTCCTCAAAGCACAAAATGATTAATAACGAGTTTGCCATTTTCTCGATTTACTATGAAAATGAAAAACGGATAAAATGAAATTAAAAACTTTAATTAAGGATAAAATAGGTGTTGGCCACTAAATAAAACACAATTGTGTAGATAATGTTGAGCCAATAACAATTTATCTAAAGTGAAACTAAGTTCTCTGATACTGCTGTGGCTACTATTTCGTAGTTTTCTATTTTGAACCAACTAGAACGAGCAAGAAGTAAGTGGCAAAATTAATTCTTTTATCTCATGCTGCATGCTGATCATTTTACTTAATTGGAGATCCTATTTGACAACGTATTAGACCTTAACCCATCAGGTGACACTACCACTACTGTCGAATAGCAGTTTCCTGGAAATCTAATCCTGTCTCTATGAGTAGTGCTGCACACGTAGCAAAATGTTCTTCAGGGTAGCAACAGTACTATCAACTTGTCTGTGCTTTTTAAGAGGGATTAAACTATTTCTCTTCCAGACCTTTACATTCTCACTGCTGAGAGCACTTGGAATTAAGGTGTTGTAAGTGAACATCATTTTCATGTATATATTTTAGTCAGCTGCTTCCAAACTCTTTTTCTGTTTCCGAGTGAGTAGGACACTTATGGTTAAGATTCATCTCATTAACTTTAAACATCTGCAGTGCAGACATCTACATCTGAACTAGTCATTTGAGACTTACTTTGTAGTCAAAAGAGATATAAACACTTTTAAAGGGGGATTCAGCCAACCTATTTGAGTCACTTGGTAGCAAGGCACCCATTAAAATAACCAGTTCACAATTAGATGAACACATTTAGGTGTCTACGCTTGGTCAGATGAATCCCACTGAGAGTTCAAGACCTATATCTAGGTACCTTTGTGAATTGGTCAATGGGGAGAAGAAGAGAGCCTGCTCCCCTGCAGGCTGCACCTTGCAGATTCAAGCTGTACGCTGTATCTTTTGGAGTAGTTTTGTTTTCCTGAAACCCATGCCAGTAAATAATCAAGTACCTTATGCATAGAATGGTTCCTGGAGTGAGTCAAGGATAAGTTTGCCTGTGGTCTTCGCAGGACAATATAGAAGGCTTACAGCATTTTCCTGAACTGTCTCTGCTGTTATGTGAGGTGGTTCCTGAGAGCAGCCCCATTTACAGACAAGCAAGTACAGGCTGGAGTCATACCCATATTTCCTACACTCTGGATGCTCTTGGCAGCACGTAACATGCCTTCCAACTCTTGACCCAACATATCTATCTCATACCCAGCTCATGTCCCAGCTGTCCTACACAAGAGACCTGTCTGACCCTCAGCACTGCTTTCCAGTGCCTTGCACTGCAGGAAAAGGGGAGGAGCAGGCCAGAACCAGGACAAATATTTTAGCTCTTAATTGAAGTTATCTAATCACATAATGCACAACCAATGTCACTACCTGTTTCCCCTGCAACAGTTGTACTGGATATGACAGGACTAAAAAAAAATCTTCCAATGAATAAAAATGGCATTACCATCTTTGTCTTTAATTAGGCTTTCCCCATTGGATTGGATTTCCTTGCCTTTCTTGTGTCCAAACACCACAGGCGATGCTGCAAAGATTGAAAGGAAAGTCAGTCAAAACTGTGACACTTCTCCCCTTTCACATCTGTGCATCTCTTGCTCCTCCTAAAAAAAGCAAACTAATGGGTAGTCTAATGCTGCCAATGACCTAACTAATAACTGGATTTACATTTCTGTACCTTTGAATGGATTCATTTAATTCCTTTTAAAAATCTGATTCTTACTGGAGATAAGCCATCAGTGTGCTTAACAGGATATTGAAAGTAGAAAGCAAGTGTAGAATAGCAGGTTCATTAGATAACACTTATTCCAAATGTGGAAACTGAACACCAGATGCCGTTTTGCATAACAAAGGCAGTCAATGATTAGCCCTTAGAGGTCTGTGATCCCTGAATAATAACCCATTTTTCAACCTTGTCTGTTATTTCCCTCCCTTCTCCTAAATTTTCAGCTTTAGGACTATTCCATTTTATTAACCACAAAAACCAAACATGACTTGTAATACCTTATGCCATTTTAAAATTAAGTGTGATTTTCCAGAATCTATTAAAAAAGAAAAAAATGCTACAGCCAATAATCTTTTATAAGAATAATAAAAAAAATTGGGACACATCCCCTCCCCCCCCCAAAATAGGAATAAAGCCTCTAAGTGAAAGGAAAATGTTTGGATTTTGGGCCACCCCAGCTGGTATAAATCCTGAGGGAGTTAAGAATACTCAATCAGTGTCAGGCTCTCCTAACACTGAATTCCTGGCTTTAAATCCCATTGCAGAAAAATGGAGAATCCAGTTCTTTATCTCCAGGGACGATACTATAATCATTATACTCCCTGAGCTCAGAAAGGGCAGTCTAGGCATATGGGCTGCTGATTTCTTTGAGGCAAGGTGCCTTTATAAGCTGTTCCATCAGCTTCGAGTTTGGGAGCGGGGAGTAACAGACATAGAACGATCAAATCTGGATGATTTGGCTCTTAGCACTTACATTAGCAGCTGAGTCCACCCAGGTTAATCTGCTGTTAGTGGAAGCTTCTTCCCCAGCAGACCTTTGTTTGAAGTTTTTGTTTGACCTTTATATGATTCTTCTGTATGAGGACAAAACTTAGACCCCCGCCGCAGGTAAGGAAATGGTGCCTGTCTTAAGAGCAAAGCAACAGAGTGAGCACAAGGCAAAATTGTCACTAAAATGAAAAAAACCTCAAACAACCCAGCCTTCGGGACTTGGAAGTTGCTGTGTTACTTCTATGAAGAACTTCTATTTTAAAGTCAGTAAGTCTCGTTTGCCATTTCTAATAAGCACTGCTCATTTCAAACTGATGCCATGCAAGTTGAACATTGTACTAAGACAGCAGAGCACAGACCCACGGCCCAGGAAGACCCTATTATGTTATCCTTTCAAGCTTCTGCAATTACAAGAACTAAAAGTTCAGTGTAATTATGGACAAATAGAAACATACTGCAGCAACAGACTTGGTACAATCATTTGAAAGCCAATAAGTATATTTGTTTTAGTGACAGTTATCTGTAGTCTGTTGTGTCTGCAAGCTGGTGGCAAGACACTAGAACAAACTTACCAGCCCATCTGGTGCCTGAAATGAGGTATTTCTGTGCTTCATGCTATTACAGCCAAGGCTGAAAGCAAGAACACCTCCTGTGGTTCAGATGATGCTTCCATGTGAGGTTAAGAGGGTTGTCAAGCTAAAAGGAGCAGTAATAACATTTTAACGGCTGGTAGTCATTCCTTGCATATATTTTGTGTGTGTGTCTACATGTATGTGTGTATGTATATATAAATATGTACAATAAATATAGAAAAATAAATCTAGAGTGGCTGACTTGAGATAGATGTCAGATTCACAAGAGCAAATTTAACAAAAAACCTATTTATAAAGAAATATTTTGATTATGCCACATTGTTTTGTGTTTTCCTTACTTGAGGTGACTTCTTCCGAAGGTCCCTTAGTAGAACAATTAATGAAAGTCCAGTTTTCAGCTGATAACAGACTTTTGCCTAATTTATTCCCTCTGTACTTTCCCTCTAAAACACTTTTCCAATACCTTTGTTTCTGCAGCACACAAATGTTTACATACTTTTGAATTGTTGACTAGATATTAGGGCCTGTAATGAAAATATTTCAGATACTAAATAAAACAAAACATAATTATTAGTTTAATAGCACTGTCTATAACTTACACAATTTCAGAGATTTTCCTCTCATTTTCCTCTACATTGTCATTACAAACTAAGAGCAATTCTATCTCAGAATTACGGGAAAGAAGGCTGTAGAGGGGCACAAAGGCTGAAAAAAATATTGTATGCTTAATGTCATAAATAGGTTGATTCCTTCTGTTTGGTTGGGTTTGTTGGGTTTTTTTCATTCTATGTTCAAGCTATTGTTTTGGTAGGTAGCACCAGGTGGCACTGTTACATAATCATCTGCATTTTTTTTAGCAGGAGAACAGGGTTCCAGCGTTGGGAAGACATGCATCAACCAGGGAGGGCGAGTGCTATGCTTTATGGAGGGAGCAATAGAGACAGGCAGCAGAGAATTATACTTCGTGCCCACACTTCCCTTTCATTACAATTTTTATATTCAGTTCCTATATTGTGCAGATTTACCCACAGGCAATAACAGGAAAGCCAAGATTTCTAGAAAGCAGCATTTCCAGTAGGTGTTTTGTAAGTGGCTGTGTTCAAGGACTTGTGTATGGCTAAATAAAGACTTACTTCGTGTTTACTCAGTTACTTCATCACAGTATTTTACATGAATTGCCATTTTTCCCAAAGCCCTAGGTGTTTGACAGTGTCTGATAGAAAGAGGAGAAAGGGAAGATAGGAATGGAAAGAACCAGCCACAACAAGATTATGAGATTAATTCTGTCACTTAGAGTCATGTAAATGCCACTGTGTTTTGCGACACAGGGTTCTGTGACACTGAGTGCTTTCAGCTTCCTATTTCTGAGGATTGTCACAGTTTTGGTTTTACCACTTGCATTGTCATCAATTTTAACGCAGGTTTCCATCAGTAAAAATAAGTGAAAGTTCTTTCAAAAAATTTAATGCAAATAGCAGCTTTCCTAATATTACAAAAAACAGGGTACAAAATAATAAATATCTACTAATATTTACCTATCCCACAAGCATAGCAAAACCCCTTCTTTGCCTTTCTGTAATCTGGTTTATAAATCCTTCAGGTGCTTTTCTATCTAGGGACTCAATTCTTATACAAATTTTCCACCTTAGAGAGGACCCCAGTCTGGGAAAACAGATTTATCTTTATATCCTGTTGCATTTTTTCTTTTTTTTTTTTTTTTAACTTTTTTTTTAATTTGTTTTTCTTTTTCTCTCCATGCAGTTGGATTTCAATTGTCTTAGTAGACATTAGTTTTGTAACTATTGCCTACATCCAGCCTCTGACTCTTAACTTCCCAGCTCTATTAGCCAGTCATCAAAGTTGAACATAATTTTAATCGTATGCAGAGCATTTCAAATGCTGTGTTGAGTCTCCTCACATGCAGAACTGGCTTTCAATTCAATGCCTACAACTTGGCACAAGTTATGCAGCTGCGGATTTTATATACTCACTACTGGCTCCTGCCTGAGATCTTATGCAATATTTATTGTTTTGACTTGGTAATGACGTTGGGATGCCAAGACTAACTGTGTCTTTGGTTAGACTATGACAAGAATTCTATGCCTCAAATGTAAAAAAGGTATATTGTCTTCCATGTATGCATATCCTCTTTGTTTTATATATGCTTTAGTAAAGCCTTTTAAAATTTCAGAACATCTGCCCTGCAATTCACATTTTTTCATGAAATATTAGAATAAAGAATACAAGAAGTCACACAATATAAGCCAAGTAGCCAAATGACACCACACAGCACTTGAGTCAAGCAGGTAACCAAAATCATAGAATTATAGTGTCATAATGTCATAGAATCGTAGAGTCATCTGGTTGGAAAAGACTTCTGAGACCATCGAGTCCAACCATACCTGTTTCCTTACTAAACCACATGGTTTAGTAAGGAAAAAAAAATTTTATCTACCCATTTTTTTGAACACCTCCAGAGCTAGTGACTCAACCACCTCCCTGGGCAGCCTGTTCCAATGCCTGACCACTCTTTCAGTGAAGAAATTCTTCCTAATGTTTAGTCTAAACCTCCCCTGGCGTAGCTTGCGGCCATTTCCATTTGTCCTATTGCTTGTCACTTGTGAGAAGAGACCAGCACCCACCCCAACACAGCCTCCTTTCAGGCAGTTGTAGACAGTGATGAGGTCTCCCCTCAGCCTCCTCTTGTCCAAGCTAAACAACCCTAATTCCCTCAGCCGCTCCTCACGGGGCTTATTCTCCAGCCCCCTCACCAGCCTCATTGCCCTTCTTTGCACACGCTCCAGCCCCTCAATGTCCTTCCTGTAGTGAGGGGCCCAAAACTGAACCCAGCACTCGAGGTGCGGCCTCACCAGTGCCGAATACAGGGGCACAATCACCTCCCTGCTCCTGCTGGCCACGCTGTGTCTGATACAGGCCAAGATGCCATTGGCTCTCTTGGCCACCTGGGCCACTGCTGGCTCATGTTCAGCCGGCTGTCACCCAACACCCCCAGGTCCTTCTCTGCCAGGCAGCTCTCCAGCCACTCTTCCCCAAGCCTGTAATGCTGCATGGGGTTGTTTTGTTCCAAATGGGGGACTCTGCACTTGGCCTTGTTGACCCTCATCCCGTTGGTCTCAGCCCATGGATCCAGCCTGTCCAGATCCCTCTGCAGAACCTCCCCTCTTTCAAGGAAATCCACACTTGCATCCAGCTTGGTGTCATCTGCAAATTTGCCAAGGGTGCACTCAATGCCTTCATCCAGATCATTTATAAAGATATGGAACAGGACTGGACCCAACACTGAACCCTAGTGAACACCACTCATGATTGGTTTCCAGCTGGATTTAATTCCACCATAACACTTTGGGCCTGGTCGTCCAGCAAGTTCTTTAGCCAGCAGAAGATGTATCTGTCCACCTCAGTGGTAGCCAGTTTCTCAAGAACAATAGCGTGAGAAATGGTGTCAAAGGCTTTGCCGAAGTCCAGGTACACCACATCCACTGCCTTTTCTCATCCATTAAATGGGTAACCTTGTCATAGAAGGAGACCAGATTCATCTGGCAGGACCTGCCTTTCATAAAACCATGTTGACAGCACATGCAAAGGGAGGAGAATGCCAAGACATCTCTGAGACACTGGTAGATATAGGGTAACAATGACTAAATAATAACAGGTAGAAATGGAGGATAGACATAAAATGCATTTAGTAAATTTTGCCCCCCTCCTTGGATTATGTGAGATTCATCAGCTCTAAGTAAATGATTTAATAATGTGAGGGTTACTCAAACCAGGGAAAATAGAGTCAGGCAGTGAATCAGGATCACTTATCGTTTCCATCAGTAGAACTGAAGTTTAGCTCCACTGAACTCTAGATTTACAAGTGCCCTATTAAAGCCTAGAAGTTGGGGTAGTGGGACATGCCTGAGTATAGCTAATCATTGCAAGAAAAAGTGTGGGGTTTAAAATACTTTCTAGTTGTTCATAACAACCTCTCTGACTGATTTTATTGATCTTAAGGCAAAGGTAGTGGAAAAAACTTGTGAGCATTTCTCAGATGCCTTATATAATTCACCAGTAAAAATTAAACCTGGTATTAAAGTTAAATGCAAATCCAAAGTAAGATTCATGGCAAGACCTGATAAAATGTATGGCAGCCAAAGATGATGATGGAGGCAAACAGGGAAACGAACATCAAAAAAAGAGAAAAAAGGTGGGGAGGGAAAGAAAAATCACAGTTACGATTCCAGAAAGAAACCCAGTCCAAGAAATAGAATACCTCATATTCCTTCCCTTGGCTCCAGACCAAGATTTCTAAGAACTTGTCTACTTGTCAAACGTAATCATCCCATTAAAGTATAAACAGACAGCATCACTGTTTGCCACACTGGAAAAGCATCGATATCATTAGAAGTCTCTTTTCTAACATCCATCATAGCAATGCAGCAAAAAAAATTGAAATAATATTGCTCTACTCAATCTTCTTCCCCTCTGTTCAAAGCTGGCGTTCACTTTATGAACTCTCATTTGTCAATACTTTGATTAATTTGATCATGGTGTAGGAAGTCTGTATTTGTATGTAAATTCATTAAAATTTGTATCAAATAAAAGAACAGATTAATATCAGAATCTTCCCTTTTCGGAGAGGGTGTATTACAGCGAGTAGTACAACGTGCTGGAGTGGAGTTGAGCAGTGGGAGCCATGGGTGGCTTTTCTGGCTCACCCTGCTGATTCGTCCTTTCTTGTCTTGATGTATCTCCAACCAGGCAGACTGGGTAAAACTGTGAGATAAGCTGATAGTTTTTGATTTTGAGTCTGCTGACCTATCTCCTGGATCATATCACAGAAGCTGTTATATACTATTATTATAATACTGTGAAAAGTATTAAGTCACTCGAAGGGAAAGCTGCACTTGAAGTGTGTTGCACTGGCAAGTGTCACTAGTCAAGAGGAAGAATAACCATTTCCTGCAGTACCTGTTATTCCTTAGAGCTCTCTCAACCATGCTTAGCACATAAAATCTGACAAGATTAGAACCTCAGGTGGTATGGCTTCAGGCAAAGGAGAAATTCAGTTACCTGTCAGTAGTAATAATAAAGAGATGAATGAAACCACCACAACGCTGTCTCTGTCTTTCCCCTGGATTACCTCTCTTTTAAGATGCCCTTACTGAACAGTTATTCCCTGTATCTACTGATGAAAGAACGAGTGAAGTGTCGTGCAAAGAAAAAACAAACCTTAAATCTCTTTTATGGGTTGACTAAGTTTCTTTGAATATTTTTATTTTTACTTCTCTGTTTTTACTTTTTTAAACTGAGCTATAAAAATGTAATAGCTTCCAATGTCATTAACAGGTATGTGCTACCCAAATGTATTCCTTATTTTTCTTTTGACTGCTTTCCATCATATGAGATAAATTAAAGATTTCAACTCGACTACAGAAGAAGTCTAGTCCAGCTCTCACTAAAATTAGTCTCATTATTATCATGTATTCCTACATCAATATCTATTTCCTTTTAATAGAGACTGTAGGCTACTTATTTGTTGCAGCTGTGCTGAAAAGTTACAGCTAAGGCCTGTTACCTAACCACCTACACTGTAATTTTCCAAGAGAAATCATACAATGAAAGGAATCTAGTTATATTCTTTGATACCTGTATTAATACTGTACATTTTATACTCCATTTGTACTGTGTTTTCAGATTAAATTGGTTTTGTTGTTCCTGAGTAAATCATCTCAGAATGTTCCGATTTTTACTCAGTTGGCTGCGAAACGCATTATTTCCCATCAAATGGGTTGTTATTTTTGTCTGAAACAAGAAGAATAGAAAGCAGATTTTCTCCTGTAGATAACCCTATTCTGAAAAGAAAAATCATAATTCTCAGTCCTTCAGGATGACAGGATTTTCATGTTATAGAGCTGGTTGTGAATTTTTGGTTTTGTTGTATGCCTTTAATGCAGCAATGACTGACAGAGAACTAAAAAATTCAATGGCCAGTACATTTACAGCCCTTTGAAATGAAAGCTGGTTTGCAAAAACTATGGAGAAAGGTTTCAAACCAGAGACTCATTCAACATGGATCCTCACAGGAGGTGAAAGGATTCCTCCAGGTGCAATTTGACTCTTATCCAGTCAAGTTTTTAAACGGTAAATCTGGTCACTTGCATAACAAATGCACAAAGATCAATAGGGCAAATCTTTAATGAAGGCTTCAAAAAAATAAATAAGGCAGATTGTGGACCACTTAACCAGATGCCACAGGGTTTACTCAGGGCCTCTGTCATCTTGTTTTAGTAACTGCTGCATCTATTAAAAAAGAAGAGAGGCCAGAATGCTTGTAAATAAGAGCATCATCTTCTCAACACAGCCTTGCTTTTGGAAGCTTTCCATTTGTTCATTAGTGAGTGATATCCCTCAGTCATCAGTATATTAACATTTTACCAAGTTTTTCTAAAAGTTCATCTTAAAAGTTCCTTTTTGTTGTTGTTGTTGTTTTCTGCTTGGATTCTAGCCAGACACTTGTTATTTCTTCTTTCTGAAGTACACAGTGAACTCTGCGATTCTGTGACCTTAAGAATCAGGTGTAAAAATGTGAGTTCTGTGTACAGTGTTTTGATGGTAGAACTTCTCTTCTAATAGTGTTAGCTCAATATACGTGAGAAATGCTGTCAAGATTCAGACTAATCTTAAAATAAGTAGTTGTGTTGTGCAAATCCATGGCTACAGCACAGCTTCAAAAGTGCTGGATTGTGTCAAAAGAATTTTGAAACTGTGTTAAACTGGTTTGTATAAGCTAACAGAATTTTAAGATACGTCTTATTTTTCTTGTTGGTCATCCTTCTTGGGATGAACAATAACCTTAGGTACTCATGTACTGTAGTTTAATTCAATGCCAAAAGGAGTATCAGCATTCAATGCATAGATGTTTTCAAATACCACTTGTAAATATTGTGCTTTTAAGTATATCTCTGAATGAGAAGCACAGAATAAGCTGTCTCAGGTGCATATGCATATACACCGATTGATGTATATTGCTTCTGGCCTGTCCTAACCTTCAAATTGTCACGAGTCCTGTCCTCTAACTGAGCTCAGCACAATGACACATTATTCATTCATCTCTTTTCAGGTCTTACCTACTATCAGCGTAAAACATACATACACAACCAGAGCTGCTTTATGTATATTTCTGCACACACCTTTTCACTTTTATACCCTGGGACATAGTCTAAAGTACAACCTCTCTCCAGAGATTCTTCAATGTAAGCTGGTATTTTTAAAACTATACAGAAAATTTGGACTATTCAGTTAAAGAAATACCCGCTGTGGTGAGTTAACCTTGGCTGGTTGCCAGATGCCCACCCAACCAAGTTCTCTATTCACCCTCAACAAAAAAAGGGAGAAAAAATAAGGTAGAAAATCTCATGAGTCAAATAAACATAGGGAGGTCACTTACCAGTTACCATCATGGTCAAAACAGACCTGACTTGTGGAAAATTAATTTCATTTATTGCCAAATAAAATAGATTTAGATAGTGAGAGACCAAGACAAATTAAAACACTATGTTCCTCACTTTTTTCTTCAAGACTCAACTTCACTCCTTCATTCCTGACTCCTTTACTCCTGCCCAAAGTAGCGCTGGCTGATGGGGAATGGGAGACTGGCTCAGTCCATAACAGCTCCTCTTTGCTACTTCTTCTCTCTCACATTTCCCCTGCTCCGACGTGGGCTGCAGTGTGGATATCTGCTACACCACGGTCTCTCCACAGGCTGTAGAGGAATCGTCACTTCCCTCCTGCTTTTGTCACCTGGATTTTCTCAGGGCTGTTTCTCACTTTTTTTCCTTCTCTTCTCTCTGCCAAGCAGCATTTTGCCCTTTCTTAAACACATTTTCCCTCAGGGAGTGAATTGGAACTGGTTGGAAGCAACTGTGTTCAGCATGGGGCAGCCCAGGTCTCTCCTCACAGAGGCTGCCCTGCAGCTCCTGCTGCCAGCACTCACTCCACATACACCTGAAATTACATAATATAATAGTGTTGTCTGTTTTCTTTCTGACATAAGGATCCCACGCCCCCCCCCCCCCAAAAAAAAATTCTGAGAAATGTTGTTTAAGTATATCTATATAGCTTCTAAAAGCTAGTCCCTTTAGGTTTGGGAAACTCAAGACAAAAATCACCTGTCAAAAGGTTGCTAGTTTCGCATGCTGTTTATAGTCACAAGTAAATGTTCATCAGATCACTGCGGAGAATTTCCAGCAATTATTTGTCACTTGTAAAATCATGGAATCATAGATTGGTTTGAGTTGGAAGGGACCTTAAAGATCATCCAGTTCCAACCCCCCTGTCGTGGGCAGGGACACCTTCCACTAGATTAGGTTGCTCAAAGCCTCATCCAAACTGGCCTTGAACACTTCCAGGGATGGGGGATCCACAAAATTTGTGTTTGCCTCTACTGTTAAGAAAAGTGTGTCTTTGGCTGTATTCCTTTCAAAGACAAGTTTACCAGCAATTCTAATTATTTTCAAAAGTTCTGATGGCATAAATGCCTCTTTTCAGAAGTCTGATACAGTTTCTGGACTCAGAATATATAATCTGTAAAAAAGTTTTCCTCCAAAAAATACTGCAATTGTTTTTTAATCCATAATCAGAAAATATGATTAAGTAGTAGACACTGGATTATTCTTCCTCTCTACAATAAAATCACAGTTTAATTGTACAGATATTTAGCCATTTGGGGTTACACAATATAAATAAATACTTTCATATGGATATATATATGCATTTACTATAGAAGAAATAGTTTTCAATGGAGTACATGCTAATGAAGATAGACTGCTGAAACATTAGCTGTCTTGCTCAGCTGCTGTAATATAGTCTTGACATGGCTTCCCCTGTCATTATTCATTAGACATGACACTTGATTACATCATCTAGAGTGGATTTTTTTCCCTAAACATGGCTTAAACTGTAACACCTATCAATTTTGCCATTTATTTTTCCCCATGGGAATGGAAGGGACTCTTCCATTTCCAAAGATGTACAAAAGGTTGACTCACTGCACCATTTATGTGTGACAGATGCTTCTCAAAAGAGTTTGCACTAAAATTTCATCACCAACTTCAGCCTATGTTTCATGTTTTGTGAAAGCCTAGTCATCAACTAAGAACCCCAAGTGAAAAAATAGAAATTTTTAGAAAGCTAGCGACAGAAGCAGTAATCACTGAGAATCTGATTTAATTCATAGCTACTTGGAGAATTAAAGAAGTCATATGGCTTGAAGATGAGAAGAATGATTGTTTACATTTGAATGAAATTTAGTGCTCCAAAAGACACCAAGACCAGGACCCAGAGACTGACATAAGACCATAAACAGTATAGAAAAATTCACAGCCATTGGATAATCACAACGCCTCCTTGAAAAATCTCTAGATAAATGAAGGTGTGTATGAATGTGATTCACAGAAGCCAGCATGCATAACCAGGGATCACCTGAGCTAACCAGTAAGAAACACTGAAGGAGATTGTCCATTAACATCACCTAGAACTTTTATGTCAGAAACTGATCTGCAGACAGCTTAATGATTAAATGATGCTTGAGCTGGGTGCAGAAGTTATGTATTTGAACCTAAAGAAACCTAAACTGGATTGTATTCAAACAGGTCATTATAGGAGAACAGCTCAAGACTCTATGATTACTTCTCTCTATTGATCGCTTGGGAAATCATACTTGACAACAACAGGAACTGATGATTTGAGATGACACATACACTAGTATTTTGGAGCCCATTAACAGCATAATTTTGAAGCAAATCTGCCAATAGTGTCTACTTACTGCACATGTGTTTGGTATGCAGTAATTTAATTAATTTCAGAAGAAACTAAACCAGAAACTGCTTGAAGTGCACACCAAACGCATTGCGAATCCTCGTAAAGTTCTGTTTGGTCTTCTGGATAGTTTCGAATCACGTGTGTGATTCAGATCACTACACTAAACCTCATCTAGGTAAAAGCTCCTAGGCACCACACAGTGCAAATGAAGAAACATGACTCAGCATCACTGTTTTGGTCTACTGGTATAATCCTGTTGCTTCAAAAATCTTTTTGTTCCAAACTTAGCTCAAGTCCCCTTGGCTCTCTTGAACTATATTCCTGTAGAGGATAAGAATGAAATCTTTCAGACTTCATAGGTGATCTAACTACATTCTCTAAATCCTTATTTTTGAATCTAATCCATAATGACTACCATTCAAGAAGATGTTGCTGACAGATACTGCAAACTGCAGTGATGGTCAAGGCATTAGTCAATAAGATGAGTGGGAAAATAAGGCAGATTCTTTTGGTTTGTTCCCACTGAAAAAGGAGAAGAAAATACCAGAAGCAGCCAGACTACACAGTCTAAATCCATCTCTTTTTTTCTTCCTTAAATAAGGGGTTTCATCTCTTTACTGCAAGCATTTCACCCATGACTTCATAGGTAAAGACAAGTTTGTGATCTTTTAATAAAGTATTTGATGGAGAAAGGGCTTTTGTAATCAAAGGCAAAACCCCCAAGGAATGTCTCATTTTCAAGTACCTTCTAACAAAACCTAAAGAAAAAAAAATGAAATCCAGAGTAAAGCTCCTATCTATCATATCCTGCCTTCATTTTTTCCTGTGTTAAAGAATGAGCCATCAAAACTTTAGCTGAAAAATTTCCAAATGTTAGATAAGTAAACAGAGGTAATTCAAATATTCTCCACATACAGTGTCCTGTGTGGCTTAAGAGTGACGTAACAACCAGAGCAGGAGAACAGCCTATTTTTTCTGACCACTATTTTGTTTCTCAATTTAGAACATAAATTTGAGTTAATTTTTAGCAGTACCTCTTGTAATGTTCACATCTTTTTAACTGATCTGAACTAAGACTATTGTGGGTTTGTGAAGACTGTTGAAGTATTCTTCATACTACAGCAACTATCAGACACTTCCCATCTGAGATTTATTCAAACCTATGCTTGTGATATATTGCCAACCACTTCAGTTCCTCTAGTTTTTCATTTATATTAGAAAGATAATGAATCTTTACACTTTTCAACACTCTAAAAATACTTTGAGGCGTTCGTATTTTCCCTATATATTATTTTTATTGTTTGTTGCTTTCAAATTGTCTTCTCAACACTGTACTGCAAGCAACAAAACCCTGAAGTGACACGCTTTGAACAGCTTATATAGTAAATGAGGCAGAGAATCAGCAGGGATGGTACTACAGGAGAATGAATAGCTACAACTTATTTGAATTATTGTACTAAGGCAGAATTTCTGCCCAGGATTGGATTTAACCCTTTTGACAGTCAGCTTGTCTATGTTTTTTCGTTTATGCTGTGGTAGTTTGAGTCTAAAGTCAGCCATGGATCTCTGTATGGCTTCATCTAAGAAAGCCTGGATAGTTCAAGTAGGCTTGTCATCCTAGTCACACAGAGGGTCTTTCTGCTTGTGTCCATTACTAAGGCATTCTCCATTTCTCCCTGTTTTATTATAAATATAAGAAGGAGCACAGCAGTAAACCATAGGGGAAAGCCAGCCTGGCAAGATTGCTTTCTGATTATGACTGCATTTTGGCAGTCTGTTCAGGGCTAGAGCTCATCTTCTGGTGATACTGAGAGAGATGCTGTTTCTTTTTAACATAGTGCCCTGCTGAGTCTTGATAGGTTTCCTTCCAGATATTCAGTTTCCCTATACAGTTTTCTTTAACAATCTCCTGTGGAAACACACTTCCTCCATAGGACACACACACCCCCCTGCCAAACAAAATCAAGTTTAATTTACTTTCTTTCTCATTATTCACATGCCATTCATACCAGTTGCATAAATGGCTTACTAACCTTTATTTACCCTAAGTCTGAACATAGCCCTGGCTTAGTTTCTTTGCCGTTTGGGTCAGTCGTCTGTTAGTGATTTCTCTCAATGCCTGTTGTAGCCCAGCTGTCTCCTGCCCTTTGGCGCGCACACGCTTTACCTCTCCTCCCCAGAGCTTCCATAGGCTACTGTGCCCTGGGCAGTGCTTCTCTCTCAATTGACCACGCTGCTTGGGGAGTCTCGTCAGAGCTTCAAAAAGCTTCCCACAGCTTTATCATAGAGACGCTACTGCTTGGCTTGGCTTTCTCCAAGCGGCTGCTTCACAGCTCCATTCCTGCAGCTGTCCATGCCCTACTGAGGCACAGCTTGCAGCCTTCTCTTCCTCTAGGTCGTCTGCTTTGTGATACTGCTCCCAGCTGTGTTTTTCTTCTTCTGACGGCTGAGGTCACAGGAAAAAGCATTCTTTTCAGATGCAGTTGTATCTATTTAATGCCTCCAACTGAATACACAGTTAACCCCTCTGAAAATACAGTGTGCAAGTAATTGAAATTCTGCTTCGTTCTTTGAAATAATTGTGCTAAACTTTAGTTACAGTGCAGCTCTTCTACTGTTGCAGGGAGAAAACACTCTGAATAAACTCTGACATAAGGTATGAAGTCTGACAGTCTGCAGTGATCCCACTGTGAATTCTAAAAAAGAAGCTTTTTCCTGCCTTTGTATTAAATATCTAGGCACTATTTAAGACAGTAGGATTTATACTAAGAAAAGATTTTTAATTTTCCCTTGTATCTGCTATATGCTTAAAAGCAGTTGTGCGTTCACTTTCAGTTTCACGCCTTAACAAATTAAATTTAATAATTTAAATACTAATCAGTAGCAAAGTGTTTGTGTATAAAATCAGCATATATATACTTGATGTTTGTCATAAGTGGATGAATGTGGCTTTGTAGCATGGAATTTTAAATTGGTTTTGACCTAGTTGGACTATGGCCCAGTTCATTTTCAGTATGGTTAGACTAAACTTTTGGTTTATTAAAACAGACAAACGCAATGCTGAATAAAATACTTCAGCTATTTCTTTTGAAATCTCGTCTTCTCTTTGTAATGTGCCACATCACATATATGCAGTAATATTACAAATTTATCTACCGTGATATGCCTTGTTGTGTGTCCACATGGTGGACATTATTATGTTCAACTTAAAATCAAGTATTAGATTTATGCTGTTTCCTGGCTTACTGCTAAATAAAACCATAGCTAAGATGTGCTTTTTAGAATTACATGTGATACTCCTTACTGTTAAATGTTTCATATATTCTCTGGCATGGCTTTGGCTTCTGCCAACAAGCATTCTTGCAGGAGATGCAAAGCATGATTCAGGTTAGGCAGCCTGGAGAAAGGTAATCTGTCTTCTTTTATCTGACACAGATCTCTAGCACCAACAGACTTTGAACCTTCAAATGGTCGTGATTGCCCATGTGAAATAGCTATAAAACCACCATTTGAATGGGCTGTCCGCAGCTTTCAAAGCATTTCAGATCCTTTAAAATGAAAAAAAAAAAACAAAAACAAAAAACCAAATAAAATCTATCCCACAAAGAATGCGCTCTTTTCATACAAGTTTACTGTCAGATAACTGTTCACTTTGGATGAGAGTAATGTGACACAAAGATGGGTGATACTGTCATGAACGTATTGTTATAGAGAGAAAATATTATCAAGAAACAAATTTAAAAGTAAGGAGACACTGATTTTCCTAAATTTACTAATTTTTACTAATTTTGCTTTTCAAGGATATTTAAGCACAGTTAATAGCATGTTAAAAATATTGTAATTAATTGAAGTAAAAACCCTACAAGAAGGGAGTTTATGCACAAGTGAGACAGGGACTAAAGGATGAAGGACTATTGTACCAGTCACCGTAATCCCTCTTGCCTTGCAATTGGAAACTTTGCCAAAGACGTTGCGACCAAGAAGCTACTTGTCCTATATGTGTTGTTTTGTTACTTGTTTTTATATGATCTGGCAGCAAATCACTTCTCTTATGAAAGGAAATGTTTGGGATTTATTTATTATTAGTCCTCATCTACCTATAATTATTACTATAACAATCTGAGGACAGCACTTGCCTTATATCTCATTGGGAAGCCCAGGAATTACCAGTTACTCATCGCGTTCTTAAGCTCAGAAGCTACTTTAGTCTGGCTGTGTAAACAAATCTCTTCATCTCCATATCTTTCATAACCCATTACCTTGAACAATCATTTACATCAGCACAAAGTTGCACAACAGTACCAGAGATTCTTTTGCACGTTTTGTTGTGGCTGAATTGACAATCTGAGGTGGAAGAAAACTACATTTGCTCCATAGTAAGAAAGCTTATAGTAGATTATAATTAGTGTATTCTAGTTTAAGACTTAAAAGCAAAAAGCCAAAAGCAAAGAAAACAAAGCTAAATTAAATATCTAGCCAAAACAATGTTACATTGATTTCAAAGATGGATAATTATAGCAGTAATATATTTAGAAGGTTCTTCTTCATCACTTTTTTCCATCCACGTATGAAGGAGCTGCACAAATCACAGTTCTGTTGTCATCTTACTAGCCAGGAAATGTCACAGAATGGTGAAAAGGATTTGCTTTTGTTACACTCTGAGTCACAACCTCTGAGTTATAGTTGTCAGTTGCCTTTCCCACATCCACTTCTACAGAACTGCTACTTGCTCTACTATTCCCTGCCTTACGCGTGCAGTTATTCTTGCAGAAGTACAAGGTTTTCATTTGTGCATATGAAACCTCATCTTGTTTTCTGCTCTCTTTCCACAATATTTCAGGGTATATGAAATTCTAACCTGGTAGCCCTTCATAATTTGACTTATTATGTTTCATGTAATGTAGTATTTGTAGTCTCTACTCATCTAACAAAAATAATGAATAATACCAGACTTACCTTAAACCACATTTGACACACCTGTCTGATTGGAAATGTGGATCACTGGTAATTGCTCTCCAAGCATTGTTCCCCCAACATCTGTGCATTTGCTTTATGGTAGATTCTTTTCTAAACTACGTTTTGTCTGCTCTTGTAGGTGTGTCATTTGAACAGTGTAAAGCCTGAGACAGTAATGCATGACATGTGCTGTTTCTCTCCTGTCCAGAAGACTTTCTACCCTGTCACAAAAGTAAATCAGCTTGTTCTGACATGATATGCTTTTGACAAGACCACCCTGGGTGCTATTCACATCCTCGTGGTCGTTTAGTAAATTTTTTTCTCTCTGATGTAAAGTTCCTGACTTTTCCCAGGAACTGAAGTTCTTTTCTTATTTTACCCTGAACTGTCACCCTACTTTAGCATCATATCATGCATTAGAGGCACAATGTGTGTGAGACTGAAAGAACAGATTTCTGAAGGCTAGGTTCTAACGTTTTAAATGTGTTTAGTTTTTTAGCAATGCAACATTTTTCTCTAATTCAGTGTGTCTTCTTGCAAAGTAAGGGAAACACCTCTGACAGAGATGGAGGGACAAGGACAGTAGTACAAATGGCCCACACTGAGTTGTAATGAGCCAAGAACACCTATACACAGCAAGTCATTTGAACACATCGATACAGAGATAGACACTTCAGAATGCAGGAAGAAAAAATGATAACATACACAAGAAAATGAAAATCCAGGTGGAAGGACAGAACAATATGTGCAAATCTACGTAACTATAGCTTACTTAGTGATGTCAGGCTAGTTTGTATTGCTGAGTATTTGCAAACTACCAATAAAAACACAATTTCTTTGAACCTCACTCTCAGGGAGACAGCAGCTTAATCTTACTTGATTTTAGACAGCTTTAAATGCAAACATTAATCCTTAGCATAGTCCTCTTAACCTCCTTTTTAAGCAACAGGGGAAATACTTACAGTATTGATGTGCTTCTGCTTTAGCCACCTGTGTTAGGGTGAGATGAAGCATGTTCTAAAGCTGTTCAATTCTCTGCATCGACTATACAGGGAGCATAGACAACTGGCTTGGATGAGGACATCCATAGTTCATCAGATTAATCCCACTCATTGTCAAAGTTCCATTATTGCTAACAGTTCCATCAAATGTCGCATTGCTCTTGCATAGGGCGAGTGTCCATCTAAACACATTGTGCTTTTAGTATTATCTTCAAGGAAGAGCAGGCTGAGGCGTCATGTCCTAAGCAACTGGTTGGCCAGGTAGACAACAAATCTACTTCCTTCTGGAGGAGAGGATTAAAGGCTTGCCCCCTTTATTCACTGCAAACACATGCACATATGCACACACATCACGCATATCTCTATGTATATACTTACTTCTTAATTATGTTTGAAGAATTACTTTTTTCATACATGCATATATATACACTGTTCTTAGCAATGGAAAGTCCTCATTTTCTGTTTTTGTGTGTAGGAACTTCTGCTTTCATCAGTCCTTCTGTCAGCACAAATGAACAGAGTATACGTAAACCTCAGCTTCAGAATTCAGCACTATTTTCTCCCACTTTGACATTTTCCATACTGTCAGGTGTTCCTCACTTTGTTGTATATAGATTCAAAAACCTTGAAATTTTACTTGGAATTTTTAAACATAGATTTAAAGATAGATTTTAAACATAGATTCAAGCTTAGCCAAATGCCTTCCAAACCCACATGGTAAACAACCACTTTAATGTTTTTTGGAGAGGAAATTTCCCTCATTCCCCACTCCTCTCAGTTTCTTCATACTCAGTCAAATTTTGGCCCAGATTGTTCTTATGATGTCACATATTTTGATGAAAATTTCTATTGGTAACAAACATGAATTCTAATAAAATATTCCTACTGTCTGTTCTGTTATAAATATTTCATATAGCTCATCTAACATTGAATGACTTTGAAATAGATTAAATTTTCTTTTTGTTTCAAATAATCTGATAAGTATTAACAAATGCATTTGGTGCTTAAGTCATTAAACACACTCTGTAAGTCCTGTTAAACTGGTCAAGGGAAGATACCTCAAAATCACATAACACCTGCTCTTCAAATTCACTAACTAGCTACAGAATTGCAGAGCTTTCCTCACTTCAGTTTTAAAATCTAAATATGAAAAATCTCTTTAAAAAAGTATTCCTGGCACAAAAAAATTTACTTCATATCAACATGCTTTTAATAACATTAAGTGAAACCTTCTCCACGTTCAGCTTCAATGCATTAGAATCAAGAGTAATGTTACTTTTAATTAAACTAGGTATTGCAAAGGATCTGTGCTCTCTTACATTTATCCTTGTAATCTCATTTCATATTTTACCCACTGATGTATGTTTATTAATAGTGTTACAGAGATTTTGGCAGCAGGGTTTCTTAGATCTTCTAATAACCTTTTGAGCCTACGATTGCTTCCTTTCATACTCAACCAAATCCTCTACCTTTAAGGAATGTTTCACTTTATTCTAAGTCATTCTTTTTTCTCTGACTAGCCTTTAATAATTCTTCTGTTAAAAAGTACCGATGAATTGCTTTGCTCCCCACACAATCTAGAAATAGCCAAAACAGGCCACAGACGTTCACAGAGAGAAAGCTTCTTTGTATTGTCAGTGACAGTTTCCATAAATTCCTTAAAATAGGGAGAATAAAAGGTGATCCAGACAACCTTTTGAACTCTATCTTTTCTCTACTGCTGCATCAATTTAGAAGGCAACTGCAGATGAATAAAAATTGGAAAATGATCACTCCACCTCTAGTAAAATCGATTTATACTGTAAAGCCAGCTTCTAATATTTACTCCCATCTTTCCTTAAAATTATGTCTTGTTGATGCTTGAGCATTTAGCAGTAAAACTGTTAAAACTACTCCCTACCCACCATTTCAAGTGGATCATTTTATAAGCATCCACTATTTTGCTCCTCAAAACCTTTTTCCTAGTTCTGCTCAGCCAAGAATTTTTTTATTACCTTCTTATCACAGTTATCAATTATGAAATATTTTGTATATATATTTTATATAAGGAAGGAAGGAAAGAAGGAAAGAAGGAAGGAAGGAAGGGAGAGAGGAAGGTAGGAAGGAAGGGAGAGAGGAAAGAAGGAAGGAAGGAAGGGAGAGAGGAAGGAAGGAAGGAAGGGAGAGAGGAAGGAAGGGAGGAAGGAAGGGAGGGAGGGAGGGAGGAAGGGAGGGAGGGAGGGAGGGAGGAAGGAAGGGAGGGAGGAAGGAAGAAAATTTTTCATGATTATACTCGAATACTCGAATTCCTAAGTAATGATAATGAGTTGAAGATTTCTTTCCTTTTCCTTATGCAAAGGGAATTCTTAGGTGGAAGAGAGTCAGCATAACAGTTCTTCACCACCCTTTTTCCATCTTTTGCTGTAGAAAGGAAAAGACCTCCTGAGACGTATTTCTTGGGCAAGAAGAAGGACCCCTTGAGGTCTTAGAGTGCTAAGATAAATAAATGTTCAGGTGACCTAAACTGATGAACAGCCCAACCTTTTGTTGACCCCAAAACACACTATCGTAAAGTTTGTTTAAAATCATGTTTATCTTACCCCATGACCCTGCTACAGACAATGACTGCAGCATTCAAAAATCTAAAGCTTTAAAACCCAGAATATATTAAGAGAGCAAATGTGGTCCTCTGTATTCTTGCAAGCAGTACAGAGAAGGAATGTTTTCCACAAAATGCCGGTTTAGAATCTGTTAAGCGTTATAATCTCAAGCACTGAAATGCAGAACTCAAATGAACAAAGCCGTGAGCAACCTGGTCTGATTTCAAAGCTGGCCCTGTTTTGAGCACTGGTTTTGACTAGAAGCAAGTTAAAGGTCGCTTTCAACATAAATTATTCCATGTATCCATGGTTATATGCACTACACACTTATATACTAACATGCAGAAATGTCTTACACTAATCATAGCTTAGGAGTATCATCTCTGGATTTTACGTTCTGAAATCTTGATTAAGAAGTGGCTCATACAGCTACTTTCTGTTTTACAGTGACACCATAAATCATCTTTCCTCTTCTTTCAACCCAAGACATGCACGGACTCCTGGGAAGTCAATAAAAAGGAAAAAAAAAAAAGACTTAAGAAAGAAGACATTTCAAAGGAAAACAAAGCACAGTAGTGTTACATGTGAAGTGGGAATCTCTTCTCTCTTTCTAAGGTTTACAAATACCAGTCTGTTGCTCCTACATAGACCACCCAAGCAAATTTTGCATTGTCTCAAAATTATTTCTGGGCTCATATGTCATGATATCATTCTCCTGTGTATCTTAATAGATTTTCTCATGAGACCTAACACTGAGGTCTCAGCTTGAGCTAAAGTGGAAGTGACTCTTGTTCAGCTTCCAAACAACTGAGTAATGACTCCCCGAAGGAGTCATTCAAGAATAATTTCAGCATGAACCCACCTGTTGGTCACGTTGTATAGGTTCCTGAGCTCATCAGTCTTGAAGATCTCTGTTTCTGTAGTTGATATCTAATTAAGTTGTTTTGAAGAATTTTTTAAAGTTTTGTAAAAAGACATGCTAAATAAGCAGGATCTCAGAATGTATGTTAGTTTAGCCCATTAAAAAGTGTATATCTTTTATGCCAGTAATACAGTATTATCTTTTATAGGAAACTGAATTCTTGTTCCCTTGAACTTTCCTTACCACTTACTCATTATTTGGAATTCTCATTCTCAGAATAGCTATGTTATAGTAGAGTCTAAAAAGGTACTGATACACACATTCAGCATTTTTATCTGTAGCTTCTGGGGAGTAATAGAGGGAATAGAAAAACATCCTGAATTATGTTTTAAGTACAAAAAAATTCTCACAGATAAGAATGGAGGGTGCAGAAGTCATAGAAATATTATGTCTGCCACCAGCTGTTCAGTTTTAAAAACTCTGGAGCTCTTAGCTTCAGGGCTTGGAAAAGACAGCTCAGTTTCAAGTTATTCCTGCTAAATACAGAGAGGCAATATTGCCCAGCCTCAGGATACAGTGAAGTGAAGGATCAGCTCTGGTCTAACTCACTCCTTTCTTGTGTAACTTTCCAGCATTTTATGTCTCTACAAACCTTCCAACTTTTTGTCCTTTCTTACTGTAAGCTTGTCAGTGTTAAGATGGTAACCTGCTGTTGTTCTTCCCAGTGCCTGGTATAGTAGGGTACTGTTGTCAGCTGGCATTTCTAGGCACCACTGCAATACAATTGATAGTAATAATGCTTTTTGAATATGTTCCACATACGTAGAAATGTCTCCATCCAGCTTTTTTATGCTACTGCTTGAGCATCAGTTGAGCAAGGTATGAGCAGATACCAGAGGATAACAGGAGAAAAAAAACATCTCAGGAAATAAGCTGATAGGGCAACCAGTAAAGGTGACATAAGAGTGAACAGATGAAAAAATGAAATCATAAAAG
This sequence comes from Neomorphus geoffroyi, assembly GCA_033558235.1. NCBI lineage: Eukaryota > Metazoa > Chordata > Aves > Cuculiformes > Neomorphidae > Neomorphus > Neomorphus geoffroyi. Next base: position 1,376,166 of record JAUMJM010000035.1, read on the forward strand.
GTAAGTGATTTTTTTCAGCAAGATAGAACGATGACTTTCCATGCACATACCATTGAGAAATGTCAAGGCCATTTGTTAAATGCGGCATTAACTGGGCAAAGAAATTTTGTTTGGCCTTAATATTCATAAGCTGTAAGTAAAAAATTTTAGACAAGCTTCTGATAGGGGGAGAGATCTCCAAGAAGGAAAAAAAAATGGCTTTATTTCTGGATTCCTCCTCTTCTTATGTGCTTTATATTGCATGTGAAACAACGAACATGCAAATTAGACTATTTGTACAGGAGTCAACTGGATTTAACAGTAGCATGACACCAACATTACAGTCTTAAAACCTTTAGTGAGTGACTTCACAGTATAATCAACCCGTGAATTAATGAGTCATTCTTACTTTTCTACAGATTACTGACATCTTGTCAGCCTGTCAGGACTTGTCTACATGGGAAATTAGTTCTCAGGAAGTCCAGGTCATGATTTGCGGAAACTAGCTACTCTGATTTAGTCTTGGCGCCTGTGTCTGGCTACTCATGCAGTGTGCAACATGTAAGGCATCTCTGCTTTCAGAGAAGAATAAAGTAATTCACAGAAAAATCCACCATACTATGGGAGTTTAAGAGATGGGAAAGCAAAGATACACCAAACTAGTCAGGAGTGAGCTACAGTCTGTTAGGTATCTAATTGCTTTAGAGAGGAAGTGCTTCCAATTACTAGGAAAGCTTTGTAGCTTGGCCACAACCTGCGCTAACACCTCTGCTGAACAATTGGAATGGAATGGGCTTGTTTGTAGCCAGTTTGGATTATGGACAAAAGAATAAATCTTCATCTGCATCAATCCGTGTAGATACACACTCAGAGTTCATTAAGGGCAGCCACAGGAGACAAAGAAAAGGAAAAGTAACAAGACAGAGTAGTTAAAATACTATACATTCACACCTAGTTGTATAGACAAACAAAAATGTATTCTTAAATGTAGCTGAGTGTAGAGTTTATGCTTACAGTTGCAGTTGTTGTTTGATTTAAATGCCACTTTATCATTGTTACACAAGATGAATTCATGAAGTGTTTAACCACAGGCATCAGTGCATTCAGAAGCCTGGTAATATTAAATCATTGTATGTAACCCTTCTGATAAATAAGAGAAAAATATATAAAATACATGTTCTGTTGTTTCAGGTGTGAGGAATACAGTTAAAGATGTCCATGAACCAAAACTTTTATATCATTTCATAATGCAGATTTAGGATCAAATTTATGTTTTAACTGAGAACGCTGCTGCTTTGATGTCCTGTTGTCTTTGATACTTGTGAAATGAGATGCAGAAGAGAAGGAATGGAGACATTGGCACTAATTGAAAAAAAGGCAGAAATTGCAAAATGAGAATAAAACACAAGCATTTGGAAGAATCTAAATGAAAAAGAAAAGAGATGAAAATGCAAATGTGAGATCTGCTCAGCTCTTTTATAAAGTCCCGTGTAGAAGGAATTTATTTTAATAGTAAATTGTTACACGCAAAGAAGTTATATATTGGCTAACAGAAAATTGCTCTTCAGCATTTCTGATGCATAAACAAGAAATCATTGCAACTGTATACATGAGCCTTCATAAACTGTGTATTTTGAATACGTATTCACTGCTCTAAGCAGATAATAATACTGTATACTTCATTGAATATCATACCTGGGTACACACGGAAATAAAACAGAATTGTAATTGAGATACATGTGACTACACCAGGCAAAAACAAAAAGTAATTTTTGTTCTATAAAGAAATCTAAAAAAATGTTACTTTTTAAAAAAGGTTATATTAAACAATAGAGTGGGAGAGCGATTGAAAATTTTACTTAATTTAAAATATTTATTTGAGAGTAATATTTCAGGTTTTACCTGGACAATTTTAATTTCCAAAAGCTGAAATAGAAATTGTTATTTAATAAAATAAAAAAATCCGCAATTATTTCTAAGTTCCTTCTTTAGCAAACGTTTATATGACATTTCCATAGTAAAAAATAATTCAATTAAAAAATAGTTCTCTAGTGCACTGAACTGAGATAGTATTACTGAAAATGAGACTTTAAAAAACTGTGAATTTTAGCTAGATTAAACACAAGATGCTTGTGTTCTCTTTCAGAGTCCATCATGCTTTTCTTCATAATGTTTGTTATCCTATGTCTGGTACAAAAAATATAATTTCCAACCAACTAATTTAATGAAAGACAGAATTTCAAAATTCTTTGTAGCTCTCCTTGTATTTCAGAAAATGTTCTGTAAATACCTTTTAAGTTATCATGTTTTCCTCTTATTTAAAATTCACAAATTACCTTAGCTTTTTTGATGTCAGCCAGCATGACACTTATGCTTACATGCCCACACAATAACTTATATTCTGCATTTGTGCATATGCTGAGTTGCTGATATGCTGATATTTGTGCAATATCACTGAAATTAAAAATAATTAATTATAGATATTGTAATAAATATCAACACAAAATAATTTAAATTAATATGATAATAACAAAAAAACTAATGGATAAAAAATTATATGACATTATTTTGTAACCTTATAAATGGACAGGCACTAGAAAATCAGATATTTTACTAATTCAGGATCCTTCATATTCACACATACAAAAAGAACTTCCCTCCCCCCTCCAAAAATAAGAATTACATGTAACATTATAAATGCTGCTAATCTCTTGGGTCAAAAACTGACAGAGAAGAAAGAAGTAAATCTCTCCATAGATCAGCCTGTGAGCTTATAGTTAGAAAGAAAGAAAGATGAAAAAACAAAAAAAGAAAGTCCATAGTGATGACTGTTCTATATCGCAGGTATTTGCATTTCTGTGGAGAGTAAGGAGATTCCTACATAGTAGGTGTGTGTTTGTGGACACAATCAAGAAAGAAAAAATTTGTTATATAAATTTATGTATGTTGCTCAGAATGCCATTATTAGTAGAAGTTTGGGATTTCAGGTAATTCGACTGCAGTGCCTTATTCCTAAACAATAATTCTAGATAACTGCTGAGAGGACATCCAGGGGGTTTGAGATCAAAGAACATTGCATCGTAGAACATGGCATCGTAACGGAGTTTTCAGAAATCAAAGTAAGATTAAAGTGAGACATACCTGCCGAGCCTCGTATGGTATGGTGGTACTTTGTGAAAGCTGGTTGTGCCTCAAGTACTAGGCATTATACTGAAACAGACACATGGCTTTCACGTGGTAAGACTAACTGCTGGTATCAGTTATCCTCTCTGCCTATTTTTCTTTGGCTGATAATTCAGCAAATACAGAGAGAACAACAAAACACTTCGCAGTTTATCAATGTATCAGCACAAGTTGGGTTTCTTTTTTTTAATTATTCAGGATTCCCGAACAAAGGTGTAAGATGATATTACCCTTCCTACGGTGAATTGTATAGAACAGCTTTTCTAATGTAGTCTTTATTAGTCATGTAAACACTAACCACGTGAAAAGAAATAAATTCATATTTTAGTCTGTATCACTATTCTGTTCCTTTAGAGGAACTTGTCTGTTGTTGTAATGCACATGGTGAAATAAGTGCTTTTAGAGTGAGACAGTGGAAATCATTATCTATATGTGCATGTATGAATCTGTGTGCACACAGTGCTTCTAAAATTAATTAAATACCATATTTGTGATTAGAATTTTAATGCTAGGTACCGTTGTGTGTTCAACTATACCAAGGAGAATCTCTTTCACCTACTTGTAAAATACTCCAATTTTCTAGCTGAGAGGTTTTCTAGCCCATCTACTTTTAGGCTCAGTTTTGCTCTGAAGCCCTCAGGTTTATATCTCATCTAAAAATCATTTCACTCTATCTACTGGAATCATGAGTGTCCTCATTACCTGTATAAGTACCGAATGCATTTCAAAACTTACAATGCTTCTGGCCTCAGTGATTTAAAACCATAACAAAATTAAGGAAAAGTTACCCACTTTCTTTGAAATCAATGATCAGTTGGGTATTCTTTGAGTATGGTAGGTTATGTAGACGTAATCATTTTTGGGTTTTGCACTCAGATGGCAATGTTTTGGTGGTAATTATATTCTAACTGTATAGTTCACTATTGAAATTCATTACTTAATTTTGAAATATTATTTTTACTCCAGGGCACTTTTATATATTCACACTCTTTTATTCATTATTTATTTTCATATAGTAACATTGATAGAGTTACATTAATTAAATTCTATGGTTCTTACAGTAAATTCAAAGTTTTATAATAGGAATAGGCAACAAGTAGCGGTAAAGTATACTACTAGACTGGGAGAGTTAAAATTAAACTGAGAATACACTGTTCCTTCGTTTCTAATCTGCTAAATCTTTAATGTTTTTCCAGACAGCTTGATTGAAACTTGATCCATTAAAAAGCAATGTAATTCAGAAATTTACAATCAGACAAGTTAATAGTGTCAGTATACTTATTAAGTTTATTTTTGCAACTTCTCTGTTTGAAGCTCTATTTACTTCTAACCCAAAATTTAGGATAAGAATGCAAAGATCAATAACTGATAGATTTACAATTTGCAACAATAATTGATTGGAAAAGAGGAATATGAAGAGACTTATACTGCTGTTAAGTACTACGAAAACATTAATAAAATAGATCACAACTCCACAGCTCCTGCTTCCCTTCTGTAATTAAACCTTTCGAAACATACGCTCATTCTTTCTCTCAGTGGGCACAGATAAAAAACCTAGAGAAGGAAAAAAATACCTTGTTTTGATTTCTTAGCTAAATGATTCCCTCTTTCACTGCAGGAGGGTGGAGTTTCAGGGCCAGCTGAGGAAATAGTGTGCTGGGAATTACTTTCTAAGGCTCTACTCCCTTAGAGATCCTGCTGCTGTAAGTTCTCTCACAGGGATTTCTCCCCATTATCTTTGGTTCAGCAATCGGTGTTCTTGTGTCTGTGAACGTGTAAGGCTTATGTCTAAGGCCAAGGTAAGGCTGTGTAATCTCCTGGATGGAAGGTCAGTGCCTAAGCAGCTTTAGCAGCATAAAAATATGTCTATGCCTTCTCCTACAAACCAGAATAACTCATTCAGTTGCTGAATCAAGCAGCAGCAGTAGCAGTGTGACTCTGCCGGAATGATGCTGTGCCTGCGTGGCTAAACCTGAGCCCTGACCTGCTGTCGGAGCTGTAGTGAGTGCATTTATAAATTTCCTGACCGGGGTAGCCAGAATGAATTTGAGACTCCCTAAAAAAGGCCTGATAGATATATCTTTAGTCTTACTGAAGGATTTTGGTCTACAGCAGTTCTGGAGATTACATCAACCTTTCAAAATAAGATGTATGCTCCTCTGTTAGCTGAATGTAGTGGAATAGGTTTGTGACCTTGTTAGTAGAGCTTGAGTTCAAATCCAGTTATATGCTAGTAGGCTTTATTTTTAATGGCTATTTCAGTTTTAGATTTGACTCTGTAAGCTTATTTGAGGAGCCTCAATTAACTAGTTAAGATAGTGACATTTTTCTCTCATCAGGTGTGACTGTAGAGCACAATGAATGCAACTGTGTTATTCCAATGAAGAATACATGTCTACATGTTTTGAAATCAATTATTTCTGTCAAAACAATAACTGGTATATTTCATTCAGTATTGCAAAAACTACAAGAAGTGTCTTTATGCAAGAGGGCTTAATATGTCTTTTGAATTAAGATCATGGTAAACATGAGAACTAGATGCCTGATGATTTGATATGTTTGATACTTTGAATAATAGATATGTTGGTAAATTTTAAAGACCTGAACAGTGTAAGGACACATAATGCCAAGTTTTGGAAACAAATTAGTTTGCATAACCACGTTGAAGACAATTTCACTGAGCTGAGAAGACTTCATTGGTTGCATCTCAAGATATATATAAATGTATGTATAAAGAGAAACAAAGTTTGGTCAATTTGATGGGAGTTTTTTGAGCGAAGAGATTTTGATTTTCTATTTTAAATGCTTTTCTCTTTCTAATGATTATTTTTATTTCTGTAGCTTATATTTTATGTTGTTGATGTAACATGCTATATTTCCATCTTAAAGCAGAGCTTTTATTGTCACATTTAATTATCCATGCTATCAAATTTTGTTCTTGGAAAGTGAGGAATTTTGGATTTTAAAGATTTTCCTAACTGGAAAAAAAAAAAAAAATTTAAGGATGCTTTTCAAACTGGAATTTTCATTCTCTATGCCATTATCTAAGCTGTCAGTTCATAATGGCCAACTGCTTCCAGCAGAAAATCTGTTTCGATGCCTGATATGAAAGACGATAGTGGATACTTGATCCCAAAATGAAATGTCATGTTTGATTGCATCACATCATGTTAAACTTCATTATATTCAGCAAAAAACAGAGTGCAGTGTTATACAATATCAAGTGAGAGTTAACAATAAATGTTTTTCTCACCTCTCCCTACATTAGATTTGCACTAGATTTATGGTTTTGTTGTACTTAAAGTAACTTCAGAAATCATCTGGTCCTATCCTTTTCTGAGTGACAGACACAAAACAGACAACAAGCTGCCTGCTCACAATGCCTGGTATGTGCCGATATTATGATAACTACTCCGCTCATGTGTGGCATACACTCAACACAGTCTCACCTCTCATGGTCACCCACTTTGCATGACAAGGTATTGTAGGCACATCTAGTTTCTAGAGAAAAACACCTCCAAATTAAAGATACATGCTTATCTTTTATTAAAAACATCTCTGAAAACTTAGAAGATGATAAAGATGACATCTAATGACAAGGTATGATTTTGATGTGATCTTAGAGCCTCTGCTGTGTTCTTTGATGATAGAAAAGCAAAGTATATTTGACTGAGATGTTTCATGGGTTTTGATTATCTGTTTAATCCTGGCACTTACTTCCATATCTCTATCTGCAAGACTGATTTATCCTTTTGTAATATGATTTTGTAGAGAAAAATTTTGTAGTGATAAGGAAGGATGAATTCTCAGACATGGACTTTTGAGGAGACATAACCAGAGAAGAGCCAGTGCAAATTATACAGGTGTTACAAAGTATAGGCATTATTATGTCCTAGCAAACTAATTGAAAATTGAGGACGAATGTTATCTCTTAGGATGAAGGCATGAACAAGAGTTTGCTTTGTTCTGTGGGCAATAACACAGGGGGAGAAATTAACCTTGACTAAATGAAAATTTGATTTTATGAGCAGCTGATTAAAAATACTTGTTGAAATGTTCTAAAAAGTGGGTTAATGTCACTCTCCCCATTTGACTGACTAGTAAACTGAATAGCTGTAGGATTAAAAGCTGTGCCTGAAGATCTTCTTTTCACAGACCCTAAAACTTGAACCTAGACTGAAGCTGATTTCTCCACTGTATATATTAAGCCTCTTAGAATAAAGAGAATGTTGTCTCTGTGAGTAGAGATAGTCCTTCGGACAAAATCCAGTATAAACTCAGAATAAATTATATACTTGTAAGCAGATCAAAATTGTGGGTCTTATCATTTATCTTCATTCATCTTCATTTTTCCAGTTACAGATAATTGTGCTTGATAAACAAATAAGGCAATGGCACTTTTGCAAAGAACTGACCACTCCAAGTAGCCATTTACCATGGCATAAGTATAGGAAATAAATTAGATTGGTGCACTATTCCGAGGCCATAGTGTTCTGCTAAAACACATTTTGACAAAATATTTTCGGCATATGGACAGAAAAGGTTTGAACTCACTAAAAGATGCTGTGGTTATATGTGATGAATTGTGTGTGGACACATACTGGGTTTGATCCTCAAGAAGAAGAAAATGCTAAGGGAGGTATATAAGTTATTTGATAAGACTAAGTGGTCAGCTTCTCTGCTTGTGTCTCTGTCCTTATTTATTTATGGATACTGTTCAGATGATATGCTTTTAAAGTTTGGTATAGTAGACTAAGCAGCAATTAGGGAGACAAGAGATACTGCTGGTGCAGGAACAGTGAGTATAAATTACTCAGATTTAAAATCTATTTGAAAATAAGAAGAAAGTCCCTAACTATTACAACAGTCATGCTGAAACACCTCAGTTCTAGCCATAGCTGAAGAAGGAAAAAGCTGACTGTTTCTTTAACAAAACTTGTCAAGTTTATGAAGGGGCTACATGATGCGAGTGTTGGGGACTGCATTTAGCTATATCAAAGTCACTTTCCAGTCCTGTGTTCACGTTACAAACCTGAGTTATGGTATTGTCACCAGTCACTGAGAAAGCCAAGAAAATTTAACTCTGGTTTCTATTCTAGCTCCAAGTCTTCATTAGGCAACACCAAGTGAGAAGGCAGATCTGTGAAATAAAATGATAGGGAAAGATTACACTAGTCAGTGTGAACATTTTTAAGAGTCCTCTGATTTTAGTTCTTGAATCTTATTATAATTTTTTAGCTTGATGTCCTGCGTTGTTTTCAAATGAAACAAAGCCTCCTATTCATTGCTCCGAAAATATCTGATATTATGGCTATGACACAAAAGAAAAAAAGTCCATCTGACTCAATCCTCTTCCTTTGATGCCAGAACTCCATTTAAAATATTTTAAGAAAATATGGATAATAAAATATGGTGTGAAAGAATTCTAAAGACTTCTTTTTCTTGGCTCGTATTTGAAAATATATGCTTGTGCTCTATAGTTCATTTTTAAACACAGGAAGAATTTTTATCTAAATCACATATCTTAAGTATTTTCTGAAGGCTTCTGTAGAAAGAAGTCTAAGTTACAGTGAGACTTAAATAAAATGCTAAAAGATTTTGAATTTGTATAGAGAAGCAGTGGCCCTAGAAGAGACCTGGACTCAAAGTGATGGAAGAGAGTAAGATGTGAGAACCAGCTCTCCAGAGATGAATTTTCAACACCTTTGACTCATGAACTATTATTAAATTAGACTGCCAATCCCTGAGGCAGCTGAAAATCCCATTAGTAGTATTAAAGATGGTAAAATTATACTTTTTTAAAAAAGATCCTATACCCACAGCCTTAGGTTATTATCCTGTGATACAATGACTTGATCTACAAATCTATGTTGAAGGATCAAACTGATTTCTTTGTATATACAGGGGACTGATGAGAAAGCCAATGTCATATTATAATCAAGGAGCTCTGTGAGTAAAAGTGAGGATAAATGACCAAAAGATGAACAGCTTATGAGAGTTTAAAAATGCTGCTTCATAAAAGCAAGTGAACTAGACCACTGCATTGGAGGCCTTCGTCATTCAAGATGGAAACTGATAAGATTGCATTTTTTCCTAGGACAAGTTAAATGCAACAGTAACCTAAGATTTTAGAAGCATTTAGAAGAAATTAAGCTTTGTCTGCTGCTGTGAAAATGAGAAAACTCTCACTAGTTAACTATATATGTACTCTTCATACTAAGAAAAAAACTTCTCAAGTACTCCAAATATAATTTTCTACTTAAAAAACATATTGCTTTTTTTTTTTACTGATTGTGAAATGAACTTATATTATAAAATACTGTAGCCATTTGAAGAGATCAAAATTAAATGATCACTCAGAAAAAAAATTTCTTTTTAAAAAAGTGGCCCATTGATGTCAAGTGGATGTCTCTCAGCAGAGCAATGAGATTCAGGAGAATAAAATTAATTATGTTCATATTTTACATTTTAAATACATAAATTTGAAAAGTGCATGAAGATCTGAGGAAGAATCAGTATGCTGTCTTTTATATACCTTCATATTGCACAAAAAGAGTTCCAAATCTACATTAGAGGCAGACTTTTTCATAACCCTTGGCAAAAACATTTTACCTGAAGTAAATCCTGATGAGTTTATAAACAACAAAATAACATAAGAAGAGATAACATGGCATCCTTCTTATTCTGCTGTCTACTGTCATCACAAGATAAGCCTCGTCTTTATGTAAACTTGGCAGGAGTGACATATTGCGATACATACCAGTGAGATGGTTAAAGTTTCACTAGTGTAAGACAGCCGGAGAAACAAGAAACCCTATTATATAGTGTATCTTTTCTTTGGCAGTTCTACCTGTTGGTGGCAATTCCTTGTCCAACAAAAGGACATGTTTGTAAACAACAAAGGACAAAGTTTGTAACATAGGAATCATTTTTGACAGAGTCAAAGTTTAGCCAATCATCAGAAGTGGCCTGAACATATATACAAGAACTTGTTAACTTGTTAGGATAGAAACAAAAGAAGTTGATCTTTTCGGCATGAAGGACCAGCTACCATGTATGCTTTATATAAGTGTATAAAGCTTTTAGTGCATTCATGATCATAAGTCACCAATAACAGTTAGGATTTCTGGGTTTCTCTGGTTACAAAAAAAACCCCAAAATCCAGGAGAGACTTTGTGATTTTTTTTTTTGTTGATTTTTTTTTTCTTTTAAAAAACAGTTCTTCATTTGATGTGATATAAAGTCAAAGGCAAAGCTGGGGCTAGCATCAAGGGAGCTAGAAGCCCCGACCTGGTTCTCCAGCTGTTTAATCACAGATATACTCCTGCACCCTGTGCTCCTGCCTGCTGAAGTGAAGAGGGTTGATGAGGACGAGCTTCTGGTCGCTCTGTCACAGCTGGAGCTGGCAGAATAAGCTGCATCTCTTGACAGCAAGAACTTAGGATATATAGATTGTTCAGATCTAAGACAACTGAGTTATTCCAGGCTGGCTGGGGGATCAGTTGAACAAAAGGAATATCTAGACACATCTTTTAACTCTTCTTTATTTTTTTTATTTTCTAGTGGTTCTGGTCACTCGTCAGATGGCCGAATACCCAGTACTGCCACTTTCCCTGCTGAATACTCTTCCTACCTAGCACCCAACTGGTCTGTGCATGAGAGTATTCACTAAAGAACTAATGTTGCCTTTACCCCTCTCTCTTGTGCATGATAACCATCACCACAACCCACAACAGCTTACAAAGGTATAGTATCTTTTCTGTGCTGTTACAGGGCAAGCAGAGAGCAATCTCACTTCCTCACTCCTTTCTCAGTCTGAGAAAGAAATATGATGTTCAAGGGCCAGACCTTAAAAGCATTGGTGGAGGACTAACACAAACTAATCATCACTTTCACTTACAGAAAAAGAACTTCTACTGTGTGTCTGATTGTGATTTTGAAAGCTTACAAACATTTTTATTTTAACTTCTGGTAGGAGAATTGGATTATTAGATGCACAATATTTTTGTGGAATATTAGAGATTATTTACTTCTAAAGGTAGCAAGCCGAGCTTCTGCGCTCTTCCTCTGTACTTCTAAATGTGATGGGGGGATGTGTTAATTTGATGGCTGATTAGATAACTACAACTTATCACAAGTCTTGCAAATTTAGAACTGTCTGTAAATGAACAAAAAACTGTACTACAGAATAATCCCACATGTAATGTTCTGATAATTAAACCCCTCTGACAATTACATCATACATTATCGGGATTAGCCAGATCCATTACTCATCACTGGTGCCTTGGACAAAAAAAAGCTGGTACACTAGGGACTGTCAGCTGAACAGATGCTCCTATGCATGAAAGCAACCAAGTACTGTTTATGTAATATGAGCACTAGCGTGCAGGAGAAAGACATTGCTTCAGCTTGTGCAGTGTTCCTGGAGTTTAGATACTAGGAAAGGCAGAAATCTGGAGGAAGCATATTGACTATACCATATTTGAATATCAATTTATTTGCATGTTCTACTTCTCTGCTATGATTATGCTTTGCTGAAAGCTATTTTTATGTATATAAAGCACACAGTTTTGCATTTCATCTGTATATAAAAATTAAATACAATTATCCACAGAACACAGAAGAATAAAAGGAAGAGAGTTATTATAAAGGAATACTATGTTGATTGCAGGAGTTTTTACTGAAGATTGGGGCTAAAAATAAAATGTATAGAGACATTTTTACTAGAAATTCAGTATTGGGTTTTTTGGGGGGGGATTTTTGTTGTTGGTTCTTTTTTTTTTCAGTTTTGATTTGTTTTTGTTTAAATGGCAAGAAATGGCAAGAAAATCTGGTAATACCAGGATGATATTATTTCATATTGCTGTTACTCCATTCTTTCCAAAAAATGATGTTTCCAAACATTTTTTTTACTCGCCTGTTCCTGCAAAGGTGTGGAAAGCAAAAGCCTGTGTGCAAGAAGAACATCCTGTTTCCACAGTGTTTCATTTAGGTGAAAACTTTCCTAAAAGTTTGTCATTGTCTGAAGGAAAATATTTTATCTGAGCGTTTGGTGAGAACTGTGGTAAAGCAGATAGGCCTAGGGGACCTGCCCAGCTAGGGACTTCTCAGGAACTGATAAAGATTAAACTTCTGCATTTTAGAGACGACGTCTTATTCTGTCCCAGTCTGACGAGACTATGCAACTCTCTTCACTATGTAATTGAGAGCTCCATCTGAAAGTGTGTGTGGGGAGTGTCTCCCTTTCTTTTTCTCTAATTTAAGGCATTTTTCAAGTAACCATAGTCCTTTGGGATACAGAGACATTTCAGAGACATGTGCAGCCTCTAAGTAGTAAATACTGAATTGCTGGAGAGAATTCTTACACTAAATGCTTATCTGTATAGGTATTTGATACTGGGAGATTAAGGATGCATTCCTTCTTAAATTTCAGAATTTTAAGTTGGAACTTTTCCAGTAAAGGTGTGTTCAGCCCTATCATAGGTGAATCTTTTAATTCAAATGAAAATATTTCTTTTGAAAATGTTCCTCTTTTTGTTATGATATGGTGATGGTTGGTCATTGCTACTGATTTGTGCCGTAAGAGTCACACAAAAACCCAGAGCATATGAGCAGTCCAGCACATAGGTTTGGAGATGACCTGTATCAGTTTAAAGCCTTTATGTCCTGTTCCAGAACAGGGTCAGAAGAATCTCAGATGCTACAGTTCTCAGTCTGCTGTCTCTAGTGCAAACCCATCTTCATTTACGCGTTAGACTGACAGACTGGGCTGTGTTGAGTGGAGTGTTGCTTCATGCTCAATTTCATAGCCACTACTGTGGGGATGATAATCAGTATGGGATAAAGAAATGGCACAATTTTGCCATTAGCCATTCTGCTTTGACAAATGCAGCTGCATTTACAAAACCTCAAATCTTCTTCTATTATTGAAACAGCATTTTCCAGTCATCCACTGTTTTGCAATTATTATGGAGCTTTCTCCTTGTTTACAGATGAAGTCACTGTGCTATTAATGAAGAGGTATGGGTGAGAGAAGGAAATGAAACATGACCAAGTACTCCTACGTATGGACAATATTTTATATTAATGATATCAGAGTCTTTACCAACTTTATGTCAAGATTGAGTATTATACAACAGTGTGCTCATGCTACTTTTCTTTAAGCAGTCTGTTAACACTGGCTGAGTAATACAAAAGAAGAAAATTAATTTTGTCACTCCATAATGAGTCATGTTATCTGTTTGGCCTTTTTTGTAGATATTTGGATTACTAGTTTGGAGTGTGTAATAATCACAGATTCCCAGGATTATGAGCATGTATGTTCTGATCAAGTATGAGTACTCAGAACCAGAAATTTATTAATAATTTTTTGTTATTTAACTTTCTTTTTTTTTAGCTAAAGTTACCTGATAGTAATTATTTTTTAATATACAATGTGGTCTGTAAGTATTTCCATTTTGAGATCTGGATATGCTCCTTGGATTCAGTTACATTAAATTTGCACAAGATCCTACTGCACACCAACTTTGGCCCTACAATCTTATGCTCATTTTTTTTCATAATGAGAAAAGCCAAATATAGAGAGACTGTGGAAGGATTATATGTTTTTTTGCTTCAGATATAACCTCAGATGATTGGCTGATGAACATAGACACTAATTGCAAGGGAGAAGAGAACACAAATGACCTTTACTGTAGGAGTTGAACACATTGGGTACATGAATTACAGACTCGTTTCAGGAGGTGTGCCACCTAAGTTTGGTATTTACACTTTCAATAGTCACTGGTGAGAGAAAAACCCCTGCAGAGGGTGACTCTGCCACTTTGGGGAAGGTATCCCAAAGAGCTAAAACACCACTTACCTGAATGTTTCACTCTCTCTTCACTGATGCCTAACTTAATCCAGGCAACTAACTTTCAGACAACTGTTGTCATGTAAGGTGAATCCTATCTGCAAATTATTATGTGTTAACAGAAATGTAACACAGTAGAAATGGTTGGCAAAAACATACCTAATGAAATTTCAGTTAAAACCTGCAGGGTTTTAGTATTGCAGGGCTTGCTGCAAGTTGATATATTTGAAAACCAAGTATTTCTACATTGCACAAGGCTGAGGAGGATGACTATGTATGGTAGGATACCCTGTTGGCTTAACCATGGACATTCAAGAATTTTGCCTTTGAAATCTGTTTCATTTCTTGAATCCCATTTTAAAGATAGGGAGACAAAGCATTAAGTAATTCTGGCACTCAAGAATATTCTTTTGAAACTGCTCTTCAGTTTTAAGACTACTTCTTTGCAGAATATTCACTGAGTGCACAAAGCCAATAAAAGAACAGCCTTGCTTCTGAGAAGCTATCTGTACTGAGATCCCTGGCTTACATGTAACATCTCCTGTGTGCCAAAGGCAGGCTTCAAGAAGAGGGATGTCTATAGAAGTAATACACTTTTCCTTTGCCTCCTGAGCTTGTTCCATTGCTTCCTCTCCATTTTCTAGCCTGATAGAAATTAAGATTTTTAAAGAATTATAGAATATAATATATATAAAGAATTATAGAATAGTTTGGTTTGGAAGAAGCCCTTAAAGGTCGTATAATCCCACCCTTCAGTGAACAGTGACTTCTTCAACTAGATCAGGTTGCTCAGAGCCTTGTTTGATCTGACCTTGAATGTTTCCAGGGATGAGGTTCCTACCACCTCTCTCAGGAACCAGTTCCAGCATTTCATCACTCTCGTTGTAAAAAATTCCTTCCTTATTTGTAGTCTGAATCTACCCTTTTCCAGTTTTACTTGCCCTTCTTCTATTGCAACAGGTCCTGCTAAAAAGTTTGTCTCTATCTTTGTTACAAGCCCTCTTTAAATACTGGAAGGCTGCAATAAGGTCCCCCTGGAGCTTGCTTTTCTCCTGGCTGAACAACCTCAGTTCTCTCAGCCTGTCCTCATAGGAGAGGTGTTCCATTCCTCTGATCATTTCTGTGGCCCTCTTCTGGACCCTCTCCAACAAGCCCATGTCTTTCTTGCACTGAAAACTCAAGAGCTGGACACAGGACTTCAGGTGGTGTCTCACCAGAGTGGAGTGAAGAGGAAGAATCATCTGTCTTGACCTGCTGGCCACGCTTCTTTTGATGCAACCCAGGACACAGTTGGCCTTCTGGGCTGCGAGTGCACATTGTCTGCTCCTGTTCAGTTTTCCATCCACCAGTAGCTCCAAGCCCTTCATGGCAGAGTTGTTCCCAATCCCTTCATCCCCCAGTCTGTGTCAATGCTGCAGGTTCCCCTCATTCAGGTGCAGAACTTTGTACTTTGCGTTGTTGAAATCCATGGGGTTCACGCAGGCCCACGTTTGAAGCTTGTCCAGGTTTCTCCAGATGGTGTCCAAACCCTCAGGCATGTCAACATGTAGAAGTTAAATTTCCTGGAGCGTCTTTCCATTCAAGAAAGACTGCTGTGTTATGTGTTCATATCCAAATGAATTTGTAATCTCATTACTTGGTGCAAACTATTAATAAAGTGCATCTTATCCAGCAGGTGTAGGAAGAAATGTGATTTAAACCTTTGCTCTTGTTATAGTGGCGTCTCCTAAGGGATAATCAAATCTTATATTTCTTAGATGAACAAAGAAACGATGCATTCACCTGGCTGTTTGAGATGATCTCAATCCAACATGCGACAGCAAGAGGCATCAGCCAGCTTCAGAAAGGGGTTTAGGCACTAGCACAGTGCTCCCGGAGAGAGCGGTGTTGTGCTCTGCATTGCACCTTGCTTCTGGCTGTGCTTACGAGACACAGTTAAGCCCAATTAAAAACACGACTGGAGGGTGTTGCCAGACAGAGCGGGTTAGTGACTGCAATTAAACTGCTTGCTAATGATGTGGTAGGATTTATTTTTTTTTCCAGTAGTTAATTTGTTTTACAGAATGCAGACTGTGCGTGTATGTGTGAGTGCTTCTGAGTGTGTGCATAGGAAATACTGTTCTATTTCTTTTTTCTTCAGCTGTTTTTTTTTGCTCTTTTCTTTGCTTATTTCTCAAACTGTAAGTTACACTTCAAGATCTCAACTCAAATTAGCACCAACACTGCTCACAGAATTTTTATTTTCTTGCACCAGAGCTGCTTTAGTCTCCTGATGCTCATCTGTGGAGGTCACTGTGAGCCTCACAGTCGCTTAGCTATATGTTAATCTTGAATCCTTCAGTAGACTCTGGGCCGTTATGGATAATTTTCTTTTTATTGTTGTTCTTTAATTAAACAGAAAATGATAAATTGTTTATGTCTATTGTGCAGTCTACAAATACTCACTTCCTGGTTCATTACCATTATTAGATGACATATGAAAAGGATGGAAAGGGATAGATTAATGGAGCTGCATGCTGATCACAATTTTACTCTGAAATCTCAGATGTCTGCAATCTGACAACCATTCAGAGAATACTGTCTGGCCTGATCAGATGTTGTTGAGCTGTGACCAAAACCCAGTGGCTTATTTTTTTTAACAACACACTAATACACTTTCCAAAATTATACATTAAAGCGATTATTGATCATTGCTGTGTGAAATATAATAAATGACAAAACTACCTAAATCCATTGTGTGAAAAGGATAATAAAATACAGCATGAGATCTTTAGACAAAAAAAAAACAAAATTGCCTTCTACAAAGCAGGTTATGTATTTGTCAGAACTGTAGCCACAGTGCATAATTCTTCTTTCTCTGATGTGAGAAGATTTTGGGGAGTAGGAGTGACTGCAGGACATTCAGGGCTCTTTGAAGGTGTTTTCCACAGTCAGAAAACTTGACTGTGTCCACTTAGCTTTTTATTCTGCTCTTTACTTTTCATTTTCAACTCTTATCAGTCATAATCTCAGTCTTTCTTCTGTGAGTAGATGAACTCTTACTGGTTGGTTTGCTCTCATAAAATCATAGAATTTTTTGGTTGGCAAAGACCTTTGAGAACATTGAGTCCAACCATACCAGTCCACTACTAAACCATCTCCCCGAGCATCTCATCTACCCACCTATTAAATGCCTCCAGGGATGGTGACTCAACCTCCCTTCACCCTTTAAATGAAGAAATTTCCCCCTGATACCTAATCTGAATCTCCCCTGGTGCAACCTAAGGCTGTTTCCTCTCATTCTATCACTTGTGAACAGAGACCAACACCCACCTCAATGCAATCTACGTTCAGGCAGTTGTAGGCAGCGATGAGGTCTCCCCTCAACCTTCTTTTCTCTAGGCTAAAAAACTCCAGTTCCCTCACCTGCCTCTCATAAACCTTGTTCTCCAGCCCCCTCACCAGCCTCGTTGCCCTTCTCTGCACACGTTCCAGCCCCTCAATGTCCTTCCTGTAGTGAAGGACCCAAAACTGAACCCAGCACTCGAGGTGCAGCCTCACCAGTGCCGAGTACAGGGGCACAATCACCTCCCTGTGCCTGCTGGCCACGCTGGGTCTGATACAGGCCAAGATGCCATTGGCCCTCTTGGTCACCTGGGCACACTGCTGGCTCATGTTCAGCTGGCTTTCAACCAACACCCCCAGGTCCTTCTCTGCCAGGCAGCTCTCCAGCCACTCTTCCCCAAGCCTGTAACGCTGCGTGGGGTTGTTGTGTCCCAAATGGAGGACTCTGCACTTGGCCTTGTTGAACCTCATCCCGTTGGTCTCAGCCCATGGATCCAGCCTGTCCAGGTCCCTCTGCAGAGCCTCCCTTCCTTCAAGCAGATCCACACTTGCACCCAGCTTGGTGTCAACCACAAATTTACTGAGGGTACACTCAATCTCTTAATCTAGAAAATTGATAAAGATATTGAACAGGACTGGGCCCAGCACTGAGTCCTGGGGAACACCATTTGTGGCTGACTTCCAATTGGGTTTAACTCCATTTACCACCTCTGTTTGGGCCCGGCCATCCTGTCAGGTTTTTACCCAGCAGATGATGTGCCTGTCCAGGACAATGGCAATGGTTAATTTTATTTTTTAATAGCTATCACACAGCACACATCACAGCACACACCGCACCACACACCAGAAGAATGTGTGTTATACCAGGGATATCAGTTTCCAAGGCAAAGTTATTTACCTGAATACAAAAGGAGTTAAAATATAACTGTTTTGACTTGGTTGTATTTGTTTCATCCTTGTGCAAAGGAAGAAAGTGGAAAAAGAAGCCCAACAACTGCAAAATTAGGATTTTTAACAGGGATTATCTTATATATGCAATGGTACCTGCTTTTCTTTACTCCTTTCCCTGTTTTACAGAGATATTTCCATCACTAATGTGTTTCTGTTTCTGGACCTAGCAGAGGTAATTCCAAATGCTCCATTAACTGCGAAGTCAGTTGTCAGGTCTCTCCTGCCTCTGGTCTGGTACACTTCTAAGTGACTTGCTTCATTGATTGCATAGTGATTCTGAACTGCAGAAATGAACCTTGGGTCACATATACTGAGGTTAATTCAAACTGTATAGTATTTTCTGTCAGAGAAGTAGGCATACTTTTTTCAATAGAAGCAGATGAGTAACCTACACTCGATGATGATTTGCTTTGTCCAGTTTCATGTTTAAACTGAAATGGGCAAAATAAGGGGCACAATTATGCTGGAGGAAAAAAGTATTCAAATATATCTTTTTGAGCTTAAAACGCTGTGATTATTGGATAGGCATGTGTTCCTGTTGTGCAACTTGAACGTACGATCTGATCTATTTGATTACATTTAGTGGTTCCTTAGTGTTTATGGAAAAGATGAGAATAAAATGCAATTTTAGTTCATTCTCTTGCCATCTCACATCTTGTCTACTCAGTTCCACAACACAGTGTAAGATTGTTTCTTGTATTTACAGTAGTTCATTAGAGAGCTGGTAGAGAAATAAAAACAGTATCTTGCTGTCAGTGGACTCCACAGGGATTTTCTTCCCTTTCTATAAGGGGATTTTCTTCCCTTTCTATTTTATCCACTTTCTATAAGTGCATCTGTATAGGATGTATCTTCTCTTTTTTACAAAATGGTTTTTAATGGAATGCATGCTTTCCCCAACGCAGCAGCAAAGTGACTGAAATTTTACTGGTGAAAAATGATTCCT
Source organism: Neomorphus geoffroyi (assembly GCA_033558235.1). Classification (NCBI taxonomy): domain Eukaryota; kingdom Metazoa; phylum Chordata; class Aves; order Cuculiformes; family Neomorphidae; genus Neomorphus; species Neomorphus geoffroyi. Next base: position 1,395,401 of record JAUMJM010000035.1, read on the forward strand.
GTATACAATTTGATCCTGCAATTCATTATTCTACAGTCAGTTTCATTTGTTTTTCACTCTAGACCACTGTTTTCTTGATGGCTTCAAGCTTGAAAATTACTGTTTCCCCAAGATTCATTGAAAGTGAATGAAAAGGTAAATACAACAAGGACAGAGCCAGTTCTGGCACAGAAGCCAGGCAGCAAAATTTTTCCTTGGTATGGATGGCAATGATAATTTTTCAAGAACTTGATGTTCCCCGGACTAATTTTCTGAAAATATTTCAACTTTAAGATAAAATACTGAACCTCAAGTGTTGTGGTCTTTTCCCAACATGTGTGGGAAAACATATGGAAAACTTTGAGAAGCTGAATGAGTTTTGTATTTATAGCTTTCACGATAAGTACAGAGGAGGTAGGTATTATGGGAAAAATATCTACATTAGAACAAACAAAGAAGAAAACTTATCCCCTATCAGTTATTTTTGTTCCAGTTCCAAATGCTTGTATAAACATAAAGAAACAGGCAAGGTCTTCCACTTGCAATTAGATATTTTAAATATTATTTTTATGATTATGTATTTTATATACAAAAGCAGCGGTGTCAGCCTGTTCAGACTGATTTTTATTTCCTCATGATCAACCTTCTTTAGGAAAACGTGCTCTAATTGAGTTGGAAAAAAGAAAAATCTCTTTTCCCACTGATGATAGCAAAATTTTGGAACCTGTCAAATATCTAAGAAGAGAAACTTCACTGATGAAAACAGCTTTACTCAAAAGATTGTTTTAGTCCAGGCCCAGGGTCTTTCCTGTTCTACCTACCCTGACTTCCTGCAGGATATTCCTGTCTCAAAAACTTACTTAAAAATAAATAAATAAGCACCATTGTAAGTCTTCATTTGGAAAACAATTCATGGAATACAAGAATGCGTATTTATTTAATAAGGGTCAGCAGTACATTTCAGGTTATTTTGCTCCTGCATACAACTTTTTTTTCATTAGCGAGGACATTCATGTCACAAAGGTGTCACTGCCCAGCGTTATGCACAATTTTTTAAATTTATGTATTGTTTGTTGAAAGTTAATACAGTTCATCTAACTGTAAGCATTGTTTAATCATGTACAGGCATAATTACTCTAATTTTAAAAAATCCACCTCCTGGTAATGTCTGCCTTAGAAAGATTGTTACGACCCATGATATTGATGGGTAACTAACTGAGGCACAGAGGAATGTCTCGCCCAAAGGTGCTTCTCTAAAGGGTTTCATGCTTTGATGCTTATTCCTTTTAATTTCAAGTAACTTTTTATATAGTTTATCCAGAACTTAACTAATAGCTTATTAATTATAGGGAGAGAGTGCAGAAATAAGGATTTTGACTCTATAGCTCATGATGTGTTTTAACTGCTGTCTGACATGCAGTGTAGTTTATGGAAAGACATGTCTGTTTCTTTGCATTCTATAAGTAAAGACTTAGGAATACACAGATGCTCAAAACCCCCCTCTGCTAGTTCTTGCTATTTAATATGTATGTAGATTCCTCTTTCTAGGTGCCTAAAATCTGGAGTTAAAAAGCACAGTCGCTGTTGATGATAAACTGGAAAGTAGTGGCCCTGTAGTGTATAAGGTTTGCTTTGTCTTTTTTTGTGAAGTTGAGTTTGCACTTTTTTATTGCCTATGGCCTCCTATTTTATTCAAACTTACGTGTCTTAGTCCTAGAGTGAATGTTCTTCTTGTGGGAATATTCTAAAAATATTATATGCAATGTAGAATTTTGGGGCATGACAATAAAACCAACATTTTTCTTCAGAGTTTTGAAAAATATTTTTGTTTCTCTTTCTTCCCCAAACAAATTGGTTACTTCAGTGTGGTGTTATTCTATCCATAATCTGCTTCTCTTACTTTAAAACTGGTCCATCAACTAAGAAGAAAACATTCTCAAACCTCTGCAAGTAACATATCATGCAAATGACCCCTTTGTCTGTCATACTCATGTTAAAACAATCTTTTCACTTTTGGTTTTGCTAATGCAACAAAATTGTTGAATATGTGTTAATCATGCAATGCATGTTGTGTGAAATTAACCAAATTCCAAATTTTCTGAGCAATAGTGTAACTGAATTTGGTTGCGATTAGATAAATTCAAGAAAATAGAACTATCAGTGAAGAAGATAGTTTTGTCTGTATCTTCAAGAATTTTCAAAAAATGACATTAGAAGGTTTTATTCTTATCTGACAGCACAGATCTGGTGCTGATAATGAGTCTGTCTGTATATACAAATTATTTTGTATAGGTATCTTGCTAGGTTATGACCATGTATGCAAAATTACTTTTAACTAGTTAGGTACCAAGGTGTAGTATTCATATGTGATGACTAAAGTCAGACTCTGATCTCACTTATACTTGCTGACATATTGAACCTAATGAGGATGTCTAGGTATAACTGAGGATAGAATTTGTCTTGTGCTTTTTTGCCTGTTTTTTTAAACTTTCAGGCAATGGCTGAGCTATCTGTTCAGTTTAAGTAGTGTGAGGCTATTTGCAAGGTACGGGAGACTGGGACGGGGGGGAATGTAAGGGAATAATTGGTCATTTTTTCAACACATGATCTGACATGTACAGGCGAAACGTTTGACAATGGGAGGGGATCTTCTAGCAAAATTTTATTTCAAATTCAGTTTAAAGCTGTTTCATACACAAAGATTAATGTGTAAGCCCTGTTTGATCACCCAGTATGACATCTATAATAATCCATTAAACAATTTCCCTTCCATCTGAGGAGTGTCTTTCAAAAACTGAACAAACGTCTAGTCCCAAATTCTGCCTATTAATCCAATTATGAGTTGGTTTTATACATTCAGGAGACAACTTTTCAAACTTCTGCTCTATGGAGGCAAAAGAAATCTAATAAAGTATATGGTACGTGATCAAGTAATGCTTTCTTCTTCGGTTCCTTCAGTTCTTTAAGTCAGATTGTCATGCTTTGACTTTTACAGAAAATTGTTTCCATTTTTGTAAACTTCCTGTGAAATCTTTGCAATCTATAACATCCATGAAACGTGGTCAAAGAAAACGTTTAACATTCCAATAGACACTGCACTGTTGCCAAATGCAGATGCAATTTGACCTCCCTGTTGCTGCTTCACCTTCCGTAATTGGACACCCAAGGATCACCTTTTTGACCCTACCATTGCAATTGCCTCGACCATCAGCAATTCCTTTTCAAAGGCTGCATCTAAGCTTACCTGCAAGAGAATACCAGGAAACATCCCAGATCCTGCTTGCTCCTTGGATAACAAGACTGTGTGCTTGGATTTCACCTATATGGAGACAGGGATGTGGGAAACGGTGCATATCCAGATAGCATGCTAATGGGAGTTTAGGATGTGTCAGGGAGCAGCACCTGCATCTGGGAATCCAGGAACATTCCTGGACATTAGATTCCAGACATATTCAAAGAAATTTCTTCCTGGGATTATCTCTTACATTTTTTGATTCTGGGTATATTTCCTGAACTGCTTACTACTTCTTAAGCAAAATCTGGTGTTTGTCCTCTGCATGATTTTCTTTAATGCTGTGTCACCTTTTATCAAGGGTCATTTTGTGTTCAGATAACTTAGAACTTTTTTTTAAGTGTAAATATATAACTAAGATACCTATATACTCAGTAGGAATTATGTAGCACATCTCGAAATGTCACAGAAAACCAGTTTTTAATATCCCTTTATCGTTTGCTTGATTGGTTGGTTGTTTGTTTGTCATGTCCGTTTTATATTCCTTTAATTTAATTAGAATGTCCTGCAAGTCAGCTGCTGGCAGAAGCACAAATAGAAGTGCATTTATTAACCGAACTTTTAAGGCAGACAAAAGTAGTCAGTTAGTTTGACAAGAGTTCCTTTTATAAGTCTTTGTTGACTGGCATTAATTGCCTTCCATATGTTTAATTTTTTATTAATCAAGTCCAATTATTTTACCTGCTTACTTCATTCTCACAGCCTTTAATTTACCCAGGTTGTACCATTTAAGTAGTGGAATATTTTTTCTTTCCAGTTCTTTTGGAGTTTTTGTGATGTCCCAAGATACAATAAAAATGAACAATGGTGATCCAGATGGTTCCTTTCTATATATTTGTTTAGAATTTCTTTTATACAAGTTTTCCAAACCTGCTGATTTTACACATTTTTTAAACTAGTATTCCATGTTTCCTTACTAACGGTTGAAATAAAAATCACCATTCAAATTTCATCAAGCTCTTCTCAAGGACACGAGAGATTTTATTTACTGAACATTTGCATCTTCCTAAAGTCTTAACTTTATTAATGAGAGTTCTACCAGCTCTAATTATGAACCAACACCACTTTTGGAATCCTTTTGTTTCTGAAAAGTTCCCTCCATTTTCTTGCTTATGTTTTTGTTGACTTTGGATTTTTCCAAGAGTTACTTTGATTCTTTTAACCATTTTGTACAAATCCAGTTTTCTGATTTATATTTATTACCGGCATTTTCTTTTTTTCCTTTTTATTAAATTTCAAAACTATTGGTAATCTGCATTTGGCAACTGTGCAGCTCTATTGGACTTAAATTAGGTTGTTTCATTATGTTTTAAGTTGTCCTTTGTCTGCTGAGTATTTAATAAAATATTCTTAGGCAGTTCCAATTATCATTCATGTGTTTCTGATTATGTTCTATTTCCTCTGGTGATGTTGTTCATATCTATTTCAAGACTGGCTTTTCTCTAGAGCAGCAAATTTATGTATTGCTGATAAGGACTTTGGGTTTTGTGTGATTATGGCAGGAACCCTGTACTGAAGATATTGTTGATTCTTAGTTTCGTGATCAACAGCTATCAAGTCAAGGTAGCTAATACAGTGTTCTTTCACAGCTTGTTTAGGAAATCACCAGACTTATCTGTGGTGTGCCTAGAAACAACAGCTAAATATAAGTCCAGCATGTGTCATCCTAAAGAGCTGTATGTTCCTGGGATCTTATTCAGAATTGACACAACACTCGTATGCTCAGAGCTACCGTGACTGTGTAGCAGGATACTCTACTGTATGAATCGACCGTAGGATAGTCAGCATTAAGGGTGTGTGCCATACATGTGACTTCATTTCTGATAGAAAAATATGTCTCTTACCTGAAAAACGTGGAATTTTTCAGACAAACTTATTCATTTTCTAGGCTAACCTCATCCCTATTTACAGTAGAGTCAGGGATTCAAGCCAGGAAAGGTTCAGGTATTTGACTAATATGCCATAAATGTAATGGAAACAAGTCTTTTTCAAAGCTTTGTCCAACAGTTACGGGCAGAATGCTCACAGGCTCAGACAACATTTTAATTATTTGAGACCTTTCCTGAAGATGCAAAGAGTAAACACAGAAGAGGTGCTCTTCTCCATAAACTTCATCCCTGTGGAGTGTTGCAGTAATTCTGTGCTCCTAAAGGAAAGCAAAGCCACATTTCCATTTACCTTCCCTTCAGCGTATCTGTGTTTGTGTGGACTTGGATGGATGCAATTGCATAGAGCACTTTTCAAAATGAGACTTTTTTGCACAGGCTATTACTTATATATATATAACTGTAATATATCTTCTGACAGTGAGTTATAACTTAACTTACTCTGCAATTCAAAGATTTCAAAGGAACAGTGTGTGGAGTAAGAGGCTACTCAGCACCATGCAGGTTAGTAGAGTTGAGCTGGATAGCAAGGCTCTTTTAATGAGTAGGTATTCTATGAGAGCCATGGCATTGACATTATGAGTAAAAAGCTGTTTACATCTAAGACAACTGCTTATTTTTCAGTCTTCCTTTACTTTCCCCTCTTAGGACTAAAATAAGCAGATGCTTTTTGTTACTGCTAACCAGAGAAGTAGTTTACCTGTTTCCTTACCTTTTCAGGTCTTTCAAAGAAGACCCCATGTCCTCTAACAAAACACTGTGTAGTGCAGTAGAAATTAGTCTAGACATACTGTAGAAAGTGGGATGCCTGCAATGACCCATCAGATCAGACTAATCTACCTACTCCAAAACTGTCAAAGAGTATGGGGTTGTTCAAGTAGAAGTCTTCTCTTCATTTTTTCACATATTGCACTCCCTTTCTTAAATGTTGCTTGTCTAACGGATGACAGAAGGGTCATAAGAGATACTGTTATTAAAAGCTTTCCCTTCTTAGAAGGAAAAAAAAAGAAAACATGATAATTTACATCAGGTCTTCTCAACTATCAAAAAAATCTGAATTAACATAATTATTTGTAATATTCAGCATCTGTGATTTACACCTAAAGGAATATTAATTTGGATGATTGTTTTCCAAAAATAATCATTTGAGATTTAATCATAGGGAAATGGAACATCCCTACATAGGAGAAAAACAGTAACATTCAACTGAGCTTACTGAATTCCTCTGCTCAGTGCTGTTACATGGATTGTAGATTTGTGATATGCTTGTGCACTCATAAAAGACATTCACATAAATGAACACTTCCATGTGCATTTCTTTACAAGCATATGTGTATATACCTATACTTGTGTACCACAGGAGTTATTGCGATGCTTCACAAATTTGTGCTCTCACTTTGAAAGTTCAGATTGAATTCTAATGGACTGATCCAAAGCTAATGTGAGAGGATTAATACCTTTCCTGATTTTTGACAGGAAGGACGAAAATCTATTTTCATAATAAGCTAAACCATATATTTTACTGAAAGTGAAATATGCAGAATGGTATTATAAAAATGAGGTTGCCATTCTTTTCTGATTAAGTTCACTATCATACGGCATCAAATTAATTTTTGTAGATTAGTGTTTGTGGTGTTGGCTCATAATGGTTTGTGGCTGTTTTCTTATAGAAAAGTGAACTCCTATGAATCACAAAACTGGCCATGAGGGCTACAACCACAGCAGCTAAAATAAACTCTGCTATCTTTTTGGGGCCAATAGTGTCACCTTGGGATGTTTCTCCTGGTCCAATTAAACTGTGCCAGCAGGTATTCCTTCCCTGACACATGTCTGCTGCCAGTTACCATTGATTGAATTGGTGGTACCTAAAGGAAACATGTCAGTGTGACTTCAGAAACTCAGGTGCCCAATGGGAAATTCGTCTGTAAGGAAAACGAAGAATTCTACTAAGGACACATTGTCACTAGTGCATCCCTCTTTGAAATTTTGTGGAATACTTGGAGAACTGGGAAGGATTATCTGTTGACAGATACCAGTAAGCTCTTCCCTCAGAAAGACTTGAAGAATATATCACCTCCAAAAATCAGACCATTGATATGTGTTTCCTCAGTATTGAGGTTCCAGGTTTAAATTTAAGTATTCCTGTTTAGCAGTTCCTATAGCAACCTCTGTACTTGGCCCTTCCATAGGGCAGCTATGCCCTCACTTCTAGTGATGATTTTCACTGCACTGGCATGCTCCATAAGATGATGGGACCTTAACTCCACTGACTCTATGGAATCATGCGAAGGTAATTATATTGGCACCAGATAAGATAGTTTATAAAGTATGCTTAACTTTTATCAACTACGTTATTGTAATTCAGAGGTTAAAACTTTTCTGCTAAATCAACTTCTTTGTGAAGAAACAGAGGCTGTTCCTCATGGAGGGAAGAACAGGAAGAAGGGAAACAGTGACTTCAGGTCTAGGGGGTCCTACAGGTTTCATTTGCTGCAAGGGTAAGTGGCATGCTTGTTTGCTGGCTTTGTGCAAGGCACAGATTCTTCCTTCCTACTTCCAAGACCAGTTGAGTTCAAAATACAAACAGAGCTCATCTTGAAAACATGTTAATTTACCCTTGTATAACAGGTAGCCTCTACTCTTATGAAAGCTGAAGGCCTCCTATTCCTATTGAAGTGAGTGTGCTCTTAGGCTGAAAACCTCTCTTTTAAATGAAGGAGAAGCTAATGCACTTGCTGTCAGGGTGCCATGTTCTTCCACACCCTCCATGCTCTATTTAAGGGTATAACTGAAATCTATGGTCTGACTGATCTTTACACAGATCAGGAGTGGCTTTCTTAATACTCTTTTTCCCCCGGGCACCAAGGTGATAATTCTTCTGTCTGGTCACTGTCCAAACTGGTAGTAGTTCTGTTTTTTTCCTAAACATTGCAGCTGAAGACTAAAAAGATTGAAGGAATACAGTTTCTTTTGTTATCTCAAAAGATGTTAATCTTTTAGCTAAAGAAGTACCATGAAATGTGAAATGTTTAGTTGCAACGTTTCTCAGTATATTAAAAAAATCTTTACAGAAACTTTTTTTTTCTGGATAAAAAACAACTTTAAGGAAATAAAAAGAAATAACAAGTTTGTCCCAGAAAACTGGTAGAGAATTTTATATTTTTAGTAGTGTTTCAGAAGATTTCTTTCAGCCCTTCACCAAACTAATTTTTAATGCAGTAAAATCCCTCCTTAATAATCCTATCCACAGTACTTAAAATAAGTTTTAAAACTGATAATCCAAAGAATTTGTAAACCTAATATAAATTGCTCAAAGGACAGAATGACAGCATTAACAATATGAATCATGCTAGGACTAAATGGTGTCTTTTTATTTAGAATAGACTTCCTTTTATGTTATCCTAAACCGTAATAACAATATCCTTATGTGACATGATATTAGTGTTTTGATCTTTGTTGTATTGTATATCCACCATTTACTGCCCCCTTCCCATTTCTTTAAATTTATCATTTCAGTCTCTAGGTTGGCATTCTGTCCATTCAGTACTGACTTCTTCCTGGCTACACGAGCAATTCTCTTGCATATGGTAACTTTGCCCACAGAAAAAGTTATCCCTCTGCAGTGGGTGTCGTAATCAGGCCCCAAGGTTCAGTACCTGCATTGAGATACATTGGAGAAAAATTGTAGTAGAGTCATGCTTGAGGCCTCCTCCCGAGGTAAAATACAGCAGACTGGGTGTGCACAAACTTCATGTTACAGCTGTCTGTCTTTCTGCTTTTCTTGGATTTGGTATTTTTTCATTTGCTTTTGTTTTTCTTAAGATTAAATATTAATAATTCTGAACAATTAACTCATTTGTGCAACATGTGGCTACAAAAGTCAAATATTTAGGTACAAGCTGGGAAGTTTCTTAATTGTTGTGCACATATTATAGCCATTTACAATTTCTGCTGTAAATCCACTGCATTTACATAATATTTTAATTAAACATTCCTGTAAAAGTTATTAAACAAATATCCATACACACCTACTCTTGGGATTAATGACTTTTATTACCTTAAGCATGTCATAGAGGAAATTTATGAGAAAATTCAATGTTTGGATTCTTTGTATTCCCTTTGTGATCCTGGTTCTTATAATCGTTATTAAAATACTCTTCAGCTTAATGGTTTTGCAGTAAAAAATAACAATGCAGCAGAGAGAAAAAGAGATTTATTGGAGCCAAAATACAAATAAGTAATTATTGCCAAGTTTGTTTTTTTTTCTATAAACTGTCTTTATTAGTGAACAAGACGGACCCGAGACTGTTCTCTCTCCCTGAGGACAAATGATACATCACAACTCACATTTATACAGCTAAATTTTCTTAATTTTCCAAACAAGGTAACTACTTCGAGACTGTTTATTGGGAGCAGCCCTTAGAGCCTGTCATCCTCAATTCATACTCCAGGACTGCTTGGGATGGTGTTAATAGGTTTACATTCAAAAGTGTGCCAGGAACTGTGCTAACAATGCAGATCCTTTTCTGTCTTTGCACAGACACTGTTGCTTATTATTATATTCATGGCCCTATTTCTACAGAAAACTGATCTCACAGCGCAGTCAACGATCAAGGGCTGTAGTAACTGCTGATGACACTTGTTCAAGTTCCAACTCACTACTAGGAAATTTAACTCATTTTAGGATTAAAAAAAATGTGGATGTGGATTCAAACACTGATATTCACAATAAAACATCTCCTTAGTTTATAGCATCTCTTTGGGAAAAGGAGTGAATTCATGTCATCCAGCCGAAAGATCAGTTGCCCTCAAAAGATTGCTAACAACAATGCGTAAAGAGAAATTTAAACTCACAGAGCTCTAGCCTTACTAGAAACATCTTTAATATTCTTAACATTTTTAAGAGATTCTGTAAAATTTAAGTCAGGCTTCAAAATGTAACTTGACTTTCATTGCATTTTAACTCTTAACCAAGAAAAGAAGCAATAAATGAGGCAGATGAATCTACTTGGATCTTGTGTTGAGCCAAATGGTCCTGAAGTGAGCTTGTTGAGAGCTAGTTAAGATGTTTCTGCACTTTGGTGAACTAGGCATTACAGATGTACCTTGTGCAAGACATATATCACTCCCTGCTCACCCATCACTTCAGGAAAGAAGTAGCTTTCACATTGGTAGTATCAGCGTTCTTGTCATCTTGTAGGCTGAGCCTTGGCATGCTGAAGCATCAAGGGCTGAAAGTCAAGCAAAGCCCTCTCTCATGCTGCTCAGGTGAGTGGGGTGCCAGGTCGTGAGAACTGTGTCACACATGCCCCATTAGAGAGAACATGGCAGTTTCTAGAGAACATGGCAGTTTCTAGGGAAGACCATCATCTTGCAATACAGGAAAGTGCTTGGACACATGCCCAGTGTTCAGCGTGTTTTCAGCTGATGGTATGAAACAGAATCTCAATGTCCAGTCCTGAACTGGACTCCGAATATGTAAAGAGTATAAACATTTCCTGAGAAGGAGAGATAAAGGCACAAGGCTAACAGACAGAAGACAGTTATGCCAGCTTTTATTTTAAAACACTGAGCTATAAATGTGAACAGGAGCAAAATGGAAAAGCAATTCAAAACACTGGAGGCAGGCAGCCAAAACATTTGTCTGAAAATGTAGCTTCCTCGGTACTCATTGACTAGGATAGTTTGTGTTTGTAGATTGCTCTCAGTTTTCTTTGACTTGAATGTGCATTGTCTTTTGCAGTCTAAACCAGCCAAGGACTAATGGACACAGTATATTTTTTTACTGTCTTCTGTTAAAAAAATACATAACACCTTATTTTTTTATAAAGGAGGAAGGATAAATTGGTCCATCCCTATGGAAAATCTGATGGATACAGTGACTTTTTTTTCAGAAAACTTAAACTTATTGATCTATACACAGATGGAAAAGGGCAATGCGCACATCTCTGGCTGGTGCCTTTTTTATTTAGACTGGCTATGTTTTTCAGAGAGCTTCTCCAGTAGAAATTCCTCAGTCTTTCAACAGCTGTGGACATTGATTATGAAAGCAATAAGAGCTGCAAAGCCTGCAGCTAGCAAAGACACAGCTAGCTTCAATGTTGGGATACAGCCCTGTTTGATGCCTCATAGCTTTTGCCAGGACAGGTTGAGTAGTTCCATTTTCCCCAGTGCTGGAGAACTCATTTTAATTTACAGCAGTTCTTCATAGTTACAGACAGACTCTCATCGGAGCACAACAAAAGGGACATAATCTTTGGTCATACACTGAAGTGAGTGAAATTCCAACAGGATATATATAAAAAAAGGAGCATTATGATCACAGAGGTAGTACAATCCTACAACATTTTTTAAACTTGACAGAACAACACTCCACTGAACTTTGAGACTGGCCTGTTCTGAGGAGGCTGGAATTCCAGAGATCACTTCAAACTGAAATTATATTATGATTTTAATTTTAATATATTATAGAAACTTAACCAAGGGAGACAAAAAAAAAAAACCAACAAAAAAAACCCCCATAATTTTCAAAAGTGTTTTATTTATCATAAACACAATCTGCATTTCATTTAGAAACAAAAAAATCCTAGTCTTAATAATTCAGCATGTCCATAATTTTTATAACTCATCCAGATACAGACATAGCTAGATGAAACAATCTTTAATTATCATTTTGATGGCTCCAAAATGTGTATAATATTGCCTGCGGGAAGATACACACTAGCTTTTCTTGAATTACTTATGTTAAGAGGTAAATTACACCCAAAATGTTGGAAAATTATCCTGGACTTGAGAGAGATCTGGTAGTTTTGATACCACACATTATGATTTTTTTTTCAGCTTGAAGCCCTGAGCTTGAGGTTTCAACAGCCTACAAACTTAAAGGAAGATTAAGGAAAAATACAATGTTTTTTCTACTTCTTAGTCAACAGTATTAAGGCCACAGAGGTATAACAGCAGCTTCACTGAAAAAAATATTTTATGAAATCAATGAAATTGTTAAACAAGGGGAACATGAAAGGAAAGGCTTCTACTTTAACAAATTTACAGTATGACTGTTAAGATCAAAGAGAGCCACACACAGAGGCAGGAAGCAGGCCAATTGGGTACCACAGTGAGGTGTTTCCAAACAGCTTCATAAGCAATTGCTCTTAATTTAAGTGGATTTCTAATCTTCCCAGAATGGGGAAGCTCAAGTTTACAGCTGGCCCTGACAAACAGTGAAGATTTCTCAGAGTGAAAAGTGAAAATGAAAGCACAGCGACTAGTTCAGGTTCTGATTTATCGGCTAGCTGAGGGGATCTAACAGGTCCCTGGCTGTCATTAGCATTACAGGTGCCCTGGCCCTACACCACAGCACGACCTAAATTTTCCAGGCAGGTAACAAATTTTGGTTGAGTTTTGTGAAGGTATCCAGTTCTTCATCACCACAGACTTGATAATTTCTGTAAATATAAAAAAATATTTTCTGATGCCATATTAACATTTAATCCATTTCTGAAACGTAAATAAGCAAGTGAATGCTTCTAAAGTTAAAAAATGAGTGTGTGCAAGGGAGAGTGGATGAGTTTGGGATTAAGGTGTTCTAGGTGAACTAGGTAAGTACATATATATCATATTTTATCATTGCTCAGTTGTTATTTGGAGCAACCCAAAATGCAGTACTAGATGTATTGTAACAATATTGTACCTAACATTAGTAATTTGACAATTTATCGCTGGTAAAAAAGTGCCCGTTATTAATGTTTTCCTCTGGAAATAAATTTCGTGGGAATTTTCTTTGCTTATTGTTACATTTAATAGGTGACAAACATATTTCTTCCTCTCTTCTCTCATTTCTGTAGAGCAAGGTCATTTTTCTGTATGGTTCATAGGAAATCAGTGTGGAAAGGCAGTAGCATCCATCATTTAGTGCACTTCCTCATTATCTTCACGAGTATTGCTGTTGTTAACTTTACAGTTATCCTTGAAAATTTCACCTGGTTAAATCGGTCTGTCTTGTTCTAATGCCTAAATGTCATCCTCATTTGACTCCTCATGGAAATGAGAAATATTTACACCGTTAGAGAATATTAATATCAAGATTAGCAGATGCCACCATTTCTAAACGAGTACATTCACAGAAATTATGTTTCTAGCTCAGATGATACAAGCTGGGTGTCAATCTGCACTGGCTTCTTTTTCAGTCAATCCTCTGGGTTTGGCAGTGTCAAGGTGTTTCAGAAAGCTTTCTTGACCTCCTTTAATTGCTTCTATGTGAGCTGAAAAGTATTTTTTAAAACTGTAATAAATTCATAGAATTTTAGTTTTACAATTGAAAGCATCTGTTATTATTGTTATTGTTATTATTTAGTATTTTCTTTTAATTTTACTTTACAAAATTCAATATCAGATTCTCATATTCAAGGCAAACATTGTATTTCAGTCAAGCAAAAGATTTTTTTAATCTATCATATAAAATATTTTCATCTGTCTTATTTTAAATCAAATGTTATTAGTATTAACTTTACTTTCATTTTTCCTTAACTGAAAAAACCCCAAGCTGGCAGCACAGCTATAATTTAACAGGATCTTTAGTAATGAGGGCAGCTGTTCACTAGAAAAATGGCTTTCATTTATTCACTCATTTCATCTTGGACACCTAGCGTGATTCACAAATGTGTCTATTCAGGTTTTTCACTTGTTCTGACATTCTAGTTCTGGCAGAAATTCCTTGAATTACTTGAGAAAATCAGACTCTTTTGCCACAAATCCACAGGTGCAAACTTATGAATGTTGTTTGCACCAAGAACTGCGGAAATAGTCTTAAGAGAATAATTATGCAAGAAGTGATGACGGGTCTTTCTAATACAGAGCCCTCAGCCAAGTCATGGATAATTTGCAGAGAGTCGCCAAGATCAGACTGACGGCCCAAAGTCAGTGATGAAGCATGAAAATTCTGCTGCAATGCCTCTGATACTCAGACAAGAACACATGATTTCATTTACTCACTGACTGAGCTGATCAGATGCCTTAAATCTCAGGATCTGTAGCACTAGTTATTATTGCTGAGCAACAGGAGTGGATCTGATGGAAGAACTGGATCTAGGAAGAAGTGGATCTAGGAAGAACTGATGATGGGGACCTCAGATTGCCATATACTTGATTTGGAGTTTTATTTCAATTTATTTTACTTATTTCAAATGCAATAACTAATAACACAATAACTAATAACAAAATAAATAATAACTAAATAAAATAATAACTAATAACTAAAATAACTAAATAACTAATAACTAAAAGCTGTAGTGCATTAGGCCCTTTCTGGGCATACGTATTCCAGCTAAACTTCAATTCAGTATATGTGTTTTGAGTGGGCTCTGCAACGTAAGCTAAAGGATGGGAGATGACAAGTAGGACGCTCACCTCTGTTATAAAACACTAGTGTAGATGCGCCCTCAACCAGGGAGACTGAGGTGTCCTTTATGTCATATGCTTGTGACAGTTTAATGTCCAAAATTGCCTCAGGAATATTTAAAATCTGCAGACCTAGGAGGGTCTGGGTCTGGGCCCACTGTGCCGCCCTAAGATTTTCAGTCCTCTTACTTTGAGCATCTTTGTTAAGAACTGCAGTTCCCTCTCAAGTAAATGAAGGCAAGTAATTGCATCTGTAATGTAAATCAGAATACCTAAGCAGGCAGTGGTTAAGCTATTAATGTAAGCCTTGTTGGATGTTCCTCTGGAGGCGTATACTTTTCTCCTTGCTTACTGGTGCATAAATTAGTATATCAGGGTAGTTAAGCTAGATAGCTGTAGTCAGTCCTTCCTCCCTGACCCCTGCCAATGATCCTGACATTGTCCAAAATATATGGAATGCTAGTCCATTTAGTGCAATAGCATAAGGTGATATATTAACTCTGATTATCTGACTGTAAAACTCTAATGACAGCATACTAGTTCTATTTTCACTAAGAGTTCTTCTTCCAAATTAAGTTCAACAAGTTAATCACACCTTTTTCTTTACCCAGGATCTCCAGGGGCCCCTCTGCTCCCTACAGGATTATATTTCACGAGACATCTGCCAAGAAACAAGGAAAACCCTTATGCTTCCTCTGCCGTAGCCTTCCTCTTGCCGTATAACATTGCCACAGGTCACAGCTGAAAATTCCTGCAAAACCCTTCATGTTTTCTACTGACTTTTATGACGCAGATCCCTTCACAATGATGCTTGACTATGTGTTCCCGTGCAGTATTCATGTTCTAAAACACAAGCAGGTGGCTATGCAATTGGCTGAAGTGATATTCGTTTTGACTGTTGTATAACAGGTTTTACTCCTAGAGATTGTATTCTCACAGAATGAAAAGTCACGAGTTTGACAGAAAACTTGCATTAGCCTTATGGAAAATACAGAGCTATCAGTAAAGGAGCTGTTACTGTACAGTGTAACCCATGAAACAATCTTTCTTGGTTTTGATTATTCTGACAATCATTTTTTCCATGCACAATCTAGAAATAATATGTATCTCCTGCTCATTGCTCTCTTACATCATATTTCTGCTTCCCTTGATTTTCATAGGAAGTCTCTCAAGCGCTCACCAGATAGAACTGACAGCCGGAAATGTCTGTCCTCACTACAAGGGAGTACTGAGACAAAGTCTATGACCTTGAAAGACATCGCCATTGTGAATGATACTATCAGTTATAGGGAATGACGGAGATGATAAAAGCATTTAGACTAGAAGAGCGGATGGAAGTATGAGAGTCTATGTTTGTTTAGCTGCATTAGTTTTCTTAGGAAGTAGATGATGGAGGGAAAAAGAAACAAGCGACTTCAGCCAAGCACCAGAACAGATGCCACACCTTGCTAAGATAAAATTAACCCCTTTATCTGGACGTGTCAAGGACACAAATACACACTGTGATGTATATGGTCATCTGCAGGAAAAGGTGCCAACAAAATCTGAAGGGTTTTGCTGATACCTAGAAGGAATGAGAAAAATTGATAGTTCTGGTAGCAGAGAACTTCCTGTACCGTGTGGCTACGGTTCAGCAAAGCATGGAAACAAACTGTAAATGCAACCAAGGAAGGAGTCAATACATCATTTTAAAGTAGAAGTTAGGTGTCTTGCTTGCTTAAATTGAGCCGTGTGCTGTATTTTTTATGAGATCAAGCCAAAAGATGAATTCACAAAGAAAAAGATGATCTAAAAAATACAATTATCAATGTTAAAATTTTGTGAAAGATATATAACTTGTGTAAACAATATAAAATGGACTGTCGTTAGATTAAGCAATTTATATCAAGCATATTAGGCATCTTCTCCTTATTCAGTTTGCTATCGAAGAAATCATTTAATTTTAAATCATAATGTTTAAGTAATTACTTATTCTAATTACTTTAGGCAATGAAATATATTTATACCTTTTTAACAGCAATTTCTTAATTAGCATATTTCCATTAATCCAAAAAATGCATAATTTAGAAGCACAATAACAGATGAATTATGCTAAGAGAGGTTTTGTCTGTGGCATTAGATCCCAAAAGAAACCAAATATACAGGGGAAAGTCTCATTTGCAAGGAGCGAATCCTCTGTAAGTGAGGTGGGTCGCTTCTTTCTTTGTCCTAACTGAGCATCCTACACAATGATCATTGATCCAGAATAAAGCCAGGTAGCAAAAGTCAGATTCCGAATACCACATTCTCTGAGCTGGGGTTTTGTTGTTTTTACCCCTTGGAAAATATGCAGTAGCTTATGTTATTGAGGTGCTGGAGCACATCCAAAGAAGAGCAATGAAGATGGCGAAGGGTCTGTAGGGACATGGTTTAGTGGAGAGACAGGTACGGTTGGACTCGATGATCTCAGAGGTCTCTTCCAAACTTATGACTCTAAATAAAAAAAAAAAAAAAATGGGGTTGTTTAGTCTGGAGAAAAGGAGGCTGAGGGGTGACCTTATCACACTCTACAACTACACGAAAGGAGTTTCTAGTGAGGCATGTGATAGTCTCTAATTTCTGGAATAACAAGTCATAGGACGAGAAGAAATGGCCTTGAGTTGTGCCAGGGGATGTTTAGATTGTATATTAGGAAACATTTATTCACCAAAAGGGTTATAAGGCTTTGGAACCAGCTGTCCAGGGAAGTGACTGACTCGCCAACCCTGGAAGTATTTAAAAGATGTGTGTTAGGTTAACGGTTAAACTCTGTTATCTTAAAGGTCTTTTCCAACTTCAAGGATTCTATGAGTCTCTGATTATGAACCCTAGAGAGTTCACAGACCTGAAGAATGTTCATTCATTTCTCCGTGTGGGTTTAATGGGGAAAAGTCGAAGTGAAGAGAATCTACTTCCTTGTTTAGTATGTGTTTTGGAGTAATCTGTGGAACTTTATAGACTGTATTTTGTGATAAAGAGAAGATATCTGAAAAGATTCTTTAGGATTCTGAAGCCTGTATAGCATAGATTTCTTTCTGGTTTTCGTAGACTGATTTGTGACAAGTTTGGTCACTTGTGGAAAGTTTAAGGAAAAACTACAATAAATTATTAACTGGCTGCACAAAGGATGTCTTATTCTTAGTTTACAGGAGTTTCTAGTGAAACGGAGAACAGCTGGATCCATAGAAAGATCACCTCTGGGTGGTAGTATGCCCTGGTATTATGTGCAGATGTCTTCAGAGTTGTTACCTGCATCATCTACCACATGTCTGTGCTGAGCACTACGCTGGAGTTAATTCAGGGATTTCTACTCCGTGCTCCACTGCATAGCATAAAACTCTTCTCAGAATCTAAAGCAATGCTTGAGCATTGTTTAGATCAAAAGAATGACAGGATTCAACCCCATAAATACATTCACTCTGCTGCATAGAATATGTTATCCTCAAATCTGTTATCTCTGCATCTTAGTTGCAAGTCATATTCCATTTCAAGAAAGTGGATACTACACATGCTTGACATGATAGTTCCAGAGAAGAGAATGAGACTGTTCTGAGCACACAACAGGATCTGTTAGAACTGATGTCAGACAGAAACCAATGCGGACTTATGACAACTGACAATCCAGCCTACACATCTTTATGAAATAAATAGTGAGGAGAACTCTAAACGGCAAGATCCAGACTCTGATCTCAATTATGCTATTAATGATCTTGCACAATGTCCTTGGTCTCGATTTCTCTGTTGTACAGTTTTAAGTAACTAGAGGAGGTCATTGACTCAAAGTTACTGCCATAAAAGGCTTTTTAAAAATAAACTGACCATAGAGTCTTTTATATGCTGACATTGTCGCTCAGTCAATGCAATTGCTTGCTGTTGCAAGGAAAGAATTGCTTCTGCTAAAACATCGACAAGGGGCTTTAGTACCAGGTGCTATGTATCAGAAAAAACATGTAGTTGATAAAGATTTATCACGTCCAGGCATGACATTAAATAAACTTCCAAAGTTAGTTGATTATGGCGATTACATCCAAGGTGACAGAAATATTTTGACTGTCATTTCTTAGCAAGGACTCAGGATTGTAGACAAATCCTCTGAAGCTTTCTTTGTGTCACTGGTCAACTTGTTAGTGTAAAGTATTATAGGAAAAAATAGAGAAGAGTAAAGGTGCTCAGTCTTCCATATTGTAGGCACTCAACCAACTCTTGAAGTTCAAAAGCAGGTATATAGGACAAAAGAAGCACACCATGGTTTTCTTTCAAGTGTGATTCAAGGCTTGCTAAGATAGAAAAGGGATTATGATTGCTTTTAAGGGAAAATTAACTTTCAGAGTAATAAAGAAGATGCAAGAATCTTCTCTTCCCCCTCCACCAGTGGAATACATAAATAACAAAGTCAGATGTCCTGGTCAAAAGTTTAAAGATCTCAAGTGAAGACTTTGGGCTGTCTCCATTACAGTAAAAAATAATTTATGTAACAGAAGGACAATATAAATTTGGCAGAGTTCTTAAATTACGTCTGTTCACCATGTATTATGTTGGTGACAGAAAGAACAAACTGTAAAGCAGTATATGATAAAACAGTGAAATTATGGCAAGTCAGTTGCCTAAGATTGCTCTGATGATTAACGGAACTGGCTTGTTGAATGTCATCATGTTCTCCTCTAAGTGGCATGGACTTGTGATGGCTAGCATTTAAAAGATCTTCATGTAGAAACTTACATGACAACATCACTTGTTTCCTATTACTAAAACTGTGAGCATCATCACATGATCATAACGTAATGAAAGATATCTGTTATTCTATTAGCAGTTATTACTACCTTTAAAATGCTTATTTTTTTAATTATAAACATAATATTGTCAAACTATTTCTATTATTTGATGGGAGGATATCCTCAATAACTTGTGGATACAAAGAGAATTTCTTATTTATTTTTCTGTTATTCAATGTGGAGCAGCCTCTGCCACAGAGTATTAGTATAGGCAAGAGTTTTCTCCAATGGTTTTCACACAGCTTTGCAATCATCCTTCTCTTTCACATCTGTATAATCAGAGATTAAAACTAAGGAAAAGTTGGAGGGAAAGGTTGCAATAAATATTGTTTATTTACTGAATTATTTTTTTTTTTCCAATTATTCTGGTTTTGCCCTTTGAAATTACAGTTTGGGTGTCTATTTTCCTGTCTGGTTCTAGGGTATATCTTTCTACACAATGCATAACTCTTCTTCTAAGGTGAGGAGCATTCTTGGTATTTCTGTTTATTATACATTTCAGGTGTGCATCTAGCTGAGAACAAAACCATTGAGGTAACTGTAACACAGAGTTCCTCACTGTAACACTGTGTCCAGTTCTGGGCCCCTCAGTTTAAGAAAGGTGTCGAGATGCTGGAGTGTGTCCAGAGGAGAGCAACGAGGATGGTGAAGGGGCTGGAGCACAAGCCTTATGAAGAGTGGCTGAGGGAGCTGGGGTTGTTTAGCCTGGAGAAGAGGAGGCTCAGGGGAGACCTTATTGCTCTCTACAACTACCTAAAGGGAGGTTGTAGTCAGGCAGGGGTTGGTCTCTTCTCTCAGGTGACCGGCGACAGAACAAGAGGACACAGTCTCAAGCTTTGTCAGGGGAAGTTTAGGCTCGACATTAAGAAGAAGTTCTTTACTGAGAGGGTGATTGGCCATTGGAATGTGCTGCCCAGGGAGGTGGTGGAGTCACCATCCCTGGAGGTGTTTAGGGAGAGATTGGATGAGGCACTTAGTGACATGGTTTAGATGATGAGTAAGTGTTCATGTTGAGTCATAGGCTAGACTTGATGATCTCAAATGTCTTTTCCAGCCTTGTGATACTGTGATACTGTGATAACTTTTACTGAGTGCAAATATTTCTGTTTTCAAATGTTTATAGTACATTTTGAAACGTGAAATTACTTAGTGTTCATTTAAATATGGAACAACAGCCCTCTGACTCTAGATAGAATTCTCCTCTTTTTCTAAGCCCCTGTGACAGCCTGAGTCACGCATAAATCAGTGTGTTGCATATATGCTGTTGTCAGATCACCAGTCAGTGAATCCAGCTCCAGTGGCTGCAAGGCTCATCTTTTGAGTTAGGCTCACCACACTTCAAGTGGGAGTAGAATTTAAGTTTGGAAGATACCTAGGGGGAAAAAACAGGGAGGGGGGGAATAGTTTTGTATTTATTCTGGTTATCAGACAGACAAGTCTGACCAGGCTACCTTCCAGGACAGAGCACAGAAATTTTTAAAAGTGTAAGGGAAGGAAGATCACTTTGGTACACAGTAACCTGGTCTTCCCTCTTCAAATGCCTGGTTCCCCAGTGTCCCTAACTAGCCTATTGACTGAGCCAGAAACACTCACAAAATACACTAGCTACATTTTTCCCTGAAAATAGCTGTGTTTCACTGATGGAGAAAACAATTGCTCTCAATGCATGTTGCACTTTTCCTGGATGAAAGATGTTGTAGCCATAAAGGCAATCAGCTGTCATTGTTTTCAAGCCTCTTTTAATCTGTCATGACTTTTACGACCCCAAAGTTCCTTGGTTTGCAAGATGACCTCTCCAAACACGCCCCTCTTTGATGAACACTGAAAAAAATACAGACAAGCACGTAAAGATGTTCCAAGCTTTCAGTTCAGTTTCTTTGCTTGAACCAAGAGGACATTCTTGCTCAGTCAAATAATAGGTACAAGCTAGCTCAAGCATTATAGCAAGTACAGGGTTAATTGTGTTCCTCGTCCTTATTTAATGTAAACCAAGATTTGACATTGTAAAAAGAGCATGTGGGAGGGAAGGGAGTTACTTCTCTGAAGTGTAGGAAGAACACAGAAAAGGGAAATGCTCTCAGAGATAAAAGAGCAAGGCCTATCACAGCACACAGAGAAAACGACAGGGAAAGGAGGAAACAGGTGGAGGGGTTTAGATTTCAATTGAAGTGCAGGACAATTCAGTGACCTGTGAGAATGTTTTAGCACTTTTCATGAGCCTGAGAATTTTTGCAGTTTACATTTGCTGTTCTTACACCTTATTGGCATGCAAGGTGCTCTCTGAACTGTGAGAGACTTCCAGCTTTCAGAACAAACATTTTATGATGGATTTTAAGGTAAGGGAACTCTTGCTTATGTATTTCTTTTACATCTAGTCAGTTTGGGTGGTTTCTGGAGCAACTAAAATGAACAAAACTTTTTAAACAGCTGGTCTAGGGACATTTTTCACATATTCTATGCTGCATCATAGTTCTACCATCAAAATACTTGAAGCCCTGTGTTGCAGAGGATCCAGAAAGACCTCCTGCAAAAGTTTTTAACTGCAAAGAAAGATGTGTTTGTGTGTATTGGTATGTTCATATATGTCACTGACTCCGGCTACTACATTTTGTGTCCAAGAAATATCATTAATATATCGCTATGCCTTCCCTTTTCTGTTATTTTCCCTCTTCCATTTATTGTTGTTTTAAAAATATTCTCTTAAAAATAAGACTTTGTGCCTGAAGTGATTTTCTTTTTTATTATTTAAAATATCCCCCTGCTTTTGATAGAAGATTAATGAGCTTGTTAGCTTTTAATAATCCCTTATATATGTCAGTTTAAACTGGTCCATATATTCATGTTCAGAAAAAAAGAAAGGAATATTTTCCTTGACATACTGGCAAACACCATACAAACAACTTTTATGTTGCTCTTTTTGAATGGTTGGTTGGTTGTTTTTTTTCTTACTTTGGAACATTCCATGGGGAATCATCAAAGTCATCTGTTTTGTGCAATTTTGAAGAGGCCATCACAGCTACCAGGGACAGTTATCCCTCAAAACTGTGGGTGGGGCAATATCCTGTCATTTGTCAGTAGGTACCACCGATGACAATGGCCTCTGTGCTTCTGTGGCACTTGGCCACCATTTTCTGAATATCAAACCTGAATTGACAAATACTCTTATTTCACTCAATAACAACCACTTGCAGGTAGCAAAAGAATTACGTTAGCGGTCTCATTTCATACATGTTTTGATGTGTGTTTATAAACAACATTGATGGGGCCCAAGGGGAAAGGCTGACATGACTTCTGTAACACAGGCTTAGCTTTCGTTTGTTTTCTCTGATGGAAAGCAGACATCTTTCTGAGTTTGCCCCCCAGGAGCAGGCTTGTGCCACTCAGCCATCCTCCTAATTTCTCAGTGCCTCCAGTGTTCAGTGCTGGGTGTGTTACAAGCGTGATGACATCTACTGTCTCAAAATCCTATAAAATATACTGCATTTTACTTTGTTGTGTTCTGCTGAAAAATAAATGGTTCAACAAGCAGCAGGTCTTTAGGCACTTTGCTGTGTGACTGTTTCCTGTGTGTCTGTTCTGGTCTCTGACCTCATGGCTTTTTCCTTAATAATCACTCTAATGTGAATAGCTTTCTTTTCTTTTAGGATCTCAGTAGGAATTTAATACCTTAGAACTTTTCACTTTTCTACTGGAGTTTGTTGAAATTAGCCAATAGGTTTGAAGCAGGGAATAAACTAAGAGGTTAACTTGGAGAAGTGTAATCTCATATGCCTTTTTTCTAAAACCAAGTTAAAATCAGCTTTGTTATTTTGGTCAAAAACCAGTTGTTCAGATTATTTTAAATTAAGGTGTTAAGGACGCTCTGTGAGAATTATTGAGGTCCAAATGTAGAAATTGAGACAACCTCAGGGTTATTCCTGATGATTTAAAACAGTAAGCATTTTTGATTCAGTTTTGTCATCAGAAAAAAAGGAATATTATGAAACATTCAAAGGAATAATTTTTTCCGTTGTTGAATGTATCATGAAATGTTTACTGTAAAGCAAGAGACAAACAGCATTTCCCAAATGGACAGCGAAATGTAATGTAGCATTGAAAAGACCTGCCAAGTACAGACAGCTGTCACCCTCAAACAAGCAGAAAGATTAATACATGGTATTGAAATTGTGCTTCATTTCATTGAGGTTCATTATGAGAGAACAATTTAAAGTTACAATGCAGAAATTTGCATAGGAGACTTAGTACTTATGTGGACTGCTTCCAAAACCATCTTCCAAAGCAGCAGGGATGGGGCTAGTGAATGGTAACAAAAGGAGAAAATGCCGTTTAACAACACTGGTTGATCTAAATTCTGGAGATAGAGACTCTAAAGTAAAAAGGAGGGATTCAAATGTGGATTTCACGCACTGCAATATGCCAGGGTGTTTTCATCCAAGTTATAGTTTATTCAAATAAATACAAACCTTTTGTCAAATTTAAGGGCTTGATGGTGATGTAGTTTTCACATTCAGCATTTTGGCTCTGACTCAGCTGAGTTTTATATTGCTTGAAGCTGTAACTCATTTTATTATAGGCTGTGGGGTTTGTTTCATGGGGGCTGTTTCATGGAGGCAGTATCGTCTGTGTTCATCTGATGAATGCTGGAAGGGCAAAGGCTTCTTAGCACTGCCACAATAGGTGTGCATGTGTGGTTATGCATTGTCACCACAGAAATTTATTGACAACAGAATCATACAATCATACAATCATTTAGGTTGGGAATCCAACTGTAAACCAATGCAAAAGCATTATTTCATATACCTGTGAGTATTCTTAACCACTGATTTGAGATCTGCTGTGGGAATGTTTTATTTTTGTTCCTATCTTTGGTGCTTTCAAGTGGTAAAAATTATCCTGGCCAGAAGGTACAGACAAAAAAATTTTAAAACTGTGCAAAACTCAGAGATGAGTCTTGGTGGAGTATGCAAACTCTCTATTACAGTTGGGATAAGCTGAGTATGATGTCTGTGAGACAGTGGGAGGACGCTTTGTATTGACACGAGTCCTGTGGCTCCCACACTCAGTGCGGTTTGCGCAGTGATGGTGGCTGCTCTCTGAGCACTATGACCCCCACCTCTTGAACAGCAAATTCAATTTGCTGCTACTGTGTTTATGCCCACGAGTGAGTTGGATTCCCACCTCACTCCATCTGCTCACAGGCACAAGCACAGCTAAAGCGAATTCAGGTTTTCATTTAAATGAATACTGGTGGGAGCTTGAGGTATTCACTTTGCTCTGGTGGAAGCCTGGAAGCTGTGCAAAAACTGGAGAAAACTAAAAGACAGGGTCTGTCTCATTTGTGTTGCTTTTCAAGGAAACGGGAGATTAAAACTGTGATGATAGTGCAGGAGCAGATGTTTATTCTTGAGGGCAGTGATGGAACAATAATTATAGCATATGTTGGTATCCTATAGAAAACAGAAGACTCATACAGGTAACTGTGACTTGATCGATCCAGACAAATTTGCCAGTACTGCTCATCTTTATGTTATAATACACTGGGAATAAAGAATAAAAATAGAGACATCTCCTTTCACACAGGTGCAAAAACTCTGAAAAACAATAAGGTATAATTCAAGAGAGACAGGATTATTGTAATTTTTTTTAGTGTAAGAAAGAGAAGAAAACTGGTAATTAGCATTGGATGGCGGATAGAAGGGGGCCCTTTTGTAAAGGTACTGTCTTTTGATTACCTGGGGAGGAGGGAATTGGGTGAATCAGAGGAGAAGAGATTGAGTTACATCCCAAACACATTAAGTCAAGTGTTGCCTGTAAGTAAAAAGCTTAGAACTGAAGAACCTGAGAAAGAAAAAATATAAATCAAGAAGAAAGAGTCTTGAGAATGAAAGCTACACTGGTTAGCATGCAAAACTGTCTTTAAAATAGAAGCCAGGCTCAACATACATAGCAGTAGTTTTTAGGCTTCTGCTGATAATTCCCACTTATGGTTATAATCCTCACTTGTACTGCTGAATTTGACCCTTATTGTCAGAACTACTGGTAGAGTAATGCTTACACATGCCTAATGCAAATTATCAAACGCTAGTATTTCAGCTTGCAGTTTGTCATGTCTGTTCTATGATTTCAGCAGATGTTATTTATTTATTTAATCAAAAGCAGATTTTATCTAGCATTGGTGTAAAGCTTCCAAGTATGCATATATTTCTTCTCTTCTCTTCTCTTCTCTTCTCTTCTCTTCTCTTCTCTTCTCTTCTCTTCTCTTCTCTTCTCTTCTCTTCTCTTCTCTTCTCTTCTTTCTGTAAAAGAATGCTGCTTTCACTGGAAAACACTAGAAAGTTCTTCCTGCTGAAGGCAGTTGTTTGGGTTAGCAAAAAGTTAATTTACAATACTTGATAGCAAAAGCAGTAAGCAAGAAGTATTACCCTTGACAAGTTTATTCAGAATTTCTCCTTTTATTTCAATGCAACAGAACTTCCACTCTGTCTCCTTAAAAACTTTGAAAAAGATTTCAAAAAGGCTGAAAAGTACCTTAATTTTCTAATTGCATCTTCCTAGAAACCTTTGATTTACTGTCATTTTTTTATCTTTTTGTTATTTTCATCAATATGTGTGCAATTGTGAGAGAGCTCAGGATTTATCTTGGGTGTGAAAGAGAATAGTGAAAGTGAGACATTCAACTTCATGTCACAGGGAATTAATACTTTCCCTACACTCTTCATGCCAGTTGGCCTGCAAATCTAGCACTAAACAGTTCAACAGTGAATAATGAGAGGGATCAGGAAGAACTGAGTTGGAATCGAAACACCATAGAGAATTTTACAGGATGACAGATTATTTTTAAAATATCTGTTTCCTTTGGTTTCTAAACACATTATTCCATGTGCATATGGAATCTATATAGGAACAGCAAATTATAGTACAGTTTTCTCTAAATGAAAAAGATCAACTTCTTTATTATTCTAATGCAATAAATAAGGAAAATAATAGAAAATGTTAAAGAAAAACTGTATTTATTTTCTCTTCAGTGTTTGAAATTATACGAAAACTTTTAAGTTTGCCCCTGTTTCTGATTCTTCATTTGCTCACAGGGTTCACATAACCAAAGACAGCTACAATAGCTGAAGCAACAGTTTCTGCAAGATTGGCAAATACCCAGGCTTTGCTATTGCTACAGTGGAAATTTGACGGTTTGAAATCTAGGTTCTATCTTTGGGTGATCTTACAAAAGTTAATATATTTCTACTGATTTTTCTACTACCTTCTTCCTATTGCTAATGTTTGTACCTGTGCACAACACTTGCTCAGAAACTCCCACTGTACTCCTTTCAAAAAGTGAGAAACTCCCCTCTCTGATGTCCAGGCAAAACTTGCCAATCAATTGAGAAACAGAGAATTTCCCATGGACCTTTGTCTACACTTGGCACAGAGGTAAATGACACTAAAAAGAAGGCTGATACCTGAGGTTTCTGCAGCTTTTGTAGAATGAAGTATTAGTAGACAGGTAAGGTGCTCAAAGATGAAAAAAATAGAAAATATATACTCGTGTGGCAAAATCCCACTCCAAGTATTGTACTCTTTGAGATGAGCAGTGAGGAGAGTTCAAGGCCATCAAAGTTTACATCAAAGACTCATCTTATTGTACCAAGAAGCTAGCAGCATGATGATTTTATTTACCTGTTTGAATAGAAGTGGTTAACTACCGCTTGGATTGGGACTTAGATTACTGTGGAATTCCAGATGTACTATGTATGTTACTTTAGACCTTCATTTGATGTAAAGCTATGTGTAATCAATTCCTGAAGAGATCTGAAATGGAGAAAAATATAATAAATGTTTGGCGCAGAAAGAGGCAAGTCAGCATCTCAATTGCCTCTTTGGGGTGGTTCATGAGCATACCTGAATTTTGTCTATGACTGCATCCCTTACCAAAATCAAATTGTTCTAATGAATGAATTTAACAGTTTCACAGAGTAGATGACAGTTCTTTTGACCAGGTTTGAGACCTGGCACCATACAATTTACCAGTACAGCTGTAGCCACTCATTTCAATTTAGAACTCTAACTGAGGTGTCTGCCTTATTATCCATGGAGCCATGTCTAGTTCACCATCAGAAAAGATAGTTTTGAAACACTGAGTACCGACTGCTTATGGAGAGTTTGGTGCAAGTAGAATTCATACCTCTAGTTGGATCTCAGCTTAGTTTGAGTAGTCAGCAATGATATTACACTGTTTTTTCTTGTTCTCCTTATTCTGAGAACAAAGAGATTTGTGTAAAAGTAGCTTAAATAAAGTAGGTTTTGTCCTTTCTAGTTTCCTGGACCAGAGAAAAGTACAGATTTCAAGGCAGTATAGCTTTGCCTATGTGTTATTGTGCTTTAAACAGAAACACTTTGAGGCTTGTTGTTGCTGTGCACTCTGTGACCTGGATAATCTGCATTAACAATCTCACTTCAGGTAAACTAGGGAGGACTACAGCTTCATTAAACTTATAAATTGATGCCTGCAAATATTCAGAAATATGGGTTTGCAACCCATTTTACAAATGGGAGGACAAACAATCACTGACATTTAAATTGAATTTATTTGTTCTGTGCAAACCTTTTCTATGTTAAATGCAGATTTTTATAATAATGAGAAAGAATGACCTGTAATAAAATATATGTAAGTGCATTAGAGATAACTGAAAATGTCTACATGTCTGTTTGGGTACATAAAATATGATCTTGGCTGAGTTTGACTGTGAACTAGAGATTAAGAAGAAATTAAGAGCGCTAGATATTATTTTTAAGTATGTTTTTAAGTCAGTTAAAATATTTAAAATACTAAGAGGGAGGGAAGCAGAGGAGAAAAGGGGAAATGGGCAGAGTAAATGAATATGAACCGGCACATCCCTTGATCATAAGCTCTGACAAGCTTCTGCTACACAGTGGGAGATGAGGCTGAGCCTCCCGTGCCCTGTGCTTGGCTGGTTAACTGGGGCTTGCGGGTGACATCAGATGCCAGACTAACTTTGCTTAATCTACCCTTACCCAAGGCTTAGCACTTGCTGCTAACATAAGTGTCTTCGCATGACTTCCCTGGTCATCTAGTCATGCTGGCTGGCCTGAGCAAAGCAGGGCCAATCCCCACAACTTGTGCTGGATCAGTACCACGGCTCTGGCCAGGCTCACCGGTACTGCCTGCAGACAGTGTGGCCTGGGGACCACGCTGCTCTGTGGCTGAGAAGAACTTATCTGAGTGGAAGCGAGCTGTGCTGTGCTAGCTTCCTCAGGATCAGAGAACATGCCTTGGCCCAGCAGAGCTACTGGCACAGACAGAGTTCTAGATACTCTATTTTACTGCTTAATTCCTAACTGGGTTAAGACAACATGTAGACAAATGTCTATTTGCTATGTTTTTAGCATAAGAAGTATACAGACCTACAGAAAATAATGAGCACGCTTACAGACATTTCTTATCATGGTTTCCTCTAAGCAGTCACAGGAGTTCTGGCCAAAGACATCATCCTTTCAAGATACCCTGACTCTTCTTTCCTATAAATGTTTTTCTTTCCACTGAATCACGTGCTTTCACTCCCCTCCTTTGCTGCAGATTATTTTTCTATGATTTTGGTTGATCCTGTATTTACTAGAGATTATTTTGCTATAAAAACATACATCAAGCTTCCTGTCTCCCATTTAAAACTTACTGACTTGCTCTTTGAGTGTCCCAAAATCATATACACTGTCATTCTTTTGTTCAGCCCTTGGGGATTTTCCACTCTCAACTTTTTCTTTTTCAGCGGAATTTTAAGTTACTGATT
The DNA here is from genome assembly GCA_033558235.1 of Neomorphus geoffroyi. Classification (NCBI taxonomy): domain Eukaryota; kingdom Metazoa; phylum Chordata; class Aves; order Cuculiformes; family Neomorphidae; genus Neomorphus; species Neomorphus geoffroyi. The sequence continues at coordinate 1,424,547 of JAUMJM010000035.1, forward strand.
CTCCTAGCCCAATTCAAGGTACTCCTATCAAAATGAGATGTTAGGAAGCCAAATATTAGCCTCTTCTTCCAGACACCAGATACAGGAATGACAGTAACTTGCTTGTTCCATGGTGAAACGACTTCATAATCAAAACCAAAATTCACGCATTTTGTTACTTACTGTAAAAGGAAGACTCTCTCGTTATATTTGTTATATTTATAATATCCCCAGATAATCAGTTTATTGTTCAGTGGGTGAAAAATGAGGACTGGTATTATAGGATGAAAGGATAGGGTTTTTCCAGGGAAAACCTCTGAATAGAACATTTAAAAGATGCCTAAGAATAGTTTGGAATATATTCAGAGTTCTCCATGTATCCCTAAAGATCTGATAACTGAATTCACTGAAGCCTAGAAAGCAATTCAGATGAGCCAGTACTGAGGGTGAACTGAATTCTCCTTTCCTCTCCACTGACTGCATTGACTGTATTTCTCTTGTCTACAACTGATGCTTCTACACGTAGCTCATATACAAACCCATGTTATGAACAGCTAAGTTTAGATATGTGGGTTACTTTCTTAAGCTAAGATGTCTTATACCTTTTGAGATAGCATGAGATATCCTGCCTGGCCTTTCTGAAGCTGCTCCAGAAGGCGTGAGTCTCATTCAAGTCTTCTGTCACATCTATCAGCCCCGTGCAGATTCCCTCAGAGACACTCTAGGGCTATAGATGCCTGGTTTTAGGCAAGCTTAAATATAAGCAATCAAACACTTGAGTCTGGAGAGAAATTCTACAACTTGTCTGACTGTCAACAAGTACCTTAATTTCTCTGAAGCTAATTCCATTGAAATCATAGAAGCATTTAGTTTGGAAAATAATGCAGCACCTCAAGTCCTTCACTAAACCAGACCCAATTTTAAATACCTCCAGGAGTAGCGACTCAGCTGCTTCCCTGAGCAGCCTGGTTTAATGCTTGATAACCCCTTTGGGAAGAAGTTTTTCCTAATATCCAGTGTAAACCTCCCCTGGAGCACCTGAGGTCATTCCCTCTCATCCTATTGCTTATTACTTGGGAAAAGAGAACAACAGCCACCTCACTCCACCCTCCTTTCAGGTTGCAGCCTCAGCTGCCTTTTCTCCAGACCAAATAACTGCAGTTCCCTCAGCCGCTTCTCATAATGCTTGTTTTCTAGACCCTTCACCAGCTTCATCGCCCTTCTCTGCACACACACCAACACCTCAATGTTCTTCCTGTAGTGAGGGGCTCAAAACTGAACACAGCACTTGAGGTGAGGGCTCACCAGCGCTGAGCACAGGAGGATGATTATTTCTCTACTCCTGTTGGCCACACTATTTCTGATACAAATAAAAGGAAAAAAATTCACATGGATTTAATCTTTCTCCTTGTCTTAAGTAATATAATTATCTGTTCTATTGTGGACATGCCTGGATAACTAATTGATGTTGGCTAAATTCTCCAAGATCTTTCCAGGAAAGAAAGCAAAGCAGGGTCATTTCTGTTCTTTGGGAGGAGCTAATGGAGCAAGGTTTTTGTCTATTGTTTTCCTACTCCGACATTTTTCTCAGGCAGAACACCATCTCATTTAACTTTTCTCACCTTTTTGGTTAAATGTGTATAAAGTAAAGACAATGAGCCTGTTCTAACCTCATGTTTACCTTATCGGCTCTCCAGGGCCAGTAGTATCACATTTTTCGCTTTCAAGGGAGGAAAGGTCTTCATAGAAGCCAGCTGACACTTTTTTACTTTAGGTTTAATTGTCTAAGCAGCCCCTTAAGTGAGATAGCATGGAAGTGGCAACCAATACAAATGTAAGGTCGAGTAGAATGACATTTTACTTTGAAGAAAGAGAAACAATGTAGAGTAGGATGAGTCTTATGCATCAGTTACTTACAAGGACAGTTATAACTTGCTCCTTCCACTGAGAAATTGTTTTTAGCTATTTGTGCAGTGACATAAATTCCTTTAATTTACCAATAGGAAATGTTCTTTTTCTGTAATCCAGTGGTTAATATGTGAGAAGGAGTTTAGCTCTGGAAACTGTGTCAGAAAAACTGGGGGAACACTCAGTGATTCATCATTATCTTTCAACCCAATCATTCCTGCACTAGTTTTTGTTTTGGTTCAATTTTTGTTCATCAAATTGGAAACTGTCAGGACAGTAATTAATGTTGCGTCTCCAAATCTTTATGTATGATGAAAAGAAATCACTCATTTATATTGCCAACCCTGGGGGCGAGGGGGAATAAAAACCAGAGAGAATCTAAATTCTCTTAAACTGCTACTGCAAATACTGTTGGATCAATTAGGGTGATTGGCGTGAATGTGCAACAGGCCCTCCTGGCAAAATGCTGTTCGCTGTCTGGGTTGGAGCTGCGGCTCTGTAGTGCAGCGCTACTCTTACAAAAGAGGACACAAACTGTCTGGTGTATCGGGATGGAATTGCTGTCACACGACAGAAGCCTAACGTTCTAATTGAAGTTTTTTTTTTCCTCTTTGCATCTGTCACCGTTCTTTGACTGGTGCCTGTTACAGTCTCTGTTGCTTTTCCATCGATGTCATTGATGGTCTCTAAACCTTTAACATTTCTTTAGCACGGGTAACATTTTACTTTCAGAACCATGTTTACATAAGGTACACCATTGCGTGTAGTGAAATATTTGGAGATTATTACTGTTTCTTTACAGGAACACTGCAATGGAGCACTGAAATGTCTGGGTTAGGCTCTCAGAACTGTACTCCAATTCATTTAACTTCACCTGTCTGGATTTTCAGTCATTCTGCTTATAGACCACTCACACATTCTCAGCAATGTCCTTGCTTTCACCTACATGCTTTCTATTAAAGTCAGTAGTAGAGCTGGTGGAAATAAGTCATTGAAACCTCTTATTCTGTAGAAACTACTGCTTTGGATAATTTTTTTTCATAAAAACACATTGACATGATCAATATTTATTAACAATAGAAGGAAACTACTTTGAAAATTCAAGGGTATCATTTTGACATTTTAACAATGTTAGATTTTTAATGCTAGCTACAATTCAAAGTGGTATTACAGCAAGCATCAGTTAGTAGCATTTGTAATTCGGCAAAACAAAATATTTAAACCTTATCCTAGGATACTAGGATACTAGGTTACTATTTTTCATGAAATTTGTTTGTTGTTTTGGGTCTTGTTACCTTAAATTTGCTGTTTCATCTGAAGTAAGTGCTATATATATGGTACAAAAATTTTCTATGATAGAATTTTCATTTTCTGGACTGCATATTAATAATCATCTAAGTGACTGGGATTCCCTGCAATTTTACCTCCATACCAGAACTGTAAGAGGTTTTTTTGAACTGTGATATTTCTACATTTGAAATACACATTATTTCATTAGGCGGTGTCTGCTGAAAGGGAAAGTTTAATTTTCTTATAAAAAGCTCCACTAGCCACTTCAGTGATTTATAGGTTTTTTTTCTGAGTTTCATTTTGTTTATCTAAGTCTATATTAGTTTTTGTCACATCTTTGTATCTATGTTCTCACATACATACTCATGTAACATATTTTTTAAGTCAACTCAAATGGAAAATATTTTTTAAAAAGAGTAAAATTTGTTTAACTGCTCATGCGTTCATAGGATTCCCATGGTTTTTTTAGTAGAAATCCTTTCTATTTTCCTCTCAGTCACCCCTAGTAAACCTGATTCTATGATTTTTTTATAACTAAGTTATAAAGTTTCTTTTCCCTATCTGCTGTTTTTGGAGATTTTTTTTCAAGACAGAAGTAAATCCTTTAATTTTGATTAAAGAATATAATATTATTAAACTCTAGAAAGCAAAGAACTCCAGAACTAGCTGATCTCCCCTATCTGATTTCAGACACTAGGGATATCTGGGTGCTGGTTCAAGTTCTGGTATAGTCAGAATAGGCTTTTCTGTAGGATGAAAACATGGGAACACTTAGAAATACAGCTTCAACTTGAATCCAGATTTTAATTGTTTGAAGAATAGATGAATCCAAAAGATTTGTCTCTTGGGTTTCAAATCTAGATTCAAGTGTTCACATCTTGAGACATGCATAAAACTACTTTATTTTTGAATGATTGTTAGTTTTCCTACTGTGCATTTTGCAAAATGAGAATCAAATTCACTTATTATTATTTTTGTGATTTTTAACATTTATATTGAGGGTATTGCACTGAATCCCCAGTCACTTTGAGGTCTGAGTTAAGAAGGAGTAGAGGAAAGGTACAATCAAATATATACCATTTTTCTAGGCATTGACAATTGTTGTTCTCAGTAAATAGTTCTCAGCATCATTTCTTCCCCTCAATCTATTTATTACTAATAGTTTCATTTCTTATAAGCATGCAGAAATATGAAATACAAAATAAATAATGATAATTATAATGTATATCATGTGCCTTGCATTCTGGCATTTTATTTATTGAATTATGTTTTTAAAAGGTATATATGAAATAAATTTATTAAATCTTCATGTTAATAGATTCTTGTTTCCTATCAGTTTATATTGAAGGGGAGTTTGGTTGTTGCAGGATTTTTTGTCCTTTTTTTTAGTATTTTTTGGGGGGTGTTTTTTTTTGTTTTCTTATTTTTAATTTCTAAGCAATATAAATAATTTAGGTGCTTTTCTGCATATGGCAGATTTTCTTTTCTTGGATTTAGACAATTTGATTTTAATCTTGAAACTATTTAACTGTATAAACAATGCACAAATAATACTCAATGCGTAAGAATGTGAAGCATGCACGCTTGTCTAGTAGGCATCTCTGGAATAATGTATGTCCTAAAAGTTAGCTTGCCATCACTGGGGAAATGGTGACATGTCTGAGGCACTGCTGCTGACATTGCATGAGGTTAATGAATGACAGTGCCAAAATGCCAGCACTTACCTTGTCACCGCCAAAGAGCTACAATTAAATTGCCCCTTAAAGAACTGACAAGTGACGAAAGGGGTTTCAGTGAAGGTCATGAGTATCTAAGATTTCTATTCCTTTGAGTACTGCTGTAATTTCTGATTTGCCACAAAGAAATCACAAGACAAATATCCTCTATAACCCAGCAGTCTTGCCACAGATTTATTAAATTACTGGGGCAGAGTTAGTATTAAACCTGTAATATTAAAACATATTGAATGGCACCACAAGTTTACACACTAAAACTGTTCTGTGTCCTAAGTTATATTTCTTTCTTGACCAGCAGTATCTATAAAAGGAAAGCCCTCCAAAATGCATTAGAATTTTCTTTTTGAAAGAGCACAGATTTTTTTTGCTCCAGAGAGACATGATTTGTTTCATCCGTATGAAAGGAGGATGGGTACTGTCTAACAAAGGTTTGACTGTGTATCCACTAACAACAGGGTGGAATGAATGTACCTCTTGTGCTGATATTCATCTCAGAAAAATATTTCAGTCTTTTTTTCTTTCATTAATCAGGCAAAAATCCTATCAACAGATGTCACAGAATTTGGTTTCCAGGGTTTAAGTGGACACTTTCAAATTAATCTCATTTTTTAAAGCTCTCATCTTTCTTACTGCAAGGCAAAGGTAGATCATATACCTATAACATATCAAACTTTGTTTATGTGTATCTCAGAAAAATTAGTGAAAGTATTCGCTGTATATTAATTTTCTCATGTGTAATACTAGAAATATACTTTACCTATTTGAGGGGAAAGGAGTTTTATTTATATTTTTAGACATTAACTGTGAAGACATCTTGGACTCAAATGATAGTAAGAACTCTAAACTGAAAGGCAGATAGACTAAATAAACATAGGACTAAGCATGCTGGTAAGAGAAACCTCTTGTGTCTGAGCTTTGAAAACAATGTTATGTGGAGCATTTATAAAATGAAGAAAGGTGGGGCTTTTTCCCTTGAGATGGCAGAAGTTGAAGGCAATGGAAGTGTCCATCCAAAAGCAGTGATGTGGAATGAGGAAAAATAGTCAGCTGAGTGACAGAAGCGGGCAGAAAGAAGGCAAAACTGGTTAAACAGATAAGAGCTAGTCCATGGCATGCTCTGAAGTGAGAACAGCTTTGTGTTTTCCAAGGGACCCCAAAAAGAACACTAAACATTGTGACATTAATCGGTGAATTTCCTGAAACTGAAGCACTCTGATTCAGATGTGGAATGAAGATTTATTGACCTCAGTGCCAACACTAGGAAATACTGGGCTTGGGATCCTCCAGTAGTTCTGCAGTTCGGGAGAACGATGCAACTGCTATTAAGGGTCCAAATACCCATTCTGCATTATGGTGGAACCTGTTTTATGACATCTTTCTAAAAAGTGGTTGGATTAGGCAAGAATGGTACCATATTCTTTCTTCAAAATGGACGTGATAACAGTATTTCTACATGAATTAGAAATCCCTCCTCACAACCAAAATTATAGATTTTTTTTTTTTCTGAGTCTTTACATGCTAAACAGGTAAGAAGTTTCTTAGTCAAAGGCTTCAACCTAAGACAGCTCACTTTTGGAGGCTGCCCCTACCATTGATCTACAAAGCCAACCTGTCACAGAACCATGGAATAATTCAGGATGGAAAAGACTTCTGGATGTCATTTGACATCCTAGTCCAAACCATTTTTAGTCATTTTGCTTAGAACCTTTTCACCTTCACAGTTTATAATATTTTTGAGAAAAGAGATTCCACAACCTCCAATATTTGACTCGATTGTTGTGAATGAGTTTTTTTTCTCTAATATTTAATTTTAATTTCTTTTGTTACAGCTTGCATTCGTTGCCCCTTTTTTATCAGTGAGCACCTCTGAGAGCAGTCTGGCTCCATGTTCTTTAAACACATCCCTCTCTTAAGCATCTGTGCAAACACTGGCATACACACAGCATTTGTGTTGTACCTCCCTAGGTGTCTCAGCTTTGGGTAGGTTTGCAGAGATACCACTGTATCCATTTTGTCCTTGCAGGCCACCAACATTTGCAGTTCTGATCATCTCAGATTTCATCCATAGTGCCAAACAATACTGGAAGAAATCAATTTAAATCACTGCAAAGGCAGAGATGTCGTCAAGGCTGCCAGATGAGACACAAGATACTGCGTTCCACAAGCAAAATGGAGGCACATGTACATTCCAAAACCTTGTGGATCCTCCTAAGAAGTGTTAAGTTAGCTGGTCTAGAACGGAGCTAAATGACTCTCTCAAAGCTACCTAATGCGAACAAGTATCAACCATGACCTCAGTCATGCCCTCTGTGGCACTTCTGAGAAGGGAAGGGATTCAGCCATAATACCACAATAGAATATTTTGAGTATAAGGCACAGGAATGTAAGAAATAGTCCAGTTATTAAAAATGGATGTTCTGGACAGCTGTTTGTTATGCCTAAAGCCAAGCAGTAGTTGTATCTTTCTTTCCAGTCAATCAGATCACCCCATTTAAAATATACTATCAGACTCTCAGGGCCACACTTGAAGTAAACTAGAACTTAGCTTTAAAGAATAATTTATTTTTTATGTCTCTTATGTAGGAAAAGTGATACATATCTCCAAATGTGAATAGCCTTAATTTCAAAATCTTACTCATTAATTTACCATAATGAGGTGTAATGAATATTTATAGAAGATTTTATCTATATCTATTAATTTACCATGAAATGTCACTGATATCACTGCATTTTGAGTTAATAACACAAGGCAGAGTTAAATGGAAAGCTGATAAAACTTCTGTTTGCCACGTGAGACTTAAATATTATGTTCAAAGGATGATACATTCTGTATAAATGGGAGTTCAGTATATAGTTCACTGGTTACATCATCGAGAACTGAGTGGTTCTGTGGATTCTATTTTACTGCTAGTATGGGTCATCATTTTTCTACTTGTATTTTGGGCGTAAGCTAAAAAAAGCCTGTATTGCTGCGCTTAGCAGAGACTTAATGTTCTCACTTCAGTGTATGTTGTGAGACTCTCGAGAAATCTTTCACTTAGATTAAAGATTAAAGAAAAAGCTGTGATTATAATTCATATGCTTTTCACCATTGTCTTTTATCAAAGGTTTAAATCTCAGTCACTAATCATTATATTCAACCGTATGAGACTCTAGTTTGGCAGTGTTCTCCCCTTTTTAATTGCAACTTTATATTTTCTCTTTGTTACACAGTATCTATAGAGTGGTTGATTGAAATGTTTTGATTTAATTTTGTTTTATGAAAAAACTGTAGCAAATTCTGCAAAGTGTTGAAATTATCTAATTGATGTGTTCAAAATATGAAAATGTGAGTAGATGTATTCAGAAGGGGGATAAGAAAGAAGAGACATGTTCATTACAATTGTATTAACTTTATTCTTTTTTCTTTTGTAAAGATATATTTGCCTTGGGATTTCTGGTAAGTAGAGATGTGGAAGTAACTTCCGATCTTCAAAATTTATCATAATTTTATACATTTTATATGTTCTTTTCACGTAAGAGAGTAATTCTCACTAAACCACTAAACTCAACAGACTAAACACTTTGTACGATACAAAGTTATTGACTTTGAACACGTTTACAAAACAATTCCAAATAAAAAATTCATTTCTAACACTGTTCATTCTTACTTATACAAATTAAATAATAGTAATAATGATCCATTACTGTAATTCCAATTTAAGTTTTTTGTCTGCAATTACAAAAATACATATTCTGCAATAGAAATGTCCAAATATAATGCTGACATTATCCTGCTTTTGTTACACTATACAGCTCAGCTCTAGCCACAGCTTTTCTTTATTTTATTAATTGTCTACCTGATAACTTAATTTACTCTATTGAACTTTTATCAATCGGTGCTATCAGAAGAATTTGGGTTCCATTAGACAGAATTCAGAGAAAGGAGTCTTCTCTTCAGAGCAAGATACAGAAACAAGATAGCAGGAACTGAAAAGGGCCTCCTGGAGGTTTCTAGAGGGCAGAAGGTTGTTGACTGGGGTTTTTTTCCACACAGTTCACAAAAAGAAAACTAGCCTAGAAATCAGTTTTTCTGCATGGGCAGCTACACTGTCAGAATTTTGAAAAACACACTGTATGTCTCTCAGAAGGTAAGTGAAATGTGAAAGTATATGACAGCCAGATATAAGCACAGCTACTTTTCAAGCATAAACAAATATCATTTTCTATCAAAAATACCTATATTGAAATTAAGAGTTCAACTCAGCTTCTCAAAGCCTTAAAAAACATTTGTGAATACTGATTTGAAATCTAAATGGCTTCTCATGTGAATTATACTTATGCCTCATTGTTAGCTCCTAAAATGTTTCACAGAAGTTTTTTGTTCATCACAAAATATTAAGAGCAAATCTACATTTCTCCTTACTTGCAGACTTGGTTAACGGTGTGTTGAAAATGAGAAGTTTGCTATTTATCCCTTCATTCATCTTTTATCTTAAGTCTTGTTTATCAGACCAGAAAGCAGAATAAATATCTAATGGCTAAGATAAGCAATCACACTACTAAGTGTTATACAGTCCATACTTCACACATAAACAGCCTACGTGATCAACACAAGGAAATTCAACAAATGCCTAGATACCATAACTTATTTTTGTTAAAATCAAGATTGCATTATCCTTCTTTTTCCTTTCTACAGTACCCTGTAATATTGCAATTCTAATAAATCCTGACTTTTGTAATCTCTTCCTGACACACTTTCGTTTTCTTATACTTGTACAATTCACGAACACCATTATTCCCTGTTATTTTCCTGAAAGAAAACCAATTTAAAACAGCTCCACCTTGGTTTGGAAGTAAAGATATTCAAGGCCACGTCTTATTTTACAGAAAGATAGCAGCAGATGCCCTTACTTGTCAGGGCCACACCACTTGCTTGGTTAGAGATGTGTTGCTGATGCTGTGATGAACTGGAACTAGAGTGAGGACTTGGACTTAAACTCTGATTTATTTCTAAGTCTGGTAGCTAAATAGTAATATTGATTTCAAATGCAGACGTAGATATTTTAAAATTTATGAGAGGAACTGGGCCATCATTTAGTGGTTATTTTCTATATTCTTATGGAAATTAGGGGAGAGTTTGGGGAAGCTTAAAGCGATGTTGAAGACGTGAATACTAGATAGAAACACTGAACAGGATCTTGCAAAGTGACTGGGAAAAACAGACAGCCTCATGGCTGAAAAAGGGATTTGGATTCATGAACAAACACATTGCATGGAGTTTTACTGCATTCAGAAAATAAAGATTCTTGCATTCTTAAATGTAAACAGCAGTGCATTCAAGCCACCCCATTCCACGGTTAATTTCTCTTCCTAATGACACTAAACTTAGCCACTCAGTACAGACCATCAGAATAATATTGTTATCAAACACGGAGTGATTCTGCTCAGTATGGAATGAAAATAAAAGGAACAAGAAAAGGCAGTGCTGAGATGAAGCACTTGTACTAAATGAAATAACGTCTCTGTAAATTATACTTTACCAAATGCGGCTGGTAGGGAAAACCATAATGACAGAGCTGTAAGAGAGTGATGTGCTTGGACCTATCCTTCAAAATTGAATATCTTGAGCAATACACTTCTCTGGCAATTTCATGCATTTTCTCAGCTAATCTCACATCACCAATATCAACCTTGTCATATTGATTTTAAAGGGGAGATAAAAAAAATGGGAAGGTAGCTTGCCTTTGTCAATCTTGAACATGGTTGCCAGGCAACTTGATGACCTGACTTGGGATGGATTGTTACAGTGGCCTGACTAAATAACCCCAAATCACCTGAGAATTTGTAAAGAAAATACAGCAAATTTGAATTATTTCTACAGTAATAAGTATTCTATTTCCCATTTGCCTCTATAAAGATTAATACATACAGTGTTCTTGCCATAAGAGGCAAAGAATTTATGTCACTTAGGTATGGATAATTATATAAAAAAAGGGAGAACGGTCCATTTGATATTAAGAACTTTTAATTTACATTGTTTCCATTTAGAGTGCTATAATTGAAATATGTCATTAATTTAGTATAACATTCTTCTTACAAACACGGAGTGTTTCTTAGATGTGCTCTTCTGGAAGGCTGAATAGGGCAGATGTGTGCAGATTAAGCTAAGAAGTTCTAAGAAAATTTTTGAAATGCTGATTTATTTGACAAATTTTGATCTTCATTTTGCTGTAAGCAATACTTGTATTTTGAGATTGAGATTTTAAATTTAGTTACACAGGGTATAAAAAAATTACTAATCTTTTTCTCTGCGTTTAAACCTGCTTTTAATAATTTTTTGATTTTAGCAAATACTAGCCATATTTATACTGGATGAAATCAGGTGAATTTTAATGACATATCAGCTGAAATTATTCAATTGTTGTTTCATAGATTGATGATATAAACAGTGTTTTGATTTCTGCTTGCATCAATAAATACAAGCAAAAGGAAGACACTCAGCCCTGTTTCTGACAATGTCTTGTTACAAAGTGCTTTTTATGGTTTTCATTTAATTGAGTCACCAGAAGACAACTCTGAAACTGTATTATGTTCTGAAGAGTCCTGTTGAAACATCTGAGAGAGAAATGCTTCTTGCCAAGAAGTACGCAAAACAGTTGAAAATATAGAAGTGTGAATTATTTGAAGCTGAAGAGTGTACTTTGCAATTCCATTAATTTATAGAGGCCTTGATAAGGTTACGGTTGGTATGGGAAACATAACATTTTGAGAAAAGCGTGCTGGAGGATGTAAAATTTACCAACCCTAAACTCAGTTAGAAGTTGCACTGTAAGAGCATTCCAGACTGAAGCTTTCTGTGAGTATCTTTGTTATCATGGGCTTTCTGCAGTGAGAAGCTCATTAAAAAAGATCAGCAACAGAAAGACATATGGAGCTCAAAGTGATAATTCATTAAATGACACAAAGTCAGTATGTGGAACTGCACCTCCTGAGGCAAAAAACAGATTTTGGAATTATGAGAGATTACCGTAATGGATTTTATCAGTCTGCAGCAGCGCGTACTGTAAATGTTGGCAGGCACTGGAAAACTGTGCTTGAACACAGCATTTGATTCTTGGTTAGGAAAGGGCAGCAGATAAGGTTCTACAAACTTATAGTTGAGGCATAAGTCTTAGAAGTAACAAAACTTCTATTAATGGAAAATAATAGGAGTGTATGCAAACTTGGTGCCACGAGGTATCAGTGAAACTTAAGAGTTTCTCATTTCATATTGGATTGCTCCCAAGCAATTCAGATGAAGACGAAGATTAAATAATTCAGTCTAAGGTGAAGATGAGGTTTGATGTAAGAATCATACAGGTAATAAAGAACTGTTTAGGGATTGTACCAAGAAAGAGTTATCAGAAAATAGAGGTGTCCTACAGAGAAAGATTCTGCAGCCAATGCTTTTTAATATTGCAGTTAGTGACAAACTCCACACTTCAGGGAAGGCTCTACACAGTGGTTGGATGAGAGATCATGAGCAAAATGATGACTCGATCTTTGTGTTGGATGGACTGACTACCCTACAAAACAGGTCTTGACTACATTTTGGACCAATACAACACAAAGGTAGTGAAATGTCACAGAATTAATATGAGAAGTCAAATATTTGCAGATCAAGTACAAGAAAATCTTCCTTTTCTAATTTTGAGAGAAAGGAAAGTAAAACAAAACAAACAAAAGCCAAAGAATATGAAATTAGTGGCCAAATTGGTCTGGGGAATTAAAAGAAATTTCACAACCATAACATGTCCACAATTTTTAATACCTTTCAAAGAGAGTGGTGGACATCTAAAGTTTTACAAGATGAAGCTTGATGAGTCTAAAAAGAAGTGTGGGACACACTATGGGTGATTTGGTGTTCAAAATAAAAGCTTGAAGATGAGACTTTCTGGTATTCTTGAAATAGATTTGAAAGGAATATAATCAACAATTTTTAGTCATATAATTATACTGCAAATATATTTTGGTCATGTTTTTATATTGAAATTGCTATATAGTTAGGTCATATGTAAGAAAGTGAAGAAAATATCTTTCCTCTTCCCCGATAACTTGGTTTCCTTCCTCAGCTGCAGTGCAGATTAGCTACAAGACTGTATGCTGGATGGAGTGCTCTGAAGCATGTCACAACACTGAGAAACTCAGTTTTAGCTGGTATGTCTTTCCGGTGCTCCATGGTGGTTGCTAGATGCTGTAACAGGAAGCTGTTTTACTGAGTTCAGAGTCTTAGGAACTGGTTTTGATTTTCTGAGTTCTGTAATTCATCTGTTCAATCACATCTTGGGTTCTTCAGTGGCATACAATGATATTTTTTGACTTTTGTCTTTCAATATACGTTTGTAAACAGAGTGAATACTGTTTGTCTGTTGTGACATGAGAGGGCAATAAATAAAATTTATCATACGATGATTTGTGTAATAAAAACAATATGATTCAGGAAGCTTTTTTTTGTTCATATGTTTTAAGGTACTTCGCGCACGTTACTGGGTGGGAATGAACTGAGATGGGATTATTCTCAAGGTGGGTGTCATCCAGAATCTGTATATGTCATAGAAAGTTTCCTAGTCTACTTATTCTTCACCTTGTTGAAAGCCTGAAAGGCATTAATAGTATTATACTTGGATCTAGAGATTCTCCTTTTCCAGTTTTTTCTGCGTTAAGAGGTAGAAATCATAAGGGTCAATCAAATAATTTCAAGTTCTATCTGGAAATTATTTCTTTTCATGATTCTTGTGGGGCGTTCAATAACAATCTGGCATTTACTTAACAAGACAACATCCTTTCTGTTCACAGGTCTTTTTTCAGAAATTAAGAGTCTGCAAAAGATAATGAGCTCAGTGAATCTTATTAACACAAGTTACAGCTGACTGACAAGTAAGTATATGACAGTCATGTAATCTAATCATGGTGTTATAATTCAATTAACCATTGATTTTAGTTACCAATACTATATTCTAAATGTTGCAGAGAAACATTCAATATCTGTGAAGTTTTACGATTGATACATATTGTACCAGTCCCAGCCATTATTGAAATCAGACATGATAGAAATGTATGTATATTTAGTAAAAACACTGTTCATTTTCATATATCACTAGCTATAAGCTATACTGAAGATTCTTCTCTTTGATCTAACTAATTGCACTTGGAAATAGCGTGGGAACTATTGGCTGTTTATTTAACACCTATGCAGATTCGACGCTTTCTCATTTGGCACTTGTACAGTCATCTGTACCTAAGCAAAATGAATATAAAACAGGCACGAAGCCTTATTTTCCAGACTGTTGATTTATCTATCCCTTTGGACTAGCATAGATGACTGCACAAATGGCAAAGTGTGTGGCTCTCAGGCATGAAGAGAGAGTCGTGAGTCCAATTACAACTGCTAGGCTGAATTGTCAGATGCACTATAACTTCAATGAGTCTCAGGACACGCTAACACTTCTTTTACACCAGAGACTTGGGAAGTGGAAGGTACAAGAGAATATCTCCCACTTTCTCAGCTACAGCTTTATTAATTTCTCATTGATGCAGTAGTGACAAAGCCTGGCTGGTGAAGCCGTTGGTGTTTTGCTCCCTGCAGTCTTGCCACAGCTACTATTTCTGAGAGAAACATACATAGGTAGAAGAAGCTGTGTCTGCTCTTTCCTGCAATGGAGAGAGACAGTCAGTAACAGATTGCGTCAGTTGAGGAGGGAAGTAAAGCAACAGCTGGGCCACTACATACTTTCTACACCATGGTCCAAAATTTTAAAAAAATCCAGAAGCTGTTTATTACTTTATGATGATTCTTGATCTCATGTTAGAAATGACGTATTTTCAAAAATACCTGTTACAATGATCACTTAAGGGCCCTCATCAATACCATTTCCCTACTGAGTTTCCCAGTTATGATTAGTCAGGAGCGATGAGTTGAGATGCAGTCACAAGAAGTCACATATTTTTTTATTATTGTAACTTGACTATATGAACCTGTTCTACTTAAAGCAGAAAAACCTAGTTTGCTGGTAGGTCTGCACAACCCATTTCATTTTGCACTCACATGCCAAAAGTCCAATTTTGGATTTAGGTGCTGAATCCCTGCTTTTTGGATGAGATCCATCAGCTAGTTCTACACCACTAAATACAGTCCCCAGAGCTCTCATACAGCAGTCTTCCATACTAGCACTATTTGAATCCTTTTTGAACTGTGCCAGGGGCCAAATTCTGTATATCCAGTTCTCGTGTCATACAGTGATACTTTCCTAAAAGCCACCACTGACTTTCTTGGAATGCTTAGATTTCAACGTATGCTACATTAAAATTAACTGTGTATATTTTGCTCTAGTATGTTTTTTTCTTGTAGTATGAACAACCATCATACAGTGTTCTCGGAACCTGGTTATACCAGGAGCTCCAAAATCTCAGGGTCTTTTTCCTGACTGATCAATCAACCTACATGACTATTACTTGCCAGCTTGCCTGTATATCAGTTATACTAACAGCCTGAAAGGACCAGCAAATAATGTAAATAATTCAATGCAAGAGCCTTTTACGACTATGAGACATGTACAGAATAGTATAATAAAATGACTCAGTAAAAAGAAAAACAATCACAGAGAATTACTTTCTAATGTCATTGTTTACCTCATTTCTTGTCCCAGTATGGCCCAAGCCCAGGCAACTTGTTTTGTCACTGGCACTACCAGAAGACACAGAAGGCAAGTTAAAAGTAATAAGCAGTCTGCCTACTTTTGGCAAAGTAATACCTTATGTCATTCTCACAAATGGGTACCCATCACCAGCCCCTCTGCACAACCATTTTAACATGTGTGACAACTTGGCTGAAGAACACTTCTCGTTTGTAGTCTTAGATAAGCAGTCCTTCAGTATGACTCAGTTTTGCTCTTTTCTGAATTCTTTTCTAAGGGATACATCCCCTTAACAGCTGAAAGTGGTACAGGTAGGAAGGCCTTCTATAGCTTTGGGTTTGTTAATGTGGCTGACACTGAAGAATTAATGGCAGGGGTGTCTGTAATGTCCTATTAAAAAACCTCATGGGATGCCTGCTAGCCATGTTCTGAGATTGTTAGTCCATGCAATCATTTTGCTGCAAATTTGTTCCCTAAGACAAATATACAAAAACAACTAGGATATGCACGTAACATACATTTTCACGGCAAGTTTCTTGTAGAGTTTTTCATTGATATTGTCCTGGGTAGGCTGAGATTCTTCAAAGAAGAGTGAGTAGAAGAGGGACGCATTTTGCCGTTCACAGACTGATTTTTACCTTCATGCATGTACACTCAGATTTCAGAATAATGATAAAATATAAATATTTGTAGTCAATCTTGTTATTCATTTTATTCAATATATGCCTCCAACCAGAACATACGAAATATCAGGGCAGGGTGGAAATAAATATAAAATGTGCCTTTTAGCATATGTTGTTGGTTCAGTTCGGCCCAATTTGCCACTTCACGTTGGATGCCAAAAAGCTGTCACTGTTTAGCCTTGGCCTGAGCTGAATTGACGGCTAAAACCGAGCAGTTAAGCTCCCAATTCTCTTTCCCCCACCCCCGGGGAGAAGGGAAAGGGAAATGAGAGGAAAAAGACTTGTAGGTTGGAAACTAAAGCTAAAACAATTTTAATGAAATAATAATAATAGTAACAACAGTAACAAAGAAAATACTATTAATAATAAAATAATAAAGAGAATCACATCAAACATCTTGTCAGGGAAGGCAAAATTCTGTGACATCACGATTAAAGCTAAAACAGCTAAATCTGATATTTCAATGGAGCTCTCCAGGGGGGAACAACCCCTTTTACATGATGCAGAGCTTGTCCCTTAGCAACATGTGGTAGAGGTATGCAGACAATGTGGCCACAGGTTAGGATGCCAGTTGCTGAGGATAGAGTTCCTCAAAGGGAGTTCTTTGGCTGTCAGGGGATTTTGCTGCCCATTACATCTCTCATCCTGGGCAATCATCCACCTGTAGATAAAGGTCTTGGCTACAAAAAATCACAGTATCTTATAATGACAAATTCTGTCAAGGTAACATGGTATCTTGTTAGTTATCAGGTTCTTTTACCTGGCAAAGAAAGGGGTCAAGATTTGAATGCTGATATAAAAATAATTTGAGTGAACCAACTTCTTGCCTGAATGTGCCATGTTGTGAGCATGCTATTCCAAAAAGCCTAAGGAATGTAAGAGAGCAGCCCCAGGCAATACTGCAAGGGGCATACATGTTATTGTACAGATTTGAAAAACAAAGCTGACAAGCAGACTTGTCTAAATTGGGTGGGTTGGTGCTTGCCCAGAGCTGTCACTAATTCAGTGCAGATTGTCTGTGTAATATGAGTGCTTATTTTCAAAAGAAACAGGGTGGAAAAATTGTGTGCAATTCTCAGGAGATTCTGATTGCAAAAGGCATGGTTAGAGCTGATTAGCCTGTTTACCCTGCCGGTTTTCACACACGGACCGATAGGCAGTTTCATGCATTTCCCCAAGCAGATTCTGGAGAAGTGCAATGAAGAAAATTAAATCCAGTTTCATTTCCATTTTTTACTAAGCCCATTGTTGTAAATAGGGATAGTGTTTTAGATGGAGCTCTCTTGTCATAAGTGGGAAGAAAAGGGATAATTTCTTGGACTGTCTTTGCGACAGGTCAGTAGTGCCTGAACTTCCCTCACCTTTGTTTGCCAGGACTGAGATTTATTAATCAATTGGTCATACTGCGAAACCCACTTGCTTTTACTTTCAAAATTTTGATTCTGGACTACAAAAGAACTATTTTTTTCACTGCATTTTAAGTTACTTGCAACACTTATATTAATTATAAGAACTTTTTTCCATTGTATACTTGCAGAGTATTTAATTTAATGACAGAAATATAAGTCTTCTTTCAACATAGTTCCCTGTGTTCCAGTGGTTTGAAGTCACAGCCTGGCTCCTTTCCTGGCCAGTCCTATGGGTCTTTTCTCCAGTTTCAGATGTTTCCCTAAGCGTACTTGTATTATTGCTGTTCTTAACTAAAACAGGTGTTTACTTTCCTTAATTTTAAATTTCTGTTCCTTTTTATTGTAAATAGAGCCAGGTCAACTGCAAGAAAACCTGAGTTTGGAATTTGATTCAGCCTAGCACATGGACCCAGGGAGACAAAGATGATGCAGGAAGGAAGAACTGCATTATCTGAGGGATTCCTACAATTTGGACTGATTTTCCTGAGGATACCTATGACAGTTTTAGGATTGCAATATTAAGCATCCTTAGAATAGGTGGAAAATTACGTTCATTTACATTCTATATATAATTGCTGAAAAGCTGTAGAGAACTTCCACAACTGAGGCTCATCTTACCAAATTTCAGCCATCCAAAATTTAGGCGTTAGGACAAAGCTATTTTGACAGGTTTCTCTCCTAAATTACTAAGAGAGACAGGTACAACAATGTATCCCTCCTCTCAAGGTGCTGCTTTCATTCTCTTGATGCATCTCACTGGGCCTTAGGAAGGCAAGCATTGCCTTAAACAGTAAATAAGTTAAGAATTTGGAATGTTAGGAGAAGACATCAGTAGGAAAATACTGAGCACCAATAATCAGGCCTCTTTGATAGGAGATCTTCAGATATTTCACAAGAACATAGTAGAGCAAGGACAAAATCAGTACACAAAAAGAACACCTGATTCTGGTGAACCTAGGCTGCTCTGGCACAGGAAAAAGGATGTAAATATAGTTTACTCCCACAAGAAGGTTCTTTTATCTCTGATTCAGATTTCTCCCAAATTGAATGGAAGTGCATTAAAATCAAAAATTGAGAAAGATGTATCTTTATAGAGGCAGATTATTTTATGTGCCTGCTGCATGTTAAACAAAAGAATATTTTATATTTGGCAAAACATAGCAGTCCAGGGCAATTTTGGTGCCTTAAACCAATAGCTTACGACAAATTCACAGCTACAAGTTTCTGTTGCCTGTCTAAATTGTAGACTCTTTGCATCAAAAAAACCCCACATCACAGTGCTGCCTCCTAGGGATTGGATCACGGGATTATTTATGTGCCTCTGAAAGTGACATAAAGCAACTTTCTGAGTAGGGAGATGACTAGCTTTATTACAGCCAGCATGCAGACACTTGCAGCTTTTGGGTAGAAATGACTGTGGTTATGGAAGTATCATCAGCTCTCCATAGTGTCTTGGCACCAGACTGAGGCTGCAGGGAAGATTACTTTTCATTCTGGGTCATTTTGCTAATCTCTGCAATTATGGTAGGTGAGAGTAGGATAGGGTATAAGAGCGTGGTTCTACCCAAGCCCTCCTAGAACAGGCATTTCCATGTTCTGGGTATGGGACTTAATCTGTTGCAGGACTATCTAAAAGCATTGATCTGGAATGAAATAACCCAAGAAGCAGTAATTTTTAAAGATCATTTTGCAAGCCATTTTATGGGAGTAGAGGAGAAATGTATCATTCTTAATGCTTACTTTGCCGTGACCAGGCCATAGAGGAAGAAAGTAGCAAATAAACTGCAGACAGGAATGCATGTGTGCATGCTGAGTTATCACTGTAACCGTTTGTTTTCCTATGTGAGACCCTCCAAGGATGTAGGGCAAGGAAAATGTAGCTTCTTGGTCCCAACTAGTTGGCTTAAGGATGTGCCGAATGCCTTCTGATCATCCCATCCAGAACAAATCAAATTCTGAACCTTTGCACATGTGTACCTCTGTGTAATTGGTTTTGGAGTTCAGACTTCTTAGACTCTAGATGGCTGTACCTCACTTTAGACTTTTCATGTGTCTCATTTCTAGCTTAGATATTGAGGTCTTCTCTGGTTGAAATGCTTAGCAGTTTCATCCCTGATACACTCCAGCATCTTTGCTGAAAGTCTGAGACAAGGCAACCGAACTATTTTCTGAAGTTACACAACTATATTGCACAGCTAACCATACTAAGTAGTTTCACTAAATAACATGTGCTGCTTGCTATGAGTCAGATTCAGACACTCTTTCTCATGTGGAATATTTCTGTACTGCACATCTAATTAGAAATGCCCAGACTAGCAGTTAGTTCTGTTTTGTTCAGTATCCTTATTTTGGAAATGTACAGAAGGTGCTGACACAGGATGTTCAAACACTTTCCCACAGGCAGATGATGGCAGTTTTCTCAGTATCCCCAGTGTGACACGCATTTACAATTCCCTTACATCATTCTTCCTAAGGGTTCCATACTGCACTGCTGACAGGTAACAAGGCTCTTTGAATACAGTTTTTTGCATTTCAATATTATCGCTGGATTCTAATAATTGAATGTGGGATAACAGGTATGGGGAATTTTGAACTGCATCGCAAAACATTCAGAAAATTATCTGGTCATAAACCTCAGTCTCCCACAGCAGATGCTTTTACTTCCTCTGATCACCTGGAGTTTCTGACATTAGTGCATCTGACATTTTCTCAGTTAGGGACAGAAATGCTAATGAGTCTTGTGACCTTACTTTGTTACTACAACACCATCATGTTTTTCAGAAGTGCATTCTCTTCATTATACTTTTGAAAGAAATAAGGGTCCATAATCTGGATCATTCAGAAGGTTCTAGCCTTAAGAAGACAAGAAAATGCAAGCCCAGCAAGTGCAAAAGGCTTCACTTGCTCTTTGCACTCTTAAACTTAATCACAAAAGATTCAGGACCTCAGTAAATGCACACTACTGGATTCTCTTTCATCCATTCAGCCAGCACAGTTCTCTGTTGTTTTGTTCTTCAGCTTTCTGGTTCTGACAGTGTTGGTGGAACTGCTAAGGCCATGACAATTCAGCCAGTTTTCTTGCATGGCTGAAATGATACAAAATGGATGAGATAAAAAGGGGAGGATACTAGATCTGTTTTTTCCAGCCCAATTGATCAGTTATTTGTTCATATTCTTCTCAAGGTGGGTAAAGGAAAACTGCAAAGTTTCATTTAATTTGGCCAGTGCTCGAATACCATAAATAGAACTGCTGGTTCCAAAGTCAAGGCAGTCACTTGGGGTAGAAGGGTAGTCTGAAACTATTGTCTCACAGCCAAACAAGATGTTGCCGTTTTGGCACTTAGTGGAAAGTGATGGGATATATTATGCTTCTGTGTGAGACAGAGACTTTCATCAAGCTCCTGTGAGTATTAGCAATGCAGTCCTTTCCTGAAGAAATGTTAGAGTGGATAAGCCATTTTTTCTTTCAAAAAATTTGTTGTACCATGCTTTCACTGTGTATTCTTCCTCCTCACATGCTGGAAATCGTTGTCCTTGAAGCCACATGCAATCCATAAACTAATCAAGGATACAGTAGAAGCATTGCAGAATTGTTGTCTCCCATCTACCGAAGTAGCAAATGTAATAAAATCTAGTATGAGTCTATAATTTATATTTATAAGATGCTACAACCCCATTTCAGGAAGCTTGATAAGGTCTAAAGTTTAGCTAACTGAGAGGCAAGTATGCAGCTTAAGTTTTAGTCCTAGGAATCCCATTTCCTGAAAGATTCTCTTTTATAATGAACAATAATTTGCTATATTTTTCTGGAAAGCAGGAGAACGTAAGGGCAAAAGTATTATTTTCCACGAGCAACCTAGATATTACTGCCCTCCTGGACACAACAGTCCAGATGAATACTGAACTCTATTACTGCAGAGATGTGTATCTTTTAAGTGTCCGAAGAAGTTTATGTGCAGTTTAATAGGATCAGTATTAGCAGCATTAGCACTGATACTTAAATGGGAGCTCTGATCCAACCTTAAGCTCTGTGAGTCCTGAAGACAATAGTTATTACAGCAGCATAAGTATCATGTTCAAAGCCGTTAAAATTAAATACGAGTACACATCAATTTAAGTGTCAGGAGACGTACTGTAAAGATCAACAATAACTCTAGCTGAAGATCTCTCTGGAAGCCCATAAAGCCTGAATACCACACTACGAGCTATACAGAAATTAGAGCTGTTTGAATAGTACTTACAGATATAGAATGCTATTATTTTTGTCTTTCAATTTTATAGACTATTCCTGCAATTTAAAAATTCATTAAAGTGTAGTGTATCTCAGCATTGTACAAAACTGAGAACATTTGAAAAGTCTTTAACGCTGTTATTTGTGATCTGAATTTCAAACCTGGGTACCTCAGACATCTTTGTATTGTATGAATCGTCTTCAAATCAGTTTTGAAATTGTGCAGTTCTGTGAATAGTGAAATATAGAGATGTGATATAGCTGAACTGAAATACTAACATGACAAAAGAATGCGATTTACTGGCAAGTGCTGACTGTTTTGTGCCACTCCAATGATGCAAGGAAACAGTAAATCTATGCTGTCTGTTGTGCTAGGGCTGGTCAATAACTGCTTTATGGCTTCAGGCTGGCACAAGGTAGATGAAAGGTATAGGTGAATCAAGCTCAAATATCCACAATTATTCTTTCTTGCCTTCATCTATCTTTGAAAAAAATACATTAACTGGACCCATAATATAATATAACTATCAGAGTTTCCAGTGCTGAAACAATATTTCTTTTAATAAAAGATCTGGCAATAGTTCTTACCTAAGAGCAGTACCCAAAGTGAGTGCTAAGGCTCATTAAGGGTCTAATGCTCTGGAAGAATGAGCTACTGCACATCACCTGATCTGCTGTAACTGCTGCATTCAGGCTTACTGTAAATAATTTTGTGAATCTGAATCTTGGACTGTTTCACATAAGAAGGTTGCTCAGGTCCTTCGAGGTCTTGTTCCCTTAGCCTTCTGACATGGCCTCCAGCATAGGTCCAACTTTAACAGAGGCACTGCACTGAGCAATAGGGTTTGTGGATAAGCTCGTCAGCCTACCCTCCTTCCTTTCTCGTGCATAGCATTCCTTCACGTGATGGCGCAGGCAAACAGGAAGAGATATCCATGCCAGCACCTCTGGCTTAATTTCCTTGATTTTGTATTCTTTTACATCCTAACTCTTGTACTATCTGATGATACTTAGACATAAGAACAATTCCTAAAAAGGTTGTATTTGCACTTGATCGTCAGTTCTGTCAGAATTCAGCTTTTGCAAGCGGCACTTGAAAAAGCAGCATCCTGACTGAATGAAACGTGTTTGGTCCTTCACGTTCCTTTAGGGTATCCGGTAGAAAGCCTCAATAGGCTGTAGGAATGAGGGAGAGCTAATCCTATGGGCTAAGAAATGGTCCAAAAGATCTGTAGATGCTGATGGGGATCTTGGCAAACTCAGGGACAATGTGAGCGAAGCAGGAAGGTGGGATTGCAAAGGTTTTGAAGCACAGGAGTGATGCATTTGGTAAGGAGGCTGAGGGGAGACTTTATTGTTCTCTACAATTATCTGAAAGGAGATGGTAGCGAAGTGGGTGCCTGTCTCTTCTCTCAAGAAACAAGTGATAGAGTGAGAGGAGATGGCCTGAAGTTGCACCAGGGAAGTTTAGATTGGATATTAGAAAAAAAATTCTTTACCAAAAGAGTGCTGAAGCATTGGAACAGGGTGCCCAGGGAAGTGGCGGATTCTCCTTCCCTGGATGTGTTCAAAAAACGTGTAAACATTGTGACATGGTTTAATACGCATGGTGGTGTTGGGCTGACGGTTGCACTGGATGATCTTAGAGGTATTTTCCAGCCGTAATGATTCTATGATAAGAACCAGTGTAGCAGTTGTTTTAGAGTGAACCTATAAGGTGCATCATAGAAGATCTGGCATGGGAAAGGTTTTGAAACAAAAAGTTGGGTGTAGAAATTTCATAGAGCCAAAGACAGAGATTTGGGACATCAGGGGAAGAGCAGAGAGACCACAGCTCTACTTAAGGAAATTTATTTTTCAGGTAGCCTACACACAAAAGGGTCAGGAAACAGGAATGTCCTGAATTACAAGGAACTTGTGATCATCATGTGACGAGCAAACTGTCAGTTTAAAGGTGGGGACATATTCATTGACTGGTATTGCTCTTTCCACTGCTTCTAAATAAATAATCTAATACACTCCCATCACACTTTTACTTCGCAGTTAAATCTAGTAATTCTGCTCAAAAGGCAAAAAAACAGCGCAAGTGTCTTCAATATTGTTTTCAAGGTTGTGTTTAGATGTGATTCAGGGTTAACCTGAGCTGGCAGATTTATCATTGCTTGCTGAGTAACTGAAAGGAGTTTGTGACACATTCAATAAGTAATGCAGGAAAACTCTGTCGCACACTTACTCCTTTATGCCAGTTGCATGTATTTGTCCTGTCACAGGTATGCTTTATAGGTGTCTTTCATTTTCTTGTCTTTTAACTATTGGTAAACAATACTGTTACTAGTGGTAAGACAGGCAAACCACCTAAAAGGACCTGAGTGGGCTGAAAAGTTATAGATGGAAGGGACTTCCTTCATTTTTCTTACTCATTTCTCTGTGCTGTAATAGCAGTTGCTTGGCTTTTTAGCAAGGTCAGCAGATGCCAGCACTAACATGGTACCAGGAGGTCTCTGCAGATGGTTTCTGAAAAAAAAGAGACCATCTCCACCCCACACTCACGGGGGATTCAGAGTACAGGATAAATTAACCTATCTTATCCTGCATGGAGTGGGAAAAAACCCCTTGTCTACAAGGAAGGCTTTGGCAAATCCTTTCTCAAGGGGAGGTCATTAAATTCTCAAATTACCTGAGCAGACTTGCTGTTTCCATGGGTAAACTTCTGTCATGTCAGAGGTGGTGACTGGAGAATTAATCTTTTACACAGGCAGAGACAAAAAATGCCTGCAAGGTCAGAATGTAAATAAACAGCATTTATTTATCTCTTTTCCATCAACTTATTAATTCATCCTTCTTATATATTAATGAAGTATCAATAAATGTATTAACAAAGAGGAAAACCACACTGAGATTTCCTATGGCAGTGATGTTCTTGTAGTAAGAATCTCTGAAAAAAATTTAATGAGCAATAGCCTCCAAACTACCCCGAAAAGTGACATCCTCTTGGAGTTCCAATGAATTAATGCTTGTTCATCCATTCCTGATGTTACACACTTGTAACTCCAGTCACCATAATGTCATAGCATGGGAAAAGACAAAAGCTGTTTTTAACGACTTGGAAGCATATTTTCCTGCACACGTCTCCCAGCAGCTATGTAAATTAAATTTATGATATTCATGTTGATGCTAGGTGAAATGAAAAGTATTTTACTACATTCTAGAGACAGAGATAAAACTTTTGCTGCAGAAGTTTTCTTGTTACTGAAAGTGTATGTGTCACTGATGAGAGGTTTAACAAGGCTGGTAAAGGAGAAGTGCAAGCTGTATCCTGCACTGGGCTGCTCAGCAGAGAGATTTGACATTTCTGCTGATGTCAGTTGCCATGTTAGACCCTTGTCATTTGTACAGAAAAACAACACCTCATTACAAAGGATATGATTTTTTTTCCATTCTCATTCAGTCTCACCAATTATATCTAGAACTTGCAGTCTAACTGTATGGCACTTTATTCAAAACAAGGCAAATTGTGATGGTTAGGGATCATATGTCAATGCAACCAGAACAAGATTGAAACTAACAGTTAAAATATTTTGACACATAATCTGAAAAAAATCCTGAAGCCTGTGAAAGGATACTATTGTAAGAATGGTTTCTGCCTTTTACCGTGAAAGAAAACACATTGATATAATATCATATACATGTAAAATATATGCATTTTTATATCCTGGGAATGTAGATCTCTGCAGAACAGTGGCTTTTATTTATATTGCTTGGCACAAGCAATATTTGTTTATTTCAAGATATTGTACATTAAGAATATTTCATCCAGAACTGTTCAGGAAAGACTGAAGTTAATACTAACAAAGAGTATTGCAGCTCCTGAGGGAATTTTGCCAAGCCTATTGAGTCTGCAGGGCAGTCAGCTTGCAAAAGGACAATAACAAGCCACCTTTAATGGTATGCTTTAAAAGCTTGTCTGGCTCAAGAGGTTTCAGGGTAAGATCCTCTCTGCAAAGTCTACTTTCCTTAGAAGTTCTGTGACAACTTTTATATATGTCCTGCATGAAGATCTCTGGTACAAGTATTAATCAAGCTGTGAAACTATTAATTTCAGAGAGTGACTCAGATTATTAACACTAAGGGATAGAAATAAATATTTTTGCAATTTGAAGGAAGTTTTTCTTGTACAAGACATCATTAAATGGAAATCCAGCTGTTAGAGTCCCTTAAGAAAGTTCCTTCTACTTATTAGGGAAATTGATAACTTTATTTGAAATGCTTCTGATTCAACTCTAAACAGCCGATACAATCTGCAAATCATGAAATACAGAGCTGTGGTCACCTGTCACAGAGCAGCAGAGTATGTGCTTATCCACGATGTTGAGCTAACATGTTGTTAAGCTGAGCTCAGGGCAAAAGGGAAAGGATAAGGATAGGGGATAGGACAGGACAGGGGCAGCGTGAATGATGAAGATTGCTAAATGAAAAGACAAGTTGAATTTTCCAAACTGTGTATGAAGAAGATAAAAAAAAGGGAGTTATCATTTCCTTCATGATGGGTGGCAGATTTTAGTGACTTCAGTTGCAGCTTTGAACAAGGAAAGCTGCTGGACTTTGACCTGAAAATATCTGCAGTATTATTGCGTCCTGCCTAAGTATTGCCCCACATGCGTGGTCTCCTGGGCTATTCCTTTCCCCTTCTACTGCTCTTCTCCTTAAGTACTGGAGCAACTGATGCAATTGTATAAGTAGAATAATTTACATTGTGTCCTAAACCAAGGACATTCACAACATAAGGGTTCTAGACTTTTTCCCTGGATCGTGTTTGCTGTTGGCTCATAGACAGAAAAAAGAAAGATTTCTGAGGATGATATAAGGAGAAGTATTGCTTGCAGAAAGGATATAAAGAAGGGACA
This sequence comes from Neomorphus geoffroyi, assembly GCA_033558235.1. Classification (NCBI taxonomy): domain Eukaryota; kingdom Metazoa; phylum Chordata; class Aves; order Cuculiformes; family Neomorphidae; genus Neomorphus; species Neomorphus geoffroyi. The sequence continues at coordinate 1,451,342 of JAUMJM010000035.1, forward strand.
AACCTCAAATTTCCCTGTAAGATGGTGCAATCTATTCAAACATTTTCTGCCAGAGTCGTGGTTAAAATTTGCCAAGCTATAAAGCTGGAGGTCTGCATTTTCTATCAAATCGGGCTTTTCGCAAAGATTCAATAAGGATTAAGAGTGCTTTGGAGAGGGAAGGAGGAGAACTAGTTGTGGCAGTCTAGGAGTTAAATAGGTCTTGCACTGTTCTACAAATCAATTACCATTGTCTTAAAGTTATCTGCAATAAAATTTGTAAAACTACTGTGTTGCGTATGGCATGGACGACTGTGTCTTGTCGCAGTTGTGTCCACTTAAACAAAACATTGGGGTTGATTTGTCTGTTATGAAAGCAAAGACGCCATCCATAAAACTGGAACAATAGGTTGCAGTTTGGGAAAAATGTTAAGGTTTAAAAAATAAATTACATATTAAATGCCCATTTTATTCTTCCATCAAGAATTCTAAAATCTATGAAATATGAAGTATTTTTTTCTGCACATAAATTTCTTGGTGTTCATATTACCAGGTACATACCATTTATCCTGCATATGGCTGTTAACTAAATGTCTGGTAGAGCTGTTTGGGTGAGCTTAAGCAGTTACCTCATACAATCAAGAAATATCTGTGGGTTTTCCTTTGATTAGTGAGATTTGTACTCCACTAACATGAGTTGAACTAGTTTGAAGGAGTCTGAATAACCACAATTTATTAATTTTTACCAGTTAAAATATAATAATAATAATAATAATAATAATAATAAGAAGAAGAAGAAGAAGAAGAAGAAGAAGGAGAAGAAGAAGAAGAAGAGATTTTTCTAAGAACTTGAATTTTATTTTCACTTAAGCTGTTTTATATAATTTTGCCAGTGCAAAGTGGTTTTATGCTGAATTCAATTCCATTTATGTCTACTTGAAAGACAAGTACCACTCTGCTTGAGTGTGAATGAGAATCATATCCAACACATTTATATATCTTGAATTTTGAACTTACAGATTAATACGGTGACATGCACCAAGGCTTAGATGATTGTGCCTCAATGATTTCATAATTTATCTTAATGTTTTACTATCTCCATCTCTGAACTACAGGCATCAGTCATCCATCAACACCTCACCAAGCAAAGTGATGTTAAACATAGAATTAAAAATTTTGAAACTATCACAAAGACCTTTCATAACAGTTGGACACAAAGTCCTGAAAAGAAAACTCATAATTTCTCTGTAATTTTTATAAAAAATAGTAACATATTCAAGGTCCACTTGAATCCAAGGGAGTTCAGCTTTTGTCACAAGTATTTCATGCATCCCATTAAGGTTGTTACGTTTTCTTATGTTTTCTCATCCCTTGAGTTTAGTTTCATGATATTCAATTACTGATGTGCTAGAAGTTCAATCTTTTTTATTCTTTCTATCATCTTATTAATAAAAGAATAAGTAGCTAACCAACAGATAAATATTCTAATTGATTTCAGAGGGATTTGTGGGTTCAGAATTAGCTAGTGAAGTTCACGTTCTAAATTCTTACAAGCTCCAAAACTGATCAAAAATTAGGGTGGTGTTGGGTTGTTGTAATGATAAAGTCATGGTGTGAGATGTAAAAACAGCAATAAAGTGGAGTTTGCTTTTACATGACTCAGTGTGACTATATTTATGTTTACAATTCTGCAAACTTGAGAAAATATTTCTCTCCTGACCCTGACAAAACACATTGGCAGCTTTAGTATGAAATGTGCATTCCTGAGCCTGCAGGTGATTCTCACTGCAGATCACATATTCACAACTACCCAGTAAAACCTGAGAACTGGTAAAATGGAGGATAAAATATAACTTCAGAGGAATATTCAAAGGAAGCCACTCTAAAGTCAAAATCCTCAAACTAGATTTAAGGTTTGAAGTGAGGCAATTCACCTCAAATACGAGCAAATAAAAGATACTTTAAAAGCATAGGATTAAAAACGAGACATAAAAGGACCGTGATACCCTCTTTTCAAGTAATAGAACAAACTATATTATGAGCAGCATTTTGAAGTGTACATCAAACTGATTTTCTCCTCTTTATCCTTTTTAATCTCCTCCAGATGCACTTTCTTTACATTCAAGTTTTACAGTCCTAGCCATAACTTGTCTGAACACACGGAAAGACCATTGAGAGACATTCGTAGCATTCTTTTTCTTTTTCTTTCTGTGTCACTCTCGTTTTTATAGCTGATGAAGGCTTATCTTCTTAAGTCTCTCGGTTTTATAGTCTTGGTTTTCTTCATTTTCATCGATGTTTTAGGCTCCAAACAACTCCATGTCATTCTTGTGTGGAAGGTTTAGAATAAAAAAACGTGTGCACACTCACAAATAGACATATATGTGTGTGTGTTTATAGATATGTGAATGTGCATAAGTATGTATATGTGTATATAGACATATGCATATATGTATATAAATGACCTCAAAGAAAATCTGACATGATTGTTAACGGCATGGTAGAAAAAGTCTTTACAATGATATTTTAAGTTTTAAATGACTGACGGAACATATTGTGATTGAAATCTCAGAACGAAAGCGCTACGGGAGGAAACAAAGGGTTTCATTAAGACACACCAATACTCAGTAACATTTTCTCTCAGTTGATCCCTCAGGGTCATAATTTTCTCAGGAATGAAGAAATATAGTCCTTTCCCATAAACATTTTAGGCTTTTCTTCTTTCTTAAGAGATTGTCAGTAATGAGTTTCTCCTTTATTCTTTTCCTCTCCTCCCTTCCACCTCATTTAATTGTGGATCAGGATGTATTTGCCATTTTCACTGTTTCTTTTAATTAGAACTACATGTATCTGAAATAAACTGATGTGTTACTAGGTGGGGGGGTGGGTTCCTGTACAAGGAATACCCACAACTAACATCTTGCAGTATTTGAGTCTCTAGAATAGTTTTTATTCATTAAGGCAGCATGGTAAGTTTTAATGGTGTTTAACAGAATACGCACAATTTCAGGAAGTCTGTCTGCTGACCTTGTGCTGTAAACACAGGGCGTATTCCAAGGATTACAAAAGGGGGCAAAATTTTTATCTTTTTTATTTTTTTTCCTACAAGTAACAAACCTGGCTGCTTGCTATTTGTTGTGGACCTGTCCAGTTGGGTGGATAAGAATAATTGCATTTTTAAACATTGTCAAATCCACAAAACAGAAAAGGTGCAATGCATATAATGCTGGAAATAATTCTCAGTAAGGAAACTCTAGGATAAATGGTACAAAATAAACCCCTCATACATTTGATTAATCAACTCTATTCCCCTTTTCCCCTCATCTTTCAAATTCATGGGCAAATGACATTTGCCTTTCCCCAGCATGCACTTCTCCATTAAACCAGGGAGTTTGCCTGGGGCCATACCTATATATCTGATCCATGCATAATGAAGCATGAAGCTGCCAATTGTAGGGAGCGTCTGCTGTGTCAGAGACTGATAGGCATTTCATTTGCTGAACTCCCAAGGGCCCTCACACATCTCAGGGTTCATGTAGTATTTATTTTAGGCACTCACATTTCTCATCTGTGAACTTCACACCATATGTAGAATGAGTAACACAAGCTCTGCGTGAAAAAGCTCTCCAGGTAGTTTTAAATGTAAGTCGGTGGAGTGGGGACATTGTGGGCTTGAAAAATAGACTTGCATGGAAAATGAAGGAATATTAGGCTTTGTCCATACAACAGCTGTCTGAGTCTTTCCCTGAATAAGAATGGCCTTATTTTAATAAGATCACTGCTCTACACTTCTACTGCATAAATTGTTTTGTAGCCTGCACTGTGCAGATCTACATTTGTCACAAATTATTGCTACTCTGCTATACTCTGTACAAGGAAATGCCCGTGTTCTGTTTTGAAAGCGCGGTCTTGTTAGGTTTGAGACTTACAGTCAGGCTGAGCTGATGGATAGCAAGTCCATAAGCTGTGCAGCTTTGAAATCTGAAGGCTAAATAACAATCCTGGAAGGACTGCTTTAGTTCTCGAAATCTGACCATACAGAATTCATGAGGCAAATGAATGTTTATTGTTTATCTTGCTGGTAGGGATATAGAAGATATTCCATATGCAATGCTTTCTTTTAACATTAACATGAGGGAGAATAATAATGAGAGAGTGTGATAAAAGGAGTGTCTGTTCTCCATTGGTAGCTTTTCTGAATAGGTGATTTTAAGCATAACAAAACTTTTGACATTTGCTTCTCTGTTTGTAGGTGTGGTGATTATGACAATCTTGTGAAAAATCCTCACATGCAAGCATTCAGAAGGGACATGCTCCTAGGACTTGAAGCTGTATAATGTAGATTAGACAGTAAAAATGACATTCAGAAAATAGGTACATTTGACTGCTTGGGAATTAAGCTCATTTCTGGGAAGGGACAAATACTATGCTCCTGATCAGAAGTATTTAAATATGTGCAAGATATGAAACATTTTACCGTTTCACTGATTCCACTGCTAAATTACTTTTGCAAAATTAAATACATTCATAGGTGTGGACTGTGATGAGGGACAAGACCCTCTTCCAGTTTGAGGTGCCTTTAATAGAGCAATGTCAATTTAAAACAGAGGCATTATTGCCCTGCACTTCCGTCTTCATCTGTTTATAACAGCCTGCCTTGATGGGTACTCAGTGTCTAAACTTCCTTTGGGGATCAGCTTTCTCTATTTTGGCCCTTGTTCGAGGGGATTCAGGGGGTTTTACCATTAAAAAAAAATCTTCAAAGCCCTTTTCTGTGGGTTTTATATGTCATGTACAATTCGTAATAGGCAATGCTGTGAATGAGACAGTTCATTGCTATTAAGCTAATGAAATACAAAGTGTAAGTGCTTTCATTATGCCAGCAGCAATTCTTTCTTACATTTCATTACAATACTTATTCCATAGTATGTTGTATAGTAGGAAATTCTATTGAATATTTTTTTCTTTTTATTAACTTTGAACTGTAAAAAGACATTGTAAAATCCTACTCCATGTATATATTATCTTGAAAACATGCTGAATGAATAGATTTGCCTGCATGGAATCAGGGTGTTACAGTAATGAATGCAATCATGTTGTGAAAGGCTTTTTACGTTCATCAGAGTCACACGAGAGTGCAGTAAGATTTGTTTGGCAAGTAGTATTTTGGTGTTCTCTGTCTTTCAGATTCCTAATCACGACTTTATCTTTATGTAAAGTTGTTATTTCTAATACGTTATCTGTGTGCATGCATATACACATGCTGAATATTTTAAAAAACGTGTACAGTTCATTAGCATGGCTGAAATCAAATAGATGCTATTGACAGAAGGATAATTGTGCAATGGTGAATTCAATTCCTTTCACTACAGCTGCTACAGCAAAGCTGTAAGCTGTTTTTAAGCTGCTTTATTGGTACAAATGCATACATGTAGAAGTGCCCTCATTTGTGTGCATACATAAGCATGAAGACAGAGACTGCATATATATGTGTGCATGTTTGGCCTGTGACCACATACACTTATTCTTTTTAATTTCTATGTTCAAAAGGAAGCGTAGGCATGAGAAGGAAGGATGCAGACATCTCCTGATTCATGTGTCATCTACGACGCAGCTGACTGCATTGCAGGTCTTCTGCTGCCAGTGGAATTGAACCATGATGAGGAGGGACCACCCTCTAATGGAGAAAAATAGTATTTCTGTTTCGGGCCTCATTTGAATATTGGCTTTCAGCTTTGCCTTTGTAGCATGGCTGCAGCATGACGCAGTGAAGCAGAGACCACACTGTATCCTAGCACAGAAGGGGCAATTTACAGACAGCTGGCCCCAAAGTGTGTCAGACGATTTCCATTCAGATTGCTCCCATTACTTTAATCTTGTGGCATAGAACCTCATCTCCGAGTTTAGTCTTTAGTCAGTTTGTATTTTGTACATGTCAACAAGCATTTTAGACATGTAAATCCTAGTGGCATAAATGGACATTTCCCCCCTGAATCTCACCAAGAAAATCAGTGTTATTAGAGAACTCATAGTCAGCTGGTGGTAGCACTCTCTGTCAGCCATCTATTTATTTTTGAAGCCTACATGCATTTCATATTGGTTTTGCAGATGAAAAGAAAGACAATTTACCCATCCTGAAAGGTGGCTTAAGCATTATGCATGTAACAGCTTTAGCTCCAGGAAGACATCTTCTCCAGTGCAACAAATATTTCCCTCAATAATTCCAAAAGTTCATTTCCACATGGAATTTGTTTGTTGGGTTTCTTTTTTCAGTTGATATATTAGTTTAGAAATGTCTGTTCATGCCGATCATGGATATACACCCAGATTCTTTATCAGAGAAACCACATGAATAGCACGTTACGCACATATAATCTCCTGAATTTTCATTGCTATTTGGTATCCCTTTAATGAGCACTGAAAATATTTCTTAGCCAATAGAACTAATTCACTTATTCAATGCTGAAAATCTCAAATTTCTCTAAGTCCATAAGCATAAGCTTATATGCGCTGTTTATTTTAGTATAGGTTAACCTTAAGAGGTTATAAGTTATATTTGCCAGCCAGTGGTTAAATCAAACATTCACATCTGCAAAATTCTACAGAGCTGTTGTAATGAAAGATAATATTCAAATGAAAGTAATGAAAGCATTGTTATCCAGTTCGTAACAGATAATTACATTTCACCTCTCTCAAATCCCTCCTGATCTCTTCAACAGCAAATGAAGACTCTCTTCCTAAACTGCTGTATATTACTGCTACACATTATTGATAACAAACCTTGATGGAAAATTCTCTAGTATTTTGTTATTTTTTAAGTTTAAAGTGATGTTTAGAAGAAAGTGACACACACCTGTTTTTATGTATGCATATACACACATATATATACAGATATTTATGTGATCTGGATGAGGTTTTTTTGGTGAGCTGGTTACAAGGGAAAAGATATCAGTATATAGCAAAGAGAACTGTTGATACGCTGCCCTGTGCAGGAAGCACTCACAATGTCAAATAAAGCAGCATACAATAATATTTCCTCTTTCTGACCACTTCTTTATACAAGTGGTAATTGTTTATAGTATTCTTTGCAGTCAGAAGATTACATGGGTTACAATTAGGAGGAGAGATATTTGAGGGGAATTCTGGCCCTGCATGTGTAAGAAAATCCAGCTGCAATCTGGCTCAGAATTTCTATATTCCATTCTCAAATTTATGAAGCTCTCTGGGATGATGAAACATGCTAAGTAAATGAAAGATACTGAAATTCACATCTATATGTCTATTATATGTTGAAGAAATTGAGAAGGAAATACAAAGAATAAAGAAGGGATCACAAGCTGAGCAATACATTTTCACAAATCAAGAACTTCAATAAATAATATGTTATTTGATTAATTCAGCTGAGTCAGTCTCTGAAACATAACTTATAAATTTTTCTCCTCCATTGCCTTCTAAAGTTGGTAAAAATAGTCACCTTACAGAAGTGAGATTGCAGAATTTATGAATTCAGTTCCATGAAACTTTACATTTCAGCTGCTGCTTTTCTGTTTAATGACTTGCATGGCTTTTATCCAGAACTAATTTCATGTGGATGGAAGTGCCAGTACTTCTACTAAAACACTAATACATATTCAGGTTGTAGCACACTAGTCTATAGTGTTCTACAGTCCATCTTGTCACTGTCACTATTTAATATGAAACTACTCTGGTATTTTTAAAATAGAACTCCTAGTGCTCCTGAGGCACTGGACTTTTGGATGATTTTTTCCTATATCGCTAAGGAAGCAAAGAGAGCCGTGTAATGTGATCACGGCATGCTGGAACTCAATGACCAAAATACAGTATGAAGTTGGAAGTTTTACATCATAATATTTATTCCCAGATTTAGAGAAGAGGCATCGTACAGACATTGACCCATGAGTTTTAGAATGATATCTGCCTCAGTTAAGCATGTGTGCACCCCGAATCTAAGCTATCTGTCTAAGACACCATCTGTAGATAAAATAAAAAGATTTTAATCTCGTAGACGCAATTCACGATACAAATTTTAGATACACAATGTCTTAAGATTGAAGGAATCATTCCTTTGAAACTGTCTTTCTTCCTTGACCACAGAGGGATCATGAATAATAAATTTGTCTCAAATGCCTAATTTTCAGGTGCATGAAAGTATGATGAACCCCACATTAAACAGCTGCATTAGCATTTTGATCCAAATTAGCCACAGAGAAGGCTAGATACAAGGCAAAAGGGAGGGAGAGAGGGAGTTTTTATGGAGCTCAGCCTTCGCATATATCCATTGAGGAAGATTTTTCCTAGTCTTGACATCATCCTTTCTTTCCTTTGAAAAGCTGTATTACTATGGGGTGTAAAACTGCTCAAATCTCCAGGCTCCTATGCAGCTTTGTGGATTTATTCCATCTGAAAATTCCTGTTTGATTTATATGCAATGGCTTAAATTTGGTGTCAGTAACACCACACAGTCCTCCTGAATTCCTAACAACCGTGAAACTACAACAGTTGGTAGAGGCTACTTCATTTTGTTTTAGCAGAACACAGCCCATTTAATCCTTTTAAGACTTGGAATTACCTCTATCTATGGTCTGTCTTACTTGAACGATCATACTAAATGTTTTTATCACCTACTTTATTAGCAAGTAAGGAGAAGCAAGCTGTCTAATGAGTTCTGCATCCTTCTTTTTTGCCTGTCAATAATGGACTACCCAGCTCCACGTTTCGAACCAGTGCTGCACGGGCTTCTTGCCTTCTTGCAAGAGAAAAGATCCTTCTGGGAGAAATATAGCACATGCTAACTAAGATAACTTTCAAAGAGAGAGTCAGAATCATTAAAGTTGGAAAAGACCTCTAAGATCATCAAATCCAACCGTCAGTCCAATACCACCATGCCTACTAAACCATGTCCTGAAGTGTCACGTCTGCAGCTTTTTTGATCACTTCCAGGGATGGTGACTTCACTACTTCCTCGGGCACACTGCTTCAATGCTTCACTAGTCTTTCAGTAAAGAATTTTTTTTTCCTAATATCCAATCTAAACCTCCCCTAGAGCAACTAGAGGCCAGATCCCACCGTAGCACCTTCCTACCCTTGAGCAGATGAGCACTCCCGCCCAGTTAGGTGTCATCTACAAGCTTACTGAGGAAACACTCAATCACCCCACCCAGATCATTGATAAATATATTAAACAAGATTGTCCCTAGCAATTGAGCCCTGGGGAACACTGTTTGTGACTGGCTGCCAAGTGGATTTAGCTCTGTTTACCACCACGATTTGGGCATGGCCATCCAGCAATTTTTTTACCCAGTGAAGAGTACAGCTGTCTAAGCCATGAGCTACCAGCTTCTCCAGGAGAATGCTGTGGGAGACAGTGTCAAAACCTTTACTAAACTCCTGGTAGATAACATCCACAACCTCTAATCATCCACTAGGCACGTCACCTTGTCATAGAAGGAGATCAGGCTGGTCAAGCAGGACCTGCCTTCCATGAACACAGCCAGGCTGGGCCTGATCCCCTGGTTGTCCTTTGCTTGCCCGAGGGAGCACACTCAAGGTGAACCACTACATGATCTTCCCCCATTTCCCCCATACCAAGGTCTGACTGACAGGCCTGTAGTTTCCAGGATCCTCCTTCTAGCTCTTCTTGTAGATGGGCATCGCATGGGCAAGCCTCCAGTTGTCTATTAACCAGGACTGTTGATAAATGGCAGAGAGTGGCTTGGCAAGCTCCTCTGCCAGCTGCCTCAGTACTTTTGGGTGGATCCCATCCAACCCTATAGAATTCTGAGTGCCCAGGTGGTATACCAAGTGGCTTATGGCTTCCTCCTGAATTATTGGGGGAATAGACTATAGGCAACTTGCTTGTCTATTTATAACGGATTTTGGGGCACTGAGAACTTTGTAGTGACAGTGTCTTGGTCATAGTGATCAGTTGGAACATCCCAGCAATGCAGACCAAAAAGTTCAGATTTTGCTGTACTGAAAATACCAGTCCTCCAGGAAAAATCTTCCTGCGTTCACTAACAAAGCTGCACATCCCTGTTAGCCCTGGCTTCCTTGACACCTCACTAGTAAATCATGCTTTCTCATGACAGCAGAAGTAGCTTTCAAATATCCCCCACGGACTGAAAGCAATGCGAGAGATCCAGTCATGACCCTAGGACAGGTTCTCCTTTGCTAACACTCGGTACCACAAATCCATTCTCACTCTCACAGCCCATGGGAGACCACACAGCTTGTGTTTGTCTCCATTCCTTAACTCAAGAGTGGTTGTTACTGCTTAACCATAACAAACTTATAAAAGAACAGTTCCAGCTCTATCCAGTAGTTCACAGTAGTGTGCACACACACAGACATATCCATATATATAAACATATGCATACAACCCATTATGGCATGCAAACCATAATTTTTCTAATTCACTTTTTACATTTACAATTTCTCTTTCCCCTGTCCAGCAATGAACTGCATAACCATGGATTTAATTTGAATTATTCAGCTTTTCAGCAATTTTCATGAAAGACTGGAAAATTATTGGCAAATATTGTAGGAAACAACCTATTTTCTGTTTTATACAAGTATTTAGATGGAGATATTAATCAAACAGGTCTCATAGCCAACAGTTCTAACTATATCACAAAAAGGAAAAATAACTGAATTGTAGTGTAGCAATCGATTATATAACATTATTAGATACTTCCCCATGCAAAACAATAATACGTCACTATACCTGCAAAGCACTGTTAGTATCCCAGAACCACTTACACTGTGTCTAAACTACAGGCCTATTTTTCATATATTATCATCCAGTGTAACAACTGTGGGAGCAAAAGGTCAAAAATGCCTTCGTTTTTTATTACTGTATTGAAATGTCACTAAGGCTTTACTTTTAAAAGCCTGTCTCAGGTATCAATGGGAGTCAGAAGAATATAATACTCCTACTCATTAGATTAGAAAAAGTAGATCAACTAACGGTAGAAGTATTATGGCTGTGGCTGTGCAGTACGAGGCAGAGGAAACTGTAGCAGAATGTGATGCTTGAGCTGCTCTACTGAAGGCTCTTACGAGTGGTGATGTCAAGGATGAAATTGTTGGTAGTAAAAGTAAAGACCAAATTAGACAAATGATAGGTCTATCCTGAGGAAAATTGTGTTTGCTTTCTGTCTGTTGACAACAGGACAAACAGAACTTTTCTGACAAATACAATTTTTGGTAACCACTGGTATTTTTGGAAACATAGCCTGCAGAGAATTTGGAAATATTTTTCTGAATTACCTTTGTAGAACATAAACCTGGAAGATTTAAGTTCAAGGTGAAAAAGGGGTTAAAAACCGTCCAAACAATCTTAGCAAGCTCTTTGTCCCTAAACCTCTGTTTTACATTCTTTTGTATCCTGAAATGAAACAGCATTTTCCAACAACTTGTTCTTTATCCAGAGATCACATTTTGAGTTAATTCTGAAGCAATAGCTAAAAAGAATTTTGCCTTTTAGTCTGGAAGTCATGAACAGACTGAAGTGCTTAGCTCACCAAACAGTTTTTCAGGCAAAAGGTCTGCAGGTTATGTCATATGCAAATATTTGTGCAGATACATTTCTTTCAAGATCATACATTCACCAACATTTATATCCAAACAATGACATACTGCGGCTGTTTTATAAAGGAAAAGTTGGGTACGAGCGCGCACGCGCACACACACACACACACACACACACACACACACAAAAAGCAACCTTTTGGAGCTTAAATATTTGGATATTCTGGGGGAAAATCTTAAAAGTAATTATTTGTTCTTTTGTTCATGTACAAGAAACCTGAATATACGAATATTAGACACTAGCATGGCAACTTGTCACGCAGGTAGAATTCCCACTTTCCCTGTTGGTAGCAGCAATTTACCCGGAAAATGCTTAATGGATCAGGTCACCGAGCTATCCTTTTATCTATATTATCTGACTACTTCTGATAGTGAACAGCTTCATTTTTCAGTAGCAGAGAGTGATCCTGATGTTCAAACAGAAGAAAATAGAGGTTTGATGCTACCGTTTTGTCCCATGTTAGTTAACCAGACATCAATGTATGTCTGAAAATAGATTGATATTCTTTCTGAAAGCAGCCATGAAGCAAAAATACCCAGCTATAAAGAAAAAAAGAAACTTTCAAATATCAGTAGTAGTAATAATAAAACAAAAAATACATTGTAAGATTGTAAGATATTTGTATGAGCGTATACTGAAGGCCTGTGGTTTTTATCTTCAGGAAAGTTTCATCCTCAGAATGAAATAGCTTTGTGTTAGAGTAAGATGGAGAATGTAACCTTCAAAACAGAAGTGGGGTTATTTTTTTGGAAACTAGACTTCTTATCTGCAGGAGTCTTGAAGAGGTTTGTCATGGTCTTCCTGATTGCCTTTGGTACATTCCAGACACATTCCCTGCTCAGTCTTCCTTTTGTTTTGATTAAAGCACAGCTAGGTTATTGCTACCCTTTCACTTCTCCACATAAATGTTTTTTCTACTGCTCTGGATAAATTATACTGAGAATAAAGAACTTTAAAAAAAATGTTGACCTTCCTACAAGTAAATTGAGTGTCTTATTAACATTTAGCTATCAATTATTCTAAGCTTGTGCTTTTGATCCCTTTTTATGACTAGCCAAAAAAGAATGTACTTGAAGTCTTATTCAATCTAAATATGTTGCCATAATCAACCTTTTACTCCATTATTACTTGCAAAGTTTTGACTGATCTAAGTGTGTTTTCAACTATTGATTCATGTTTAATAACAGCCATAGCAGGAAAACAGTCAAAGCTTTATTATTTTGTAGAATTTGCCCTTAAATCATGCTTGATGACTAAATATTCAATACTCATGACTTTCCTTTCCTTTTTCCCCTCCACCTCCTTCATTTCACACTTCTATGCATTCTTTGATCTCTTATTGTCAAGTCTAGAGCCAGAGCAAAAATCACTGAAGTCTGCTTTTGCCCTATTTATTTAAATGTCAAAGGATCAAACTGTCAGTATCTTCTGCGGAGTCCCTATTACAGGCAAAATAACAGATATTTCTGGGTTTGAAGCCGTACAAAAGACAAGGAAAAGAAAAGCAACAATCATTCCAGTATAATTGGAATACTATGTTTTTGCTTTCTATTCACATCTCACTATTCAATCAAAATCTAATGGATAAAATCTCTAAAAGTGGGATGCACATCTGTGTGACTATTTGTTTCCTTTTCATCCCAAGACTATTCTCTGTTTGCATTTTCACAGTATAAAAATGCAGGCAAAAATATCACATGAAGGTTTTTTCATTTTACTTGCCATTGTTAGTGCCTCAAACATTGTCTTTGAAATAGTAGGACACAAAGTTTTTTAAAATAGTGAATTTTGTCCCTGTCTTCATGTCAAATATAGCGACCTTGGGGGTTATCACTTCTGGTCTTAGCAGAGTCTCAGAGAGGAAACCTGTTCTTTTTCAGCATTAGAAATGAAGTTAGAGAAAAAGAACTTCTACGCCTGAAGTGATTCACCTATCTCTACCTTCTGTCTTTTTATAAAAAGTAAGAGCTGTCTTGCCTTTAATCAGAGTGCCACTAGTTTCAGGGATCCTGCCAACCTCATAACTTCTAGTTCCCTTTCACTGAGCTGGTACTGAGCTGGAGGGTTTCACCTCTGTCACGGTGCGGATGCAGTAGTGTCAAAACTCCTTGCAGTTAGCATATCCTCATGTTACTCTTATTTTCATGGGTGAGTCATACATATGAATACATTTGGCACTGCTCCTTGAAGGTGTTCTACCAGGTACTGACTGTGTTTCTTTTCAATTAAAGCCATAGAATCATAGAATCGTCGTATCATAAGGTTAGAAGAGACCTCTGAGATCACCAAGTCCAGCTGTCATTGAGATTGTCTAGAGCAATAAGCTGTCCTACAAATTTGACATATCCCATACAAAGGAAGTTGCATTTAAAACCTGAATAGGATCTGTTAAGTCCTATTCAAAACATTTCACCCACTCTATATTTTTGTTTTAGGAATGCTGAAGGATAAATATTCATTCTATGAACTCTAATGTTACTATGGTATGTTGAGCTGCAAGAGCCTGAGATGGCAGCTAACTCGATAGGGATCCTTTCGAAGAAACATTCTTTCCAGTAAAACTGTTATTCCACCTACCTGCTTTGTAAATCTTAAATACTGGAAGACACTCAATTATAAGAAAAATGAAGCTTGCATGCAGGAATACGACTTTAGTATAATATATAAAGAAGTAATATTGTCAGTATTTGCGCTCTTGAAAGTAAATATATCAGTTCCAGCACTTGAAAACAATGATTATTTCCATGAAATAAGGAAAGATACTATTTTATTCTTTCAATAGTCCCAGTCAGTATTTATTATGGACTGTAAATAGTGAAGACAAATGAACTGCTTTGGAAACATTGAGGGTTTATTTTTTTCCCTTAGGTTAACTTTTCTAATCAGAAATGGGAAAATACAGTCCTATCGCTGATACCATCCAAATAGTCAATGAGAGTCGAAATGGAGAGAACTACGTGGTACCACAGAATTTCTCTACAAAGGATGAACTTGCCTGTACTTTGCAATTTTAGAAATAGATGATAGGTGTACAGGTATGTGCTCAATTCTGTTAGCTGACAAACACACCCTCCTTACAGAATGGGTCTTCATTGTTCTACAAGCTCAGCTATGAGAACAAGAAATCCAATTGTAGCTCATTGAGAATGAAAACTCTTGATTGTCCTTCAACCTAAGAGAAGGATCTTCTATTACTAAAAATCATTAAGATAAAGTCAATTGTAAAATAAAACCAAAATACAGTATTAGAGACAAAAGCTATCAGTGATACTGAAATAACTCCAGCAAAGGGGAAGCTACCAAGCTCCATTAGTGATTGGTATTATTTTACTATGTTCAAAATTAATATATATATTCAGTTAATACGTCTTGCAACAAACAGTCTGAAGTACAACAAGGGTGGAAAAAAGACACTTTCCTCCTGAGATTCCCCTTCAAGTTTGTCATTAGCCCTGCAGGCCCTGTTACACCATGAGCACGTATTTACTTAAAATTTTACTGTGATCCCTAAAGCTCTTTTGGACACTCTCACTCCTCAGAGAGAGACCCCCAGTCCTCCCAAGCATAGTCTACCTTTTCTATGATTATCTGCACAAATTTGTGTTTGGTTATACCACCAAGAACTTTGCTTGCTACCAGATCTCCAGGTGATTCAGATTATTCTGAACTGGTCACCTGTCCTCAATCATTGTGCTATCTTTATTACTAGATAACTTCCATGTTTTCTTCCAAGCCATTAAAATTAGCATAGCACTACCAACAGAACCCAATTATAAATGCGACAGCTCAGTGATAGCTCCTTGTTTGTAGTTTCACCCTGTTAATTTCTACTTCATTCAGTATATGCTATATTCCTATTAGATTACTACTGACATAAAAGGTATTTAATTTAATATAACCACAATATTTGTTCCCTAGAGTACTTTTCTGCATTGTTAGAGTTAGAAGTTCTGCCACTTCTTCTTCACTTATTAAATATTCCTTTTCTGTTATTATTTTGAAGAGCTGTTTAAAGTTTTTATCTTTCACTCTGCTGGTAATACATATTTTCTTAGATGCTATAACTTTATCAGCATTACTTTCTTCTCCTATCACCAGTTAAGATGTTCCTTAGCTAAGTTTTATTTTGTAACCAGTGAAGCTGTAATTATGGTATTATTATTTATGAGGCATCTAATAAGACATTTTGTCACATTTCCTAACTATCAAACATATTTTTCTATTAAATTGTTTTAATCATCCAGCTTTGGCCTTTTAAATCCACTTACTTGAACTAGCTCTTAACACGAGACTTCTTGTAATGGTTTAGCCCCAACCCAGCTAAATTTGGCAGCTAAAACTGAGCAGCTGGGCTCCCAGATTCCAACCCCCCCACTCCCAGGGGAAGGGAGAGGAAAATGAGAGGAAAGAAGCTTGCAGATCGGAAACTAAACCTACCACTTTAATGAAATGATGATAATAATAGTACTAATGTTTCAAATAATTAGACAGTAATGAAATATGTACAAATATCCAAGACCGCACCTCCATCTCACCCCTTGATGACTATAGGTCACCACAAATGCTGTAGAGCAGACACGGGGGAATGGATCCGCAGCTAGGAGGGAGCTGAACTCAGGAACCGGACTTAGAGACACACAGATTTGGAGCAATCAGACAAATGAGGTCCTCACTGGATGTCAGCCATCACAGAACAGAGCAAGACCCTCGTGATTGTTCAATTTTATACCGAGTTTGGCACATATAAGATGAAATACTCTGTTGGTCAGTTTGGGGTCACCTGTCCTGTCTGGCCCTCCCTGAAGACAGACTTTTTTTGCTTGCTTGAGGATTGTCTTGGTTGCTAGAGGAATAAGTGTAAACATAGGCCTTTCTGCGTATCAATGTTCCATGTTTTCACTTCTAGAGAGAAATCTGTCTGAAAGGAAAAGCCATGTAGTTAACTTTCAGAAAATGCAGTTACTTTAGACTAAGGCCAAGCCAAAGTCAGGAGTCACCCCAATTAATTCAAACCATAACGTGTCTTCAGAACATTGATGGACACAGAGCTTCTCATTCAAGATCTTGTAGGTGTGATATAAAAACTCTCAAACTCTGACCTAAATACTTACCATGTTTTAAAATCTGGTGAAAGTCTAAACACCCAGAACTTGTGCAGGTGTGGCTTTGCTGAAGTATGTAATTCCTCTCCAGAATTCAGCATACCCCAAAAAACAGTTCCCTGAAAGATTACATTTCCAAGTCCTGACCTTAATTATATCTCCTTGGAGTTTAAATCTTATAATACAGAACTGATGGGTTCATCACGTGAAAGATGATACAATGGCAACTCTTAAGATCAGTCCTTTTCCTCCCTCCAAACCCATTATAAAAATATGCCAGTACACTGAGTTCTTGTATCTTTTTATTGCCCACTTGTAACACAAACAGCAATTTTGCCTTCAAACCTTATAATGTGCCAACAAACTACAAGAGAAGATGAGGTGAATGGATTGACAAACCCTGATCTTCTAAATCCCTGTAAGTAGTCTCTGAGTCTCAAGAAAAAAACACTGGTCTTTTGAAGTGACATATGCCCGTAATACAACCTGAGACATGTTTGGCTCGGTTGATGGGGTGGCTGAGACCATAGATAATGCATTCCATTTTGTGACTCAAGCACAGTTCTCTTAAAGCTATAAGGCACCAGCTTTTCCTGGAACCTTTGCCTCTTCCTTAGTTCACAGCAAAACTTTACACAAGCAAATTGGGCAGTAGTATCCTGATCATCTTGAAGTTGACTCACTTCTTATTTCAGAGTGTCTGAAATGAATGAAATGGCTTGTATGATTTAAGGTTAGAGAACTGAATCCTAATCCTAATTGAATCCAGAAGATGGTTAGGATCTTCTGAAGATCTACTAAACATAAAGGAACCTGACGACCATCCTTGAGAGGTGAACTGAGGAATACTATCCTCTAAATCACTCTCAAAATTATCCTGAACATCAGCAAATCTTGTCTTAGAAGAGGCAGCTTTCCAAACCTTCACCCCAACCAACCTCTCAAACTTAATGCACTCAGAGAAAACCTCCACATCACATTCAAGAGGAGGTATGGCGGTAAAAAGTCTTCCTTCTCAAGTTAGCATGCTGCCTAACACACCCAGGAATCAATTTCTCATACCTAAACTACACCCCTACAACTGCCTTTGTAGTGGAGCCTTACTCCATTGGACTGGGTGACCCACTGTGAGTAGAAAATGTGGCAGTCTTCAAGATCAGTCCCGTTTACAGCTTACCAGCTGCAAAACTTACTCTGCAAAACATGACACCACCCTCAACTCACACCAACCTTGACTTAACCCTGCACTTCCATGGTGAGTGCAAAGTAAGGAAGGGAAGAAGCTTCCTGTGGTGTGCGACAGCCGCAAAAGAGTCTTGCTTTCTCCCCACATCACTTCTGCCTGTTTCTGCACTTGTACTCCTTGCCCTTAACTACAGATGTCCCCAATGCCAGCTCTTCTGTCCAGCCTGAAAAGGAGACCACTACTTTCACTACCAAAATGAGGCCTGGTGCTGGCCACTGGCAATACTAGAGCTGTAAAAGAACAGTCATCATCTTTCTTGATGTGCTTTCTCCACTGCTTTGAGCACCAAGACTGAATGCTAGCACTACTCTCAAATTAATTCTAAGCCCTTGATGAAAATATCTTACCTATGGTGTTAAAGATGAGGTTATGGTTATTGCAAGTGCTAAATCTATTTTTCACTCTGCAAATTCCGGCAGGTAAGCTGGTTAAGCAGACCATTGAAGTTTGTAATTCCCAAACCCAAACACTACAAACTTGTGCAGAGCTCTCACCTCCTGTGAGTGGGAAGGCCCATAAGGGAGAATATAAAAAAACAGCTTCCTAATCCAGTGAACTCTGCAGCATACACCAAAATAACAGCTCCAAAATTAATTAGATAGTCAAGGTGCAATTATAAGACTCGTAACCACACTCACAGCACATGTGAGCACCCATGTCTGTGAAGAGACTTCCTGCATGACTCTGCAGCCCTTGCAAATTTCACTAGTAAGCTGGAAAGTACAGATTTTTCAAGTCCTTTTTTTTTATTCCTAACCCTTTCCTTACTATAGTGGTAATTAGAGCCAGGAAATAAATCCCTGAGCTAAATGAGATCCTATTATTTCGATCCTATTAACATCATGCCCTCTTCCTAGCCCTGCAGGCACTTCTGAATCCAGAAGTAATCATGGCTCTGAATGCATGCATTCTCGAATTCTAACCCTAACAACAACCCTGAATTCTAACCCTAATTAAACTTAACTTTAATTATTGAAAGACCAACTGTACCTTAAAAGAGAACATGACTCATCAGACCTTTTCCTAATTCTGTGGGCCCTTCAGTGACTGTCAATAAAATGGAATTTTGAAGATTTATTCCTAAGTCCCTCCCCAAACTCAAGCTCTACTCCGATCTCTACATACAGCTTACAGTGAATGAAACCCTGCCTTCTGTGGACAGCATTTCCTCTTCCTAACTTTTAACTCTGCAATAATGAACTGAACTTCTGAAGCTTTACATCACCAAGTTCTCCATGAAATCTTAACCTTAGCTCTATAGTTAATTGTAGCAGAGTGACTGGCTCTTATTAAGTCAGAACCCCAAATCTAATCCAAATACGATGATGCCAAATGGATTGGTAACTAAGCAAAGAAAAAAATTTTTGAAAGAAAAAATAAAACCGAGCTTTAATCTCCCTCAACAGTTACCCACTCCCTTTCTTCAGAGTCTGTAAAAGTTAACAATAGATTTCAGGAAATGAGAAGGTTTCAGATGTTCTGATTACCATTTCCTAATTAGTTCTTGGGCCTTAGAGAACCCAGTAATGGATTAGCTTAATTTGAGGTCATATTCCTAAACTCTACCTCAACATGGAAAAGTTTATTTTAAGGTCTACTCTGTATACAAAATTCTAATGAATTTTTAGCATCAGCCCCTTCTCTAATTCCTTGACCCTCACTAAATACAACTACAGATTTGCTCTCAAACCAGTTTACACCAGACCCTTAATCCTCAGCTTTAGGCATTGCTAAAAGACCAGTCTATGCAAGGAAGGATAATGAAAAGACATTCTAACTTGAGCAGCCAAAGGATCCAGTGTTAAGGTAGCCTCTTGGCATTTCCCTAGATGTAATCTTGATTTGAAATATTCCTCCTTGAAATGTAATTAGAAATATAGGTGAGACACATTCCTACATTAGATGCAGATACCAATGAGCGAAGATGCTGATGACACTACTTTCCTTTCCATTTTTCTCTATACAGGAACATACTAGTACATGTGGCATACTCCAATTTATAGCATGAGATTTTTCAGAAATTTTTGAGAGTGGGATGCTTCTAGAGGATTGTGTCAGATGAAGGGAGCCAAAACAGGTATGGTATTCTCCATACTGAGTAATACTGGGATCAGCCTAATGCAAAATATTTCAAGGAATAAAAATCTGGGATTTGTTTTAGAGGGAACTATATTGTTCATTTCAATAACAGAGATAGGAATAAACTAACCTTTATGCAATATGGACAAGTGGAGGACCAGAACCTGGAAGTAAATTGCAAAGTTAAATTCTAAGAGCATTATAAAATTCGGTTGTATAGTACATCTAAGCAGATACATCTTCCTCCTTTGCTTGGCCCTTTGTGGAGTTTTCTTGAAGGGTCCATTTTCAGACGCAACCTTCTATTTACTAGAATGTAAAAGCAAACTACTTTTAACTTGATTATATACTCCTTCCCTAAGCATCTGCTGCTGGCCACTACCTAAAAGAAGTCTGAATATTGTGTGATGCGGAAGAAAATTTATGCACAAGTTTAGCTTAGGGGCCAGACCCTCAGCTACTCTTAATCTGCAGATCCACTAAAGTCAGATCATAACCTGTAGATATGGATCAGTCAACACTGATAGTTGCAGTATCTAGTCTGTTATTATACAGATTTTGAAGACTTCCTGATTGTTTTAAAAATCATTCTCAAATCCTTATCCCTGCACAATTATTGTACATGTCTAACAGATGAACAACCTCAGAGGATTATTTGCTTCATACTGTACCTGACACACCATTTCTCAAACAGAGTTTTCTATTAGTCACCCATCTTCCATGCTTTGCATAGGTCACTAAAGCAGCATCAATCTGTGCTAAAATGAATTTTCTTCCAAGTCATATTCTGATCACAGCAGCAACAGTGTAAATGCTTCAATTCAGTGGAAAATCATCTATAAAACAGATTTACTAAGCTCTTCCTTCCCCTTTGTTGGTTGTTTTGTTTTTTTTTTTATTTTTAGCAGAAGATAGAGTAATCTACTTTCGAAAATAAAAGACAATGCTTCACAAAAAAAACATCATATGACTGCTGAAGGACTGTAATTAAAGAGGTACAGTTAAAAAGGCAATATCACACTTTTGAATCTTTCAAAATCTCAAGGCATTTTACATAGTGTAAATTAAGCCTCATAGCACATTAACTGTAATATGTTTAAAAAATACGTGGATTATATTTTAGCAGTGGATAATCTGCGTCATATACAACCTTCACTCTGTAGGGGAGACCGTATTTGCAAATATCAACAGTACATCTGTAGGATCCAGGAAGCAGGATTAAGTTCCCCATTCAGCTGATGATTTCTTACAGAAATTCAGGATCCTATTATCAGAAGAAGTCAATTTTCACCAGACTGCTTATTTTCAAGATTATCCAAAATCCAGGGTTGTTTTCTTTCTGATCCTGCCTTGTGATATTTACAGATGAGCCTTGTGGAGGGCTATACATCTTGGAAGGTTAGCTCTGTAAAAATCAAGCAATTTCTTTTGATGTATCTAACTGATTTTCAAAACTTGTTGGTCACTCATCTCTCAGTTCCTTATTAGTACAAGGAGCTATTACTGCTTCCTTCCTTCCCTCTTCACAACAATCTCTTTTAGAAATAATTGTTTATTTCTTTGTGTAGCTTATCAGGCAATGCAAAACATACATATATACTAGTAGGTGTAATATACCTGGGACTTGAATATCAGATCCCTGGTGTTGCAGCCAACTGGATGAGATTTAGTGCAGTTATAGTATTATACCACCTTGTATTACCCCCCAGGAGATAGTATCATCACGTAGACTGTCTTCAGGAAATGATCTCAAACTGCACAACAGAAATGCATAGGTGAACGTTAAGTAGCTTCAGTCCAAAAGCAGTCCAAAAACTGCTTTCTCATATCAACACTTCCACATTACAGATCATGCACGAACAGCATCAGGAAATGTTCTTGGTACTGCTTACATGTGTGGAGAAATACGAGACACTTGTGTAAATTAGTCTCTGTATTGCATTGTTGTTGGTAATAATGACACCAAAACGTGACCTCGAAGCTCCAAGCAAGTTATTAGATATCAGACTACGTATCTGCCTTCAGAAATGCACATCCTAATTCAAAAGGACTCGATTAGAGTTCCTCAAGAATAATGTAGTATAATATTGGATTATTTCCGTATCAACATAGTAATTACATTGTAAAGCATCTTCTCATTTTAGGGAGAAGTCCAAAAAACATATTGTAACCTGTTGTTTTGTGTATCTCATGAAGTCATAATGAGACGATATTCAAAGTATATTGAAGATAAAGCAACCTAGATTTTAGCTGTTATAAGATTAAGCAGAAAAAGAGGTTTCTGGGTAAGATTAATTTAGTTTTTCATTTTATATTTTATAGGTATGTTTGCATAAAATTCCATTTCAAAAATTTGCTGAATTTTGTATAATTTATGACTAACGGACATAGGTAAACTTTGCTAGATGGAGGAGTGAAAGATGCATATGGTACTAAATGTGGAAAAAATAACCTTTTTTTCAAAGTTGATGATTGGCAGAAACATTTATTTGGCCCTGCAGACATTTATGAAAAAGCTTGCTAATATAAATAAAATCGCAGGAGGCACTTTCATAACCTATGAGAGTGAAAATCCCTCATGGACATTTTGCATCACAGATTCTCCAAGTGGTTAGTTTGATTACTTAAAAAGAAATACTTGATAGTTGTAAAAAATATAACACATACATCAGCAGTAGCTCTGCATGCAAAATACTGTGTTCAGATCAAGTGAAAACAGAGACGGAAAAATAAAAGATAATTTAGGGAAGCGCAGCAGGAACAATTAAAGCTGTGCAAAGGAATTTAAAACATGCATAAAAAGAATGAGATAATTTATTGTAGATAGGAATTAATAGAAGGGAGCATCATAAAAATAAACAGAATAATTGGTGATATTAAAAAAATACATTGCAACCTGTTGTTTTGTGTATCTCATGAGGTCATAATGAGACGATATGGTCTCCTTGCTAAATGATATTGAGACCCAGACACAATTCAGTTAATCAGTATGTAAGTGTGATCTGTATGGTAAGAATGTCCAGCATTTTAGCATGAAATCTCAGGATTTATGCAGACAGCCCGGTATCAGACATGAGGAAATAAGTATTTTTTGTGGCTCTGGAAGGAAGCTTCTTCTGATGCCAGGTTATTCCTGACTGCCCACTTATTTTCTGAACTCTGCTGCCGTAGCCCAACACCATATCAAAGTCTTGGATACACAAGTGGTAGTCCCTGCTATATCTTCCAATACGTAGACGTCTATTGCCCTGGAGAAAACAGAGAAGGGATAGGGAGAATGTAGCATACTGGAATTTCTGTCACCAACTAAGCGTTACAGAGGTGACTGTAACATCTGCAGTTGTGTTCTTTTCAGAAATTTCCTTAAGTATAATTCCAAGTTTATCTTCTTCTGAATGAAAAATTCGAATTTATTTTTATGTAACAGACAATATTCTTCAACTAACCTGAACTTTCTGCATCTTTGATATGCATTTGTAGCCAGTCCTCTTTTATTTCCCTTCTTATGATGCCCCACTCCTGGCTATCTCATTTTCTCTACATTTCCTTGTCAGTTCCTAAGTACAGTTCCCTTTTTCCAGGTCTCTTTTTTTTCCTAGTTTTCATCAAGAATTTCCAGTTTCTTACTTAGAAGCATTGTCTCTCTCGGGTTTCTTTTTCTTTCTTGCTAGGCTATTTTGCATCCTTATTTTTCCCCTTTTACCTTAAACATTTTTTCCTCTATTGCTCTGTCTCTCTGTCCCCACAATTATTTTCTATGGTCACTCTCCTAGACTCTTATCCTTCCTTCCTCTTCATTTTTCCATTTGCTTTTTTTTTTTTTTCTCCACGGCACAGTTCTGTGGCTTTGTATATAGCAGCTACAACCTGTGTGAGGATGAGGGAAACAGATAATAGCAACTGACAGATGGTCTTTTTTTCTCTGATCTCTATCTGATAATGATGCTAACATAGCAACCAAATCTTAGAATTCTCGTAAAAGTTTATTAGAGCATCATTCTCCAAAGGCATGAAAATTAAGTTTTAACCAGGCTGAACTGGAAAGTAAAATTATAAATATTTCCAAATAACTCTTCAAACAAGAAAAGAAAAAATACTAATATTAAATAACTAACTCTAGCATTTGTTTTTGCCTGGGAAATGTTCAGGATAGAGAAAGAGGAGGCTACTAAGTGGCACAGATTTTGAACTAGTGGGTGAAGCTAGAGCTTAACAGATGTCCAGTGTTTGATGGGCCTCTAACATTCAAATTGCTCTTAGATTAGCCAACCCATCTTCAGTAATAAAGGACAATAATGATTCCGGCTTTCTTATTTATTCATTTTACACTGAGTCTGAAAGCCATAAAACACTGTGCTGATGGATGTAAATTGTCTCAGACAATTAGCTCCGATTGTACAAAAGCAAATTTGAAGTCTCTCCAGTTTAATAAGTAAGATCCCTTGGATTGCATTTCAAATATTAGTGTAGTAAACAAAAAAAAAAAAGGAAAAAAACACCTCTTACAGTGAGCAGACAGATGCATAACGTCCAGGATGTGACTGGAAAGCACTGTTAGAAATATAAATCCGCACAAACTAATACTACTGCTTGAATGCAAATTTGCTCATCCTTTCTGTATTATCAAGCAATAATCTTTTCTTAAAATTAGTAACCCTGTTATCCTGCTCTTAAAAGTATTTTTTGGTTTGCTTTCTAGGTCTAGACAGATCCATGATGTTTACAGTTCTTTCACTAAACAGTTGCTTGGTCTCCTCAACGATGGCAGAAAATCTCAACGATGGCAGAAAATCTCAACAATGGCAGAAAATCTCTCTGCAATGTCTGTGGCAGGTTTTTCAGTAAAAGAATCCTGAGCAAGACTTCTAACTCTGATCAGTCAGCAGAATCATTTAAACAAATTTAACAATTTTCCTTATATGGTGCCAAAGAACCACAGTTCAGTCTGCATACTTTCAAGCTGTACTGTAGATATTTCCCTGTCTATTTTTTTCAGTTTTAAGATTCCCTGGGAATGCACCATGGATTTGAACCAAAAGTTCAAGACCTAGCAAAGTGGACTAAACTTCTTAAGCATCACTGATTATTAATTTCATTCTTGCCTTCGTCTTATTGGTCCTGAGAGATTTGCAGTTGGAGAAGGATTGAGTCTTCATCATTCAAAAAGGAATTTGAAGGAAGTGTAGGAAGTCATGGCCTAATCAGTTTCAGATTTGGCATTCTTTACCCTTATGGGCATTAAAAAAATTGTGGGTGTATTTGTGTAGATGGTAATCATGACATATGCACAGCAAATCCAGGAAATCACACAAGCATCAAATTTATCACCCTTTTGCTGGACTTGTGCAGCAGGTACATCAAGTTCCCAGCATGTCAGGATGGTGACAGGTTTCCTGAACAATGCCATGGAAGCCTGTAGCACAAGCTCCTGTGTTACATATCCAGTTATAGAGGCTGAATAGATCCTCCTTGAATCAGGTCAGGGCTGGTTGTCCCACTTGACTCCTTTAGCTCTGAAGTTACAACAAATGACTTCTGTGAAGTTGACATCAAAGCTGAAACAGCGGTAAATGCTGAAACTGGATGATATCTTTGGAAAGTACCAGTTCCCAGTAACCTGATGGAAAAGTAGAGGGGATGTATAAATCACCAATTTACAGCAGTTCAGCTAGCTGTTATCTAGTACTCCAACTATGGGGGCTGTCCTTTCATGTAAGTGGTCCCAAAACAGTAAGCAAATTTTTCAGTATTGTGAGGGAGGAAAATAATATAAATGTGAGATGAAAATAAGTCATACGCTTACTGTAACACAAGAAATCAGTAAAAGAGAAGAAAAATCATCCCAGGGTTTCTTGTCACGAAGCTGACTTTTGATAACTAGGGTACACTTACTTCATTGGCTAAAGTGAGCTGCAAGGTATATCAATTAGTTATTACAAAAAGACAGCAGTACTTGAAGCAAAAGACCCAGTTCTCATTTAGCCTAAGGCCTTTTTCACTGCACTAAGAGTGTAAATGAACTCACATAGTGTGTGAAAACTGCATTTGCAGTTGTAAACCAGTAGAATGGGCTTTTATATATATGTCAATTGGTTTCGCTCTCTCTATTTCCTTCTTTCCAACACATCTGCTATTGAGATGAGAACGGTCCTGAAGAACACCCCCAGTATGTATTAACAGTCCCAGTGTGCTCTGTTTTTTCCACAATTGTTTCAGCTTCGAGTAAGGTCTAAAACAATAGCTGTCTAAAAGGAGGTCTCTCTTGAGTTTCATTCATAGAAGTCAAGATAATTAAATATCTGGTTTGCTTAGCTGGTGAAAACAGAGAACAATGTATATGGTTTTGTACAAACAAGTACAAGTTTTGTGTTTAGAAGATATACATGGCAACCCTTACTTTAGAACTATATTTCCTCGCCTTCAATCTACAACTTTCTTTGCTGATCAATCGCTTTCTTCATCCCTTCCCAGGAAACACTCTGATTACTCCAGCTATTCTCTTTAAGGTGTTATTAAGTGAGCATAAGATTACATATTTTTCATGTCTTGTGCAAAGTATTTTTGAAATCACAGAATTTAACACATTTATTAAAGCCAATATTATAGTTTAACAAATATGGATATCTATCAGCATATCTGCACAATCCATAGTGCGTACCAGTTGGTGTCAAAGTAGTAATTAAATACAGCGTAAAAGCAAATCAGGTCCTCCAAATGTTAATCTCATTATCACCTTCTCAGCACTGCTTGCCAGAAAGTTAACAGCCTTTAAAGCTCTGCTGCTCATCCAATCAGAATATTAAATTAATCAGTATAGCTTGACACAAATATTGCCAGTGGAGCTAATCCTTTCCTTTGTACATAGCAAAGGGGCAAATAAGCAGCTATCTATGGAACTCGATGCATTCCTATTAATATTTCAAATGTTCATCTCACTTTGGAATGTTTTATGACATAATGCGCAACGAAAAGTTTCTCAGAGACTGGAAAATGCATCTCATGTCTGGTTCCCAAGCTCCTTCCCTCGCCTGTGCTCCCCTAGCACTGGTCATAGCTTTCTCTCTGTTCTCTCTTTCTGTGCTGTTATATGATTTCCTGGCATTTTTTTAAATGTGCCAACAGTCTATGAAATCAGATATGATTAGATAGATGTACCCAGACAGGCTCCAGCATTCAACAGGCATCTGTTGTAGGGAGCTGTCTGACTCACAATCCTACATTGTTCCTTTAAATGTACTTCGGGTATCACAAGAGCTCTGTAGTTTGTTGGGATTTTTTTGCTATAAGCAGACAAATGTGTGAAAACAGTGGCTGAAAGAGTTCTCCTGTGTTGTAAATCTTGGCTAATGAAAGACATCATGTTCTCAGAGACTTGGATACTGTTCAACTCAGGCCTTTGCCCTGTCTTTGTTATGACAGTTACAGCTAAACCACGATCCTGTCAGAATTAATGATAGATAATAAAAAAATATTAAATGTACATAATTCCACTGTTCGTGTGGATGCTTCTATTTATAAATAATGCACACCTATAAAAAGCATGTTTGCAGCCTTCCAGAATTGCAGCTATGTGGGTGCATCCAGATGTGCATACGTGTGTGGATGTATGTATATACATCAGACTACACATACATGGCAAAACCTGTACAGATGTATGTCCATGGCTATAGAGCTACCTAAATTTTCCTGTATGTGCATATCTATATAAACACAGAATATACATACATGCATATACTCATGCTGCAAGAAGAACAAATATTCATTGCTCATTTTAATAATTCATCATAATAAATATTTATATAACATACACAATGATGTGTTGCGGTATAAATGTTTCAGTGGCATAAGCTGGGGCTGAATACATTATTTATGAGTGACAAAGCCACAAGTAAGTCATGCAGGTCAGCAATAAAATCCTACCAATGCACTCTCATATTGTCAAGAAAAGATAAGAACTATTTTTCCAATCCGTGGAACTGTTAAAAAAAATATTATTTCTGTTATTTTCCTGTATTAATGCCCCTCCTTCTGACCAGAAAGAATTCAAGATGACTGCAAAAACGTACATAAATCTAGACTGTTCCAGCTTTTGTATTTTGGTAAAATTAAACTCAGTTTTCATTCATTAACAGGGAGTAAAGGCAGCATTGAAACAAAGATGTCATTATACCTGAATTATCTATAACATTTTGAAAGCAGACCTGTGATCCTGATTAGAATGGAGGAAGAACACAGCCTAGTGAAGACCAAAATATAACACCATAATAGCAATATTTTCAAGACCCAGAGTTATGCATTTTTTATTTTTTTGTCAGGTATAAGTGCTGGAAAAGCTGCATATGAAACAATCTCTTCTTTGGTAGTAAGATATTCTATTTTCTTACTTAACAGACAGTTGTCTGAAGCTGTTCAGAGATGTGGAATATTCAAGCCAGTCTTATAGGAGATGGATTACTGGCAGGAAAAAGATGAGACAGTCAAAGGTAACTGATAAATTGAAGAAGCATGAGATGCATTTTATTTATAGTGTGGTTTAGCAATTTATCATATGACTATACAATTTATTTCATTGATATTGCTATTACTTGTACAGTAATGTGCATTTTTTGTAGGCTTTTACCTCTGTCTTTCCACTGCTTTGGGTACAAGATGCATTGTTTACGTCTGTAAGATATTATAAAAAATGCGCACAATGTATCTTTTCCTATATCATATAATGCCCCGATGATGACAAGAAATAACTGGTATTAATTTGAATAATTATGGGTAAAAAGGCATACTCATCAAAAAGTACTCAACCTAGACAAACAGGCAAGTACAGTTTTGAAAAATATGAGTATGTGTGGATAGTTTCCATATAGATCTTTTATTATGATGGCCCGCAAAAAAAAAGATTACTTTAGATTATTATAGTATGGTACTAAAGTTCCTCTGTGAATTATGTTTCTATACTTCTATACTTTCACACATGTATATACACACACACCCCTACTTTTTAATATTTTTATTTTTATTTCATGATCTTTTACATCTACAGTTTGGAAGAAGAAAAAAAGGAGGCACCAGGCAAAGTAATTATTTTCCTTTACATTAGCAAGTGACTGCTGATACCAATACCTTGAAACCCACTCCAATGTAATACCAGTATCTCTTCTTCCAAGCCCCTAAGCCTAACTGTGCATATTTTCATTAATTATAATTTGGAGGAGATGGAGAGTTTCTTTGAGGTGACAGACAAACAGCAGGATATCATGAATATGTATTGCATGTCTGAGAAAATAAATTAACAGAGGCCATCCACTCTGGTGACCCACTTAGGCTGTCATTGATGAGTGTGACAGGAAGGTTCTGTAAGAACTGAATTTGCATGACAGACTTTTCTCCTGATCGACTAATTTACCCTATGCATTTAGATAATTTTAAGCACTACACGGCAGTCAGATAATTAATCACCAAATCACCAATAGTGATGTTAAGGAACAAGCAATACATTATTACTGATTACCACTTAAAACTCCAGCTTGCCAGACTTCAGCTCAAAAATTGGTGTAACCTTACACTGAGTAATGAAATACATCATTTGATACGTTCATAAGGTTATGAGTTTAGGAAAAGATGTTGATATGCTAAAAATAACTGTGGTTTGTTGTTCTTTATGACAAATAAGCACAAGTGATGGAAATCCTCATAAAATTACTCTGTTGCTAAAAGGTATTAGGTTATTATATTAAAAAGAAGTTCCATTAAGCTTAACTGTCTAAAATTCCTCCAGTGAAAAAGTTTTTGTGCATGTACATACATCTGTATATGTATAAGCATATAAATATATGAACGAAACAACCTTTTCTGTGGTTCACATACCTTCGTACAACCGTACACGTTTTCAGCCAAATAACTCTAAGCATTACAAGATTATAAATCAATATTGAATTACAATAAAATGAGTATCTAAAAATATGATAACATTATAATGTGTGTTTATATGATGTAGCAGAAATTTATAGATAACATCTTCCTGTGTTGCAGATTTTTTTGTGATTCATATTAACATGATTCCATGTCTGTAACAACTTAGAAGAGTCTCTCAGTCACTTAGTGAGTTGAGTTTGGCTTTAATGGTACACTTTGAAGGCTAGATATATATGTCAAGTATTCTAACAAATGCATCAACAATGGCATGTAAAAAAAATGTAAAGTAAAAAAGGCCATCTGGTCTTGTTAACAACTCGAAAATGAAGAACATATATGTTGTTGTTTGGGGTTTTTTTTCCGAGTAGACATACAAGAAGCCATAGAATCATAGAATCATTTATATTGGAAATTACCTTTAAGATCATTGAATCCAACCATAAACCTAAAACTGACAAGTCCATCACTAAACTAAATCCTCTACTCTAGAAACTCCTCAGGTGTTTGCAGTTCTGTTAATCACATAGAGAATGCATACAAAGAGCCTATAAAACTTTGTTTTTAAAACTGACAGAAAACTTAGTGTTTGCATGTATTTGACTGATTTTGGACTACATGGTTTTAATGACAGCAGAAAGATCCAGCACAAAATTCCTTAACCCAAGAGGCCTCTGACTCTTACAGAAACTTAAGCTTCTTAGTTGGAGGATAACACGTTAATGCTTGAGATCTGCTCTCTTTAATCATCTATGCTTACTTGCAGTCAAAGATACAAGTCAGGTCTAGAAGGCTTATTTATCCTGAGGTTCACCTGTCAAATCATTTGTTTGTAGCTCCCTCACAAGCACAAGAACTCATCAGTCCATACATGTATCTTGGGTGCCTTTTGGAGTTATCCACCCATTGAGATGTAAAGGACAGGGAAAAACATGATTCATTTTGTATCTAAGCTAATTCTTTCTAAGTACAATTCATTAGTTTGCTTTCCCAAGCAACAGCTACTTCTGACTTTCTTTGGGATTTTTTTTTTTGATTTATTAAAGAGTATTGAGAGGTACAGAGCAAGTCCTAGGAAGCAAAAAATTTTTCAGCTAATGTTTTTTATAAATCCACCTTGACTCCTATCACTTAGGGAATTCTTGTAAGTTGATCTGTAGTTGTATCTTAAAGTCTTATTTTAGTTCCCAGCCAGCAGCACAGTTTAAATAACCAGAGAAGCTCAGCAAGAGGTGAGGCCATTCAAGTCATCAGCTGAAGTAGTCTGGAAACTTAGAAAATTACGTAAGGTTGGTTTGTTCAGAAATTCCGGAAGGACAGCTATTCCCAATGCACTCCACAGGCAACAAAACATTTCCCAGAAGTCTCTTAAAATCTATGTTTAATAAATAAATCAGTAGCTTTTTTTGTGCCACCAGCAGAGAATAGGAAAGGCCTAGGAAACTGAGCCAGACATTTCAGGTTCTCCACAGTATGAAGTCCACACCCTGAGCCACAGAGTCAAGCACACAAATGGTCATCATAGTAAGGTCGCAGGTCTTGTAGGAAATTCTCTACCTGTACCTACTTTTGGAAGTGGTTTACCTCAAAGTTTGTCAGCAAAGTAAAGCTATTTCTGTACTGCTACTGTCTGTAACTAATTTTCACATGTTTAGAGGAAGACTCCTTATTTTCTAAAACCCAAATTGTACCTATTGTCTTATCATTAAAGTCCAAAGACGCCTCATCTGAAGTTTAGATAAAAGCTGGTTTTCACACATAGCTATGAAGATCAGAGACTGCAAAACAGAAGCAGGTTTTCCAGACACTGTTAAAGTCCCAAATCATGTGATCCTTAGACCATTCTGACCAAATATATATTAGACCAAAACCAACCCATAATTCCATGTTTGAATAAGCTGAGGTTTATGACCTTGGAATATATTTGTTCACATGACTTATATTACTGTGACAACAACAAAAAGTATTTGAAACTGAGACATCTTGGAGAAAAAGTATTCAAGATTAATTTCAATGGAAAATGTGAAACCAGAAATATAATCACAGGCTCCTGGTGTTCCCCAGGGTTCAGTGCTGGGACCAGTCTTGTTTAACATCTTGAGTGCACCCTTAGCAAGTTTGCGGATGACACTAAGCTGGATGCAAGTGTGGATCTGCTTGAAGGAAGGGAGGCTCTGCAGAGGGATCTGGACAGGCTGGATCCATGGGCTGAGACCAACGGGATGAGGTTCAACAAGGCCAAGTGCAGAGTCCTCCATTTGGGACACAACAACCCCACGCAGCGTTACAGGCTTGGGGAGAAGTGGCTGGAGAGCTGCCTGGCAGAGAAGGACCTGGGGGTGTTGGTTGACAGCGGCTGAACATGAGCCAGCAGTGTGCCCAGGTGGCCAAGAGGGCCAATGGCATCTTGGCCTGTATCAGACACAGCGTGGCAGGCAGGAGCAGGGAGGTGATTGTGTCCCTGTGCTCAGCACTGGTGAGGCCGTACCTCGAGTGCTGGGTTCAGTTTTGGGCCCCTCACTACAGGAAGGACATTGAGGGGCTGGAATGTGTGCAGAGAAGGGCAACGAGGCTGGTGAGGGGCTGGAGAATAAGCCCTACAAGGAGCGGCTGAGGGGACTGGGGTTGTTTAGTTTGGAGAAGAGGATGCTGAGGGGAGACCTCATCACTGTCTACAACTGCCTGAAAGGAGGCTGTGACGGGGTGGGTGCTGGTCTCTTCTCACAAGTGACAGCGATAGGACGAGAGGAAATGGCCTCAAGTTGCGCCAGGGGAGGTTTAGACTGGACATTAGGAAGAATTTCTTTACTGAAAGAGTGGTCAGGGATTGGAACAGGCTGCCCAGGGAGGTGCTGGAGTCGTCATCCCTGGAGGTGTTTAAAAAATGGGTCGATGAGTTTCTTAGGGACATGGTTTAGTAGGGAGACAGGTGCGGTTGGACTCGGTGATCTCAGAGATCTCTTCCAACCTAGTGGTTCTATGATTCCATGATTCTATCATTCCTTGATATGTAAGCACTCCAAGCGAGCTGATGGCTTTTTTTTAAATATACACACAAGGTACCAACAAGTCTTTCCTGGGAGGGGATAATTCAGGATTCATGTCCCATAACTGAGTTTGTAAACACAGGCCTGTGCTTAACCTTGTGGTCTCTCCCTGGACCTTCACTGCTGGTACAGAGGCTTTACTTTTGTGATGCTCTTCACCCTATAGTATCACACAGAGTCATGTGTAGGCTCCAGAGCAGCGATGGCAAATTCAATTCCCCTCATACCAGGCAGAATAACATCAACTATTGTGGAGAGCATAATATGTATCCCAGCTCTACACTTTTTCCCCAGCAATAATACCATAGTAATTCTCTCTAAGTTGTCTCTTCAATATCTGCCAGTCTGTTAGTTGTAAGAAATGAGTTCCACATTTCCTGGAAAGCATGAAAGAAAAAGGAATTCCCTGAAAACCTTGTTTACTTAGATAAAATGCAGATATTGACATTCATTTGAGGTTTGGAATGCTAGCATAAATCCTCCTATTTTAGCAGCATTAGTAGGCAGAATGCTCATGTAATTCAAGAAATCTAGTATGTACAATTCACTAGGTTTCAAAGCGAGGAAATGGAATGTGAGTCATTTTTAGAGAAGAGTGGTTTGTGAATGGGGATATAAGAAAGAGCATGTAGCATGATATATAAAGTAAGAAAGTCCTTTCATCCTTTTTCTTTCTTTCTTTTTTTTCCTCTTTATATTACACCATGCCTTAAAGAAATAATCCATTCCTGGAAGGATATTAATTTTGACCAAACAATGCTATCTTTGTAGAACATACTTTTTATTATTTTGTTCAACCTTGAGGGTTGTCTGGATTTTCAAGACTCATCTAGAAGGAAAAGGGCCCAGGCCAGTAAACAACTTAATGAAACTCTTCCTGTAGCTACCTTGTCTGGGGAGAAAGGCCCTTTGTAACCGCCAGTTCTGATATTTAGGATTTAAAAAACCTCCACACACCACCCCAAAAAAATGGGTTGTTTTCTGCTCATCAATGGAAACAATATATTTTTTTAGGAAGAAAAGTAACTTTTCCATTTTTCAAATATTCCTGATGCGCAAACTGCAAATGAAAGGACTTATTTGCATGCTTAACTTAATCATGTGAATAGGTCTGTTCAGTATGTGCATGCATGTTTACAGAATGGAAGCCCAAAAGACCAGTCCTAGTCCCAGTGGAATTAGGAAAGGCTTTACCAATTATTTCAGTAGAAGCAGGATCATGACATTACATATGAATGAGAATTGATGGTTTAGAAACATGATTGTTTTGAGAGCGACTGTTTTGTACACTGTCAATTTGTCCGGCTCCCTAAGGTCTGTTACTGAGTCCCACAATTCCCTGTCTTCACTGAGAAAGACACATACTTACAAAAGCTGTGAAATTAGCCATTTAGTTTTGGAATCAAAGAATGATTTCAAACTTTTAAGCAGAAGAATTTTGCTTTATAATTGTTTAAAATGCTTAATAATAACTCAATGTTAAATAAGAACAGAACATGAAACAAAGTGAGATTAACTAATAGGTGACCACTGAAATGTTGTGAACTAGTAGACAAATACACAATCTGTGGGACAACTCCCTCCTCAAAGAATTATTAAATATTCAGTAAACAATGATACCTGAAGAACAATTTATGGGTGTAAGAAGAGGGACTATTTAATGAAATGCAGCTATCCATTTATTTGTACTCTTACTTTTTTCTTAAGAAAGAGTTGGAAATATAATTAATTTAAATCTATAGTGAGAAATACTCTAGTTGAACTTCCAGGTTTGCAAACACTCATCAATTCCTTCACTTACTTCATTCTCCAGCCTCCTTTTCCCTCTAATCCTGTTGGTCCCTTATATTTTTCCTCAAAGATAAAGAAACTGAAGCAAAGAATGACGACGTAATTGTACAATCACATTAAAATTGGGCCAAATTTTAAGACAAAAAATATGGACTCCAAACATTCTTTTTGCCATGGTAAGTCAGGTTGTTTTTCAGGAGATCATGGACTGCTTTTCCACCTAGGATTAGGTCACATCTTTGCATTTCAAGATCCATTCATTTGCTCCCTTAAGTCCTTTGCCATTAATGTTATCAGAGCAGTAACAAAGTGATAAGCTTGCTGATTGTGAATTCAGAGGAAATCACTCCTTTTCTTTTGAAAATATGAGATGGTTGAAGGGCTGTGAAGGTGATTAGGGAAAAGACTGAGGAACAACCTGTAAGCTTTTCTTAAGATGGCCTGTTAAGGGAAAATCTAACTGGGATTTCCTATCCTCATAAAATATGTAGTAGGTGTATTGTTAATGGACCATGGAGACACAAATGACTACTCTAGATGCAAAAGCAGCCATCAGCCTCCTACCACCCTTTGCTTCTCTAGGGAGTCACAGCAGGGAAATACATTGAATTATTCCTGACCTTCATGTAAGTCTTCACTTTGTTCCCCTCCTTTCCATTCTTCTACAGCTACAATAATTGAAGCTTCCACTTAGAAATTTCTGCTTCCTCATCTGGATTTTCCCTCTTCTACTTTTAAAGAAATCTCCTCTGTTCCTCCACCCCTGCAGTCCCTGTGTTCTCAGTCTCCTTTTCTTCAGCATCCTCCACCACCCATCCTGCTTGCTGTTCCTCTTCATGAGCCTGCAAGTAAATCCTCTCTCTTGGCAGCAGCCTTGGATTCCTCTCTCGACAGTCTCTCAGCATTTAGCAGCAAGGCACCGCCACCTGCAGAGAGCAGCTTTGACAGTGACAATATCACAGGAAACGGGAAACAGTAAAATGTGGCTGCTGAAGCAGCAGTAGCTATTTAGATTTTGTAGGTTTTTACTTTGGATTAGGAATCAGTACTTATACATATTCTTAAATCCATTCTTATTTAATACAAGGTAAAAGAAATTGTACCTTTCTGTTTAAACAGAATACGGTAGTGGAATGTTACTTGTGGTACAAGTTGAATTTTTTTCATATTAAAATTACAAAGTTAAGTCAAAGTCTGACCAGGCTATGAAAGTTTCAATGGACATTTACTTTGCCATCTGATCTGAACACGGGTTTATCACCTCCATGTGTGCTGCTGTCTAGTGCAAGTGACAGCACCTACCTGTGTCAGTCTGATTTAATATCTAAGCTTCTTCAGAGGCACTGAAAAATGATTCAAACAAGCTTACACTCTTGTTTTAGATGCTGCATTGCCACTGAAAATCTACATTAAGATATACCTAATGGTATGCTATTCTGTTGCTTGCAGAAGACAATAAGAAGCACTTGAGTTTGAAGACATTTTCTTCTGTCCTTTCGGGGACCATTGACAGCTACAGGAGCATTCAGCTTTGGAGCTTGAGAGTTTGTATTGATAAATTAAATGTGCTCTCTGGAACTGAAACCAACTGCCTGGTATGTCCTATTCATACTACGAAAGTTTCTTGGTCTTCAGAGGAACATGGTTGTATTCATGTCTGATGTTGAGAAGATCCCTGGCCAACACTTACTCCTGAACTGTACTCCAGCATCGTTTCTGAAAGTGTTTCCTGGGCCAAATCTGTACCAGAGCTGTTTTAAAAATAGAAGTTTAGACAATGGATTTGTAGTCTTGGAAGGGTCATTTGGCCATTTTTACTATATTTGATGCAGCCTTTTATCATTTAAGTGCTTGGAGCAAAATCTAGCTGTCTCAGAAGCATTTATTTCTAACTGATTTATTTCCTATTTGGTGATATAAGGCACTTCTCAAGACCAGCTTGTTCTGCTCTAACGTGCAGACAGCTCTGCATCTCCTTCTCCACCGTGGCTCCCCCCTACTAGCAATTCAGTTTTCACTCTGAGACAGCAAGCACATCCCCCGTCATCATCCTTCAAAGAATAATAACCACTCCCTCCCCTTCCATCTTGTACTTTTGCAGATCCAATGCATCACACATGCCAACTGCTACAGTCAGTGAGTTTGTTTAAGTGGGTGGACAACACAGTCTGTACTGTATACACCTCCTTTGCTATGTCACAGCCCAGACCTGGACTTGTGGCTTACTTTTCACCTGGATGTGGAAGTGTTTGATGAGGTGGCAGAAGAGAAGATATTACCAGTGATGGACAATTAATGGACAGGGTAGAGGTCAATGGCACCACTGAAGAAGCAGCCAACTGTGTCTCCTCTTTTCCAAACAGTGAGTGTCATAGTATGACAGCTGTGGAGGGAAAAGAAGAGGGCTTGTGAAGACTTAAACCACAAACTTCATCAATTAGGCTTATGGAAACTTTACAGCAGACTTTAACTAGGCACAAACAACTTGATATCTGACATTTTCATGGGACACCGGTTTTTGTCCAAATCTACAGCTTTCTTTCACTGGGTATGGATTGTTAAGGAATATTGCAAAATTTGCTGTAGTGAATTACTGCTCTAATTTAATTCAGTTTAAATTCATTTTAACCTGTATCTCACTTCTGAGATCTAAAGAATTACCAAGGTTAAAACCATTCTTCCTTTTATTGATCTTAAGCCTGACAGACAGATTCGTGAATAGAAACTGTAACATTTCAAAACTTAAACACATGTAACTACTTCTCTAGTGGAACAAACTAAGTTACTCCAGCAGACAAACTAGTCCTGTGTGTGTCTGAAAGATGATTTCAGCTCCCACAAAGGCCTCTGCAACTTCAGGATATGTGTAATTAGTGATGCAACTATCATTCAAAGAGAAAAGAAAATGTTTATAAAATAAAATTTTAAAATAAGTTAAAAATTAAGAAATTTTAAAACTTTCACCTGAGTATAGTGTTAAAAAGATGATGAGAAGAACACTTATTTCCAGTTCAAAACTGGCCTAGCAACACAGATACACATAATATTTGCACTGCTCTGTGGGAACTCTGCTGTGTGTTACTTGCACAATATTTTTCTCTCTCTCACTCTCCAGATAAGCCAAGGCTGAAGCAACATATAAATGCATACCTGGCAGGAGGCCAGGGCACAGTCATTAACTGTGTTCTGGAAAAAGAAGTGTCATGTAATGTCTGATCAAGAATTATACAACTGTTGAAGATAAGATCTTCCCCTTAAAAATCATGAAAAATGACTACAGAGTCCCAGAAGCTGGGTGACCTAACCTGTTCACCAGGGAAGAAACAAACCCCAGTCTGCAGTACTTATTGCCACTGCTCTATCGCGTAAGTCCTCTTGCCTCAACAGCTTATTGTGCTGCAGTTCAGTAGAGCAGCCCAGCTCACCCAAGCAGCTGTTTGACATGACACGTTCCTTTTACAGGTGCACCACTATAAATCAGCAGTTAAGATCACGGAGGTTGGAGGGTTAGTATCAGTACACAGCACAAGCAAAAACAGGCTCAAACAAGAGTAAAAACTTTAATAGTTTTTTTAAATTTATACTGAATGACAGATTTATGGAGAAGATTATAAACCATTCAAGGCAGGGACTATCCTTTTTTCTCCAATATTTCACGTACTGATACTGGAACCTGCGGAGTATGAATAATTATATACCTATAATAAGGAACATTTTTACTTTTAATAAAAACAACACTGCCAGCAAGGTATTAACATAGCTTTTGAGAAAGATGGTTCAACCACCCAAACTTCAGTAATGACAGAGCAGAAAAGGTTGGTTCCTAGAACTACACTGAACATATATCACAAAATCTACCATATCCAGTAAAGTACTGGCATATAACGATCATATTTTCTTTCACTTTTTCCCTTTCATATTCAATGTTTTAGGGCTTTTCATCTTAGAGTTTCACTGCTGTCTGTCTGTGTGTGTGTATGATACAGGGACTTTCCATATGCTCAGAATAACTGAAATAAACTCTTCAGCCATTTGAAATGTGGGTGTTAGTGTTTAAGGGAAAAAAAGAAGATGGAGGAGAAATGACAGATGTTTTTACTCTACAGTGTGCTCCCATCATTTTAATAAAGATTTTTTATATATAAATAGTACTTGCAAGTCTAAATATTTTTCATATGGCATTCAGCTGTAGCTTTGTTGTTTGTTTCAGAATGAAATACAGCTGGAAAAAAATATATGATACAGTATTAATATACATGTATATATGTCTCTATGGTTCTATAAAAGTATATGGTTCCATACAATGAAAATAAAACCTGAGTATAAATTAAATAACATTAAAATATTAGAAACTCAAACCATCTGAGTGTGTAAGCAACCATGTTTGCAAATATCTTTACAGACTCTATACGGTTCCAGCAGTCAGATTTGAGACACAAAAGTTAGATCCTATGTATTACATATCTAACCATAGTGTCGACCCCACTCAAGCCCCACATGATCAGATGTGCGTTTAAATGTGTATTCTGAAAATGATTCTTTTGTACAAGAAGACTGAATATAGTCACAAAAATTGGGGTAGATTCGCAGTTTACAGTTTACTGGCAATGTCATTTTTTTAGAGCTCTAAATATAAGATACATAAAAATGGGTCCAAATGCTAGAAAACTGATCTGTTTTGAACCAAGATTCACAGATATCAACAGCTCTTTTCTCACTTTATTAATTCCTTGAACTTTGTATCAAGGCTGAAGAAGATCTTGATTTAGCCGAGTCAATGGCCACAGACTCATGATTGTCTTTCTTCAGCACAACATTGAATTTTAAACACATATCAAAGGTATTTTCCTAAGTGAAACGTCACTTATTCCAACTATACATGGTGATATCATGATCATAACTCCCAGCAAGCAGGTGTGGACAGGAGTCATCTAGATCACTGAGAGGAGAGCGGTGGCCTAAAATGGAGAAGATAAGGTTTCATCTCCAACCTCCAAGTCTTGCTCTAAAAGGAAACTTCTCCACCTCTGGGCAAGTCACTAGGTGTTTCTTCACTACTACACGCATGCTAATATACTATGGGTAGGATTCATGTCTTTTTTGTGTGCCCTTAACCATTGGTTCTATCAAAACAGATAATCCATCTCTTTCCACCTTTCTATGGTGGAAATCCTCAGCACTTTGCCTTGCACCAGCGCTAGGAAATACGTCATTCACGGTGAGCTAAATAAGGAACTTGACCTGATGGAAAACTGACTGCTTTTCTTTGCTGGGCAAATTTTCACCGGGGTGATGTCTCTGATTTGTTTTCCCACACAACTGAGGCCAAGCAAAAAAGATTTGTTAGGAACATAGAGGCAGAAAAGGAGGAGGTCTGAAATACCTTTCAACCACATCCTCTGCTGAGAAAGTCAGCCCCCAGATTTTCAGCACAGTATGTTAGCTTTGGTGCAGCACGTGGCTAGATCTGTGTCTGGAACAAAAATTTAGATGCAGACACCTACATTGGTGTCTTTTCTCGTCATATTTCCAATTCCAATATTAGCATGGGAAGACCGAGCTCAGTTCTGCCTGTACCTGCTAATGCACCTACACATAGCTTCTGTGCATCTGTTCTTTGTCTGTTAACTTGGGAAAAACTGTATTACCTTATATGACAGGGAAATATATTCTGAGGGACAACATTTTCACAGCTTGTGAGGGTTTCAAGCACTGAGGCAAGACGCGTCAGTCAAGCATCTAATATAACCAAGCCAAAAAATATGCATATAGATACTAAATAGAAAATTATTAAGATGCTGAGAAGGGAATAGTTACATTTTAGTATCCTGTTCTACTCAAAGACTGTGCGTGTTTTAAAGCTGTTCATTTAGGCATTGGTCTTCATCTTATTTTCATATGGTGAACTGTTTTTAATCCTTCATCAGAGAATATTGTACAGTTATTGAATACATACATAGCCAGAATGGCTTAGGGAAATTGATCTTTCAACAGTTTTGTTTAGCAACATGATTTAACATGTGTTTATTTTAGACTTGCTGATGCAATGCATGGTGTGAAATAAAGACTGCAAAGGAATTCTAGTCTAAATAAATTCAATCACAAAGTAAAGAATACACACTATGACTATTTTTGCTCAGTTTGTGGACTCCTGCAACCAGTACACTGTTAATGGTTCTGATTAGTATTGAGAATGTTGAATGGACCTTTATTCTTCCTCCTTACAGCCTTTTTTAAAAAATATTTATTTAAATAATTTAATTTTACATGAGAGTTTATATATCAGGAACAACTTTGTTACTAAACCACCATATTCAATAATGGGATCAAATGTCATTTTTTTTTCATTTACAAATGTGATATTGTTTCTGTTTAGAAAGGAAAACACATTGATGTCATTATTGGAACCAGATTTCCCAAGTGTTTTTTAAATAAACCATATGAGAAGCTTTGATCTAGTTAGCTCACTGATATCACAGTTTCATGCATATGTCCTTCCCAATTCTACTGAAAGCCTATTACCATTTCAGATCATGTGTAGTACTGCTAATTTGGTTGCTAGAAGTTAAGGCTAATAATAAAGGGTTTGTAAGCTAAAAAAAAGATATCTAACATTAACTGGAATATTTTACACAAACTCATAAACCCAAAAGGAACGCTTTTCCTTCCCTATTTTTAACCTCTTTATAGAACTATTGTTTAATTTGCGTGAGTGGGGTCAGTGGAATTATCATCCTTTAAAAATTTCATCATTTTAAGTACTAGTTTTATTAATCTGTCCTACATTTCCAGCCCCTAAATTATTGGCTCTGGGCTGTGATTTTGTGGCGATCACCAGCTGACGTGCGTGTTACCTCTATGTACATGAAAGGCTGGTGCAACATTTAGCCTGGTGATTTATCATTTGCACACAATATCATGTCATGAAACACGCACCAACCTCCTGAAGAGAGTCAAAACAATATCTACTATAATAAAGTACGGTTCCAGTGGGCACCAAATTACATCTTAGATATTTTGTTACTTGTCCTTTATCAAACAAATGTAAAATTGTAGTGGGGATATGACAGACTCTATAATTCAGCTGTCTGCTGCTTTATCACAGCTCTCAGTAGGTCTCTAATGAATATTTCTGTATGCATGTTTCTGACTGATAATCAAAC
The DNA here is from genome assembly GCA_033558235.1 of Neomorphus geoffroyi. Lineage (NCBI taxonomy): Eukaryota > Metazoa > Chordata > Aves > Cuculiformes > Neomorphidae > Neomorphus > Neomorphus geoffroyi. The sequence continues at coordinate 1,493,266 of JAUMJM010000035.1, forward strand.
TAAGAACAAGTGCTAATTGGGTTTTCCAGTGCACAGAAAAGTGCCTATATTACATTGGCAGATATCCCAACCACTGTTAAATTAAAAGTACAAACATAACAGACTTTCTGTTACAATATTTTTTTCCAGCTCAAGTATTACTTTTTTTGAGTTTTAAATGTGTGTGGAGTACAAACAGAAACTTATGCATAAAGCTACTTAATGCCCTGAAGTAAAAAGACAGCAATAAAGAAGTATGTTGCACCCAATGAAGTATGTAAATCAGTGACTATGGGTCGGAGTCTATGCATATTTACACAAAAACAAACTGAAATGTCTTCAATAGAAATGGTGGAAATGGGATGAAGTCTTACGTTTTTATCAGTCTTAGAATGTAATAATGAGTAGTATTCGGGACCCAAATCTGCACACCATTCCTATTCAGAAAATTGTAATGACATTAAGGATTTAGATCTGACTTGCAGGCAAAACACGTCTCTTTGTTCAAGGTGTGCACAACACTGAAGCCAAAGGAAGTTACACCAACAGACAAACATTAGCACCAGTTAAGCATTTTCCCCATACATTATTTAAACAATACCCTTCCGCTTGCAGTGGAGAATTAGATGAGTGCACAAGAAAAATCCATCTTGTGTCATCTTATGTGTTACCATGAATAAGGTATCAGTATGCAAGAAGGCAAATGATGGTTACATAGCCAGGTAGGCTACTCCTCCTTAATCAGTGTGATAGATGTGGTTAAGACTTGTCTGGGATATCCAGTGGTATATATCAAAGAAGTAAAGGTTAGTCATATATATTTCGTATATGTTAGTCCAGAATCTAATCTCTGCTACACAAATTGCAACAAATTGTGTATGGCTTCAGTTGCTTTAACTTTATTATCTGCCAGTATAATGATTTACAACTCAACAGTTTTCCTTTACTAGAATCACTGATAAAAGATTTTTCAATTTAACACCATTACTTTTCAATTGTTTATGGAATCTAGTTTGGTCTGAATTAAAACATACATGAGAAAAAAAGTTAATCCAAGAGAGGATAAACAACAAGCAAGCTGACATAAACAATAGGACAGTGTTATGGTGAATGTATTTCATAGGTAAGTGTAAAGCAGCTTTTGGTAAGAAAAGGGTTGAACAAGTTATATATGCTTACAGTCCTAGATTACCTATACCCATCGACTGAAGACAGCTAAGTATCACAGAGCATAGCATTAGATAATGTTGTGCAGAGCACAGTTATACCAAAACAGGTAGACATGATGAAATATAACACATCACAACAGAAATCAATTACCATTGTGACTGAGTGTTTAACGTGAGTTAATTCTGGCTTCCAATAATTTTGATGCACTATCCACTTCCAATTGCAATTTTTTCATTTTGTGCAAAGAATATCCCGTACTTTACAGAGCCTTGTTCTTCCCTTTCCTAAAGCTTTTTGCATAACACCTAGACATCAAAGTGGGAAGAGTAGATAGTTACTAAAAGGGAGATATGCATAAATACTAGCAATATTAAAATAGCAAGAAGGTTCAATAAGAAAAGATAAGGTGTGGGAGCAGAGGGGATATAGTATCTTTTTACAGAGATACAATTTCCAGCGTCTTAGTGGAGCTTTGACAAAGTCACTCTCCCCATCTCACCAGCTTCCGTCTTGCTACACTCTCAGGGAGTCATTTTAACTGTGGTAGAGAGATGATGTCAGTTGTATGATTTGTGTGCGCGCTGCTGGCCCCTGTGAGCCTCAAAATGCTTAGTCTGTTTAAACCTAAATGAACCCGTGAACTTCTTCAAAGAGGGAACCAGAAATTTCTTATTGTATCATGCAATTCTGAACTAGGTGGAATTAATACACGAAGAAAATTAATCTAAAAAGCTGTTTTTCAGGGGTAAATCATGCCTCAAGCAAAAGGCAAGAAGAAATAGATACAAAATGAAGAATAAGTACTGTCTTTCAGTCAAAGCAGAACTGAACGTTTCATTTAGTTCTCAAAACCTTTTTTTTTCTCCTCCTGTGAATTATCTTTACTGGCCATGGCTGGAGGCAAGATATTGGATAAGGCTGAGTATTCATCTGGTAAATATGAGCATTCTTAATTTCACATGTTTGACTTCAGATAGAAATGTTTTCTTAGAAAGATTGGTTTCCAACCTTCCTAGACACAGATTAGGTTTAAAACATATTAACATCAGCAGGATGATGAAAGGAACAGGAGCTAAGAAATTTATTAAAGATGTTGTAGGTGGTGGAAATCTTGAATGTTCTTTCTACTTACATATTTGTAAATACATTTTTTATCTTAATACTGAGAGGTAGGGAAAGATCCTGCAGCTTTAGGCTATTACATGTGCTGAGACAATCAATATTTTGGAGTCCAGCCTCCAAGAGATGTACTTTGGCCAGAACTCCTCACATCTGCTTCATAAAAGTAGTTCTTGAAGAGCAGATATCTAATTATTGTCAAACCCACTGTGCAAACTTACAGTATCTGATCTTATGATTACAGACAGGTGTACTTAGAATACAGAAAAAGTTTCCAATTCAATTTGGCTGATGAGATAATCAGGACTGAATTTTTACGAAGGCCATGTATTCTGCAGCCTTGAACATTTTTGTCTGTCCAATTAATGGCTGTTGCTAGTTTCTTTGTAAACAAACCAAGAAGCCATATTGGAATTGAAAGTATGTTACTATTGTCTTCAGAAACAGCCAACTGGGATGAGAAAGTAAATAAGTCATTATATGGAACTGGTGGAAGGGTGTCCTGATAGGAAGTTGAAGAACTCCAAATCTAGTTTATCCTAAAAAAATGTAAGCCAGGCCTGATATCTAAGGTCCAGTCAAGAGTCTTCTAAGGTCCTGAAGGGAATCAACAATTTTACAAGCTCATAGAGAAAATAGAGTTTGACTGACACAGTTTTATTCTCCTCTAAAATTTTTTTCAGGGAAGAGTCGACCATAGATGATCTCATGGGATAATTACTTAAAGAAACTTTAATCAGTGTTGCACTCATATAATACCCACTTATTTGAAATAATGCTGTCACTATTTGAAACAGATGTAAAGAGTCAAAGGTGGATCTGGGATTTTAATCAAAAAAGATTCAAGTAAAACTAGTCTACCAAACAGTGAAATCACTGGAGCAGATATTAATTATAAAGATAATGCGATCTTCATATGTTTTGAACAGCTACACTGAAATTTGATATAAACTAATTCATTTGTATAAAATGCAAATAAAATACTCCTTATCCAATTAATGAATTTGTCCATCGTTATGGATCTAAGGACCACGATACACAGAGAAAAACACATTTCTTATAAATTAGTTATATCTTACTGGTATTATTTATTTGACACTAGCTTGTTGTGCTTGATATAATACACATGTGAGACAAGTCTTTTTACCTGCTCTGTCCATAAGATTTAACCATTGTTACTCAATCTAAACAATCTGTACATGTATGTATATCTGTAATGTAAAATAAATTGTCTATAAAACATATGGCTATCCTTTTCTTATGCAGCAAATTACGCTGTGTGCATGAAGCAAGTATAGCTAGCAAAATCTTATTGGAGAATGTTCTGAATTTTAAACCACAAAGAAGGGTTTTCATGTATTCATCCAAAGTATTCCCAACACCTGAAGGTCATCACCCAGTCCCACAGAGCAGATTACTACAATCACAGTGATCTCTCCATCCCCATGTTGTACGAGTAACCCAGACACTCCCACTCCCATTTCTGTTTTTCTTTCCTGCCTGAGATAAGCACGTGGCTGACAATTTAACTTTGCCGTTGTTAGGGCAGGATTTTACCGCAACCTGAGACGCCACTGCTTGAGGGTATCCAGGGAACAACAGATTGATTCATATCCCTATGTTTCTTTTAGAGAAAATAGGAATAGGTAAATAGTAGGTTCAGTCCACAATAGCGTAAGTTTTCTTCAACAAGTTTGGCGATTTCTCTCTCTCTTTAATAGGGATGTTTCTATCAAGCATGAAAATGGAAAAATGTCATTGGGGCTCACAAGAACTGAGAAAAGGGATAAAAAAACCAGAGAGAAAACAGAAAATGGGCATGCAGCAGAGTCCTGGGGCATTTTTTCTCTGAGGTTTATACTATCCAGTGTTGTCACTACTCTGTCTCACTGGTCCTTGCCTGCAGGATCAAAAAAACCACTCCCAAACCCGGCTGCTTTTGTTCAAGTGAAATTTTAGCAAAGCTGGGGTTCATCTTAACCTGAAGAAGGACTTAGGGAGCCTTGTTCCCCTCAAATCCCTTATGCAATACCTTGACTTTCAGTGGAGAGCTTGTGACTCAGTGAAATTGAACTGAAGAACAACACCAGTTGAAGAATGTACCAAGACCCTTGAATCAATCACACAGTATCACAGTATCGTAAGGTTGGAAAAGACCTTTGAGATCATCGAGTCCAACCTGTGACCCAACACCTACACCTACTCCTACTTGTCAACTACACCATGGCACTAAGTGCCTCATCCAAATTCTCTTTGAACACCTCCAGGGATGGTGACTCCACCACCTTCCCGGGCAGCGCATTCCAATGGCCAATCACCCTCTCAGTAAAGAACTTCTTCCTAATGTCAAGCCTAAACCTCCCCTGGCGAAGCTTGAGACCATGTCCTCTCTTTCTGTCACTGGTTGCCTGAGAGAAGAGACCAACCCCTGCTTGACTACAACCTCCTTTTACGTAGTTGTAGAGAGCTATAAGGTCTCCCCTGAGCCTCCTCTTCTCCAGACTAAACAATCCCAGCTCCCTCAGTCGCTCCTCATAGGGCTTGTGCTCCAGCCCCTTCACCATCCTCGTTGCTCTCCTCTGGACACACTCCAGCATCTCAACATCCTTCTTAAACTGAGGGGCCCAGAACTGGACACAGCACTCAAGGTGCAGCCTGACCAGTGCCGAGTATAAGGGGATGATGACCTCTCTTAGTCCTGCTGGCCACACTGTTCCTGATGCAGGCCAAGATACCATTGGCCTTCTTGGCCACTTGGGCACACTGCTGGCTCATGTTGAGTTTCCTGTCCACCAGCACTCCTTGCCTTCATGTTTCTCTTCTAATCATTTACTGTATCACAAGGACAGTGGATTTGGTTTGGTAAAACCAGAGCAGTTTCTTGTTTCCCTTAGGAACAAAACAATCCATTTTATTGCAGGCTACACAATCTCAGCCTCAATGCTTCTGTTAGTCAGTGAACTCGGCGTATTTGAAAGATTTTTCTAGGGTTTTCACAGTTTGTTACCAGGCAGTGGCACCTTCTCTATAGCTGGTTCATCCTACTCAAGCTGGCTTCCACAAACATGTGCCTTTTGATAACACAGTTGTAAAATTATCACATGTTGGTAGATATTCTCCTGACTTGTGAGAGGTGACAGCCTCTCATTAAAAAAAAAAAAATAGTGTTATGGCATAAATTTTAGGTTATAGAGAAAAAATTATTTCAGAAAATTATTTCAGGATATATATTCAAAAATAATAAAAATCTCTCAGCCAGGAGCATTCTACGACTTTAGAAACTGATTCCCAGTAAGGTAATCTCAACCCGCATGGCTTACAGGCAGCTCCTTTTAAGTCCTGGTTGTCACTACTGTTGAAAGTACTTCAAAGTTTAACACCATGAAATGAATTTAAATTCACCTCAACGTATCTTTGAAACAATAATCAGAGATGCATAAGTTGAAACTTAATACAGGTGATGTAATACATGATGTCATTATACAAGTGATAGGTAATATCAGGAAAACAGTTTATTTTTACGAATAATGCTTTAATTTATGGGCAAAACTGGCTTGTAGGGGATTTCTGCTAAAATGTATTCACAATTTCTTTGTGAAATTAGAATTTTATGTAGTCAACGTGACAGAGCATATAATATGTAAGGACATCTTCCATCTATAGTTAGATTATGCCATCTTTACCTTTATTGATTTGAACAAGAATGCTCAAGCAGCAAGAACAATACTTGGTACAGATAAGGCCAGTCAATAGGTCAAAGATAACTATATTAGATGCCTCAAAGAAGCATGGGAAAATGTTTTAAATATTAACAAGACACTGAAGTGGATCTGTATTCCTTCAGCAGAGATGGAGAAAGAGAGTTGAACTCTCCAATTGTATGATTGAGTGTAAACTACGCAGAGAGTCCCTGGAGGTTTTGCACTTAACCCTTTCTCTTAGTGAGAAAACTATGAACGTGCTTCTCTAGCGAGCAAACAAAGGGATCTTCATCCATCAGAACACCAGGGACTATAGGGGTTTTCAGGTTACAGTTTTAGAAATCTAAATTAGTATTTTAATCTCCTCAATCCCTCCAGCAGTCAGTGGGGAGAAAGAGTTGGGTTTGGTCTCTGGATTGGATTACTCCATAAAAGTATTTATATTTCTCCTTTGGCTAAGGAGGAAAATCAAGGTTAAAATAAGTATGAAGTCTACTAGGACATCAAAATAGGCAATTAAGTAGCATAACAAATACTCTGGTAAAAATTTCTATTGTGTGTATGTGTATATATATGTATGCTTTATAACAATTGTATGAAAACATCAGATCTACTCTCAGTATTGGCCAAATAAACTAAAAAAGTGTTAGAAATTATTAGGAGAGAAATAGCAAAACAGAGAAGAATTCTAGAGTATGGCTACATCTAAGTGTACTTTTGAACTACTGGTTCTTTAGACTCAAAATAAGTACAGAGTTTAACCAGAAAAGGTTCAGAAAAGGATGAAAAAAAGGAGAAAATTATGCACTGCTTTCTGTACAAGGAAAGACTAAATGGATTAAGAGCTATGAGGAAATGAAGTCAGACGTGTCTTTTACACTGTCAAACCCAACAGGTTTTAAAGACGCTTAAAAGTCTGTGATACCTTCAAGGGTGTGACTGTTTAGTCTATTTATGTTTCTTAGAAGGAATTCTGAGATACTTCTTTCTTTACAGTAATCAACTATATGTTTTAAACCATAGTAAAATAGCTTTAAAAATCTGCTGTAAACATACTTCCATTTAATTTAAAAATATTAAAAGTTATCAGCCAAATTCCCAGCTAGCATAACTAGCAGTTCTTTTTGATTTCATAAGTATGTGCACAATTAACACCCATGACAGTGAAGGAAAACATCTGAGGATGGCGTCATCTCATGTGATTTGATGTTGTTGTACTAATCAATGAATTCTTTGACCACATTACACCTTCTCTGTTTGTACTTAGCTCAAGACAACACAAAATACTTCAAAATGCTTCCAGTAACTGAGTTATAACAATATCTTACTCAAAGAGAGTTAAAAATAGTATATCCTGTGACCTCAGATTTGTTCAGAACTAGTACACAGACCCTTTCTATTACAAAGTCCATAAAAAACCCCTTTTATTAACATCCTGTAAACTGAACTAGACACAACTGAATATTTCGTTTTCTAAGCTCCAATGCTTTTTGCATCCCTATGGTAACGTTATAAATTTGTAATGGGGAAATTAATAATTTTCAAATTGGTTCTTTGAGTTCATTTTTGTCATCTCACTGGCAGAAATAAGTGGCTGAAAGAAGGAAAGATTGAAATGTGATTCTTGTTTGAGTGACTGGAGAACCACTGCTCTCTAAAACCTACAGGAGTGGATGCATTTCAGTAAGGAATTCAGAAGAAATTACACAGTATTCTGTATTGTATTTTCTTTCTGAGTTTCATAAACATTTTACCAATTCAAGGGAAAATGTAGTTTTATTTGTTCAAATCATTCATTTTCTATTGGTTCTTAAAGTAGGCAGAATCCTAATGTTCCAGCCTCATGTACGATCACCTCCCTAGGAAAACACCCAATGCAGTTTTCTAACAACACTTTTGATGATTTTATGGTACGATTCAGTGAAATTGCAATACTAAAACATTTATCTATTCATTTAGCAAAATATCTCCTTGTGATGAATTCGTTTCTATAATCTATTTCCTAATGTTCTGTGCACTCTTTTTAAAATTATAAAGGTCTTGTTTAAAATGTCTTAAAAACTATGAATTTTAGTGCTTTCTTGGAAAGTTATTAGGCTGAACAGAAGGAAAAGGGAAGTGTTTTCACCATTCAGGAGCTGCTGCCTTACAGTTTTTCTCTGTGTTTGACATACAGGCTCTAGACCTTTTTCGTTTTCCTATCTTATTCATTCAATAATAAGCTCACTTACAGTGTCCTCTGATGATGCAGAAAGATGCACTGAAGGTCCTTAAACACAAGGATAAATCAGTAAACAGATGAGGACAAGCCTTTGAAAAATGAATTAGGGCTTTTACATATCATCAGTGGCTGTAGCATACATCCTTGAACCATCTGAAAAGGAACGTAGGGGAATTCACCAAGCACTCGAGAGATGATGCTATCAATTGCTCATTTTTTTTTCAAGGTAATTTTCAACCTATCAGTTGACCCAAATATTAAAGCGAAACCTGACATCCTCTAGCACTGGCACCTAAAGAACATCCATGCTACCCGTGGTTATGTTACGTAAAAGATTATTGTAAGTAAATATCTTACCTATTCATTAACTTTGCTTTTGTCCTCAGTAATGATGACAGATATTTCCCCTGGCCAATAGCAAGTAGATTGTATTAGAAATAAATTGGAATTGAGGTGTACTCATTCAGGACAAGCAGAAATACTCTGTTAATGATGGTAGAGGCCAGAACTGCAGCAGTCAGATGACAGACTTCAGGTCAATCTCAGCCTCAGTCCAATCCTGGGTCTAGATTTTGCCTGAATGTGACAAATTTTGTCAATGAAATAAACAGTGAACTGTTGAAATATCTCACATGTGTGGTCCAAGTCTTTAGGAATAAAAGTGTTTAGCATTTAAATGCAGACTGCAATAGATTTCAGATGGTAACATCCCTTCCATCCAGTGAGTTCTCCATTTAGATCAGGAATTTGGTGCAAAAGATAAATACAGTGCATTTCATTTCCCATAACCAAATACAGACATTAGAATTGACTACAAGAGGTTGGTATAAATTATTACATTACTATGATTAATAATCTCATCATTTCCTTAAAATATTCCTCATGGTTTCTGGTACAATCTTGCAGTGTAGAACTATTGAAAGTTTTAGGTCCCTGAGGTACTGGGGTACTTCCACATGATTTGAACTTTCAAGGTGGTGAAAGTTTAATATCAGTGATAATCTTAGATATAAGAGGAAGAAATTTTGTCTCACCTTAGACCATCTGGTTCAGTTGAGAGAAGAATCAAATACTCTCAGGTGTGGGGTTTCTGTTAATGCACTTCTATACCTACTTATTTGATGAAGTGAAACTGATACAAGTCTGTGATAGCATTAAACATAACAACGTGAGATATAGGACTTGTGACTTCCTAACTATTCCTGCAGTGCTTATGAAGTACAAAAAGGGCTAGGAGAGGGGGACCATCTTTACTGCGTCCACCTTGAAAGCTAATACTTCTCACACCGCAGTTAAATGGACTGCAAATATACACAGGTGTGCAGCACATGAATAGGGTTGACTGAACTAGTGAAGGGTGTGATGGGAGTGTTGTATGCATGTTACTGTTAGCCCAAGCTAAGGAATGTCAACAATATACAAGATATTGCAGAGGCTGCAAGCTAATAAAGAGCTACAAGTGGCCTTGTACAAAAAAGCTGCCTTATCTTTTTTTTTCCTTGCTGCAGTGTCGTTATTCGCTTGCATATCATCTATACCAATTAACTACAAAATTATCTGTATCTATTGATAGAGGAAACAACTTCAGTGTCAAAGAGAGAGACTACTTCTCTGAGATTTTTTTTATGAGACTATTTTTAAATGAAAGAGCCCTTTTTCTTCGTACCCAGAAATACACACTGAAATGGATGAACAATCTTTTAAAAATTAGCAGTGTGACCCAGCCCAAAATAAGGATTAGCAAAATCAATCTCCTGTGTAACGATACGTGATTATACACATGAGTAGTGCCAAATGGAATACTTCTCATGTGCAAAGTTATTTGTCTGCTTAATTTTAAAGGTATCTTTTCATTTCAAATCTGACTTTAACCTATGCAGAAATCTCAAATTCTGTTCTGCCTGAAATTGCAGATGTGATGTAATTGGTACATGGAGAACTTCCTTCATGCCTTTAAGATTATTGCAAAGCAGGATTTCAAATTTTCATGCAAGATCGGACAATTTGTTGCCATTTTAAACAATACTTTTCAAAACAATTTATTCAAGTGTCTTTCAACATTTCACTGAAATACAGAGCAGGGAATGTTCTTTGGAGGTAAGGAAGGGGTTTCTGATTCAGTTTTTATCTAATCAAGACAACTGTATACAAAGTTACTCCCTAAGCTTTGCATTTTAGGATGATTTCTTTTCATCAGGAAGCTATTTTTGTTAAAATATTTTTATTCATCTTTTGATGACATAAGGGTCAAGTTCCCTACAAATAAATGCAAATACTCACTTCTCTTTAAAGGCTTTGCCACTCTACCTCCCTATTTTGACCTGTGTGTCCTTCAGAATATGAGAGCTGGTTATAAGATTAAGATGTCTGAAAGGAACCTGGAAGAACTGCATTTCTTCTTCTGTTTTGCGTCACTTCCTTTATTCTCTTTGAGTATCAGATCTTCACCTGAAAATCCCAAACAGCAGGTTTTCTCTCATTGTATCATCTCTATGATTTCTATTATTTTGGGTTTTTTTCTGCTGACCTGGGGTATAAACACTTTTTGGATTTATTTAGAAATGGAAAAAATCCCTCACAATAGTTTGAACAGTTGAGTAAAATAATCCATAAAAAGACAAAAATAAAGCTAGAAGGGATCATCTAACTCTGCATAATACCTCACTAATTTCAAATCACTGAAAATCTGCCAGCTTAAGTTACGCTTTTGACAGACTGAGCTGAATTCTAGACATACTTGAGAAGAGAGGCTGCTGTCTTGTCCTGTCATCCTTTAAAAATAACCTCTGCAGCAAAGGTTAAGCAAAGGAAAAGCTTTTTCTTTCTCACAGATAAACAACAAACCATCTAATGTAGTAGGGTAATAACCTGGTTTGATTTCATTTATTTGTTTAATAAATAAGGAGAATGTCGAGTAAGTCAACCAAATCTTTGCAGCACAAATGCTAAGCAGCAGCAGTTCATCAAGCCCCTTATCCACTGTTGAATTCAGCTTGAGGATTTTTTTTATTATTTTCTTAAAAATCATGAAGTTTAAAATAATATTACGGTAAACAAAAAAAAAAAAATGCCTTTATGTTGTCCTAAGACTGAATTCAAGTGTAGACACTATTAACAATTACAGATTAAGTTTTTGTTCAATTTTCCCACTCCACTGGGGGCATTAACCAACCAGATACACAACAGCTCATATTTCAATCTTAAATTTTAACTCGAGATAGGGGCCTCAAGACACTATTATAACATAAATAGCAAAATATATAGTAATTAGCAATGCTGCTGGAGTTTGTCTGCTTCAGATTTTCCTTTTCTTCTTTTTTTTTTTTCACATTTGTTGAAAGTCTGTTTTGTGGTCTTTCATTTGTGACAGATTGCTCTAACTTTGTGTGCCCAGATCCTGTTAACTTTGTTCATGTTTAGCCTACCCAAGCTCTTCTCTTATGAAAACAGATTTCCTTTGTTCTGAATAGTTGAAAATGCTCTATGTTTTGGATAGAAATCTCTGGTGGGATGCTTGGATCTTAAGGGAAAATGCTTTTGTCCTTTCAGCTGTGGAAAGACTAGTTTAAAGTCAGCACGAATGTAATCCACTCCTTTCCTTGCTTTCCTCTTGCTTCTTCTTTTTCAAAGAATTTCTGGCTTAGCTGATAAAGAATCTAAATGTATTTCCTTGTATTGTTTGATTAATAACTAATGACAGTCAACATCTTTCATTCAACATCAAACAATTTCAATTCACTCAATTTCTAGACCCTGTGGTTTTTATTTGGCTGCTGACAAAACAGGAGAACTTCCTCTGATGGCATCTCACCACTCCTGCTTGTCTATTCCTTCTCATCACTTTACAGAGCATTAATATTACACCTCACAGAACTACACTTTTGCAACTACTGTGGCCCCTGTGTGGTATCAATAAACCTCAAGCACACATCTGACAAGATTATCAGTGTTGTATTCTATGTTCAAAGAGTAGAATTCTTCAGGAAGTCTAATGTTGTGCAGAATGCTGTCAAGGTGTGGCCCATGATTGTTCCATGCTGGGAATTTAGACAAAGTTTGAGACTTCTCCTTGTTGCCTGCAACGATAGACTTAAGCTGGAGGTATGTGAACCTAGATGAAATCAAAGCGGTGGCTGACACCCCAGATCATCTGGAAATGAAAGTAATGAAAGCCCTTCAGAGAGTGCTTTGAGTCTTGCCTGTATGAGATTGGGAAGGGTGCTATGACTCCAGTCTTTAACACAGAGTAAAAATAATCTAAGTATAATATGTGGAATCAGATTTCACCAAAGACAATAGATTCAGTCCTAGATTAATTTTAACCTGTTTTGTTCAGAAATAGAACTTGTACAGTTCTGCAGGAAAGATTTCTCCAATTAAGAAGATAGCTACTGAGTTGAATTCATTCAGTTATGACTAAAGAATCTTGTAAGTTCTCCTGAGGACACAGTTTTGGTGTAAACTCTCTTCTGGGTTGAACATCCTGCTAAACATGCTTGAAGTAAGTACAAAATCTTAACTTCAAAAAGCTGAATGTAAGGGTTAATCAAGAGTAGGTAAATGGTGTCTTTGTAGGCATGATACTCCCCCCTTATATGTTGCGACTAACTTACAACTACCTGTGGATTTGGTGTCTAGGCTTTTTTGGTTTTTATTTTTTTTAAGAAGTGGAGAAAAGGTTTGAATTGGCTCTGATCCCATTGCCACCAGGCGACTGGAGCCTAGCCATCTGTCACAGCCGCTGCTCGCCATCACTGCCCCTCTAGTAGACAATGAACAAAGCACCCTGAAATAATTGGGGTTGAATTGCAACTTGGGGGGTAATGGCACCCTTTTAGTACCCAGCAGTCCCCATCTGCGCGCCAGCCCAGTCTTCCTCCCCAGGTGCCGGAGCGCCACGGCCCCACAGCCGTCTTCCCAGGTGGGCGGGATGGCCTCATCCGGGAAGCGTTAGGAAGGCCTAAGGGAAGCCATGTCCACATTGAAATTGAAAACCTCCTCAAACTCACTACAATATTCTAATACTGCTGCCAAGGCACACACACAACATCTGCCATTCAGTCCTTGTTTTTACGTTAAAAGAAAATGAAAAAAAAAACCAAAACAAAAACCTTGTAGTATTGAGCAGTCCCAGTCAGCATTTCTTTGGTAAATTACCTCTCAACAATATTTTAAATTGAATGATCTGGGCTTTTTTCCTTATCACAAGCACTACAGATGCCAAAAGCTTTGGTGCACAGAGCACATAATTCAGTCATTTAGAAGATGACTTTTCAGCAAGGTTTTCTTCAAAATTTAGGCACTTTAGGGGAGCAAAGACAAATCTTCATTTTTCTTGGCTGCAAGGTATTAGAAAGCTCAACCATTCTCTTGTGCTGTACATATAACCTTGATCCCAGAATATTTCATCCAGGTGTTTCTCCGTCCACTACAGGCTCTAGTATGCAGAGTATGAATGGCTGATTCACAAGTTTTCTGTTATTTGATAACATTTTGGGACTCGCTGCCTTCTTAAGTGGAAGTAACTCAGGTTTCCACAACAGGTGTACGAATGCAGTAAAATAAAGATCTACTCTTTAAATTTTATAGCCCTTTGAGCTTATCTAGAACATAATGTAGCAAACAGAAATAAGTCAGTTTACTCCAGATTGATTTGGCCTAAGGTCATATGGCAGTTTAGAGTTTATGGCAACATTTTGGGGCTAAATCTCTTTTCTCAATTCCTTCACCATCCTGTAAGAATTAAAATACTTATGGATGCCAGGAATAGGCCCGGTGATTCTGACTAGCCTAAAAGGGCTGATGACATCCTTCATAGAAAGTAACTTCTGTTTTAAAAAGTATTATTTAAAGTTGTAGTGATTTCTGATTCCAGGTAAGAGCTTCCAGACCAGGCTAGGCCAGCTGACCAGCCAGCCTGTCAGTCTGTCTCCAGTGCTGCAAGGCATTGGAGCCTCTGTTCTGCAAGGCTGCCTGCACATCTTCAGATTTTGTCATACTTTGATTTAGCATGATTTGGACACTACAAAGTCCTTTACTACTTTTTTCACCATTATTAATTAAAAAATAGCATTTCCAGTTTCATTATCTCACTTTTTACTCTTCTTTCCCTGAAACAGAAGCTCAATATGCTTTCTGATCCCTTTGCGAAAATAACCATTTCAAAGAATTTAACCCTTGTAATTTTTAGTATTATTAATAGGTTTATTATTGGGAAAATCTTTCTGAGCTAGTGTAAAACTGATGTACCAGCTCTTGTCTTGAGATGTGTGATATTTTTTTTGGTTTTGACAGAGTGGTGTGGAGTGATGTTGTACTAACACTAAGCAAATTGCTTCAAGGGCAACTTATAGCAGAGAACTGCAGTGTAATGGATTTCAATCCTTAACCACATATCAGCAAAAGTTCACCTGAAAAATTAATGAAACTGTGAGCTAAGTGGTGGGAATTGGTGAAATGAGAAACACATTACGCATGAGTTGTTAAGTAGCGGGAGATGCAGTTACTTTACTGTTGTAACTTAAATACAAGAAAAGACATTTAAGACTTGGTGGACAAGTAAAGAGAGTAAGTATTCCTAACAAAATAGAAAATTAGTCAAAATATTGCCTATGTGTTTCCTACAAAAAATAATGATCATGCAGAAAAACTAAGCATCAAAACACGTCCACATACATGCACAAGAAAGGCCTGAACCTGACATGAAGAGAATAACATTTTTTTTGGTTCTCTGTCTAGTCAGTTTTCTATGGACAATTTTAGATGTACAGTGGGTTTATATATTATAGATTTTTCTCAAAGAATTAGCTGCAAAGCAGCAGATTCTACAATAATTTAAGCATATTCTATTGCAGCAAACAAAATAATTTAGCAGGAAAATTACTCTGGAACTCTTGTTTCTAGTACTTATGCCAGCTTCACTTTGACCTTGATTATTTTATTAACCTGGTTTACAGCATGGTTTCAAAAGCAATGAACCTGACTGATTTGTGAAAACCAGCAGTGTCACTTCTCAGCAGATGAATGAATGCAATACGCAAATGCCTGCAGTGGCTTTCAAGGCTCGAAATTCTTGTGAAAACGGAGTTGAGATACATTCCTTAATTTTACTTAAGGAATATATTAAAACCAGATAAATGGAGGACATATGAAAAGGGAAGGGCAGAAGGATCCTGCCTCCTTTGTGAACGAGGCGCAGCCTCACATTCCAGCCAGTGTGCAAGCTGCAGATCCTGCGTGGGCATGTCTGCTCTTAAGCTGTGTGCATGGGACACACAGCCAGATACTTTTCCTGAAAGTTATAGGATAGACTTTAGATTTATGTGGCACAGAGTTTAATTGCCCAGCATTTCCCTAAGCTTAGAATTGTGTTTTCTAATACACCTCCCATGGATGACTTGTGAATAGAATGCTAGCAATAGAGGCAGTTATTCAAAGTTAAAAGCTTGGCTATTGTCCAGCATCTAAAAAGTGACAGATTGAGGAAGAACTCATTGTGGATTCCAAAGGTGTTACTCCAGATTTATACGAGTATAACTGAAAGCAGAAGGAAGTTGGTTGTCTATTTTGTCAAAGATAGAAGATGTTTCAGACAATGGGCTATAGATACCAGGCACAATACACCCATATGTTTTGCATCCTATTCATTGAATTTCTTCGTTTGGAAAACTTTGTAACTTTAAATGCAATCCTCACATATTGTGAGCGGAGCTTGGAATATCTAAAAAAAAAAAATCTGGGAAAGCTTTATATCAATTCACACATAAAAATCTGTCCAGAGATTGAGATAAGTAATCCACAGATACAGACAGAACTTCAACGTTATTTCTAGAGCAACTTTAATTGTCAAATAAAGCAGTCTCACTATTCTCTTTATATATATATATTCTATACACAAGATGAAACATATCTCTTTCAGCTGGAGTGACAACTTCATGCATCTTAACAAGTTGTCTCATAACAAAGGATGAATACCTTTGTCTTCATGCCAAGAAACCTTACTGTTAGGTTTGAGGTATATAACATTTTATAGCTGACAATATGCATTCTCTAAGAGTGAAGCACATCTTCTGTAAAGTCTTTGTGTCTTGATATACTGTACCTCTTGAATATCAGCTTTTTCAAGCACAATGTTGGGGTTTTGTGTTCCTTTCAATATTTCTTTTCTTTTAAAACATTTTACAATTTAGGAATTCAGGCTTTGACATTCTAAGAATGAGGGGGCACCCTGAAACACTTGAGTTACTGTATCTTTCTATCCTTGCTTACCACTACAGAAGCTACTATTTAGCTCATGATTTACTGAGGAACATGTTTCATAATGAAACCTGATGTTTCATTAACATATTGTTGCTTCTTCTGGATCATTATTAAATATGAACAATATCACTGTGTCTAACAGAGTCTTGCCATATCCTCGTAGCAAATACCTCCTGATTGATTACGAAGCATCATTACATTTCTCTTTTATATCTTCAGAAGCTACACAGCTCATTTTCATGTCAGTTACACGGATTTCTCTGGAACTGTCACAAAAAAAAAAAAAAAAAACAAAAAGGAACCAAAAGACCAGACTGACTCAGGTGTTTGCCATACACAGCCTTGCCTGCCAGGGGCTTGTGAAACTTCTGGGTGCTAGCCAAAGAAAATGGTTAGGAATAGGAACAGGCAACTGTGTTGGATTAACTATGAGCATCAGTGTCCAGAAACAATTTCTTACAAGCACTATCCTCAAGAATTGCTAAGGTAAATTTCTAAGAGCTACTCAAGTATTTAGCAATGCAAGTTGTATTAAAGTCAGTAGAACCTTTAATCTTGATAAACACAGAACATTTGTAACATCTTTGTCATTTGAATGCTGAACGGATTGAACTCTGTCAAAATATTTTCCTCCCTGAGACATCTCTTTTACTACTGGTAAATGTCAAAATGGCAATATTCTTTCTTTATAAAACAATTGTAAACTTGACTTCCTCAAGAAAGTTTCTTCTGCTGTGATCACACAGCTTTGAAGAACCGTGTGTAAAGTATCTTTAAGGTACTCAGCTTCTGTAACTGAAGTCACTTGGTCTGTTCAGCCTGGAGAAGAGGAGATTGAGGGGGGACCTCACAGCAGTTTACTGCTTCCTCACAAAGGGAGGAAGAGGAACAGGTGCTGATCTCTTCTCTCTGGCGACCAAGGGAATAGCAGGAAGATGTACCAGGGGAGCTTTAGGTTGGATATTAGGAAGAGGTTCTTCACTCAGAGAATTGTGAAGCACTGGAACAGCTCCCCAGGGAAGCAGTCACAGTGCCAAGGGTGACAATATTCAAGAAGCATTTGGGCAATGCACTCAGAGACATGGTGTGAATGTTGAGGTTGTCTGGTGCACAGGTAGGAGTAGGACTCGATGACCCTTGTGGGTCACTTCCAGCTCAGGTTATTCTGTGAGTCTGTGATTCTGTGGTTCTGTAACTTGTAAATCTGTTCCACCTGCAGTAAAAAAAAATCCTTGTCTAGAAAACACAGATGTGAAAATTGTAAAAGTTGCCTTCAGAACTAAACAAAACCTTATAATTTTTCTACCCAGCAGTAAAAAGAGCTAAGCTGATCCTGACCTGAGAGTAAGGAAGGGATATAGGGAAAGGGCTATATTAAGTGAGGCCCCAGGCACAGGTAATAAATCCTTCAGTCAGGTTTATTGTTCTCGTTGAAGTGGTGACCGTAGTGTGGGGTGTGAAGACTTTCAACCCTGGGATTCAGCAGCACTGTGGTTTGCTAACAGTATCCACCACCTGCTGCAATTTGACTTTTGGCTCAGTGATAGCTGCAAAAGTCAAGCCAGTTAAGAAAAGCGAGGGAAAGCATACTTTTCTTCTGATTGAAAGGCAGCTAAAAGACAAGCAGAGGCATTCATCGCTATTAAAGAGAAAAAATTGTCTTTATATCATGAAGTGATATAATTATAGACTTTTGACTGATACAGACTCCTGCTCTTGAGTTTCCACTGCACCCTGCAAAGGTGCTTGAGCAGTCATGGTTTGACCCCTAACACTTAATACTGCTATAGATACACATCCAGTTGAAAAAAACCTCTGCCTGGGCAATGTCCATTTAGGGGTTTCAGAATATGAGTGTTTGGTTGATAGGAACCTTTACCTAAGCTCCCTGTACAATTAGTGAGAGTTTCTAAAAGCAGAGCTCAGCTAGTTCACTGAAGAAACGCTGAGAAAAACATTAATATCTGGGCCCCACCTTGCCCTGGGATTAGTGGGGTTACAACAGTTAACTGAAGTTTTACAGTTCTAAAATTTGAACTCAGGAGGGAAAAGTAATGTTTAAGTAGTTAAATCACTCTTCTTCTAGCTCTTTTTTAAGCTCTTCAGACTGACTCCTGAAGTCTGTCTGTGTTTTGTCATGTAGTATTTACACTGTAAAATAAATGGGGACTGTTTAACATTCCCTTCTAAAAATGTGTGTGCATGTTCAGCTCCATTAACAATAGGGGTGTATACAGGGCAGGAGAGACCCTGACCCCAGGAAATTATTGCCTAGCTGCTCTAATGGCAATTGCTTATCTCTTATTTAAATAATCAAGTTAAACACCAAACAAATCTTCTAAACTCTGTTTTTTGTTAAGCTCAAAGAAATCGTGTGGAGAATGAAACCCAAATCCTGAACAGGAATGATTACAAAATATCCCCCAAACCCTCCTTCAATATCCTGCTGGCAAGCTATATAACCTTTCCAAAAAAGATTAATAGTTTAAAAAACAGCAAGCCAATTATAAACATGAGATGTCCCTATCCTCCAAATGCGAACTGAAAGGCTAGATTGCTATCTATGTAAGATTGGGAAATTTAAATTATTATTTATTGCGGGCAAGAAATTCATTTAGAATAAAAGCACTTCCATTTTGAAACAGCAGGATGAAATTGGAATTTGTCTATTAATTAAACCACCAGAGTTTCATAGAAAAGATTTCACTGTCTTCTTAGTTTTGACCTTCTAGCAACTAAACTGATTTTATGTGCATCTGGGTGACTGTCTATTATACCAGAGCACTACTGTACCATCAGATCTCATTGACTAGTGAATACAGACCATTCCCTATCATACAATAGCTCAAGACACCACAAATAATATAATAAAAGTATTTCATATTACAGGGCTTCTAAGACCAATAAAACAGTTAAGAAGAACTAACAGTATCAATAAAGTCAGACGTTAGTACAGGTTTCCTTTTTATTAAAAAAGACATTGTATAAAATCAGTATATACAGTAACCATGTGCTGTAATCAGTATTTCAAATTACTATAAAGTTCTTGCAGTGGGGTAATTTGGGCTTTGAATGTGATCTGAATAGGGTGAGTTGACATCAGCTTACGTTCTGATGGTCAAAGAGATGTGATGGTATCTCCTTTACAAAGAATTAAGTAACGCTCCAATGTTTATGTGACCATCTGAAAGAATGGGAATAAACACTTTTAATTCTTCACATTCTAGAGACTTTTTTCATTCAATGAAATAAAACCTGTCTATTGTTATTTTATAATGAGATTGTTAATACATTTTGAAAATAGAAAGACAATTTTGCAATCCAGACTGGAAAAACACAATACATAAGAGGAAGGATTTTTTACTGACTGTCATACCATCTTTGATCTCCAAAGTTCCTGATCTGTTTCTTGATTCTGTTATAGATGTCTTCTGTGTACAGCCAAAATCAGAAAGCTTTTTAGCTGTCTAATTGCTATTTGTTCAGTGCTCAGGAGAATCAATGGAAGGAAGCAGCACGTAGAATTTTGGCTTTGGTGTTTAACTTTAGGGTTAAGACATACAGCTACAGAAGAAATACTACTCTATTTTTTCCTAATGTTCAGGATCTAAGACATCACATTGCTGCAGCAGACAACTAACTTACCAGAGAAAAAACAAATGAAGACTTAGAGGTAAGGTGTATTTAAACAAGAAGTAGATGTCAGAATGAAAGACCCACACAGGTCAATCTGCTGTGCTAATTATCCACTACAGTGGGACTGAAACAACTCACAAAAGTCCCAGACAGTAATCCATGTAGCCTGGTGTCCGTAGTGAATCCATACCGTACAACCCTAGAAGTGCTGTGCACCTCAATTTGTTACCTTTATGCATCTACATCCATGTGGCAACCCTGGATATGAAGGCATCCACCACTCCCTCAGAGCTATGTGTGGCCCAGAATTCACCTTTTGGGCCTGAGACTATGGCTAACATCACTGGCTACTGGTAGGAAAATTTCCTGCATCACATCCTATCACACCAGTACAGAAAGCAGACGACCTTGATTTCCTGCTCCTTCTGGTCTGCAGAAAAAGAAATTTAGGTGAGTTTTACATAAAAACAGTACTAACTGATAAGGGATATTCCCAACAGGAGTGCATTAGAGCTATACATATATATATGTCAAAGAGTGGAAGTAAGATAGGACAGAAGCTAAAATTACATCCTAATAGAAGGAGGAAGAAGACTGGGAGCTCTTGACGTGACCTGTGCATATATTACAAGCCTGGAACTGCTCTATACAAGCCAAAATCCTTCTCATCTAATCTTCTTCTGCTTCTGTTACTCACACTTGTAGTTGTAGAACTCTTCTAACCGTGGCCTGCTTTGCAAGAGGATGATAATTCTAATGTCTTCCTTTCCTCTTAGACACTCAATGGAGACAGTCAGATACCTCAACTCCACAGCTCAGGTTACTTATGCCAATCTAATGGGCATGTGGTCTAAAACTAATAAAGAATTGGGAAACTATGTGTAAAGAGGAAGAAAAGAGTTTTTCATATGTTGTTTTAATAACAAGTGTATGAATTTTGCTGCAATCTGGGTGAATGGGGCAGAAGGAAAGACAGGTACTCTGAAATTATTAATTTTCTAAAAAAAAGTGGTCCATAAATCAGGAAAAGGAGCGGAAGAAGATGAAAATAAGATGTTCAGGTTTTGTCATACATGTTGTAATTTCAGTCAAAGGTGAGATACTTGTGAGAAAATACGGAGGAGCCAGGAAGAACAGGTGGTTGCTAAGAAATATATGAGAATCTTCGTAAATATCATGAGTAAGACCTCACTTGTCTGGAAGGAACCTGTATAAACAAAAGGGTAAGCCTGTATCACCTGAGGAGTAGTAGAGACAGAGAGAAGAGAGGGAAGGTGATTCCATAAACGTGATATTAAGTAGGAAAAATTGAAAGGGTACTCACTCCACAAAGCGCTACTTAAGAGGAGATGGAGACTGAGGTCAGGAGAGAGGCTGAAGATAATCATAACGGAAATGACTGTTTTACAGGTAGGTAATAGGGAACTTTTTACTTTTAGAAAAGTAAATTAAATAGAGTAGACAGATTGGAATTGAGGCTGGAGGTGAAAAAGGAAGTAGTCAGAAAGCATCATGTTGTGTCCTCCTGTCCTAGGGCAGATAGAGCCCGTTCAGAGTGAAGATGCAGAGAGGGACAGGGCACAGGGATAGATAGGTGAGGTGTGGTGACCAAAAAGAGCCCAACAAGATACAGGTAGGGGAGGAACAATGAATAGATAAAGGAAGTGGTTGATAGTGTGTCAGGATTAAGACCTGAGAACTGAGAAAAAAGGAGTAGGGCTTGAACTGAGGCATTTCAGAATGGCACAGATAGTCTGTGCACGAACCGGTCAGTTTTACTGCCAGCAAGATCTTAGACTGAAAAAAGGAAAACTGGAAGTTGTAAAGAGCCTTATAAAAGAGCTGCGAGAGGACATCAACGAAAATTGAAACCTACTCTGAATGACAGAAGAGATGAAATTATAAAAGTTACATTCATAAACAGCATTAAAGTTTAGGAATTTTCTCCAGAGCATTCAGCAGATTCAGAGCAGGAATGGGCAATTCCTGCAGAGCTAAGGAAGAGAGCAAGGCAATGAATAGTAAGGTGGATCAAAAAGCCCATATGGTCAGGTGAAGACTGAGGAACAGCTCTGGACAGCAGCATCTCAGGAGCTGGAGTTTTGGGCAGGCAGGAGTTAAGTTTAAAAGAGATTAAAGTCAGAATGATTGACAGACTAAAACTCAAGTTTAGCAAGTGAATAGAGAGGCAGAGCAGGAGAGCACCAGAATTAGAACTGGACAAGGGAAACTACAAAGAAAGAAATGGATTACACCAGAAACAAAGTCTTCATATGGAGTAGGAGTTGGGCAACCTGAAAAGTTTATGTACTTGCAGGGAGATAAATTTTGTAAAATACGGTTAACTTTAGGAATTCCATTTAAACTGAGCAGTTCTGTAGTACATGGATTTCCTCACCTGCCTGCATGCTTCTCAGACTTCCCAGAAAGCTTTTTTCCTTTTTGGAGAGCTGTGATAACTGCCTCCCCAGATACTCTTAATGTATTTAATCACCCTGTAGTGCCTTTCATCTAACTTAGCACTGTGTACATTTGAAAACCTGTCACTAATGGGCCAGTTCGAAAGGATGCTGTAGTGCACAAAAATTAGTTCTCCTGTCCTTTGGCTGTTCAACAAGAAAAAATATTTTGGGGCATTATGCAATGAATTTAAATGGTATAGTCGAGACAGCTTTGTAAACATAGGACTTTGTAAACAGAGAGACTGGAGGGAATCAAATGTAACCAAAAGCAATAGAAACCATTCTGCCAACCTACTAAATCATTTTTACTGGCTGTTGCCCATCATGCTGTTGGACTAATGTGCAGGCTTGTCTTTGTGTTTTATGTGTTCATTAGAAACTCCGGTTCAAAATGCAGCCTGTCACTACTACATCTTCCATTCCCTGTGACGGCTTTTAAAGGTGCTTCTGGTTATAGTACTTGGATTGTATATATATAAGGGGGAGCTTTTGCAAAGGCAAATTCCTGTGCTGTCATCCAAGCAATCAAAACATTCCTTGGTTTTGGAGTGGTGCTGGGGAGGAGGCGAGGGGAGAGAAGAAGGGGAGGTGTTTGGAGAAACAGTGGTTGCCACTCACAGCTGTGGCCACTGCCTTCCTGTCCCTTCCCAGCTGCCCCTCAACTGTGTGTAAAAATCAAGTGTTCAAGGTAAGGCAACGCACCGAAAGAATGTGGACCCAGCCCGAGTGCTAATGCGTGTCCCGGCCATCAGATCTCCTCGCTCTGCTGGCTGCACATAACCCCTGGAGCTCTTGCAGGGAGTGGTGGGATACCAAGTACTGGTGCCACACCACCAGGGATGACAAATTAAACACTAATGTGTTTACTAGGGGCTTAGTTGCTGGGCAGGAGTGGCAGATAGTGTAACCCCTCTGCTCTGTGACCTTTGCTTCTTTTACTAGGGGTGGGTGCAGAGAGGTTAAAAAACAAATACCCTGCCTTTGATCAGCAGTGTGACTCTGTGCTCCAACCCAGCCACCTGAAAAAGAAAGAAAACTGTTGGAGCTTCCCTCTCCATGACAATACACTGAATGTTTCTGAAGCACAGGCATTATTTTTTAAATGGGATTCAGATCCTTTGCCAATAGCATCCTCTTCGTGCTGTATGATTTTATGTCTTTCAAAGATCAGTTTATCTGAAGCCAGAGTAGATTTTTTCTCTGAAAATAAGCAAGAATTATGTATTTATTAGCAATTTCTCTAACTGAAATACTCTCCTACAAGCATCAGCTTCTCCCTCACTAAGCAAAGCAAATAAGCTATTAATTCTCTGTTTTTCCTCAGGGTATGTGCACTAACAGCAGTTGTAGAAGCTCATCAAGCTGCTGTTTGTTCCTAACTGAACCAGAATCTCCCATGAATGCTTCATTATAATTTTCATCCAAAAAGGAAAAAAAAAGGGTCAGTTCCAGGAGAGTTTATACTCCTTCAAATGACAATGTTAGAATCCTCCTGATGCAGGCTTGTTCAGGTCTCAGTTCCACTCTTCTTCAGCATAATCTTTCTGAAGTCTGATACCAAAGGTTGTAGAGATGAAGACCAGGTAACTAGCTCAGAGCCTGATGTTCCCACTCCAGGTTTTAGAGCACTATAGTAAAGGTTTTAGAGCACTATAGTGAAGTGTGCCAAAGACCTCAGCTAGAACAACAAATTGCTTCCCACATGAAGACAGGTCTTCGTTACCCAGAACAGATCAATTGCACTCAGTGTGACTGATGAAGACGAGGTGAAAGCAGAAAAAACAGAATGAGTCTAGCTCAATATTTTATTTTTGGTAATGAAAGTGATCTATAGCTGTTTAACTAGTAATTCCAAGAACTTCAACACAGAAGACAGGGTAAAAAATGTTGGTTACAACATTGTTTATGTAGCCAGATTTCAAGATGAAACTAGCTGCATGTAGTTCCCAAAACATTGACATTTCATCATCTTTTATTTATGGAATTCATTAAAATGTGAGACACTAATATACCACGCACTAAAAAGAAATCCTATAAACTATTCTCCTCCGTATCATGAAACACATCAACCATACGGTAGTAGACAGTTTGGAGGAACACCTCATATTGCAGTCATGAGCTCCTTCATCCCTTGTGGATGTTGAGTGTACCTTGACAATTTTTTTTCAGAGGAGGCCCATTTGTTTCAGTGGCACATCAGGGCAGGCCAAGTAGAGCTGCACGTAAGTGGCAGAGAGAGAATTCACCACCTGCATTTTGGCTGTTACATTTTAGATGTAGTATTTATTTTTATAAGCCCCTGGGGGAATAACTCTCCCAGATGCACAGTATCTGCATAATCATCCAATTTTAGAGAGATTAAATATTCATATCAGGCTTCTTGAGTTGTGGTAATGTCCCTCTGGGGTTCTGAGGCTCCAGGAAGAGTTTTGCCACAGCATAATGATCGGTGTCTGTTGTTCAGACTGTCAGGGTTAGTTTCTCCCCATCACAACCTGCTTAAAGGTAAGATTTCCTTGCAAACCCTTGAGAATGGTCATAGAAACACATAATCTCAGAATTACCCGAATTGGGAGGGACCGAAAAGGATCATCGAGTCCAACTCCTATCCCTACATAGGACACTGCCAACATTCACACCATGTGACTGAGGGCATTGTCCAAATACTTCCTGAATGCTGACAGACTCGGTGTCTTGACTGCTTCCCTGGGGAGTTGTTCCAGTGCTCCACCACCTCCTGGGTGAAGAACACCCAAGTTTTAACTCCCCCAGCACATCTTCCTGCCATTACCTCTAGTCCTATCATAAGTTGCAAGAAAAATAGATTAACACCTGTTTCACCTCCTTGCCTTGTGAGAAGGCAGTAAACAGCTATAGGATCCCTTCTCAGTCTCCTCTTCTCCAGGCTGAACAGACCAAGTGACTTCAGCTATTCCTCATATGACTTCCCCTCTAGACCCTTCAACAGCTTTGTGGCCTCCTCTGGACACTCAGCAATAGTTTTATGTCCTTTTTATACTGTGGCACCCCAAATTACACACAGTACTTGAGGTGGGGTCACACCGGGACTGGTATTTTATAAGCCCTAGTATAGTGAGGGAGGGTGTTATGAATTCCATAATATAAGTTAGTCTGAGGATGACCAGACCTGCTTTAAGTCTTTTGGTACACTTGTATGCTGAGATTTATTATCTGCCTGTTTAGTTTAGGCCCACATAACTAACTCAGATTACACTGAGGTGAATAACAGGTCAAGATCATGGATATTATTAAACTACCTAGAAATACTTATGGAAGGATTGGGAAGATTTTGCTAAGAAAATTTACTCTTTCTTTAATGAAAAGAGAAAAAAACCCCATGTTTATCCTAATTTTAATGCCTAAAAGTTCATTGGATCATTTAATCAATAACATTACATATAGAATCACAGAATGATAGAATGGTTTGTTTTGGAAACAACCCTTAAAGGTCATCTAGTCCAACCGCCCTGTGGTAAGCAGGGACATCTTCAGCTAGATAAGGTTGCTCAGAGCCCTGTCCAAGCTAACCTTGAATGTTTCCAGG
This sequence comes from Neomorphus geoffroyi, assembly GCA_033558235.1. Lineage (NCBI taxonomy): Eukaryota > Metazoa > Chordata > Aves > Cuculiformes > Neomorphidae > Neomorphus > Neomorphus geoffroyi. The sequence goes on from JAUMJM010000035.1 coordinate 1,519,378, forward strand.
GATGAGACTACTGGCACCTCTCTGGGCAACCTGTTCCAGTGTTTCACCACCCTCATCATAAAAAATTTCTTCCATATATCTCAATTGAATTTACTCTCTTTTATTTTAAAACTATCATCCTTTGCAAAAAGCCCTACTAAAAAGCCTGTGCCCGTCTTTCATATAAGTCCTCTTCTAATATTGAAATACCACGTCAAGGTCTCCTTGGAGTCTTCTCTTCTCCAGACTAAACATTGCCCTGGCTTTCCTGTGGTTAACAACTTTCTTTAAAATTCTCAGGGCCCAGACAGCAACATGCTTTTATGAAACTGCGAAAGCAGATCTTGCTGAAAAACTACCGTCATCTTTCTTTGCAATTGTGGCTACAACCCATTTACTGTGCTGGCTTCTCAAAATCCAAACATTTTACAGGGCGTGCATGCTATTTTTCCATTCATCATCACTATTGGCAACAACAGGCCCCATCTTGCTGGCATCTAAAGGATGGGAAGTACCTCTCCAAGTTCACATCCTTGAAAGGTAGGTGTGTACATCAGAGCTAATTGTCTACAGTGTCTCTACAGATAATAAAGAGAAGGTGTTATTATTCAGAAAAATATCTTTTGCCTTAAAACAGGTATCTAAAATAAGTAAGAGAAATTCTTCACCAAATGTGTTTTCCTCCTATTATATTTGAAGATATCCTAGCTGACTCTTTCAGATACAGTCATCTGCATTATAAACATTTATAATTAGGTCAAATGAACTGCATTTTATATGTTATGTGCTATTTTTTCCAAAAATCTGAATGATTTAGAATCCGCCTTTTTTTCTTTCTGAATTTAATGCAGAGAAGAAGAGAGGGAAAAGCATCCCATAGTGGCCAATTTATAGGGTAAATAATCTTGGCTGTATATGGAAAAGCATCACATCCAAATTGATATTCAGACATTCAAGTTTTATAAGCTTCATCTAAAGAGAATACCTCTATCACTCAAATGTCTGCATATTGAGGATATTTCATTGTTTCAAAAGAGGATTATTAGCACTATAGAATAAGTTTACTGACTTCTAAAATGACATTTAAAATTAGTTAATCATATACATTGCAATGCAAGGAAAAGGTTCACATGGAAATGGCTCTGAATAGTCAACAAATTATTCAAATAAATGGTTGGGTATCACTGAAATATCGGTATATGTGCGCATTCAGTAAAACAGTTTTTGCAGCTATTAGAAAATGCTGCAATGTCTCAGACTTGGATGCCTAAAATTAATCAACTAATTCATGTCTGAAATTAAAACACTTTTTTAAAAAAATGCTGACTATACTCAAATACAAAAGCTTTTATGTACACTTCTGAAAATCAAGCCAATTATTTAGGTTACTGTGTAGGGGTCCTTGGCTAACAAATTTGGGGAAATTGTGAAAAAATGCCATGCTAAATTTTAGACATGAAGTAGAAACTTGCAATATTGTGTAATTGTCTTTGCAAAATACAGAAAGTTATGATGCAAAATAAGAAAATGCTGGTTTGTTTTTATATAGGTTTTCACTAAATCCACATGAGTTGCTGTTTGGCTTTGCCAATTCAACACAAAAGGAAACCAGCAGATGGAAGCAATGAAAAGCAGAACATTTTCTGTGCTTTTTGGCACCTGATGCAATTTACTGACTTTCCAAATATATAATATACATTACCACACTTTCCTTCTATGCTGAAGGATCTTGGATGGACTGTCTTTCATTTCAGGACAAGGAGGGAAGAATTAAAAAAATGAAGTGGACAACTGAAAATAGCGCATGCTTATTCTATTTCTACAAGTCAAAATCAGATGTTTCAGCTCCTATACTTTACATGTAATTAAATTTAGTATAATTACAAACTACTAAGATAACCACTTAGCTCTGACTATGCAGAGGCAAAATCTCCTTTGGGAGAAACTAACTTAATTCCACTGAAGTGAAAGTTCCTAGTCCACAGTTCCTAGTCCATTAGTTTGCATGGCAGACCCTTTTTCTGCTAAACAGTTCATATAGTTTGATCTCCATATGATTATTTAATTTTTTTATTAACATGAGTCAGTAAGACAGCCAGATGCAGTGTGTATATATTTGAAAATAATTTGGTGAAATCTGTTTTTTGAAGAAATCTACTTAGAGATTTCTAAAATAAAAACAAAGGAGCTTTTACAACATATATAAGTATTTAATATCTGAGAGATCATCAGATATGAATCAGCCTGGTTGCAATGTGCCCCATGAAACTGTAGATTTTAACAGTAAATTAAGTGAGAAATAGAGAAAGAAGAGAAACAGAAAGTTTACTCTGAAATTTTTAAGGGCAGCAGGCTAGTGGAACATAAGATAGACTATTTCAATATTATACTCTATTTTCAGTCTAAGTGTAATTAAAATCTTCAACGTCAGTGCTCAGTTATGGCATCTATATTTTACTGGTAGCAAGTAAAACTGTTCAGGAGGAGTTTAACAAATGTTTGAAGTTTATTTGAAATTCATTACCACATTTCCACCAGCTGGGACGTAGCCACGTCTGCTTTCAGTCTCACACCAAATGCACATTACATTGCTCTGACTTTTATATGGGAAGCTGAATTTATAATAATTTTGAACATATCAAAGATTGGAAAGTATTCAAACCACAATGGCAGCGAGATGATGCCATTGGTTGCATTCAAAGCTGAGTGAGAGAAACTGAGCAATGGGTTTATTATGCTCTGAATCTGTGTTAGCATCACAGTATCACAGTATCATAAGGTTGGAAAAGACCTTTGAGATCATCGAGTCCAACATGCTCTAGTGTACCTCATTTCTACAAAAGCTTTGTGATCACTGTCCCTAACCACTATCCGGTCTTCCTTCACCCAAGCTAAAACAAGCTACATATTACAACCCTGTTTATTTTTAGAAAGACTCAGAGTCTTCTTTATTGTGTTTTTGTTTTCTTTTTACTTTCCACGCTCCAACCTACACTGTCAACACCCTAAGACAATTTAGCCTGTCCATACAAGGATAGTGTATTTTAATGTAATTTATACATGTACTCATTTTTTTCAAGTGACTTGTATGTAGTCAGATCTTGAAAAAGTAAACCAACTTTGTCTTCTTGATCCATACTAAATTCCATAAACACAACAGAAAACAGAATGACAGCAAAACCTCAAAAAAATTGTTTTTTCTGAAAATGGATAAGGTCCAATATATTTTTTTAATTTACAGAATGTCTGGAGACTTCTTCAATATTATACTCAAGAGTGACGCATTTCAAAGTCTTCAGAAGAAGTTCACCCCTGATAATTTCCTTGAAGGAAGCTTTGGTGGCAGTGGTGATGATGGTGTCATTGTAACCAGGACGCTGTACCTTTTAGGAAAAAAATGTCTTTATGAAGTAGAGCTTACAAAAAGCTACAGAAACAGAACTGTCCTCCTAGCAAATCCAAAGGATTGTGCATCTATACAGTGTTATGTTTTCATGGATTTTACAGACAATGGATATGGGAATAGATCTGGCAGTAGGAGGGAACAGTCATCATGCAAAACATTATGCACTTCACAGAAAGAAAACGTTCATGGTGATCCAGACTCATCTTTCCCAAGTCCTTTTATAACTCTTTCAAATCTCCTGTCTTCCCACAAACTTTACATGATCTCAACTTATTTCCTTCCTAGACCTCTCTCATCAAGATCATTCAAATCTCCTGTGTTCCCTCCCTATCTCAGTATCTTTTCTCTTACTGTCCCTGTCCTGTTGCCCATGACTGTTAATACTGCAAGACACAACTGCTTCTTCAACATTGCCTGATTTGGGGAATGATAAATTGGTCCCTCTAGGTATATTTCTACAACATTTTTTCTCTCCCTACTTCTTTCCCTGAAAGTTATTCAGGGAATGTTTTTAATGTTAAGCAGCACATTAAAAACATTTTTTAGCAAATTAATCTAATAATTGATAGTTTGTCTTTGCAAAGGGTTGAAAAAAGATATTTCCCCAGAGTATATTGAAAAGGAAATTTTGAAAATTATAGAATCATGGAATCATAGAATCAGAAGGTTGGAAGAGACCTCTGAGACCACTGAGTCCAACCGTGCCTGTCTCCCTACTAAACCATGTCCCTAAGAAACTCATCCACCCGTTTTTTAAACACCTCCAGGTATGGCGACTCCACCACCTCCCTGGGCAGCCTGTTCCAATCCCCACCCACCCTTTCAGTAAAGAAATTCTTCCTAATGTCCAGTCTAAACCTCCCCTGGTGCAACTTGAGGCCATTTCCTTTCATCCTATCGCTTTCACTTGTGAGAAGAGACCAGCACCCACCCCATCACAACCTCCTTTCAGGCAGCTGTAGACAGTGATGAGGTCTCCCCTCAGCCTCCTCTTCTCCAAACTAAACAACCCCAGCTCCCTCAGCTGCTCCTCATAGGGCTCATTCTCCAGCCCCCTCCCCAGCCTTGTTGCCCTTCTCTGGACGCGCTCCAGCACCTCAATGTCCGTCCTGTAGTGAGGGGCCCAAAACTGAACCCAGCACTCGAGGTGCGGCCTCACCAGTGCTGAGTACAGGGACACAATCACCTCGCTGCTCCTGCTGGCCACGCTGTGTCTGATACAGGCCAAGATGCCATTTGGCCCTCTTGGCCACCTGGGCCACTGCTGGCTCATGTTCAGCCGCTGTCAACCAACACCCCCAGGTCCTTCTCTGCCAGGCAGCTCTCCAGCCACTCCTCCCCAAGCCTGTAACGCTGCATGGGGTTGTTGTGTCCCAAATGCAGGACTCTGCACTTGGCCTTGTTGAACCTCATCCCGTTGGTCTCAGCCCATCGGTCCAGCCTGTCCAGGTCCCTCTGCAGAGCCTCCCTTCGAGGCTTCATATTATGAAAATATTTTTCCATTTTGGAAACAAAATTTTCCTGGAAAATTGATTTGCTATATTTAGTAGTGAGGCAACATAAGTAATTTATGCAGAATCTGTTTTATTTTGGGGTAGCTGGCAAGTGTGGCAGGCCTGAGTGGCTGAAAACTTTCTAATAGTCTCAAAAGCTGTCCCAGATATTCTCTATCACAGCATCAAGGATGTATTGACATTACAATATGCATCTGGACTGCTTAAAAGGAAAGTATAAGAAAACAAACACATAGAAAATTGTCTTATGCCTCAACAAGAATAACGAGGCACATCGTGTGGTATGTCCCAGAGGTGGCTGTTGGGAGAACTATGACTGAATTTACAAGCACTGGGCCTATAACAAAACAATGGTAGTGATTTATTTTAATTATGGGTATGAATGTGTTTCATTTATTCTTTTGGTGGCTTCAGTCTCGTATTGGTCACTAGGGCCATAAGATGTGCAGTATGGCTTATAATACACAGTGTTCTTTGTTTCTTTTGGAGTAATCAGAAGGTTGCTCATACAATGTATTGTGCAAAAAGGTACAGCAATCCTGTTACTTTACCAAAAGCTGAGGTGAGTGTTGTTTAAAATACGTTGTGTTTTGTAGTGCTGTGTTACTATGATTCAACAGGAGCGATATGCGATGTGTGCTCTCTGCCATCTCAGCTGATATGCTGCTGTATCTCTTGACACCATGAGAGTACAACATGCAGAAAATTATCCAGACCATTTACTTTAGAGACCTAAGTCAGATGCAGCAACACTTGAAACATGGTTTCTTCACCTCAGTAGGGCTACTGAAATCGTCTAAATTTAATGACTAGGTTCCAAACCCAGAAAACTTTATGGTAGCAGCTGTAAAGGCAATTTGGTCTTTTTCTGAAGTGGTTATTAAAAATCAACTCCAGGAAACTGTATTGTTGCTCTTCTCTTGGGATCAAGAAATTCTCCATTGAAAAGATTTTCCTCTAGAACTACTTGTTACTGGTTTTACAGTGTGTCCCCACTGCGGATTGCACAACATGGCACTCTGGGGTGTGTTTCTGGTTATGAGTCCTTGGAGTATTCATACTTTTTCATTGCAAAGAAAACAGATGTACTTAAGTGAAATTAAGGTATGCCACGTGCTGGCTGAGCAACTCAACACCAGGCACCAGACCCATGGTCCGTCTTGCTTATTAATGGAATCATTTGTGTTAGAAAAGACCTTTAAGGTCATCAAGTCCAAGTGGCTTTCTCTTGCTGTTTCTAACTGCGTGTCGCAGACAGTGTGATAGTCACTACCTTAACTGACAGTGAGAGTGCATTTCGTCTAAAACAAGAGGCTAAGAGTAGCTGTTTAACTACAATAATTACAGCTGGGTTTTGCCACTCTTAAGGAACTGAACGTAAAGGATAACACAAATGTCCAAGAGAAACTTGCCTTCTCAAAAAAAATTAGTTACACTACAGTGGACCACTACACAGAAGGAGAACATTTGTTCTTGCCAATCTCCTAAAACAGTGAGCGAATGATGATGCTGAACATGAAATCCTGCTTTGAGGTAGTCCTCTTCCTTGAGGTCCCTGATGGGGAGTCTCCTGAATGAGTGGAATAGTCTCACAGGGTTTCTCTTAACTCCTGGCTGGCCAAGAGAAAGAAGTTGATCTTTCAAAGCCATGTGTTTGTGCACAAAATTTGTGCAAGAAAATTTAGTGCTTTGACTGCATCACTGCTGTTTCCTTGTTTTAGCTTGGCAACTCTGTCTTCAAGCCTGTAGAGTGGATGGTCTAAGTGCTGCAAAGTAATAACTTTGTTTATACATCTAAGGGATTTGCAAAAAATCTTTCTCTTTAATTTGAAGAAAAAAATTACTGTTGAATATATTCAGAAGGTTTAGCTGCTTGTTACTGTTGTTACCCTATCTAAAGTCACAAATGTTAAGTCACAACTCAGAGAGACAGATCCACAAAAAGGTTAGAAAATCTTGGTAATCTGCTCAGTACTCTATAGTGATTCAGATTCTGTGTGTCTATTACTGTATATTACCATTTTAATTGCTGTACGTGAGACTATATAATATATTCAGTAAGGCATGATGCAGAATAATGAAACATTTCATTACAGAAGCATAAGCCTCTTCATTATATTGTCATGGGAATAGATTTGTTCTATTATAATTGTTTTTATATTTACAAAAAAAATCTCAAATATATTAAGCTTTAGTACACTAATTAGATTGTACTTTACAGTACCTGTATGTGTGATTTTCTTTCTGTTCACAGCTGGCAGATGGTGCAGAGCATATAGTTCTGCTATTAAGAGCTGAGGAATTTTAAAGAGGTGAGCACAATGTGTCTCCTATTTGTTGCCTTTTCAATGTCTGCAACATTGTCCTGTCTTCTTTTTTTTTCTTTTTTTTTTTAACTTTGTTTAACTTAATCTTTTTTTTTAATTTATTTAGCTGCTTTTGCCTTTTGGGTCCACTGTACTACTTCCAGTAAGTCAGCAATAACTCCCTTAATCATTGCATTAAGTTTAGTGTGCTTGAACACAGTAAGTTTCCGTTCATGTTTGGTTTCATTAGCTTCACTGGATTGTAGGCATATATGAGGTCCAGCACAAAAAAAATGAGACTGTACCTGTACCTCTTTTTATTTAACAAATTAAGAAAATCCACTACAATCACCTTCAAAATAGTTCTCTTCTGAGTTGACACACAGCTGTATACGGTGCTGTCCATGTTCAAAGCAATTCCACAGGTCATTTTCCTAAAGGCTGTTGAGGGTCTCTGTTGATTTTGTACATCTTCTACCAACAAAGAATGGGTTCCTTTAAGGATGAATTTGATCTTTGGGATCGCTTTACCATAAGCCTCAGCCATTAACTGAAAAGATTCCCTTGTGGATTTCTTCAGTTTCACAAGAAACATGATGTTAACTTGCTGTTCACTCCTATACAATGACATTTTCCAACTGAGGGTAAGAACACATCTATATTTGAACAAACATCCGCTCTTATTGAGTTAAGCAATTGACTTGAGCTTTGTCTCACTGTGACAGGTTACATGTTCTGTAACTGTCTCTTTTTCTCTCCCTTACTTTTAGTTCCCGAACTATAGGGCTAGTCTTGGAGGTTTTGTGTCATACCTTGTATATTGTAAAATGTTCCTTTCAATAAGCTTATGGACACATAAAAACCCACAACAAAGCATTCATAAACTGTTAGCTGTTTACTCAATAGTGTCTGATCAAACACATTTTTATATATAAACACTTTTTATATAATAAAGTTATAGTCTCAGGATTCAACCACTTAACAGAAAGCAACAAATACACTGGTCATTTTTACTGTAGAATACCACAAAATAACTTGTATCCCAAAAGTAACTCTTAAACATATACGAAAGTGGTGGTTTTGGTGAGTCTCAAATTTGAACAAAATATAAGGGATATACGTTCCAAGATACAATTTTCTATGTGTGAGAGATGATTATCAGATAACTAGAATATACTGCTTTTCCACAAATGAAGTAAAATAACAATGCAATTGAAAATATAAGGCCTCTGAAGTTTCATAGATACTCATTACAAAATGTGTACCAATGTAAGTGTGCGAGTGCAATACTCCAAGAATTTTCTGAGAATTAATTCCAACTTGGGAAAATTATCATATTCAATGTCCTACACCTGGGTTGGGGCAATCCATGGTTTCAATACAGGTTAGAGGATGATGTGATTGAGAGAAGCCCCATGCAGAAGTGCTTGTGGGTGCTGATTGATGAGAAGCTTGACATGAGCCAGCAAAGTGTTCTCGCAGCCCAGAAGGCCAACTGTGTCCTGGGCTGCATCAAAAGAAGTGTGGCCAGCAGGTCGAGAGAGGTGGTTCTGCCCCTCCACTCCCATGAGACCCTATCTGGAGTATTTTGTCCAGTTCTGGAATCCAGAACATAAGAAGGATATGGAACTGTTAGAACAGGCCCAAAGGAGGGACGAAGAGCTGATCAGAGGGCTGGAGCACCTCTGCTATGAGGACAGGCTAAGAGAGTAGGGGGTTGTTCAGCCTGGAGAAGGCTCTGAGGAGCCCTCATAGTGACCTTCCAGTACCTGAAAGGGGCTGCAGGAAAGCTGGGGAAGGACTTTTTACAAGGTCATGCAATGGGAGGTGTCTCTGCCCACAGCAGTGGTGTTGGAACTAGATGATCTTTAAGGACACTTCCGACTCAAACCATTCTATGATTCTATAATAAAAATTATGATCTCTTATTAAGTATTACTGGTAAACATGTTACCTAACAAATCCCTTACAATTATTAACAAAACTGAATACATGTACAGTATCTCATACTTGGAAAAGCAAGGATAATAAATGGCAGATTTTACATTTTTAGCCTGAAGAATTTTGTGTATGTCTTGATTAGATTATTATCATGAAAAATTACCTCCTGAGGCTGATAGCTCTGCCTACTGATGGTCTTAATGAACACCAGAATGCAGAAAAACAATATGTTTGTAGTCTACTAAGTACTAGTTCCTAAATTCTGTAAGAATAGACCAACTCCAAGATAAAATGGCTAAGACTAGGAGATTCAAGGTGGTATTTTTAATGGTAGGAGCTTAAGTTAAATACTTGAGTGAATGAGTAATCTCAACAAGACAGATCTGGGTACTTATTTTAAATATTCTGGCATTCAGTCAATGTAAAGAAAAAGATGGCTTCAGAAATGGGTCCAAAGTCTTTTACCTCAGCCATGCAGAGACCCCCAGTACCTCTGTGGGGTGACAGCTGCAGTAGGTGAGCTCATGCACTTCAGACATCTTGGAAATGCTGAAGTTTAAAATGAAAACCCTACCTCGACTCAGGCATCTGCCATTTCTGAGTATCGTACCCTAGGTAGCAAGAATGAATGAACGATTCTTATCCACCTAAGCATTCATTGTGATTGGGAAGTATGATCCTGATGCAATAATAATTGATCCAATGCACAAGACTTAAATATAAAAACTTCAGATCCAGTGCCGTCTTCCTTGCAGAACAGAGAGAACACCCCCCACAATACAGTCTGCAAATTACCTGAGATTTGCAAAAGACTTTGGTCATGTGTAGGAGTCTCCTCTATGTCCAATAGGCGCTGGAAATCCCATCAGGACCCAGGAAAAACAACACTATTGGCTATTTTAAGGGGGATACTGAGAGGAGGAAGGAAGCATAGGAAAATAACTGTCTGAATGTTTTTCTGGTGAGATTGAGTAGATGTGTCCAGTGCCTCTTCCCTATTTATTTTTTGTTTTAACTAGCCCCTAATTCTTATGCTCAGAAGGAACTGTCAGCCACAACCTACTACTGCAATCCTTGCAATGCACTTGAAAGATCTTCAGTGCTAGAAAGGACAGAAAATAAATTAATTGAGAGAGCTGTTTACTTGATTTCTTTGAATATTTTCTTAAGAATTAGCTAGTGGATAAAACATTCTTAGTTTTGTTTGCTCTTCTGCTCTGTGCGTCCTTCAGCTTCAAATTCATAAGACCATCATAAGCTTAGTACTTTCCCAGGCAAAAATGAAATCAATTTTTTCAGAAGCCCCAAATAAAAGAATACAGCATTTCCAGATAGCAGTAAATGCAACACAAGGAGAAAACAAAGACACATAAAACAATTTTCACATAATAGCAAAATCTTTTACTCTACAAAACTACAAAAACAACCTCCATTCAAAAATATCCCAAATAATAGCATCAACAACAAACGTTTTCTGCAAAGAACTCTGATTAGAGTACATATTATTCCCTCTGTTGATTAATTGAACTGGCATTTTGATTACATTTAATTTTAGACATTAAATAAGTTAATACTGTGCAGTGATACACCAATGCATATAGAGGGCTTTTTAATTTAATGTAAACAATTATATCCTAAATCACACAAAGCATTGAAACTTTCACCTTTTCTTTTTTTTGACTCAGCAAACAGTATTTCACATATTTTAAAAATCATGGTTCTGACTGAGGTTATAGAAGCAAACACCCTTGTGAAATAACTATCAAGGCTTTTGATTGCATTGCAGGACAGGCTTCTCGGAGGTCCAGCTGTAGACTGACTTTGCCACAGAACAACCTTTCTCCTCAAACAGAGGAGATAAATGCTCTTACCAGTGTTTATCGGCTGCAAGGGGTTTTATAATCAGAAATCAAGAAAGGAAGAGAATGCAACACTAAAGGTAGTGGTAATGAAGAGTATCTTGCAGGTCTATTTTGAAACTTTCAGTTTTACACGTTTGAGATCAGGTCAGTCATTTACCTGAGAAAGAGGGAAAGCATTTAAATGTGAAGGATATTTTGCAATAAACAATCTTTTTAAATTTTTTAGTTATTTTTATGTTTTTCCAGGTTTGATCAATAAGCATAAACACAAAAACTGCAAGTAGATCCAACTTTGAGATCCATATTTTGCTTCAGTTTTCTTTGGTTAGGGTCTTACTTTGCCCGCTGTTACAAACATTCTAATTTCTACTATAACACTGCTCAAGCTAGAAATATGTTTCTCATCTAGACCACAGAAGCATTTTGCAAATGTTTTTTTATTTAAATGAAATGGAAAATTAAAAGGCTGGGGGAGAGGGTTAATGTGCAAATATTGTTGCAACATTAGAAAGATACTTAAGTTTAGGGCTTAAAGTAAACTGATAAGTGTCTTTGTTAAAGTCTGGATATGATTCAGTAACAATCTGCAACATTCTGAAAGCCCTTCCAGTATATGTGTAACAGAGCTGGTTCTATAGTACATTTAAAACTCAAGGAAGGAAAACCTCTCAAATATTATGAGTGACTGATAAATAAAAGCTAATTTGTAATTAATAGATAGATGGATAGATGGATAGATATAGATAGATAGATAGATAGATAGATAGATAGATAGATAGATAGATAATTTTTTTAAAAAATAATAGTCCTAAGTAGAAGTGGAAGAAAGAAATCACGAATTAAAATCTGCTTATTAAAATGTAACTCAGTTTTTCTTAAAAAAGATGAAAAAAGAGTTCAAGGAATACAGAACAGCAGTTACAGTAGGGACAGATGCACAAGAGTGAACATGTCATGATAGGAAAATACCTTAATAAATAACATATTTCTAAGGCCAACTTTTTTACAAAACTGATAAGAACCAATCAATCACTTATAAGGTAACTTATTATCTAGAAACAAGCAAGTAAACAAGCAACAAAGATAATTTTTATAAGACCCTTAATGTGAAGACATATAGTACATTGCTAAAATTAATCTTGTCAGATAAGCTTGGTGTCCTTTCCTAGACTGAAAAGAAGGTTTGTCCATATCCGATGAGATGCAGTACAAAAACGCAAAAGGTGGATATGAGGACACAGTGCATAAGAGGAATTCATGTAGAGAGGTGTCAGGAAAGCCAAAGCTCAGCTGGACTTGAGACTTGATGTGTACATAAGAACAACACCTTGCACATTTGTAGTAAAAGACTGAACAAGGAAAATGTGGAAATGTTCCTGAATGGGAAGGATGATTCAGGGCTAAGGGAGACAGACGAGACCAAGGAACTCAGTCCCTCCTTTGCCTCAGTCTTCTTCAACTATTAAAGAACATTTCAGTATTTTATTTATGTCTATGGGAACAAAGACCATATTAGTATTTTCATTAGTAAAATTACAGTTTGCGATTTCTTGTGTTACCCCCTCAAATAATCACACTTCCATTGGGTATATAACTACAATTATTTTACCCCAAATTCATGTCTGAATAGTTATTTCCGATTGTGATATACACAGTTAAGACCTACTTGGCAAAGTTAATAGGGAGAGTTGGGTTCCCTGTCCATTCCTCTTCTCTGATACAGCAAATTAGCAAATTCATGGTCATATTTTTGATGGACAAAATCATTCATATCTAAAGCTGTCAACCATCAACCAGGGATGTCAGAACAAGAGGTCATGAGCATATCCAGGGCTGATGTTGACAGTGCCTTGTCCCAGGAGAAGATGAAGAACCCCAGGGCTTATGAAAGTCAGTGAGCAAGCACTTTCCCAGTGGATGGACATTAACACCACTTTTTGAAGGGCAAAAATGACATCCTGGCTACAGTATGCTGAGGTCTTGACCTTCCTCAAGAGACAATCTAATTACTATCCTCTGTCAAACCTCCTTTTTTGGGGAAGGTGATTAAGGAGGCAGTTGCTAAGCAACTTCAGGAGCACCTGGACAAAGTGGGATTTTTAGACTTCTTCCAATCTTCAAGTAATGATTTCCAGACAAGTTTTTATAATAGTGCTGGCTTCATATTTCATAATACTGCTCTTGGGACACTAATGAAATATTGTGTTATATCAACTCTGTTAATGTCTTTCACATATATTTCAGTTATTGATAATTCAAGTCATCTTATGCTGAGTAACAGAACCATGTTATTACCAGAATTTTATAAAGAACATATGCAGCTAGAATCAAGCATATTTTACTTGTATTCATGAGAAGCAAAGCTCACCTTGAAGAACAGATAATGGTTTTATTCATATTCATCTCCATGTTTCTCCCTGAATCCCAGATATCAAATATGCAAATCTCCTAGCTTCCGTCAACTAAAAAGAAAAACTGAAATTGTAACACCATCAGGACTTCAAATAATGAAGCCATGAATATAAAGATCTGTGATAAACGAGTTTCTAAAAACAACGACATTTCCAGCAACAGCAGGAATCAGATTATGAGAACATAAAGTGGAAGTATGAATTGTTTAAAGAACTACAAACTTAAGTATTCTTTACTGCTTAAAATGAGGAATGATGCAGACTGTAGCTGTCAGAACTTCTTCTATGTACCTGCCAAATCTCCTCTTTTCACAGAGCGTGGGGCTCAGCTGCAAAATTGTGGCTAAGAAAATGACCAATTGCCACAAAAATCAAACAAGCAAACAAAGTGGCAAAGCTTACCGTCAGAAAACCTGTCCAAGTTGGAAATACTATTATGATAAGAAATATATAGGTTTGATTCAATAACAATGTTTTTATATAGATATTATGCCCAATGTAAAATAATTGGTCACTTTTCATTGTGTAATTAACTGAAGCAAAGATATGAAGAGCTGTTTGTTGCAACAGGATGGTGCTTCTAGAAAATTAATTTGTTTGGCTCCAGCAAGACAGAGGGAAATATGGTCAATCTGGTCTGGCTGTAAACAGTGAGAAAATCCTCTCCCTGAATTCAGATTTGTTGTCTATGAGAAGTAGCTGAGGTAAACTGTGAAAGGGTTAATAAAAAGTAGTGCCAGTGTGTAATTTCAGCTCTATTGCCCTCCCGTATTGACTTTCTCTGTTATCAAGTTTCTATTACATAACCAGATTTATGCTGCAGCTCCAAGCATCGCGAGCATAAATCAATGAGTGGGAGCAGCCAGCAGAGGCAGACAGGGAAATTGTTTCTAAGTCCTGCAGATGTTTCCTTCTGAGTGTGAAACTCTAGCAGTGCTCCTGAACTTGTGACTGTGGGAAGTGCCGTAGGTGGGGGAGCTCAGCCCCCTTCCTGAAACATACCAAGCCCTCCATCGCTTAAGCTGCTGCTGAAGTCGTGGCAAAGACAAGATGATGGAGAAGAGTACACGGAAACAGGAGGCAGCCAAGACACAAAAGCACCGTGGAACAACTCTTTCTTCTACCGCAGTTCCCAGCATGGAAGGTGGAAGTACTTGAACATTCATTACCTTTTGAGGACCCTGACAAAGTGATCCTTTTTACTGTTTTCATCTCTTTTAATCAATGAATTCAATACTGAGGAGGGAACTCAAGCTGAAGAAAAGCATCTTTTTTCCTAATTGAACATAGAAAATAATCCTATTTAGCCAGTTTCTTTAATATCAAGACTAGGCACAGTACAGACTTCTTTCTGCTTGTCTTTCTGTTTGGCTTCAGAAGAGCTCATTTCAGGCAACAGGACACCTGAAAAATATCTAGTGTTTTCCAGGGAAAGAGTAACAATGAAGAAGAACTATGTGGGGTTTTTTTCTGAGTTAAATGTGCAGTTCCTATATGCCTGTTTGTTAACGGTACAGCATTACTCATTCCTGATTATCATGCCTTCAGTAACTTCAGGACAGATCCTCTCCAGCATCTCTCACTGACCCAGTACTCCAGCTGTAGCAAGATAGAATGCATCAGGAAAACACTGGCAAACAAATATAGATTTCTTTTGTATTGAACTCAGGATAGCCTAGAGTACAAGCACATAACTGAGTGTTTCCCTACCATGGACTCTATACCCAGCCATGGTAAGCATTCTTGGCTTCCAAGAAAAAAATGTAAACACAGATGTGAATCTGAAGGAATTGTCACTGTCTAGGAGGGAGTGAGAGCAAGAGTGTGATACAAGCAAAAAGATATTTACACAGATTTCACTAAAGAGAAAGAGACTTTCCTTGAATCTTTGCAACTCCCTTTGTTCTTAGGTGGTTTGTACTCCTCCTGGTGCTGTGCATAACTAATTTCGTAACATATTATATCTCCTATCCACCATCATCACGAGGACACTTTATGGCTGTCTAAATTACTTCCAATTTGACGGCATGGATATTTTCATAGGAAAGAAACGCTGCTTTAGGGATGTTGCTATTTGATGTTTGTCCAGTCAGTTCGGTAGTTAAGTTAAAATTAACCCACATTTCCTTCCTGGGCTAAAACACCTTCTGACAGTCTCCAAATGTACCTGCAGTGTGGGCTCCTTATTTGTTTGTTTGCTTTTCCTGAGAGGAGCTGTGGCATTTTCCACAAGTAGGCAATTGCTTACTCTGTCAGTACAGGTAACCCTAATGGTAGCTGCTTAAAGAAGGCAAAGAGGTAAGGTTACCTTCTGTTCCCCAGTGACTGAAGAGTTAGAAGCAATTCCCTTTAATGAGAGTAGTTCTGGACAGCACCTGTGATGAATGATCCAGCTGCCTTTACTCATCGAAATCCAGACAGGAAAGCACTTTGAAGTTCAACTTGTTCTTACGACCCTTTCCTACATCCCACATAGATATTCCAGCCGGTCGCTATTGTACAGCGCCATCACCTTTAAACAATCTTTCCAGATAGGAAGACTATCAAAACTTGTCAAGTTCCTAGAGGATGTTTGTCTTCAATTAATTAACATTTTCCCACCCAAGGAATTTTTGCAAATAGCACTTACCTTTTGTGACTCTCTGATTCCCTCAGGTAAGCACTTTAGAGTTACTGTGCTTCAGTTTTCTTGGTTGAAAAAGCAGCAATGCAGCATCTTTTCTGGGATCATTGCAGGGCTCATATATAACATTTACACCCAGAAGATGTAAAATTCTGTAAGTATGAAATATACGGCCTTACATTTGCAATACTTGTTCTGGAAGTGACATTTCTTCTTATTACCAACCAGCATCAAGCTGAAAACAGTTCTTAAAAATTAATGGCCTATGTTAAATAGATACTGAAGGATCAGTGTCTAATTTTAGTGAGACTATATTATAATAAGTAATTACTTTCTCTCATATCATGTTTATATAGCATGACCAAGTTTAAATACCTGATTTAGTAAGGCTCTGAAATGAATAATATAGCTTCGTGAAGGAAGAGTAAAAACACATTACTCATTGAAAACTTACGGAGAAGTTTCTTTCAGTTTATTAATCTGTGTTAACACACTGGGGAATTATATAAAGAAAACTATGCTTTTTGTACCGTTATGTTTTGAAGCAAAGCATCCCTTTCCCTAGAACATTTTTCTGTATTTTCTCTATGGTTAGTAAGACAAGCAGGTTACATTGTTTTCTAATTTCTTGGAAGGTAATGGGTGTACATGATGGCGCTGACAGTCCATCTAGCTCAGGAGTTGCTTCTGCTCCCCTTTCTAGATGAGTTCACTAGACACGTAGCCTGCCAGCTGTGAGATCTCATTTCTAGCAGAAGAAAAGAGATCAGATGTAAAATCCAGTACGGTGTAATGGTAGTGGAGGTTTCAGTGTCTGTCCCTCAGACTGTTTTAAAGGTCTATTGGCATCAGATTCTCCTTTCCTCTAAGTAGAGGGTTCTTGAAAGCTACTGTCGCTGTGGTAATTCCTAGATAAAATGCTAAAGAGCCAATGCATGGTTGTCTGAACCTGTATCAATAACCATTCGTTGTCAAGAAGTCTAGAGCATTCTTAATGCAGTTTTTTGATCTTGTTAGCTTCAAAATGTCTTGCAATGATACTATTTTTATGTGTCACTGCACACAGATCTTACCACAGAGCACAGCTCCAATATGAAGTACTAGTTTTCAAATATAGAGCAAAAAGATGGTTTCTGCCCCAGGGAGAACTCATCTGAATATGACAGATAAGTGGCTTACAGATGTAAATAGAGGTGAAATAAAATATTGGTCAGCCTAGAATGTTGTATTCTTATAGCATTAGCAGCTTGATCACTATTTTGGGAGGAGGAAGAGGATGTAGTGAATACAAGTAGTGTTCGCTTATACTTTCTGCATTTTTCTATGTGCATGGAAATCCATTTGTAAGAAATATACACTTTGCACAATAATTTTTCTCACTGACATGGTTACATTTTTATATTTCACTTTGAATCCTTAGCAGAAAAAACAAATCATAGATGGTAGCAGAGGTGATGCAAAACTCAGTAAAGGTAAATGTCTCTGTGTATACATGTCCATACATTTTCAATCCGTACAGAACGCCAGCGTGGTTTTCTCTTGCTGTACAAATTCCTTGAGTAGTTTCATTGGCTTACCAACTGCAGTACCAGCCAGCCCAGGCCAGTGACATTATCAGTCTCACAGTAATGTGAATGACATTACAAGTGATAATGTCAAATAAGAAATGTTGAGGTACCCAATTCAATCTGGTATAAATTGATTTTGAGAAAAACTGCGTTTGAATCAAAACCTATGTCTAGACATTATAGCCAAAAGTCTTTTCTTTTTTTAATATTTTTTCCTCTTTTAAATTGCTTCAGAATGGATTAAACAAACAATCATTATGTCTATGTGAGATACAGATTTTAAACTGTGTGATATTGATGATTACATCTAGTTCTTAATATTCTGGCTGACACAAACACATTGACTGTGTAACATCGTCAAATGAATTCCAACAAAATATTGTTTCATGAGGATCCTTTTAATTAATTGAAAAATCAGGAATAATAGCAGTGTTTTTGAAAAATTCTTATTTTCAGACACATTCTGAAGCCCTATTACTTTTGAGAGCCAAAACTCCATGTTGGCAAAACTGGTAGTCAAATTGAAAGAACATGAAGAAAAATGTTGATTAGAAGAAACAAAATCTCATTAAAATTCTTTGAGGGGAAAACTGATTCTTCCTATCTTGATCAACGTGACAGAATACTTTAGAGCTATTCATAAAATTCACATTGGCAAGAGCTTTCAGGGTTCATGTAAAGAATAAGATACATTTCCTTTGCTGGTCTCATCCACAGTAACCCATAATGATGAATTCAGATGTGGGTGTAAAATTTATTTCAACCTGTGATTCACAAAAAAAAGTCTTTCTGGATATGATATGATATGATATGATATGATATGATATGATATGATATGATATGATATGATATTCATCCCAGAAGAATGTACCACATTGGGTTTTTTTCATGCTCTTGGATATTAGTACCAGTGAAAAGGACAATAAAAGCTGTGATATTTTGAAAAGAGACTCATAATGCTGAAGGGCTATCATTTTTGTTTTCTTTCTCCAGAAAAGCCATATGAAATAATGTGGACTTAATGTTCTACCCAGACAAATAAGAGAAAATGTAATTTATAGATGAAATTACAATATATTCATTTGCTGTTATGCTAAATTAAATATTATAAACCAATTTGTGAGAAACTCAACCAAAAATTAAATTCCTATTTCAGCACAAACTCCAGCATAGATTTAACTAAGAATTATTAGTGACAATCACGTAATGTAGCTCTGCTGTCATAGCTTTTAGAAGGCATGACTACTATTCACAGAAGATATATCTTGCACATTCAGATAACAGATACAGGTAAATAAATCTAAGCAATTTTGATGTGAAATGACCAGAGGAAAAAAATACGTATATATGGTTATATACTTCAGACTCTCCTCTGCAGAGAATTTTGAAGAATTTCTCACAGAAAAACAACAGTGTACATCAAAAATGTCTGTCCATCAATTGCTTCATCACCAGTTTTACTCTCTTCTTTAATGCGCTAAGTGAAAGGAAGAGTAAAACAAGGACAAAAAGGGCATAAACACTGAATAAAATGAGAATTGTTGTTAGTAGTGGTTTTCACCCTATTCCAGCAACAGGGAATAGTTTTTAATCCTTTTTAAGGATGAACTCATGCAGATCTAATGATGCTGATTCACAGACACACTGAGGTAATGCACTTCCGATAAGAAGGACGTTGCATCATTTCAACAGGTCTCACAATGTAAATATTAAACGGAATTTCACCATGGCACCAGCTTTTACTGTAATCAAAGACTCCAAGGTATGATTACAGCTAAACAGGTCACACAGTGAGATAGACTCACTTAGGCAGTAAGATGGCCCTGATCTAAAGAACATAAGGCAGGAGACACAAGCCAATTCTTTTACTGTATAATAGCACATAATGTTATATTATGTCTTTAAAAAAATCAATTTAAGTTATGCTCCAGCCAACTGTTTCTGGTTAAGGAAAAAAAATCCTAACACGAGGGCTACACATTTTTATACCAAAGTTAAACACTGTGGAAAGAGGCTGTAAATGAGATTTTTTTCCTCACAGGACAGGATAAGTAGCAATTAACTGAAATGTGCAAACAAAGTGCATTGTTTAAAGACCTGTGGTTTTTTATGTGCTACATTTCATATTTTGAAGGAAACTAGAAATCCCATGGTTCTGATACTTATTTTTGAAAAAATTAAATCAGAAAGAGAACACGACTTATAAACATGTGCTTCTTTCCCTAGGAGAGCAAAGAGAGCTCTTGGAGGTATTGTCTGCTTATCTTTTTTATAGGGTCCTGATCTGAACATGCCATGAGCTGCTTCCACCAAGGCTTGTGGTTCTTCCCCTCTCCCAGGACACAACTGGGTATGAAATGGAGAGTTTTATTTATGTAGGGTATGCAGCTGTTCTGAAACATAAATACTATTCTACCTAAAACTTAGGAAAAACAGCTTAAAACTTGAGCTAGTGAGGTCTGGGTCAGCCTTTCCTTTCTTCCCTGTGGTCATCCCTCTAAGTCAAGTTGACGCGTTGTGTTCCAGCATCCATGTACTTGAGCTATTGCTGATGAAGAAGACATGTACCCATCACCCAGGCAGAGGCACCACCTGTGGGCCAAGGCACCATCAGCAGTCCCAGTCACAGGCAACTTACGTATGAGAAAGGTTAGCATGATATATTTCAAACTTCAGTCTTTCCTTTTATGGATTCTTTATTTTATCGCATTTATTACAAAAAAACCCAGGAAATGTGCAAACATTTGGTGTTTCTTCACTTACAGAAAACCCCACAAAATGTGACACACATAATGTGCCTAGAGAAGTAAGATTATTGCTTGACTGTTCTTTCTTTTTTTCTGGATAAGTGCCTGTTTTCTCCCCAGAGATGGATGCTGGGTAACTCTTGAGGAATTACAGCCAGCGTTTCTTCATATGTAATAGTCTTGTTGAAAAATCCTAAAATTTCAGTGGATTTGAATATTGAAATGTGACGGCTGTGCACACGCTCTTTACTGCCTACCTTTGCACCTGGTAGCTCATGCGCTGGTGGTAATCATTCACTTCATGGTCCTGCGGCAAGTCTGAGGTATTTTCAGCAACGTTGGGCTTGCTCTGTAGGTTTGTACAGCACCAAATTGCATTTCATAGCCCTGTTCAGGGTACTATAGATTCCTATGGATTCTCATGTCTTCAAAACCAGAGCACCTAAAGGGTTTAATCACGACATTGATGTAGATTCTAACTAGTTCAAATATTTGTAACATGCAGGGCTGCTCCGAACAGACTTTCTGCATGTTATTCATGTAAAGCAGAGTAAACTCTGAATGCAGAGTTTTAACTTGCTAGTTAAAAATGACTGCTGTGAATCTTATATCTGCACCACAATCATTTTGCTAGGTCAGCCTTTGCACTAACTTGTACGTTGGGGGTGAAGCCTGTGGTTTCCTTTCTTTCTTGTGTTTCATGATGATGAATCTTTTGGTTGGATCTTTTGTCTCCTCTTGACTAAGCATTCCAAATACTTCATAGTGCTGCCAAATGTAGTGGGTAAGAGGTTTTGACTGCAACCTCTTTTAGCACTCAGAAGACTTTTCCCAGATTATCTGCAGCTGGATTATTTAGTGTGAGTAGCTGGAATACGTGGACAATTGACTCCTTATTCTTTTATTCTCCCACTGTTTGCAAATAAAGTATTGCCCGTTGCCCAGCTCTTCAGGGTGACTCCTGTCTTAGTAAAGAGCTCAGCCAGTTTCTGAGCAATATAACATCAGGAATTTCTCCTTCTCGCTATATGGGCTCTTCTCTACTAATTTTCTTAAACACTTAATCATGTAACTAGGTTTATGTATGGCTTATTTCTTTTCCCCTGTTCATTCAGGAAATCCATACCTACAGACAGAAATTTTCATTTATTTTACTTAGAAAATGAAAAATCCTCTCTCTCAGATCTTCCCCCAAACCTTATTTGTTTTATTTCCCCAAGAAAAGCTCTGTGTATCTGTTTCCAAACTTTATCTTGGTGATAGTTGTCTATAAGGAGAAAATGGCCTGTTTATTTAAGCTCTGTCATTATATATAAAATGAAAGCTTTTATTGTATCACATTACATACATGGTGAGGTAGGGGTGAGAGTGTACAAAAGAAGTCCAGTATCTACAGTTGTTCATTCATTGCACCACCGTATTTAGTTGCCTATTCACATCAAACAATAATGCTTTTGTACAAATCTTATGTTTATAATCTAGTCTACCATGTAATTCTTATTCTACAGTTGACATTATTTTCATTTTCTTAATCTTGCTTTACATTTTGCAGAGATATAAAAGTATCTTACTGTTTGACTTAACATCTGTTTGGGAGAGGCTTTGCCAGGGAAGAAAAAGTAATAATGTAGTGTGAAAAGAACTGTGTATGGGTGTCACATGCCAAGCTCTGGTAGAAGTGTTATGTTTAATGCCACTCAGCTTTATTTGTTATTAGTGTGCTAAGGGGTCTCTTTTGTATACAATGAATCTTAGCACTGTCAATGTATTTATCTAAGGGTACTTGCATGCCAAATAATTACCCAGTTGTATGTACTGGTGCTAAAAATGGCTAGACTTTGTATTTGTACCTACTTAGAAATGATTTTGAAAGTTTCTTTTTTTTTTTCATTGGAAGAAAGTTTAAATAAGAATGAAAATGTTGATGATAATTGAAATAGTTGTTTCTTATCAAATTATTCGGTATCATAAGGAGAGCTACTAAAGAAAGAACAGTGAAATAATATGTCTAATTTTCCTAATGTTAAATGAGGAACTTAAGGTAAAAAGTAGAATTGTTCACACCATTTTCCTGCTTTCAATGCCTCTTTCATTGTAAAACATTTACCTCACACTGTCCCCAGTTTTGTCCCACTTGCCTTGCTCCCACAAGTTTTAATGTAAAAGAATAGCACTATCTCAGAGAGGGCTGCAGAGCCCAGGCTGTTAATCTGGTAGAGACTGTCCTCAGGGACACATCTTCCAGTTTTTAAAGCTATTTCCAGATAAATGACCATCCCAAGCTGCCTCTTTTCTGCAGCATCATTGTGGACTTTCAGCTGCCCCAATTAGCATCATTAAATGGGAATAGTCTGTCTGGATACACCGCCTGTTCAGCGCACATTCTCCTATCTAGCTTGCCACATGTAATCCAGTATCACAAAACTTGTTTGCCACAAATTTACTCCCAAATAATATTTTTTTTTTTATATTTGCTTTTTACAAAGAGCAGTACCTTGCCCCTGGAGCCTGCCTGCTAAGCTGCAAATACTCTAGCTCCCATCTGATACATTTTTCTCTGAAAATCAGAGATCTGGCCTTCTGGATCAGAATCTGAGGGAGTGTGGATCAGTGGAGGTGGGGGGAGCTGAGCCAGTGACGTTAGGCAGCCCCCTTTGCGGAGGCAGAGCTGTTCATCCATTGCACAAGACCAGCACCCAGGCAGGGGTGTGCTGCGGAGCAGCATCTGCTTCTTTATGCTTTTAATCTGTCCACTCACTTTTATTGGAGTATCTTACTGTGTATGTAACTACATAGATCTATTTGTGCCTTAAGCACATGACTGCCTTAAAAGAAGAATAAAATTCTCAAATATTTATATGAAACACAAGTTTGAGTACTCACAGACATAGAAAAGTGTCCAAAAGAGCATTCATGTGTAATGGTGAGATATGAATACCCATACATTCATGCGCAGGATGTCCAAACCTGTAAATTACCCATGCACAATTTCATATGTCTCAGTTTTCCATACCTTTATATAAACTAGAAGTGAGTAAATACACAACATAGAACTTCGTATGGGTATTAAAGGATTCTGTTAAGCTAAAAAATAAGTTTATTTTTCTGTATTGCTGTGAATATCGACCTGTGGGAGAGTGGGATTGTGTGCTTTCAGGGAACAGCAAGGCCAAGGACCAAATGCTGCTGGCACCCCAGAAGTAGCTGAAATGGGGTCCTAGAGCCAGAGGCAGGGTGGGGGAGGCTGGGCAGGACCAATCGGGCACCTTCGGGACCCTGAGCATACATGGCTTTGAGAAAATATCTAAGCAAAACACAATAGGAGAGAGTTTTGGCAGCAGTTTGAATGGTATCAGTAAATATTTTGCTTTTAAATCACCCTTCAAAAGGCATGGAGAGAGTGCATTTTTCAGGTGACCATCCTAAATTTGTTGCACACACGCATGCAGAAAGGAAGAAAATTTTAATTATATTTTTGTGGGAGTCCTGCTGTCAGGGTAATCATAAACTCTGATGTTTCTCATCAGCTGAGCTCTAGTTAGAAATGAAACATCTCAGTGTGACAGCAAAAAGATTTCATGAGCCCACCAGTCAGATCCTGGAAGTGAGCAAGCTGCTACAGTGGATTATAAAAACGTTCTCACTACACAGGCATCTGATTCTTGTGATTAAAAGAATTTCACGGTGAAAGGAAACATCATCTGGCTCCACTGATTGTGACAAAATGGGCGAATTAAGCAAAATGGGAGGGCTTATATACTAAGACTGAGGTAGTGTCTTTAAGCAAACCTGCAGTTACTACTACACTAACTGTCACCACCTCTCAGAAGTGGAAGCGACATTTTGCTCAAAACCTGAAATTCTGAGACTACCTAAATCCTGTGTTACCCTACACAGCTCTGGAGCTTGGATGTTCTTGTTTCAACATAGCTAAAATGAAGTGTCCCTCCTGTATTTCTTCAAAAAGCCTGTAAGTTTTTAAGAATTTGATGTTAGATTTTGAGTCTCTAAAATGCTAACAATTTGGCTGTCACTGTGTTAAAATGGATAGGAGCTAGAGGAAAAGTGTGTCCTTTCTTCTGCCTCTTTATACCGAGTAAAGACACACAGCCAAGGAGGAACTGCAACCACTGCATTCCTACACCCAGCCTACAGCCACGCAGCTGCTGGTAGAACATACAACAGCAGGAAGAAGACTGTAAAATCACTGCAGGGTCCTCCCCAATATATATTATGTGGATTTTCTTACACAGGCAAGAAAGTGCGTGAATAATATGGGGAAAAAAAATAAAAGCAGTAAACTAACCTTTACTGTTCCATCTCCTTTTTGTAAATAGCAAGAGAAAACAGTCCGTGAACAGTTGTTCTAAAGGAAGAAATTTTTACTGTGAGAGTGGTGAGGCACTGGCACAGGCTGCCCAGGGAAGCTGTGGATGCCCCCTCCCTGGAAGTGTTCGAGACCAGGTTGGATGAACTCTTGAGCAGCCTGGTCTGATGGGAGGTGTCCCTGCCCTTGGCAGGGGGGTGGGACTGGATGGGCTTTAAGGTCCCTTCCAACCCAAACCATTCTGTGATTCTGTGATTTCAAATTGTTTTATCAAGAAAACAGATAATCATTGATTACTGGGGAGCAGAAGGAGTCTGGATGATTCTTTGATTCGAAAGGTGAAAAGACAGTATTTTAAATTTGACACAGTTAAATTTTCCAAGGAAATGCTTACACTTTATTCCCAGCAACAATGTTTGTCAATAATGTCCGGCAAAAGTTAGTATAAAAATAAAGCGAAAATAACTCAGAAGTCTTTTCTCCAGCTTTTCCTTGTGATGAAAATGTTACATTTCAGAAACTTTAAATACTTTTTAATATTCAGATTCTTCTTTAAAAACATAAGTTATGACAAGGAAAAATTTACTCCTAATAATAAAGATGACAAGAAGTATTTCCTAGAATATCATGTAGCCTAAATAAAGGCTGCAAAAATAGGCTCTAAATCTAGTCCTTTCCTTGTTGTTAATATTTAGAACAGCGTTGTACACGCTTTTTTATTCCTTAAGGTAAACAATTTGATCATAAATTAAGTATTGGGCCTAAGCATTTACTCTTAGCCTAATGGCATTTTCCTTACCATCCTCTTACATTGTTTTTGGAGTTAGCCTACCTGATTAAAAATTGTTTAAAACACTTGTTGAAAAAAAGTCCTGAAAATCTTATCTTCTTCCTTGTGCAACATTTTTAAACAGAACAAGGAACTTAGATCCCTGTGTGCATGTTAGTACACTTTTATTTCTTATTTTTCTCTATAGATTTTAATTAAATACGTGCACTATTATTTTTGTTGGCTTACTCTGATAGACCCAACTGTAACATCCTTTTCCAAAATGCCCACACAATAAAAGTTACTCAACTATAATCAGTCTAATTTAAGCAACATAAAGTTGAAATTAACATCAGATTTAAGGGTTTGGCTTAAATTTATAAACACAAGAAAGTTCCAGGCACTGTAAATTAAAGTTGAAAAATGTTCATTCATTCTTTCATTGAGAAAGATTACAACAATATCAGTCTATTTATTTATCCCATCAGTCTCTGGCTTTGAATTTACTTCCTTAACCTAAGTCAAACAACCAGTGCTGTCAAAGACAATTTTGTGTGAATGAATCATTTTTAGGAAGGTTTTTTTTTAAAAAAAAAAGAAAAAGAGAGCATTTGAATTCAAGAAATTCTGAATATCCCCTGGTGTACTAAAGTAACCAAACAGTAATTGAAATCTGCTACACTATCAAGACTGGAGTGTGCTTAAAAGGCAACTTTATCGGCATGACCAGAGTCTTCCCCTGGGAGAATAAATACCTAAGGGAGGACATGAGCAACTTCCCTGGGTCCAAATGGAAGAGGTTTTTCAGAATTAGGCCACTGGGTGGGTGCAGTCTGTCACGCCCAGGCTCTCCTTGGATGTTTCAGATCACGAATCATTAGCGGATAGAATGCAAAACCTTCCAGGGAGCTACTGCAGTCTCATGTGTCGGTACAGGACAGCAATGGCTCTTTTGGGGGTAAAAGCTGCACAGAAGGTGAGGGGTTGGTTTTACTTAGGCAGATGAATAGATAGATAGATAGATAGACAGATAGATAAATAGATTAGATAGATAGAGGATGATTCGTCAAAGCTCCTAAATAACCTGTATATTGATTTGTTTTAAAAGCCTACTGAAATTTTCACTTCTTGCACATGCATTGGAAAGTAAATCTTGTTAGAGCATGTGCGTGCTGTACACTTTATACATCAAAACACAAACACAGACAGTTTGGCAGAAAGAAAAGTGGTGTTAATGAAGCAGTTAGATGTAAAGTAAAGTATTTCTTTGAAATTTTATTGTCATATCAGTTTTTATTCTGGGAGAACGGTGCCTGCCTTGAAATCACAGGTCTAGTGAATCTGTAATGGCAAGGCTGACAGACACATAGTGCTCCCTACACAGAAACCATGGTGATGGTCACCTACATACGAATAAGTAAACAAACTGTATCACAGTAACAACAACTAGACTTCTAAAATACAAGAGTGAAAAAGAATAATTGGCTAATCAAGATTTTGGAAAAGTAAGAATTTTTTATCAGATGTATGTTAATGAGGAATCAAGCTTTGAACCTTTAAAGGTTTTAAAGCTTTGAGGGATGTAAAACTAGGTGGAGAAAAATAATGCTGTTATGGCTATAGTAATTAAAAATAGCCATAAGAATAAATGAGTAATACTACATAGGTCAGCTTCCTTCTGTTATAGAAAAAGAGATGCAGATACATGCACTAAACAGATTTAAGGTTATAAATGGTTATTACGGCCCAATTGCTCTCTGTATGGCTGCAGTTTTACTAATATTTTATTTAAAAAAAAAGAAGTTAATGAGTTCCTGGAATTTCCTGTATCTTCCTACAGTAACTCAGACTAGAGAGAGAGAAATTTCAGTGATAAGGCAGAAAAGGAGTCTGGCAGGTAAGAAGTACCTAATGGCTGTTGATTTTTCATATCCATTTGGTTTGATTTTTGTTCTGGCATTGAACCTTCTTCAGCGTTGACCTTAGCGAAGTCGATGTTCTCTCTCAGACACAAACAAAACACAGTATGGCAACCTGAAACCTGAGTGCCTTTACTGATGTCTGGACTGTGTAGGAATAGCGTGTCACACTGATTTCAGGACAGCGGAGGAGATGTCAACTAGGTTAAATCCACAGGAACGATTTGCCACACCAATTTTGCCTGTCCTTTTCTGCGCAGGCAGGGTGGGAGAGGGGTGGAGGGTGCCCGAACATCCTACTTCAGCCCCAAGAGCACTCCCCAACCTCAGCCCTGCCTCCCTCCCAGCCTTCCCACCCCAGAATGAAAAAGGGGTGCCAAGCTGCGTAAATTCGGTCAGATTGGCAATGTACCCGTCCGCATTCTCAGTCTCGGTGCAACGCTCCATGACAACAAGGTGAGACGGCAGAGGTTACTTGAACAGCTGCTTCCTAAGCCAGAAATTCCAGGCATTGAAAACCATCTGTCTATACATACACAAATGTATATAAGGGCAATCTATCAGGCTGCGGCACTGCAGCTGCCACTCCATCAGGCCTGCTTCCTTTCTCCAGGCTGAACAATAAGAGCTAGTTCTTCACTTTGTGTCACACAGAATGGCTGATTTGATTAAGTCCCCAACTCTCATTATGCTAGGTAGGGGTGTAGAATTTCAATGATAATCCATAATGCATGACCAGTTTGTCGCTATGGCAACATAAATTCAAGGTTACTAGCTCAGACGCATAATTGGGTGTGCATTGAGTGCTGAAGAAGGGCTGTTAAAATTCTTGTCATAGAAGAGTAGCATCCATCATACTGTCTGAAATTGCAAAGTACTCATAATCAGAAAGAAAAATCCTTAGAGAAAAATATTAATAAAATAACGATTACATCTAATATAATTGTTTAAGTTTAAAAAACCTAAGTGGTTAAAGTATTTTAGTTAATAAGAATGGAAAAGGCAACTCATTAAACACAGAAGACTTTAGTTGAACATTCCCCACCCCCCAATATTTGCATTGTAAGATGGACCTAAAGCAGTTCAGCTCTGAATCTGACTGATTAGCTCAGAATCTAATCCATATGATACAGTAAAAGGTGACGCTTCACATGCAGACGGCACCGTCTTATAGGCATCGTTTGTCCAGTTTGATCTTTTGTGGGTAAACATCTTCAAAATTAACTGCACTAAGGATAAGAGGACTTTTGCATGCTGAGTTTTTAATTTTTTAGAGGTTGCCCTGAATTATTGCACTATACAGCAGCCATTTTAACTACTCGATGAAATAGGTAAGGTCAAACTAAACAGATGGAAACAAGACATTTAAAATCAGACCGAGAAAAGCTCTAGTATATATGTTGCAGGGAGTGATCTTACTCCAGCAGATGGATGCAATAGATGACCTATAAAGGCTTCTCTTTTCTTTTTTATTCCTCCTCTCTCATTTCTATACATTTGTGACTGCAACATACCTGAATCCTGACATTCAGTATGTTATTTTAGTGGGGGAGGGGAGTGGTTTTTCCTTTTTCAAAAATATTCTGATAGACGTCTACTCTGTTTTTCTCTAATATAGCAAGATAGTTGTGACATTTGCATTACTTATTCCCAAACAAGTCTTGTTTTGATGACCATCTCTTCTAGCAAGAAAAAATAAGCAAATGAGATTTTACACCAGCACTTCTAAGATGTCAGGGGCTTAAACCTAGCATGTCATTACATGAAGAAAGATCATTACTAAATGAATATTTTCCTCAGCTCCAACTTCATTTTCCTGGATATTGTGTGACTTGTATGTATCTGGTTTACAGCCTTGGTGAATCCTAGCTGAGGTACTTCAGCATATCATTTCATTTATTATGATTTCTTGTTGAATTTGACATTATTTCAATGTATGTTTCTGTAATGACATTAGGAGAGTTTCTTCAAAGGAATGAAACCTTATTTTATGCCTTTTGAGTCATATCTACCCCTTACTTCTGGGACTGAGCTTTTATCTAATTCTGTTGGAGAGGCTCATGATCTGTTGGCTGAACTGCTTAAAAATTACCAATACAAAATTCCCACTATACGGAAGTGGAAGGGGTCAGTAAAGAAAACATTATTTCAGCATAAATTTTCTGCAAATATTAAACAATCTATTTGGGCTTTCCAGAGTTCCTGTTGCACTGTCTTCTAATTTAGTCTGCGTTTAGATTTTTCAAATTGAAATTACAGGGAACTTAGTGTAAATGTAACTAAAACTATAAAATTATAATTAATTTTAAAAGAATGTTGGAAAGGACATTAATGTTTTTTATTTTTTATATTTTCATAGGTTTATTTCTGAGAGGATTGTATTTTGAGAAATGATTATTTTTGTTAACAAAATTGCATTATGTTTATAAAGTTAGAAAATATGGACGCTAACTTGTAATTTTTAAAAATGAGATTTTGCGCTGAACCTTACAAATTCTTTCATGACCAAGTGAATCTAAGCTATGCTGTCTTGTCTCCATTTTAAAATTATTCAGATCTGCAACTAATTTCCATTACAGAAAAATGTACTGAATCATAAGCTTATATGTACCTCATAGGCAGTAGGATTTTTCACGAGTGAGAAACGGCAAGATCAGAACCTACAGTAATGGAGGTTATGGTTGTATCATACTGAATTCATTTTTGTCCATGTGTAAAACCTGATTTATACATAAAAACATATATTACTGTTCAATATCAAGATAGGACTGTATGTTCAATGATGTGTTTTATTTCAACACAGCCTGGCTTAATATGAAGCTTGCAAATATCGCATCTGGAGGTGTATTCTCCTCTTGATGTGCACATGTAATTCCAATTAACATTAAGAATGTTAATGAGAATATGCCCCTCTAGGGGCTGGAGAGGGGGAGGTGAGGGAGCAGGTTTGTAGTTCTGATTTAAATAACAAGTGACTTTTGTGGAGAATACCAGCATGTGGTCTCATGCACTTATATTGTGGAAATGCAGTGGCTCTGAATGAGAGCTCACGATTTATACATTGATGCTCAGTGATGCTTAGCCAAGTGAACCCTTTGTTGGGGGCAAATATTAAATCCCAGTGTGCCTGCTCCAGGAAGGAGTATTTTTTAAAATGTTGAGTTCTGTATTTGTGCACAGGCGTAAAAGACTCTGCTGCAAGAGTATGGCCTGTGGTTTTGTGATTTATTTTTTTTAAAGAATAGCTTAGTTTGAAGGAGCGAACCATTTAATTACTTGTTGTTTCTCACGTATGCAGAATGTATAGAATAGCTTTCAAGGCCTTAAGCAGAAATGTGCTCCTGTGCTTTGATTAATTTACTTGACATTCTTTTAGTGTTCCAAGGAAGAAGTACATTTATTATCAAATTCCAAAACAACAACAATATCCAGCTAAAAATGACTATTAAAACATTATCTTTTCTTTTAAAATGTGATGTCACTGGTGCTATTTTGAGGAATCCAGTATAAGCACAGAGCAAGAATAATTATAGCACTTCCATTTCTGAAAAAGGAAGGTAGCAGATTGTGAAGTGATTTTAAGGCAAGAAAGTATCCAATATATGTCTTATAATTGCAAGCAAATGTGGTTAATAGATTAAATAGAATTACCATTCCATTTTAACAGATGAAAACAGAGCTAATGTTGATTTGTGGAATATATTTTCCCATGCTATTTAGCCAGAAAATAAAACCATAATGCAGCAAACAAGAATAACATGCAAAGTGGCTATGAAAATAAAATTAGAAAAAAAACCCTAAATCCTTTACTATCCTAAGAAATTATTTAGCTTTTTTATTTTTTTTTTTTCCCTAGTACTGGTTATTTCAAGATGTAAAAATGACCAAGAAATAAAGAGATGTATTACTGTCTGATGCTCCATCCAACTCTTTTCTTATCAGTGACAGAAAAAGATACTCCAAAAAATATCATTTATCTGTTTTGTCAATTTTTTTCTGCATAAACTTTCTGCATTCATTTTCAATTTATACGTGTGCAAGTGCTGTTCGTTTCATTGATCTGGCACATCACATTTCATTGTGTTGATTTCAATGCAAGTGCTATCGCAGGATGTGCACCATGCAGCCAGCAGGATACATTAAAAATGTAAAGTGAAAATATGTGTTCTGTAGATGTCTTTTTGCCATGACATTTTTTAGGTCAAACAGTAGAAAAGCTGTTATTTGAATAACTATCTTGAACATTTTATCGGTTTGGTGTCTGTAAAATGTATATTTTCTAAGTACACAGTAATATATTTGAAATTATAAAATACCATGTACCCTGATGTTTTCAGTTATTCAGGTCCTGATCATATATGTAATCTTGGTTACACAGGTGATGCAAGGCTTTTAATAAGACTATTATAGACAATAATAACTGTCCTTGTGTTTAGGGAGCATAACCCAAGACACAGATTTGTCCTTCTCGCTCCTTCCCAGGAAGTTCTGTACGAAATCTGGGGGGTGGTTATGAAAAGATTATTTTGCACAGACTGATGTCAATGCTTATTCAGTCCCATCTCTCAGCATGAAAACCCTACATGTATACAAGATAAGAAGAGGTGGGAATAGTAAGAAGGCATGATGGGAAAACCGGGACTATTATTAGCAGATGCAGGTGAGTGAATCTGTTTAGGAAAAGCAAGGCTAAAGCAATTTTTTAATCAGAGGTTTTCACCCCATTAATCTATTTCTTCAGGTTAGGAAAAAAAAAATAAAGAATTCAGCTGCAATGCTTCCATACATTTATTTCACAGCAGCTGGGAGAGAAGCTTTGAAGAAAAGATCAGTCATTAGATGAGCAGAATAAAGAAAAAAATCAAATTAAAGAGATTAAGGAGGGGGAAGGAGGGGGATGACACAATGAAAACACCAAGTCTAATAGTTGATTAAATGTTAAAGCTTTGTCCACCCCGTATTGAGAGGGCACACACTTGAGCAGCCAGAACCAGAAAACGGGCTGCTCCCAGTTCTCATAGTGCAAATTCAAGGAAATTTTATTAGAGTCTATAGAGTCATTACAGAAAAGATCAGAATTTATCTGTCTGCTTCTATCAGCCACATTAACTTAATTTCATTACATGCAAAAATATTAATAACATACCTCCTTAGAAAAACCAGAAAGGAAAATAATTCAGAAATAATTGAGAAAAAATATTTAAAAATCCAGGCAAACTACAAAATTTTTATTAAAACCTGAGGAGTTCTTTCTTCCAGTGCCAATTTGTACTAGTAAGCACAGGCACACAAGCAAACACAATTTAGTTTTCCATCACATTTTGGAGGCTAAAGTAAAAGATATTCTAAAATATAAGGGAAATAAATATGGAAGCACACAAACAAAATGTCAACAATATTTCATTTTGTTCAAAATCACAATCTTAAAGAAAACAGTTTTTATTGAATCGGCTGCAGTCTGAATCTGCAAAAAATAACAACAGGAAGATGCTGTGGTATCTTTGCAAACAACGTGGCCTTTTGGACTGAAGAAAACAGACTTGTAGATGCTCCTACTGTTGGCTTGCCCCAGCCTTGCCTGTTAGTCTATCGCTTTACTGAAACTATTTTATTATTTCACAATGCTTTCTAATGAAGAAGAAACTGCTGAATGAGAAAAAGGATGACAAGGATGAAATTCTGTGACCTGTGATCTGCAGAAGGTCATGTTGGCTGGTCATAATCTATTGAATCAGTAAATATAAAAAAACATTCTTTAGGTGTTTGAAGGATCAGCGGCAGTGTGATTTCCAAAAATTTACAGTGGAGCCTGGTGTGCTGAGAAATGATCACAGCTCCTCATAATATTGTACTTATCCTGAGGTGACTGAAATCGGTCAGTAAGTTAAATACTAGGTCCACAGAAGCTCTGAAAAAAAATCAGAATAATTGTTTCAGGTCTTAGAGGCAGCACTAGTAGCCTATCTTAACGTCTGGAGGGTAAGGAAGGGACAGAAGTATCTTCTTATTTTCTTTAAACCTTTCGAAAATGTTTTCTAAGTTTAAAATCAGTGTCATATTCACCAAAAGTACTAAAGGTATTGCAGGGGTCCCATATTTGATCCTCTCAGCTTTTCTTTGCTGCTGCTAGTGGTGTTGCTCAGGGAAAGCAAGCCAAGCCTAAAATAGATTTCCTATCAAAACTGCTTTCCTATCACTTCAACTGACGCAGTTAAGAATGTGATTTATTTTTAAACATTATGCACAGACCATTTGAACTTTTGGTGTAGGTAGAATCATATAGTTATATGTATGATAATACCCACATAGCTTGTTCATTTTCCTTTCTGCACTGGAATCATCTATTCTGATATAATCACTTTATATCATTATAGTTGGGTTTGAAAAGGGGAAGATGGGATGTGACCTGCAGTTTTACTACTTTAAATGAACCTGCATATTTAAAGCAATACAAACTCTGTGTTTAAACAGGGCTTCAGGCCTTGGAGAATTATGAATATAAGTTATTTGCTGTGCTTTTCGTGCAAATTGTTCCAAGAACAAACCCCAGCCCTCACCCAAACTCCTAATTAATGAAAACCAGCTAACCCTGATTGTCATGTGGGGCACAGCAAGTGTGTTGAAGGTTTTCTACTTGGATTTTAGCTGATGTGATTGAGCACCTCTAACCTTGTTTTCCCCTTGCCAAGCTCAAGCAAAGGTGTTTCATCATAACGGGAATTATTCCCAAGTCAATTTTCACAAGTTTTTGCTCTGTCCCCTTTCAATCCGTATGATCACAGCTAGTTTTAACAATGAGAAAAAAAAGAGACTTTGGTTTACTGTAAGTACATTTTATTATCTTCTGACTGAAGTGACTGAAAATATTTTGCTTTGCCTTTACAAAAATCTGCAAAGAACAAATGGGAAGATATTAGACTGAGGAGATGTTTTAAAAGTTTTGTGCATGACAGAATGCAATTAAAATGAAATAAAAATAATAACAACACAGCATTTGAATAATAATATCTATCCCAAAACGCTTCACAAGTAGGTCAATATCATTATAAGCATTTGTTTGTTGCTTACTTTATCTAGAATGGTTTAAGAATGAAAAACTGTTTAGCACAGTTTCCCTTTCTTTGTGGCAGGTCCACAAAAGTGACCACTTCTGTAGAGCTTCCTGGCACTGAATACCCAGGCGTGCAAAGCCCAGTTGATGCTGAATTTCATATCCAGCTGCACAGAAATATCAACATTACCTTCAGAGGGGTTTTTTACTCATGTAAACATTGGAAAACAGAATAAAATGCAGTCTGGTTACCAGAATTCAGCTTATTTTTAAAATCAAGTCACTTCAAGATTTAGATGAGGTATTCAATTGTCCTTGCTGTCGTGAACTGTGGGCGTGGGAGGGTGGAAATAGATATGTACACACTGCAAGACTGAAGTAATAAAGAACATAACATAAGGCTTGCCCCTGACAAACTCTGGGATGACACTCCAAGGTCAGAGGGATGAGGTAAGGGCCCTCTACCTGTTGCTCTGAGATGTGTTGGCTACTCTGGAGCATACCTGAAGTCTTACAGAGATGGATCAGGGATTCCTGAGGTAGTAAGAGCCGACAGGGAAACATCAGTGAAATACCTCAAACGAATTAAAGGGTATTTCTCCAACATCTGCTGAAAAAGTAGTATGGTGAGTTGTAGGCAATCCAAGAGACTCCTGGAGTGCCTTGAGGATAACTTCTTTAGCCAGCTAATAGACAGCCCTTCCAGAGGGGATGCAACACTGGACCAGATGGTCACAAACACAAGTGAACTAATCAGTGACATCAAGACTGGAGGCAGGCTGGGCTGCGGCGATCATGCTCTGCTGGAGTTTGCAGACCTGAGGGACATGGGTGAGACAAAGGGTGAAGTGAAAGAAAGCAAATTTCCAGCTCTTTAAGGATTTGCTTTTTTTGCCTCAGTCTTCATTGGCAAGCTCTCTTCCCCAACCTCTCAAGCAGATGGATTACAAGAGGGAAACTAGGAGAGCAAAGTCCGTACCAGTGCAAGAGAAGATCAGGTTTGTGATCACCTGAGCAACCTGAACCTATATAAGTCTATGAGATCTGATCTATGAGACCTGACAATATACAGTCCCAGAGTTCTGAGGAAAATGGCTGATGTGGTTGACAATCCGCTCTCCATGATATTTTAAAAGTCAGGGCAGTTGGAGGAAGACCCTGGTGACTGGCAAAAGGAAAATATTGTACCCATTTTTAAAAAGCGTAGAAAGGAGGGCCCTGGGAACCTGTCAGCCTTACCTCTGTTCCTGGAAAGATCTTGGAACAGATCCTCCTAGAAGCTATGCTAAGGCATGTGAAGGACAGGGAGGTGATTTGAGACAGCCAACGTGGCTTCACCAAGGGCAATTCCTGCTTAACCAACCTAGCGGCTTTCTATGATGGACTGATTACAACAGTGAACAAAGGAAGAGCTAAGGATGATGTTGATCTCGTCATCTGTCTAGTCTGTAAGGCCTTTGACACAGCCCCCCCCAACATCATTCTCTCTAAATTGGAGGGATATGGATGGGTGGACTGTTCAGTGGACAAGGAATTGGTTGGGTGGTCCCATCCAGACGGCAGTAGTCCATGGCTCGACATCCATATGGAGATCAGTGACAATCAGTGTGGCTCACTGATCTGTAGTGGAATCAGCACTGCTTAATAGCTTCATCAGTGACGTAGAAAGTGGGATCGAGTGCACCCTCAACAAGTTTGAAAATGACACCAAGCTGAGTGGTGCGGACACAGCTGACACACCTGAGGTATGGGATGCCATCCAGAGGGGCCTGAATGAGCTTGAGAAGTGGGCCTGTCTGAAACTCATGAGGTTCAAGTGCAAGGTCCTGCGCCTGGGTCAGGGAAACTCGCAGTATCAGCACAAACTGGTGGAGAAAGGGATTGAGAGCAGCCCTGTGGAAAAGCACCTGGGGCTACTGGTGGATGAAAAGCTGGACGTGTTGACAATGTGGGCTTGTAGCCCAAAAAGCCAACTGTATACTAGGCTGCATCAAAAAAAGCATGGCCAGCAGGTAAAGGGAGGTGATTCTCACCCTCTGTTCCACTCTGGACAGCTCTCAACAAAGAAAAGACATGGACTTGTTGGAGTGGGTCCAGAAGAGGACCACAAAAATGATCAGAGGGATGGAACACTTCTGCTATGAAGAAAGGCTAAGAGAGTAGGAACTGTTTAGCTTGGAGAAGAGAAGGCTTCAGGGAGACCTTAGATAAGCCTTTCAGTAATTAAAGGGAGGCCTGTAAGAAAGATGGGAACAAACGTTTTAGCGGGGCCTGTTGCAGTAGGACAAGGGGTAATGGTTTTAAACTAAAAGAGTAGATTCAGGCTAGATGTAAGGAAGACATTTTTTACAATAAGGGTGGTGGAACAGTGGAACAGGTTGCCAAGGGAAGTAGTTGAGGCCCCATCCCTGGGAACATCCAAGATCAAGTTGGACTGGACTCTGAGAAACCTGATCTAGCTGAAGATGTCTCTGCTTACTGCAGGGGGGCTGGATTAAATGACCTTTAATGGTCCCTTCCAACTGAAACTGTTCCATGACTCTGTGATTCTATAAGAAAACGTATAGGGAAAGGAAGCCAGTTTTTCATACCAACATCAGTGTTCCTACCCTACCAGGAGCTTTCATTAGATGATATTAGCTCAGATAATTACCTTTCTAGCTGACACTATCCATAGGAAGTCACAATTTCACTGTGCCAAAAAGAAGCTAAATGGCTAATTTAACTTCACTCCTTCCCCCCAATTGATTTTTCAACTGATAATTTGAGGCAGAATACGCTCCCCAGTCTCCATACAAGCGTGAATTTCTGTGTTGATTGAATCCTTCCTTTGCTTTTACTTCATTCTCCTGGAAACAGATAAAATTATATCTTTGAAGATTCTGTTTAACAGTAAATTTTTGGGTTTTATGCATTCCTTGGGTCTCAAATTCATTAATTTCAGAGATCTCACTTCTCCTCTTGGAGTTAAAATTGGTTTCACTTATATACCTCCAATGAGAAAGACCTCAAGCTAGGACTGAGCCTTCCTGCTCCGCAGAACACTTTAGAGGTGCAGGTACCTGCTCTGATGTGCAGATATTGTGCCATGTTGCCCCAGTCTGGGGGTTTCACAGTTCCTTTCTGTTGCCAGCTGCCCTTTCCCTTTGCTGTCTCCACTTTAAATTCTTGTTTTGTTCCTGGTTCAGCTCTGGCTGTCCTCCCCTCCATCATTTCACCTTCAGGGTTCTGGAGCACAGAATATATCACAGTATCACAGTATCATAAGGTTGGAAACGACCTTTGAGATCATCGACCCAACACCTACACCTACTCCCACTTGTCAACTACACCACGGCACTAAGTGCCTCATCCAATCTCTCTTTAAACACCTCCAGGGACAGTGACTCCACCACCTCCCCGGGCAGCGCATTCCAATGGCCAATCATCCTCTCAGTAAAGAACTTCTTCCTAATGTCAAGCCTAAACCTCCCCTGGCGAAGCTTGAGACTGTGTCCTCTTGTTCTGTCACCGGTCACCTGAGAGAAGAGACCAACCCCTGCCTCACTACAACCTCCTTTTAGGTAGTTGTAGAGAGCAATAAGGTCTCCCCTGAGCCTCCTCTTCTCCAGGCTAAACAACCCCAGCTCCCTCAGTCGCTCCTCATAGGGCCTGTGCTTCAGCCCCTTCACCACCTTCGTCGCTCTCCTCTGGACGCACTCCAGCATCTCAACATCTTTCTTAAACGGAGGGGCCTAGAACTGGCCCCTAGGCTTTCTCATAATACGAATGTAAGGATGCTTTGTCTTTAGGAAAACTTAACAGTAGCACAATATGGGGCAGGAAACAAAACTTTTGCATTGCAATTACACAACGTGGAACCTTTATCCACTTCGGAACCTTAAAGTGTTATTAAAAAATAAGAACATATTTATGACACCATTTAGACCTGTGTGCTCCTGTGAAAAGCTTAGAGCATTTTGTGATCAGATTTGCAAATAATTTCTCTTTCCAGCTCTGACATTTGCTTTCCCAGAAAGGTAATCCCAAAAATGTCATGACTGTAACCAGGCTGATCCCTTCTACAGAACAGATGAAGTGTCTCTCTCTTCTTTTCTGGCTGCCATTATGCTGCTTGGGACTAGGACATGGTTTATTTTCATCAGCAAAGAATATTTGACTTTATTTAGGAAATGCTGCTCTGATATGTAATGGACATATACGGGTTAGTTTGGAGAACGTCGGACGTCCCTTTTACTAAAGCAGTGTCCACATTCACTGCAACTGGAATAAACCAGGGTTAGAAGCTTGAGGTATAAACTTTCCTCACTTTGTCCTTTTACATTTACATCATCAGTTGCCTATTACAGTTTTAAAATCATCCTATTCCACAGATTAAGTACAATCTAAAGCATGAAACCTGACCTATATCTGCTTTTAGCCACAAAAAAAATACACAAGGAATTTTTGAAATCATAAAAACAATGGGGATGGATGACTTTTTTCACCTGTCTTAGGCACCTGACTTGAGGTGAAATGCACACCTGTTTCTCTCCACTGGCAATATGACAGCTATAAAACATGCAGCTTTCTGATATTTGAACTGAGAAAGTTGAACCTCACCATATTAGAACTGCATGTTTTGCAGAAACATACACTCCTTGATTACTTATATTTTCTTGGTGATAACTTTACCTCCAGGCTGACTGCATCTTCCCCCCAAATTTGAAAGGAAAAATCAGACTTTTGAATTGAGATGTAACAGAGACATTATACTAAGACATAAAACCCAGTATCAAAAATGACAGCCCATATTCTTTTGTGGTATCTTTCTTCACTGACAAAACTGGAGGGAAAAAAAAGGAAAAAAAAAAGCTTGTTAGTAACAAGCCACAAAACCTCTCTAAGGAAGTGGAAATGTTATTTGAATATTACAAGTCAACACTGCATTGTTGACAGAGCTCTCCCTGCCAAGCATCCACTGGCATTTATGATGTTTTTACAAATGCTGAACAAACCATCCAAGATCATACTGGGACTTAGAGCACAAGGTTATCGTTAATAGCAGGGAATTAACAATGTGATAAAACATTACAAAACTGCTGAAATCAACTCATGACCGGAGTGCTCTCTGGGTTCAATGAGAACATTAAATTCTTCACATGGTCAGCCTCTTAATGCTATTAATAACAAGAAACTATGTCTGAAGAAACTGTTTGATAAAGAGGTTTATTTGACAGTAAGATGAAAAATCATCACTGAAGCCTTCTACGTACCCTTGCAGAGCACAGGATAGCTCTGACTCAGGTAATAGACGTGTATTCTATATTTGAAATACTAAATACTACAAAATCTGGCCCACCAACTACTTTCTTGCCTTGGTAAATGCACTCAGAATCTTTAGTGTCATATTTTAAACCACTGTAATTTCATTTTTTTCTCTTCTCAAGCAGCATTTGGAAGCCATTGAATCATAGACATGTTGAGATCAGAAGGGACCTCTGGAGACTGTCTAGCAAGGTCAGCTAAGGTAGGTGGCTGAGGATTATGTCCAGTTTCATTTTTAATAAATTCAAGGATGGAGACACCACAACATCTCTGGGAAACCCATTCTTGTGTTCAAAAAAACAGTAAATAAATAAAAAGATGAAATTATTATGTTTGCTTCAAAAAGAAATGCATACACTACAACTAGAGTTTCAGTTTGCATTAAGAAGTACAAGAGGCAGCTAATATCCTCCCTGAAGCTGAAATTCACTTTGCAATTCATTTATCCATGCTAATCAGTCAATAGATTTACAGGAATGATGTGTTGATTTTCCCTCTTTTTAATTTAGTCATTTCTGTCAGCTGCCAAAATTAATTAAATAAAGTGCAGCTCTGAGAGATGATACACTAATCAAAAATAGCAGGTGGTTTCTCTCAAAAATCCTGTCAGGAGCCCAGTTTCTGGGCCCCCCATGGTCTGGGGAAGTCACAGTGCAGTTTTTATTCCTACAGGAGTCCCATCTTACTCGGGAGCCATTGAAGTGTTGCCCGGAAGTCTGACCAACACCAGCAGAAGACAGTGCAGAAGCCCTCATCGTACCTGGGAAGCTGCATTAGGCCCAGACAGGCGCTTGACAGGTCAACAGGACACTTGAGTGAGCAGATACCTCTACACCTTTGAGACCTGCAATGCCTCCCCAGGGGCCACCCTGCAAAACAAGACCGTGCCTCTCCTCCAGTGCCACTGTGAACTCTTCAGGTCCACAAGCTTCCCGGCAATTGGATAAAAACACAGGGATTCACAAGGTTTGTGGATTACATCTTGGGGTTTTTTTCCCAGCTGAAGGCATTTAGATGTATTCAAGTCAAATGACAATTGAGAGAAGTAACTTCCAACTGATGTTTCAAAGAGTTTGCAGTTTGATTTTTTAAAAAAAAGAAGACAAAAGAAAAAAAAAACAGTAAATCATCAAAGCAATCAAAACCTACCAGGAAATGCCTGGCTTTAATTAAAGTTTTTAATGATACGTAGAACCCATTAAGTTTAAAATAAACTTTTCTATTTTATTTTTTAGAAGACTTTGTTGAAATTCTCAGAATTTTGAAAATAAGAGTAAGTTTATTCAGAATAATGAAAAAATGAATTAGCTTAAAAGTTGTCTTCAAAAGCAATAATGTTTGATCTCCACATAATATACATATTATCTCAAAACTTGTTGTTTGTTTTTTAAGTTTTGGATTGGTTTTGTCAGAATCTATATATCTATCTACGATGCATGTAATTTAATAATCACTAAAAATTACTGCAGCTGTAATTTAAGGATTGGTAAGTGAATGTTAAACTGGCAAATTGTTGCATTTATTCTCCTCGAATGATGACAATATAAAGAGGAGGAAGCTGAAATCAGCTTGTACAACTCTAAAGGATCTTTATATGTATTTTTTAAAGTGAATATCTTTCTTCCTGAAGAAATCTTTTAGAAATAAATTATTGGGTAACTTAAGAGACTGAAAAATAAGTAGTAGATGGAACAGTATGAAAGAAATTAAGAACTATCGAGAGTAGTAATACTGGATACTTAAAATAACATGAAACATCAAAGTAATACACATAACATTCTTCATCTCACCCCTCAGTCATTTTTTTAAAAGTGTTTGATTATCAAATGCTAGTTGCACAAGCTGTGACAACATATGCCTGGGGGTGAAACCATAAATCTTGGCCTTTCAGAATTTCCCATTCAGAGCACCATCCCTGGAGGCGGCTCACTCCCTTAAGCTCATGACTCCTACAGTGGAGCACCAATTACTGGCCAAACTCTATTCTCATCCTCAACAATCACAGCAAGAAAAAGGGTAGATTTTAGTACCACAAACTCAATGCCGAACTTCCCACTGGTTTCAGTAAAATCAGAATTTTACTGAAATTTACCCCTTGCACTTTTATTCTTGTTTAGACGAAAGTTCTATTTATGGGTCTGAAAGTGGTTTAGAGTGGTGACTAACTTTCACAGAATTGTGGTGCAGGTAAATACTGTTTAGGTCTCACTACTTAGGTCTCTCAAAACTGTCCTGGGTCCTGAGTCCAAAGCAGAGCCAGAAACAGAGCCCTGAAAAGGGAATATGAACTTCTACATGTCAACGCTATTTTCTTTGATTTATTAAGGCCTGGCTGCTGACTTCTTCTTCTTTTTCTCTTTTTCTCTTTTTCTCTTTTTCTTTTTTTCTTTTTCTTTTTTCTTTTTTCTTTTTCTTTTTCTTTTTCCTTTTTTCCTTTTTCCCTTTTTCCTTTTTCCTTTTTTCCTTTTTCCTTTTTTCCTTTTTCCTTTTTCCTTTTTTCCTTTTTTCCTTTTTTCCTTTTTTCCTTTTTTCCTTTTTTCCTTTTTTCCTTTTTCCTTTTTTCCTTTTTCCTTTTTCCTTTTTCCTTTTTTCCTTTTTCCTTTTTCCTTTTTCCTTTTTCCTTTTTTCCTTTTTTCCTTTTTTCCTTTTTTCCTTTTTTCCTTTTTTCCTTTTTTCCTTTTTCTTTTTTTCTTTTTATCTCTTTTTATCTCTTTTTCTTTTTATCTCTTTTTCTTTTTCTCTGTTTCTTTTTTCTTTTTATTTCTCTTTTTCTTTTTCTCTTTTTCTTTTTTTCTTTTTTTCTTTTTTCTTTTTTCTTTTTTTCTTTTTTCTTTTTTTCTTTTTCTTTTTTTTTCTTTTTCTTTTTCTTCTTTCCCTTTCCTTCCACAAAACTTTTTCCTACTGTTTATAACATTGTAGTAGGCTGGAACTGATGAGATTGACAGTCATCTCTGATTTAGGCTTCTTCTGAAAAGCCACCGTAATTTGGAGACAATAATACAATGTACATCACCAGCAGAATTTAAAGGCATATGTGAAAATAGTTAGAAATTTGACCCGCTTGGAAAGACAGCTTCACTGAGTATGATCAAGTCAGTGTACTTACATGTTTGAGTGAGAAGCACAGTAAAGATATGAAAAATGGAGACTGAAGGAAAACCTGGACAAGGCTAGAAGATAATTGAAAGAAACAGAGAAAGGAAGATGTGAGAGAGTTTCTTCATCAGATGATAGGAGGAACATCCTATGCTGCACAAAAGCCTCGTGTCTTCCCAGGAAGACAGGATCCTGCATTACTTGTAAGCAGAAAATACTAGGACATGACCTTATCACCATTTTTTCTTCTTATTTGCAGCAACATAAAGAATTCTGGATTTTGGCTCACAGCACATTATGACTCAGGAAGATTTAAAGCATATGGCTGTCCTCAGAATCCAGACTGAAGTTCCCCCAAACAAAACAAATGAAAAAATCACTTTTAATATCAATATTTTCAACAAGAGAGTCTGAAGCATTCAAATGCACTATTTTTACAATTAAGTTCCACAGAAGAACTTACTGGAAGTCAATTAGGTTTTGGTTAGTCTTTCAAGATGTCATCACTGCTGAATTCGAAATATCTTTTAAAATACTCATTTTAACCACCACACCATCTGACCAATGCCCTAGTAAAAAGGGCTTTACTAAACTTGAAGCAAATCCTCATAAGGCTAAACGGATGTTTATTTTGTTCCTACAGCCAAACTTCAAAATTGCATTTTTTCA
This sequence comes from Neomorphus geoffroyi, assembly GCA_033558235.1. Classification (NCBI taxonomy): domain Eukaryota; kingdom Metazoa; phylum Chordata; class Aves; order Cuculiformes; family Neomorphidae; genus Neomorphus; species Neomorphus geoffroyi. Next base: position 1,562,873 of record JAUMJM010000035.1, read on the forward strand.
CATTTATCCACGGGAATCTCAGATTGTTCTTCCCACCAGCAATAACTGCCACTGCTTTTGCTGTACCTGGGAAGACAAGAGGATTCTTTGTACGTCTCTTTTATCACATTGTCAATATATTAATACAAGTTATATGAACAAACCTAAAGAGACAAAGAGCTGTTTGTTATATTATTATCCAGAGGTGAAAGCACAAATCCTAGGAAAAAAAAATACAGTAGGGACCGCATCTGAACAAAAGGTCTAAGCAAGGCAGGCTCCAACACCTATTGCATGCAAACCCAGCAGCGTAGCCGTGCAGAGATTCCCTTCTTCCATTTGCAGGCAAGGATTGAATGAGAAGTGGTGAGATAACAAGGGAGCGTGCAAGCTTAATGATATGCCTATTTTTTCTATCAGTGGCTAATCTGTACCTCTGGTGATGATTACTATTTCATCTCTAGAGATGTACTGTTCACAAACATCAAAATGACATACAATTGAATGCCTCGTGTTTCTTTAAGTGTAAGGCCAGACTGTCAGGGCTGTCAGCCACAGAAAGGAGAAAACCCTCACATTTTATTCTGCTCCTTGCCCCTCCCTGCGTGTAGCCAGCCAGCAAATGGCGAGGATCCAGCCTGCTCACCTGATATGCCATAAGAAGACGACCCTTTGTAGGAGCTGGGCTCTCGAGCCCCGATTCACCGACACCAGAGTGTATGGGCGCACATACGAAAGCAGTGAGCCAGGGTGCAAAGTAAGTACTGGCAATTCAGTTCAGAAGAACAGAAAGAGAAAACAAAAACTGCAAATGAGGCTTTGCATCATTTTCTGGTTTGTTCTTGCAAGAAAACAACACAGAGATGCGACCTACCCACATCAACCTACAGGTGTGTGTGGGCATTTCCCACCCTCGCTTGTCACAAGCCAGTCTGCTGCTCTCTATAACTGCTGATAGCAGTTCACTGCCTGCTGCTTGCAGGTGCTGCTGACTGCACAAACTGCAGAAGCCAGTGATAATAGCAGTTTTACCAACATGGCTGCAATGGTTTTAAACTAGCAGCTTCAAGAACGAGACTCGGTGTAGCCTTCTCTGCAGCTACTAAACACACAGCTGGTGTCCTAGAGGAGAGTGGTGTGTTTTCTGCCATCGCTACCCTATAACTGGTCTGGAATCTCACTAGTTTAAGTCCATTCTGTTAATGTTTTTATAAGCAGCGATCACATATCTGGACTGCAGTGTAAACAGTCCAGCGTCCCTTCCAGTTGTCTCATCGTGCATTCCAGAGGCTCAAATCTCTGACCTCAGTGCCAGGTAGTGGAATTGCCAAAACTTCCAGAAAGAAAGCCTCCTAAAGATTTCATCTGCTTTGAGAAAACTCTAGAACCATTTAATTCTGGTGGAGAATAATTTATATATATGATCCAATGAGATCTGAAAGTTTGAAATCCCTTTATTCAAACAGAAGAGAAATGAACCCAGCATTGTACCACATGCATGGGTATCTGAGGGAAGCCATGGAGTCTTCTTGATGGTAAATAAATGTTTGTACCTCTCTCTCACAAGTTCTGAAGAGCAACTCCCACATCCCCGATACAAGCGCACCTTTAAGATGCCCTAAATTCTTTCCAGTACTCATTCTTTGTGCGAATCAAGGTAAATAGTTACTGCTGGAGTAACTGCACCTAGACAGGGACACTTTGCCCACTTGAGCAATGTGTGCTGACAGACTTCAGCATTAGGCTGAAATGGGCTGTACCTTAATAGCATATACAGGAAAAGTATTGATTCTCTGCGTTAATACAGAAAAAAGTCATCAAGAGGTACAGAAATAACCACTAATTTTCTTATGCTGAAGCTTGGTAGCCTGCATGAAGTCCTCATGCCTTCCTCCGAGTCCAGACATTTCCTGGGGGTGCAGTGGTCTGTATCCCTCCTGCTGAGCAAACCAAAAGTCCTTCAAAGCTGAGTGGTGAATTAATTGCGCTTTGGTCACCTGCCAGTATAAAATCAGAACAGAGTGTGACTTCTGTGTCAATTGCACATGAAGAATAGATGCTATTTGTATGTTAATAACTATGTGCCTTTTGCTTTTCTCATTTATGCCCTGTGCTTTTTCCAGATGCGAGCAGGTGACCCACATTCTCCTCTCTGACACATCACACATGGCATTGCCCAAGCACAAAGTGTGCAATCAATTTTTTCCCCACCACATACAAACATAAACACATAGACAACCTTAATCACACTGACTGGAGAAGGAGCAACCTCCCCTCCTCCTGGACTGTTTGGCAGATGGCACAACAGCAGCACAGCTTCACAGCTCCAGGACCAAAGTAACAGATGTTGGATTAATGCACGCTTTCTAGAGCTTTAATCTTTGAAGAAATTCTGGATCTCACCTGGCTTCCCCTTTCCTCCTGTCATTCACAGGGAAGGCAGAAGCCTTGGAAAACAAGATTATATAGGCCCTTAGCACAGACTGAAGCCATAATCCCAACAGGGATAGAGACAGTGAGGATGGGTGGTTAATGGCTGAAATATGTGTAAGGGTGCAGTCCTTCAGAATGAAAATTTTTGAAGATAATTACAGGGGGTGGGGAACTGGGTTGAGAAAGATTTTAACAAGCAAAAAGTTTTAGCTTCTTAAAATGCTACCCTGAAAAATATTACAGGATGAGTTCATCATATGTTATGTGTAATCTGAAAAGGTAAAGAATTGTTTGAAAGATTGCTAAATAACTGTAGAGAAGGAAGCGTGTTAAAACTAAACGATCATCTCTTCTACTTCTTACCTGTATGTTCCTGCCACTTTTGGAGCTAATTTACCATTAGACTAAATGGTAGTGGACAAGGAGCATCTTTCCACAATCCTCAGATCCAGAATGTGTTTCCAGTGGCCAGACACAGTTGAGCAGCACCTACACTCAGATTTGCATCTAAGCCATGCTTCTTTTTGGTTGTAGTTAATTTTTTTTTATATCAAGGGTTAGACACTCATAATTAGCGTAATCACAGCATTACATTATTAATAGAATTTACATTATCGATGGACTTTAATTATCATTAAGGATCTTGGTCTTATTTGATCTAGAGTAAATTCATGGTAACTTCACAGTATCACAGTATCATAAGGTTGAAAAAGACCTTTGAGATCATTGAGTCCAACCTATGACCCAACACCTACACCTATTCCTACTTGTCAACTACACCATGGCACTAAGTGCCTCATCCAATCTTTCCTTAAACACCTCCAGGGATGGTGACTCCACCACCTCCCCAGGCAGCGCACTCCAATGGCCAATTACCCTCTCAGAGCGTTTTATTCAAAGAGTTTGAATAAAATATTCCAGCACTGCATTTTTACAGATGCATTTGGGTCATGGCCAAAGTTTCAACAGGACAGTTTTAACTCTGGATAGATTAAATAGATAGGATAGGAAAGAAATTATGTGTTTGGAACTCAATGATATTTTCCTCAGTAAAATCCAAACAAGACCTTGTTGCATTAATGTTTCTAATTTTCTTAATAATGATACAAGTTTAAAAAAAAAAAAAATACTCAATTTGGTTTGCGTTTCATTTACCTCGTACACATTTCTTAATTTAAATGGCACTGTTAAAGTTTCCTTTCTGTTACAAATTATTTCAAACTATGTTTAAGTTGTAGTTCAATAAAAGTTTTCAATTTTTGTTATCAAATGGCTCATCTATGTTCTGAGAAACTGGTTATTTGTTTCTGAAATGGACAAGTATACTCCAAACACATACTACTTTTGATCATTTGGTCTTCCGGGTTATTTCTGTAGTGGTTTAATTTCAGTAAATGCATCTTTTCCCCATCACTTTTCAACAAGCAATAACGACCTAAAGATCAAAAAACTGCTAAAGCAGCCAAAAAGAATATATTACAGGTCCAGCCACACACCCTGAATTATGGTTTCACCCGTTTACTAAGAGCCATATTTAATCGTTCTCTCCATCAAAGTACTTTTAACATACTAGAAGCCCTGAGAGTACAGCAAGCAGATTTGGTGCCTGTCCCTGTTTCCCTGAATTGGAGGAGGTTGCTAATGGGAAAATTTCATTTCCTTTTCGTTACACAGCTGCCAGCTGTCTGAGCTGCCTGATACAGGGAGGATATGGGCAGGGTTGTCTTCGTGAGCCCTGGGGAAAGCGCTAATGGGATTTATACATTACTAGAAGATCATGAAAGTTCAGGAATAGGGGAGTGGCACTTACACGTTTACACATATAGGTATTACCATTGTCACCAAAGACAATTAGCTAGGTTCGTAGAAATTTCTCTTGTTATTTCAGCTAGTTTTCTTTTTTTTTTTCTTATTTTAAAATAGACACATATTATTTAATAGAGTTAGTTGAAAACTGGAGAATTTTTCATCAAAATCATTCTCCCACTTAAAATAATAAAAATCTTTACTTTCTTGTAAGATTTATATGTGCATTTTCCCTCTTCTGGAAAGTTCACTACCTTCTTGTCATCTACATTCATGATACTCTTTCATGCAGCTTTGCATTCATTTTGGAAAAGGTGGCTATGTACTATATTTAAAGATTTGCCTACATTTGGTACTTGTTGAAAGGTTAACTGGAGATGCTTCCCCAACCAATGTCTGCTGTGACTCGTGTGGCACTCAAATCCTCTTTAGAATGAAGTTTCTGAGGTACCAAATGCCTTTACCCATAGCATAACTGATACATACAGATATGCATCCCTACCCGATAGTAACAAGAATGCATCTGCCAAGCCCTTCTGCTGGCACCTCATGCTCTTTTGCCAGATAACCGGGTTGTCTGTTTGCTCCTGCTTCAGGGTCATCCTGACTGAGTGCAAAAGCCTCATTCAGATGCTGGCACGCTGCCACAGGCTGTCCTGTGTGACTCCAGTGTGCGTGAAGTTCATGCATACCATCATATTCCTGGCTGTTGACTGACTGCTCATGCATCGTGCACCAGCACAGTCTCACGCTGAGGTCCCTGACATCCCAGCCTGGTGGGAAGAACTACACTTACCAGCATGGCTGAGCTCCAGACAGCAGGATGCAGAAGCGTGTCTGTCAGCTCCGTGAAGGAATAGGGGGAAAAAAATAGATAGAGGGGATCCCCTATCTAGAGGAAAAGGGTGGTGGCAGAGTAATAGGGGGATATTTATGAGACTGACTGTGTAATTCTGAGATCTCACTACTGCACTGAACAAATATGATGGTACAATGACATCCAGGACAACAGTGACACTAGGCTGTGTGACTTCTTTGACCTAGCATATGCAGAGGAAAACAAGCCCAAGGCAGATGATGAAACTTCACACTACTCTGTATTTATAAAAAATATTAAATTTTGTTTTCAAAACCATCAATTTGTGCAAAATTTACAGAACAATGGAGGGTTTTCTCACATGTTTAGTATCCATGGCTCCTTCCCTCTGTCAGAAGGGTGATCAGCCTTGCACATTAGCATTTTAGTTTTCCTAGAGCATTTTTCAGTAGAATTCTTCCCCATTAGAAACCATGGCTTAGATGTCTTCTCCAAAGGAAAAAAGAGCAGTCGATAGAAAAATAGATCTGGAGGGGAAAGCTTAAATCATCGATCCAGATGCTTGCAGACATAGAAAGTTGTACAATACATGTTTAATTCAAAAACTGCAGTTCACTTGCAACACCCACAGAACACTTACCAGCACTACAGAAACATTTTAAAAGCTGTATAAAGTTCCAAAGTTAGAGACAATGCTCAAGTACCACCCCACAACTTCTGCCTCTCTCTTTACCTCATCTTCTAAACGCCAGTTCTACCACAAACCTGCGAGACAAATGTTAGATAAGTAGCCTCTATTTCACCTTTCATTTACAAGGCTTTTCCTAAAGTTAAATCCCTGCCTTTCCTTTGCATTGTTCGTCAAGGATACACAGAGAGAGGAATAATATAAAACCATCTCAGCTTGGAGCTCACTGAGAGGTCACTGGGAAGTATGGACATATTGTTGTTGGCCTGAAGCCAATGCTGCTAAAATACTACTGGTCACATTCATTTTCCTTGTCGAAGCTGAGACTTTGCAGCATTCATGGGGTGGATACTTTCGTTAAAGGAACTGCCTAACTCACGTCCATGGGAGGAAAAAGACCTCAAAAGTTGTATCTTCAATGACCTTATCCAAGCAGAAGGAGGGAAATATAAACACAAGGAAGGATGAGATTTAAACAACTGTCAGAAAGAGAAAAAAAATGGCATCATGATTATACATCTTAACTATTGTATTGATACTTGTACAACCAACATGACGCAAATATCTTTAGGTGATCACCAACCTGAAACATCAGCAAGAAGTGCAGAGAAAGAGGATGTCACGAGATATCTGACTTTGTTTTTCCAACATGTGGAAATACTTGTGGGCTGCAAAGCTGTGAGGAAAAATATTTTGATTAAGGAAGGACAATGCAGTGAGCATGTATGTTTCATGCATCAGCTGTAAACAGTTCGATGTAACACACAGAGCCCATACCATATAAAAGAGAACTACCAACCTCAAGCTACATTTTGGTCCTTAACACCAGTACATTGTAAAATAGCACTGTGACTATTCCTCTGAGTACAAAGTGGTTTCTCAAAATTAGTTGCAGCTTCAGAAGTACCTACCACCTTGATGAGGAATTCCAACTGTGACGAGTTAATTGAATCTACAAATGCCATGCTTCCTTTTCCTGAAACTTGACATTGTTGACTGGGGAGGGAAGACCCCAGGAGAGTTGTTTTACCTTTTTTGCTTTTTCTTTTCCTTTAAGCACACTGAGACATACAATGCTTGAGTCCTCAGCAATTAATGTTATCAATTTACAGGTATCTAATAGTGGCTGGATTCTGAGGGTATTTGTATCAAGAGAAGTTAGCACTCAGTAGTGTAGAGAGGAATCTGCATTAAATGCCAGATAAACTTCCCTGCCATGCAGGAGGAGGAAGGCAGTGTGCTCAATGTAAAACAGCATGCATGGCTTTAAAAGTGGTATTAGTCATCTTTCCTCTGCTACACAGTACAAGATCACCTAAGAGTTAGTATCCAGTTTCCAGAACACTGTAAGCCCACATACAGGTTTAGGCTTCTCTTTGGGGACATGGCGGTTTCCAGTACTTTCTTTCACTGGCCATTTATTCTTGACTGTAAACTGCATTTTACCAGAATCCCCCTTCTTCTGCTTATGTAAGTTATAAGGCACTTTCCATCTCTAGACCAAATAAATTAAGTGTTTCAACTCAAAAATGAATCTTCAAAAACAAGAGAGTAGTGCTTCCTTGAGAGGGCTTTGCTGAAAGCAATGGGATGAGCTCTAGGAAGGTGCAATTCTGTAAAAGCCAAGGGTAACTCCATGGCTGTAATATGTCACACTAGTTAACAAATAAATCAATTGAAAATATCATGAAAATTTGTTCTAATCCTAAGAAAATAAAATACTTGGCTAGTCTGATCTGTCCTCAGTATATTCTGGCCTTTTTCACTTTGTTTGTTGCTTTTAACTGTTTAGAACTCCCCTACAGTTACCTAGAAACTATAGATGCAGTGAGCCAGGCATGCACAGCAAAGATCAGATTAGCCCAACATCTTTCAAGAATGGCTTAGAAATAATTGATTCTCCTGTGGGGCCAGGGACTGGGAAAGAGGCCCTCTTAAGCTTTCTTTCATCTTATTATCTTGTTTATTATATTATCTTGTAGTCAGTTCAGATGTAGCACAAAAGAAAGCAGACTGTTACCTTTTATAAAAGCAGTTGTGGCTACATTGTTATTTATTTTATTCTAGAAGAGAGATTCTTTAGGGACAGCTAAGCATCAGTGATCCTTGCTCTTAAATATTAAGTTTGGGGTTCATACCCCACATCTCACATCTGTAGCCTCCTGGAGGCCAGAAGGATTGGGTGCCTCAATGTGAAAGCTTGGTTTCTGCCTGCTTGAACAGGGGTAGATCAATATGGGAATTTCTCTTCTTCCCATCCAGCATCTTCCTCCAGTTTAGCCCAGTTGGCAGGTCCCAAGTGATGCTATGTCCAAAGAGAAAGCCAAAGACGAGAGCTGTGAGGTGAGAAAAACAGTTAAATGATTTGAATCAAGAGAGCTATGAGTGGACGTTGTTGGCTTTCTCGCTCTAAAAATGTATGAAGAGAACAGCATGAGGGCATGTAGCAAAAACTGTGCTGAGATCATTCTGTTGCTGACAAAATCTAGAGAGCTGAAGTGGGATGGTTAGATTGGGTGTTCTGGAAGAAAAGATAAAAATACTATCATTATGCCTTTGGGGAGGTTTTATACTACTTCTGTTACTGTTGTTCTCATTACTAATATATTGCTTGTGGAAGCAAACATGAGCGAGTTCTTAGCCTGTCCTCCTGGGGACAGATATGCCAGTAGAAAAAGAGGGAAGTTCAAAAGATGCCTGTACATCTGTAGAGAAATCCAAACCCCAAACCTGCTTGCTGTTGCCATGGCAACTACATTTATAATAGAATGAAAATATGAGATACAGATAACGCTTCCTCTGCTTTTGACCTATTTGCTTTTCCTATAGCACCTCTCATCTTGTCAAGGTCAGACTTGCCTGTGAGCACCTCAGCCCAGATGATTTACCCTCTCTGCAGGATGTCTGCGTCTTCTAGAGAGCCTGTCCTTCAGCCCAGATATCTCCTCGGGGGGGTTCCTCAACCTTTCTAAAACATTTCTGCCCATGTACGTTTAATTCCGCTACAATAAAATATTCATACTGGGATGTTCCCCTTCTTGGCACAGCTGTTTCTTGGCTATGCTTCTGTCAACATGTCCTTTCCTTTCAAACAGCTTAGATTTGGGGTTTTCAAAAGCTGGAAGGAGGAAGGGATGGGGCTTTGCAGGGTGTTTTCCCTGAATGGGTGTGTATAGGCAGTTAGCTGAACCAAAAGACACCAAAAAGAATCCACTTTGCTTCAGTGTTTTGAGTTGAGGTACCTCTGTGCCATCGGGCCTTGAAATGCCTCTACATGTGTTAAGTTCAGAAATGGGTGGGTTTAGGTGAGACACGGTCAGGTAGAGAGAAGCAGCAGAACTGTACAGAGGCCAGGGTGAGTATACATTATAGAGCCTTTTCTTTGCAACTTGAAAATTGGAACATTAATGAGAAATGTGTTGCCATCGTATGACGTGGTGTGGGGATGTGACCCACGGTGAGGGAAGGAAGCAACATAATTTCTAACTGTCAGGGCTGTGTCGACTATGTGCAGCGAGAGCAGCACAGCATGACAGCATCACTGACTTGTCCTGACACAAGCAAAAGCCGCCAGGAGCGGAGGACAAGTGGCAGGATGCACCTTTCTGTCTCCGAGCCTTGCCTTGAGCAGCTCAGGGCTGTTCTCAAACTTGCCTGTCCTTCCTGCACTGTTCCCAAGTTGCAGCACCAACTGTAATTAATCTTTTACGCTCTGCTGTGATCTCGCAATTGATCTTGCAGGCTGCGAAAGACTTGGGCAACTATTTTACAATGAAAATATAATGGAAAATCAGCCTGATTACTGGCTAAAGGCAAGTCTCATTCGAACCTCACCTTCTAAGTTTTTACACCACAAGCTATTTTCTTTTTCAGCTTTTTTTACCTAGTATTTTTTGTAATCTACACGTGGATTTCCCTTTCCATTTCCCAGCTGCTGCAAGAGGTTATTCGGGTATAACAGACAAGGCAGTTCCATTTCCTTAATCCAGGTTTTTCTGAGTCAGTCCAATAATTAAACCAGATCCAATAAAAGTAGCTATTTAACTTGCATTATGTTCAATTTTATTCCACCACATGAAAGTCTAGGAAAAAAATGTCTCTTGATTTATCTACCTTATAAATTTAATGTTGCGAGAAGCATGTCTAAAAGATTGTGATGAGAAAAACTATATCAACACTCAGTAAATGAAGAGTTGGAAATTGGAGTAGGATTATTTTATTGCATAATTTTAAATAAAAGAAATTGAGAATAAATCCTAAAAAGATGAAACTTCATTTATATATATTTTAAAATAAAATATTTTACTTTTCCTTAAGCTGTTTGATATCCATAATTGGGGAGATAGGGATGATTTTTTTCCTTTTTATTCTTTTATTCCTTTGCATGAGAAAATAATACAAGAATTAATAATTGGAAAGTTTTTATTGGTTGTTTTTACTGTAGCTTTTGAGATGAAAAATAGTTAATCTCCTAGCTATAAGTAAAAGTTGGAAGAATAGATAAAGCTCTCATGCAAAATTTTAAACTAAGAAATAGTATCAGAGAAATCAAACACTTGCAAGTGCAAAATTTCAAGCTACGAATGCAAAAACCCCACCTGTTCATACTCACAATATCAATACACTGTTGTACTAGTATTTTGGGAAAATAACATAAACACATAGGTGCAAATTCTGGAGCACGGAGTGAAAAGTAAGAGCAATTAGTACAGAGAAGGACGGCCTGTGATTGTTAAGGCAGAAATCTGCCTCCTACTTCTACTGGGAGATGTGCTGCTGCGTGAGCATCTGTTCCTGCCGTGCTCCCATAGAGCTTGTTTGCACGCCCTTTGCGGGGTGAAATCAGGTGTTGTGGTGTTACGTATCTGCAAACTCACAACATTTCTTAGGTTTTGGGGAAGAAGGGCAGTGCTTTTCCTCAGACTTCCCAGTTGTGGGTTGCCCTGTCCCTGCTTTAGCTGGCTGTTCTGCCCACTGGCCGCCCAGATGGGTGTGCAGCCCTTTCCGACACACCCCCCAGCCTCCACAGGGCTTCACTGTTTCCCTCTTCGGTTTAGGATGCCTCCCCCATGAACGACACATCAGCTGCGTCTGTCTTTTCCAACTGTTGAGTCTCTTCTCATTGCTTTCCTGCAGTTTCTTGTGCAAGAGACTTTCCCAAGACTCAGTTGGCATCGCTCACGAGCAGACAGACGTTCTGCTGAAATCCCACCCTCATCAAGCGTGAGTGACTGGGTGCGTGCAACCCAAACGTCTTTCCTCCACCTTGCCGATTGCCTGCCTTCTTAGCACAGACATTTCTTCTCATTGATTTTGTACACACTGCTACCATGTTTCTTAACCTTTTTTTTTTAATTAATAACAAAGTTTAACCTTTTCCCGCCCTGTGGGAATAAGCTATTTCGGTAGCTATACAGTATGACTATTTTCATATGAGGATTTTTTCCTCTACAACAGGGAATCCTGTAGAAGACAGTTTTGAAGAGACTTTACTGCCCACGAAACACAATGCGATGAATTTCTGTCTCTGTGCTCTTAGCCTGGCCTAATGAACATTAATGTAATTTAGCTTCTTTCTCTGAAGTTTAGATTAAGGACAGTTACTTCACAAATAAAACTGACTAAAACTGATACAGACATTTATGAGCAGTTATGGTTATCATCCACCAGCTGACAACTTATTTTACCACCTTAACTCAATTTCACGTCCAAACTCTAAAGAGGGGAGTGTAACATTTTACTTGTAGTGCTACAGATAGTTTAATGCAATTTCTGTCAGTGGAGTAGATCTGACAGGCTATTTAGTTCACTTCGGCTGGGAATATACAAATTGTCAGGGGATCCAGTACCCCCTGATATGTCATTTGCCATTAAACATACGTTTTTCCCATTGAAGCCGCTCTCTGACTTTGCTGCTATTTATGTGGTTATCTGGTTTTGGAAGATGTCCCATTCATTTTGTTGACTTTAGCAAATGTTAACTTAATTGCTTGTCCATGTTCCAAGGCACTTCCATGAACCAGTCCTCCTTTTTCAAAATTTGAGCTGGATGCTCTCATTCAGAGGTACAGGATTTAAAAATACTTGCTGAGTATGAATTATGGATTCCTATAGCTCACTCTGTTCAGTTTTATTGTTAACATCTCTTACGTGTTTGAAAAACAGAGAGACAATCTAACACGAAAAAAGTAAATGGATCACACGAGCAGTAGGATCATTCACTTTTTTCTTGTGATTTCAATCCATGCAACGTTTCGGATCATATTTAAATGATTGTCAGTCGTTACACTCTATGCTCCAACTCAATTATAGTAATGTAAACCTGAACAAGAAGCTCAGGCATTAGGTAACTTGGCAACCTGTTTCTTTTTCGTCTATTCTCAAAGACTCTTTTACAGACTCATGCTGCTGCATACTGGTCTTAAAGCTCATCATTTCAATCACTTTCCCTTTCTTTAACTTCAGGAGCGCGTTTTTGAGGCAAATCATCCACCCATACTTATTTGGCTTATATTGTGGGGAAGTCTCTGAACAAAAAACTGATCCCTGTTTTATGTAAAATAAAACAAAACCAGAAGATGCAGTGATGAAGCACACCTCAGCTGCTTCGAGAGCCAGGGAGTATTCATTCAACCTGACTAGAGTTAGTCCAAAATAACAATTCCCAATATGGATACGGGACAGATGCAGGGTCCTCTGTAACATCTCTTTTGCTCTGCAAGTACTTGTCCTGCTTGGCTGCAACACTTAGTAAGGATTGAAGAAGTCAACATTTTATGTGGCTTAGTGTCCAACTGTACATGCCAAAATAAATATTAAAAAAACCCCTGGCTTTGCAGATGTGGCTACTAAAGGCATGAAAAAAAAAAGTATGAAAAATATGCTTTGTCTACATACAAGTGACTAAGCTCAACAAAGTGAATTTTATTGGAAAAACATTATGTCTTCTAATACATAGGAAATCAAACCATATAACCTTACAGTCTCTCTGGTCTTAAAAGTTATGAATTGATTTAAAATATCACTTCTCATTAGACTTTTGTTGTTAACATATGTATGATTCAGGTTCTACAGGTGGGCCAAAAATATCCTAGGGTGAATAATAACTGTTTCCAGAGAAGAGTCAAAACTTCCCTGACATCAACAGAAATGTATTGGCAGGTGGTGCTTGTAGTATTGACTCTGGCTAGCTATTTAAATAGCCTTATCATGTTGCTTATTGCTGTTGATGATGCTACTTATTGTGAAACACAACTGCTGTGGCCATTGCCTTATTATGGCAGACACATCCAAACGTATAGTTCCTGCTCTGAAGATACGGTCAGACTGGACAAAGGCCATGGCAGATACTTCAAAATGTCCAAAATGCCACAAGTCTTTGAAGAAAAAACTTCCAGGGCTTTTTTAATCTGTGCTTCATGCTTCCTCTGTAACTTACTAATAGTTCCTTCTTAAAGGATTTGAGAGAGTCTGAAATATCAAGAATAAAAAAAAATACATAGCATTTATCGGCATAGTAGTATCTTTAATTATGTAGCATTTGGTATTCATTCTTCCCTGCCATCTTGCTAAAAATAGTTGTATTTATCCCATCAAAACCCAGAAGTGCAGTCACGAAACTTGGGGACATAATCACACAAAAAGATTTACCAATACAAACAAATTCTAATACAGTATTTACTAATTCCAGTAGTATTTTACCCAACAAGTTATTTATTTGATAAATAGTGCTTTTTTTTTTTTAATGAATAATGAACCAGTATGAAAAGTGAAAAGACTGAAGACCCCAGACTCTACTAGTGAGGCTATTTATGGAATAGATACTATCCATCAGGACTAACAGTGATGGAATAGATCTCAAAGTGAATACTTGCAGTAATTAATCTGTTACCTGGAAAATTGTTCCCCAAAGAGCAGGAGGCACAAAAGATATTGTTGGTTTTCATTTTGTATTTTAATAGTATGAATTTTAGCTATGTTTTCTCTGCCAGGTCAATCCCTGTCTTCTTCCTGTGAAAGCTATGGTATCATGTAGCAGCTATTACATTGGCTGTTACTTTTCACAAAATCCCAGCTGTTTCATTGTGAGAGTAAAAGGATATTGGGTACCTGCCAATTAAACAAATTGCCATTTTCATTTATTGCGATAGCCGGTTTGACCTGTATTCATGACTTTGTTAATGTAGATAGAATGACTACACTGGCAAGCAAAAATATTTTTATGAGCGGAATATGTGTGTTAAAATATTCAGACTTTTCAGTAGATTCATGGATGTTTTAGTTTCAAAATGCAAGTTTTGAGTGATCGGCAATGTGCTGGTGTCTCCTACCTGTCCACAGGCATCAGATCTCGCACCTTCTGCTCATTTCGGGGTTTTGGTGCATAATAATCAATAAGAGGGAGGGTACTGTGGACATATTTTCCCACCTACTTCCTATTCTTACTTTCCAGTTAAAATGCTGAATACAATTATAAACCCATTAAGCAGTGTTAAAATGCACAAATATCAGCATGTTCTTTTTCATAACTGGATCACTTTACAGCAGTGCCACATCTTCCTTTAGAGTACATCAGGAAGGCTTACAGAAAGCAGATACAATCAGCTACAGCATTTTTCAAACAACACTTCCTGTACAGAATGAAATGCATCACAGTTTCTGTTACCTACACAATTTCTATCATGAGAAAAAGAAAGATTAAACATAGGTTTTAATCTTTTGCATTTAGTATTAAAATGTGATGCTATCTCAAATATGCCATAAATATCTTATTGCCAAGCTTAGAGATTCCTTGTATGGAGGCCCTTTTTCGGACAGAGGTGAAAGTTTGTGACAGAGGATACATTTGGAGTATAAAGCAAGGACGTTTGTGAAGGGGGCAGTGGGTCTTGAAGCAGAAAAGAGGTTTCAAACATTGCTTTGTGCTGTGCTCAGTCATGTGCTTAATGTCGAGGTTTAAGGAAATGATTATATTCACGGGGAGAGGGTGCAGAGACTTCCACAAACAAAAGCTCTTTTAACAGAGCATCCCAAAACTGAGTCTTCTCATATCTTCTGCTGCTTCTGAATACACATGCCCTTGAGGAAGAAATATGAAGAGTAACAAGGAGCGGGGGAGAGAGACTGTTATTGTCTGAACATCCTCCTTCTGAAGGCACTACTCCACTCACCACTGTGTTACCTGGGCTCTAGCATGTTTTGTTGGTACGTGTCAAGCTCTTCTCAAGAAGTGGCCGAAATGAGTTAAGCTAAAATGAACTCTGTCTGAATTAACTATTTAAAATCTGAATCAGGTTTTCCCCAAGAGGCTGTAGTGTGCTTCTGAACAAAAATAGTAAGAGAAAAAACTAGTCTTAAAATTCTGAGCCACAACCAGAAACTCAGCTTCTTATTAATTAGAAACATATCTCATCAGCAAAATTACAGGCAGAAGGAAGAAGCAAAGAAAATTAAACTATATAGCAAAGCAGAAAGTAATGATTTAGTGCACTTTAATTTCGTATTATTCCTTTTGCCATACTCGGAAATGTTTATATAGGTTCCTTGCCCTAATATCCAAATATCTCTGAATGATCATTTTCTCAGAGCACCTCACGCCAGACAGAAGAAAGATAGTTGTGCACATTTCACAGGTGGAAAACTGAGGTAGAAAAAGCCTGTGATCAGAACAAGAATAAGTGCCCTGGAGGTGCAAAGTCTCCAAAATGTACCCTAAACACAGACTGGTTTTTGTATACCTCATGACTATCACTGGTAGAGGAAAAAGAAATCACATTTGAGTATTGAATTGGTTTAAAGGTGCAGAGTTTGGGTGAATTTTGTAATTAATAAATAATGCATTTTTAATTGTCCTCTCACTTTTATAGCCTTTAAATACATTCACCTTCCATTTTCAATGTTTTCTACGCAATTCTGGAAACCAGGAGAGAAAGAGAGATTTAATGTATATATTACGTAACATATATTTTTACTGAAAGGTTATATTTGTATGCAAGATTGCAATTCAAGCAAATGGAGATTAAAATAATTTAATTGTACAGCTATATATAATAAGCAGTGTAAGCAGAAATTAATTCATTGTTATTTATATTTCTGTGTATTTATGTATGCATGCTTATGTATATTCTGACTTTGTAAAAAAGAAATCTGTAAAAGTTGACAGCAGCCTTTTGGATATAGGTGAATGAAATGATATTTGTGGTAATTACAGACATAAATGCCAACTAACCAGCAACTTATCACAAAAATAAGTTTGCGTTAATATAATGTAAGAAATGGAAAAAACCCTTAAAGTTAAAGCAGAAAAAAAAAAGAAAGGTGTTTCCAGCCCAAAAAATCCTCCCTCCCCTTCCTGTCTCCCTGTCCCTCCACGACTCTCTGCAAATACTCCATTCCTACCCTTGTTGGATGCCCTTAGGAAGCTCTTGTCAAGCCAGGGTTGCAGCCCCAGCTCCCTCCCGGCTCCTGTCCCAGATGGAGCTCTAGAAGTTGCAGGCTGAGGTGGGCAGGAGGCATTAAGAGAAGCAGAAAGGGCTTCAGATCTGCCTTCTCCGCTCTCCAGATCCTCTGGTAAATCCCTCTAGAAGAGACCCTTACTTCAAACGGGCTTAACTAGCTGCTTTCCAGGTGTCTCCCAGCTGGCTGGTAACTCGATATCCTAAGGGTTCGTGTACCTATTTTTCTTAAATTTCCTCAGCTTCTCTTTCCTCTGCATCAACATCTGGTATCAACCTAACCACAAGCACGAATACCTCTTCAACTGTGTTCTAGCCTATTTTTCATTAACAGTCAGCCTTTTCTTTTTTAAATTACAGTCATTGTAAGAACATTTTCATAGGATTCAAATCTCTTAGGCCTTGCTGAAGGCAGAATTTTATTACCCTTTCTACATGATTAAGATTGCTTATGTCATTCGTGGATTGCTAAAAAACACCCAATCAAAACTCTGCATCTCCACCAATTTCAGTAGACTTAACCTGGGATAAACACAGCCTGTTATGCCACAATATCTTGGAGAAGTTCACTAATTTCAGAGCACTGTGAGCAGTGAATAGATTAGGCACAAATGTCATCCAGAAGTAGTAACCTAACTGACGTTTCTTTTCTTCCATTTCAGCATAACTTTGGCAGTGACATTTCTGATGGCAGATGATAGCAAAATATCCTAGCAAATTATTTTCCTTTTTTTTTTAAAGAGAATTTGGACAGTTCGCAGAGCACAGACAGTTGGTTTAACAACACTACGTAAAAGGCTGAGGTGATGTACACAGCCTCTGCGGGAGGAGAATATAAAGCACGAAAATATCCTGGTGCTTGATGGTAACACGTATGGACTCAAATCTAATAGTAAGAGCTAGAGGCAAAGCATCTCTGTTAGTTCTACCCCAGCTGCCTAGATGTTAAAACATATTTGTCCTCTTCAGGACTGCTAAGATACATCCACTTACGGATGGGAAGCATACAGTGACTATCTCGGAATTAAACAGAAGTATGTGAACTTATACACAGCATGAGATCATTAGTGTAAATTGGTAAAACAAATGCGTTTGTCAAGATTTTTAGAAGCGGTTAATGGTTCTGGATGACTTCTAAGTACTTTGCTTTAAATCCTTTTAAAAGACTGATTTTCTAAAGGTGAGAACTCAGTGTGAGAGCAACTCCTTTTTAACACATCTGAGGCTGAGCACTGTGCTTGAGCTGAGTTTTCCCGAGCCACTACCTGTGAAAATGCTGATCTTACTCTTGGTTGTTCCTGAAAAGTATTATACGAATATTTGCTGTCATTTAGTTACACAGATTCAAACTTACCTTATTCAAACAAGAAGTAACTCAGGTTTTACAATTTATTCGAAGATCGTAAAAGCAATTAGTATGATGTTATAATTGATAAAATCCAGCGATGCTTTCAAGATGTATTTTAAACCTGCTGATCTTACATGTTAAAGTCAGATATTTATTTCTTTCCTACGAATTGAGAAGTCTGTTTCTGATCTTCTTTGAAGCCAATGGGAGTTTTATCACTGACTTCAAGGACAGGCAAATTAGAGCCCAAATTTGCATCTGGAACTATGTACGGCAGGGTGTTCAAGTGGCATACAACTTGTCACCACAATTATAGTAATTTTAATCAACCTCATTTGCCGTTTGCTTCTCGGAGATTTCCAGGAGAATTTGCTCAACTGCACTTCAGTGTTAATATCTCTCTACCCTTTCTGTTCTACAAGTCGTGCTTTTATTCTGTCATTCCTACAGCAGCTGAACCGGAGCGTTTTAATAAACCTCTTGTTACCCACATCTTCTATCCATATGTCATTGACTTAAGCAGAGCAGTTTGTCAGGTTAATATTTTATACATTTTGTATTTAGACTATTACTTAGCTGATCCATAACAGGGGATTATAGTCAGGGATAGGAATATTGAGTGGCTTTTTTTTTTTTTTCCCACGTGCCTGTCTCCAAGACAACTAGATGGCTGTATTTAAAAGAGCACAAAGACCAGAACGAGTAGTTCATCCAAGTCTTTTAGCAAGTGAATGCTCTGTGGTTTTGCATTTTCAGGCAGGCCTTTCACTCTATCCCTTTGACATCTTTTACCTCGGGCTCCAATGGGTGGGAACTCCAAATGGTAGCCCAGCTGATAATTGCAGCTATTAAAGTGCTGATAGTGTAACTCCAGTTCCCTTTTGTTTCTGGTTTTATCTAGTCTAACTGGAGAGTTTCACTACTGATAGCATATTTAAAAGCCACAATGATATTCTTCCTTTTTACTCTTTCAGTCAGGGCTGGTGATTATTAGGTACATCCTCTCTCCGGTTCAGCCTGCTTGCAGCGATTTTGTAAAGCACGCGCTACCTTGTGCTTTCTTGGATTTTACAAAAAAACCCCCAAACAAACCTAACATATAGTCACAACAAAATATCTCTGGTAACCACAAATTAGCAACACCGGGCAGCCCTGCAGTCTTCACTCTGTATCCTCAGACCACTAGAAGCTAAGCTGAGGTTGCAGTTCACTTTTAACCATGATCCAGCATTAATCTGAATCTGCTTCTGAAATTCAGCTCAACACTCCCTGGATTTCCTCTCCCTCCTCGACTCAGTCAGAACACCGTGCACTGGAAATGTAGTATTTGAGTGGTCAATGTTCGTTGCCCCCGTGTATACTTTTTGGCCTGATTTACATTAGGGATGTAAAATATGTTCCTGTGAGAATTTGCCTCTGAGCAAAGTGCTATCACGTGTCGTTTCAAAATGTGTTCAATGTAAATTTCCAAACCTGTCCAAACAACATATTTAGATGGGCACTGTGAGAAAGGTTCTGCTGTTCAGCTATAGGAGAAGATCACTGAAGCTCCTGCAGATAGCTGTTTGCGATGCCTGTGCAGTGACAATTTTTATTAGCACTGTTTCGGTCCTTTGCACATGAGAGGCACAAACTTTTATTATTCAGATAACGTTTCAAGGGTTTCATATTCCAGAAGGATAATATCTTTGTGAGAACTGAAAAAAACCCAACAAGCCATTTCCATCCTCTCCCTAAAGTGATTTATCTTGCTTTGTTTCAAAAAACTCCGTCTGTACTTAACCCTCTTTGTGAGCTCCACATTACCAAGTTCCTCAAAGTGGAGAACAGAATACTCTAGTCAAAATACAAACAAGATTTTGTGTGCTGGCACTTCTGAAATTTCACATCCACTTCATATCAGCTAATCTAGCTGTGAAGGTAAACCACTGCTACATCCACATTGCAGATACCTTACTGGTATGAAATTTTCTGTAAATATTCCTATAAAAGGGATTGTAAACTGAGGGTCTGAGTCCTTTGTAAGGCTCAATTGATGTCCTTCTGAGACCTTTAGAAAGCTAAAATACATTCACATACCAAACAAACAAAATAATAATCGTAAGTGTAAGAAGAATGTCTCCAACCTGCTCTTATCCCAAGCTTTTCTTTTTTTTCACAACTAACATTAGCAGATATAAATCAGCAGCATTCAGGTACACTAGCAGCGACAAAAAGGTTTTTGGGGGTTAAAATGAAACAATGAAATTGTTCCATCAAGATCCGTTTTGGACAGAAAATAAATTATGTAAATAGGTATCTTTCTTCTTATGTTCCACAGAAGGTATTGACTTTTTTCACACATATATCCAGTAAAATCTACATATCAAAAAGGTGTTCCTTCAAACAAAATCTTTCAATCTCACTTTAAAGGGGCACAGAGATTTTAAGGAAATCTTGGGAATAATAAACAAATATCAAAATATTACCAAATCCCTCTCATTTCTCTGACATCATTCTGTTTGTGAACAAACATACATCCACCTTTCAGTTGATTTATTAAAAAATAAGTATACAAAAGCAACCCAGTTCTTCCCATTAACATCAACTTCTGTTTCAAACTCTTGTCCCAGGGAGTGCAGTTCTCACCTAGTTCAGCAGGAAATAGGAAAGCTGATACCAAACCAGAAAATAACCTGAGACAGGGAAAAAGGAGATAAAACTGACACAGAAAATAAATTAAAAAAAAAAAAAAAGATAGGAAAATATTGTGCCTGCCTTTTCTTTCTTCACTCAAGATGAAAAATATGGAGGTAAATAAAATAAAGGAAATTAAGGGAAATGATGAGGAAGTCCTTAGCTAAGCTACCTCAATGACCCCAGATGCATACAATGGATGAGGCTGAGCTGAGCAGATCAGAATCAGGATGGGGCAGGAGATGAACTGTTCCTCAGAGGGTCATGGGCCTTCGTGGATATTCTTGGACATGGACAGTAAATAAAAATTTTGAGGTGCAGCCTCATCCAGCCTCATTGACTTTCTCATCCAGTGAAGAATGAGAAAGATGGCTGGGTGGTCTCTTCTCCACACCTATATTGCTCACGGTTTTGTCCCTTGGTGATGACGTATGGAGCTGCCTGAAATTGTCATGAGCCACAAGGATTATAAGCGTGACAGACTTCCAGATAAGTCTTGCAGTAGAGGAGATGTTCTCTGTGCTGCTCCTTCTTTTTCTAAATTCTTAGCTTCTGGAGGGATGTGGCCTTCATCATCTACAAAAATGAACATTTTGAAGCTCTCTCCCTGTTTTATATGGAGCTCTAAATGTATGTGCTATTAAGTCTTGGCCCAATTTAAGTCAATGACCAAAAATGCCTTGGATTTCAGAATAGTTGGAAAAAAAAAGGTATATGCATCCACAGACATATTTTTTCTTCCAGATCAGCAGTAAGAAAATATTTTTGCTATCAAGCACCACCATTTTTATCACCATGTTCTCCTTTTTGCACTTTTACAAAGAGGTAGGAGGATTGCTTTATTTGTTACAAGGTTTTACATCTGGGATCAAGCTGAGTAAGAGAAAATTCAGACAGAATACTAAGTAAAACTTCCTGAAAGCACAAGCTAATAGGCTATGTAATAATATCCCAAAGGAAATGGAACAGCTCTATCTGTGACATTTAAAACTAGACTGGACAATACACTAATAAATATTCTGTCGGGACAAATCTGCATTGTTGTGGAGGTGGATAAGGGGATCTACAAGGCCTTTTCCACAACTAATTTCTCCAGTTCTGTGAGACAGAACTATGTCATGCAGTTGAAGAAGCTCAGAACTGGAGCAGCACTGAGAAACACAAACCATCAATTTATTCTAGGATGAGTCTTCACGGGTATAAAATGTTTTGTAGTTCTCAGTCTCTGATCTCCAGATTCATTGTGGACAAAAATAAGTTTTCTAGTTTCACAAACTTGTATCATTGGTACAGCCAAATCAGGAAGAAATAGTCTTTAGAGACATTTGCACCACTCCCTTTTTTCTAGCTAGAATCTGCTCACATTGATCGATGGAACTGAATTTCTGCTATTCATATATATGGTGACTTACTGTATTACGTTAGATTAATTTACATTTTATGCGTAGAATTTTCCAATTGTGATAATAAATAATAACTACAGGGAGGAACAATCTAAGCCGTCATGTTTTAAGTGCTAAGAGTTCCTTAAATAAGGTAATTCTCATTGTTTAAATGTGATACATTTCATTATTTAACTTAACTTCATCTTACAAAATACATTTTGTTCCTGACCACATTATGCAGCGGCTTCTGCATCTGTGACAGTTGTAAGGCTGGGATGGATGCAGCCAATGCACTGCCTTCCTTAGTGCTACTAGCCCTAACTCTTTGTCAGCAACTTCATTTTATTCCAGTGACCTGCTGGTCAGAGTGGTACCGAAACACATCTCTCTGAATGACAAATAAGGAGAAACAACAAGGGCAGAGAGATAGCCAGTGGGTACACACTGAAAAAAAGCTACTCATTTATCACTAGATCTGCTAGTCAACTCTTCTGCAAAGTATTTGAAGAAATGTGACTGTGAGCTTGCTTCAGTGATCAAACTTCAGTAGCATCTTGAAATGGGAATGAAGTTTCCTCTAAAATAATAAACTATTCAAAATTATCTGCAATTCCTGTATTCTGTATGTTCACACTTATTGAAAGCATGAATGCAAAGAAATGTCTGTTTCTGGAGAGAAAATTAAATATCTAAACTATTCTTAGAAGGTATGGAAATGGAAAAGATCCTAGTAGTTTCTCTATAAATTAATTTCTGTCTTAAATTCCTGATTTTTAAAGAATATCAGGTCAGTCTGTTTTAGTCATTCATTAATACCGAAAAGTATTTTATTCTAGTTCCTATTTAGGTTCAAAAAATCTAAACTGTAAGGAAGAGAGATTGAGAGATTTATTGACTTTGCTATATTTATCAAAACAGTCAATCTGGTACTGAAAGCAAAGAGCATTAATCATACCAAGGGACATAACCACAGCCTCACCAGCTTCGAACAGGCTGAAGCAGGGACAGCACTATTCCCAGTCCTTCCCCTGAACAAATGTCACTCTGGAAAACTTGATCTTGCTAACTCTTTGCTAGGGATATGTTCCTTCCTTGGCTTAGAACTAATCTCTCACCAGTTTTAAGAACTGTGCCCAAATACAGGATGACCTTACAAGCTTGGTGGGAGAGCATCTTTCCTTTCTGATCCATTTTTTAGAGAGGTCCTTCTGGAATTGAAAAGTGTTGAATTGCATGTTAGATGCAACGTAGGCTGCTCAGGTCAAACTCAGACTTCTGGGAGTTCTCAAACAGCATGTCCAACTATCTGTGATGGATCTGATCCTACCGCTGGGCAAGCCTCATTTCTTCCTTTAGTCACAAAGACTATCCAACACTCTTCCTGTGTTTCCCCGTAAAACTATGTAACGCTTCTGATCACTTATAAAGCATTCTACTGGAATGCAGCAAAGAAAAGCATCCCAGCTTTCAGGACCTTGACTAAAGAACATTTCTAAGAGATATAATTTCAAGTACATTGGTGACTATGCTAGCAATGGACGTATTCCACAGAAATAAATTAACCTTTCAGATAGTCAGGACTACACACAACAGAACAAACCCGTCACCTTAAACTCTACCCAGAAATCATCTTGATGGCATGGAGCAGAGATAAAACGTGTTGTCCCTGTACAACATGATATTATAAGAGAGGAGCTTTATCCAACAAGAAATGGCATTTTCTAATGTTCTTACGCTAAGCACCAGGGCAGCATATTATAGTAATCCATATTTGAGGTAATAAAAACATGTCACAAGCTCCATATCTTGCAGGAAAATCTCCAGTTTTCATGAAGTAACATATAATTAAAAGAAACAAACTTGTCCACATTAACTACCTGAATATCCACAAAGCTGATAAAAGAGGTGGACAGACTGTATTTTTCCTTCAAGAAAACTTAACTGTAGTTGCACTCTTACCTATTTGGAAAAAAAATGTCACTTCATATTCCAGTTCATCTGTTCAGTGTAAGTGGTGGTGGTAGTAGTGATATAGTAGCAACTGAATAATAAAAATCTTATACAGAATCAAGGGGAAAGAAAGAAATGAAAATAGATGGAGAGTTTTTTAAAAGAATGTGTAATTAATTATCCAACAATATTTCTCATTATTTTAGAGTACAAATAGCTGAAAAGCTTTATATAACCATACCATTATTATTGCTAATAATCTTGTAGACTTGAATACTGTAAAACATAGTTTCGAATACATTGAATTCTACTTACGTGTTTGACAGGATGCTAAAATCTGTCTGTACTATATCTTGTTATGAATTCACTGCTGGTCAGAAAACCTTGACATTAACCTCCATTGCTAATTGTAATGGGTATGGGTTATTTTAATAATAAACTGTGCATACTTGTTATTTTTCAGAGACAGTCTGTGGAGAATAATTCCAAATCTAAAAATATGGTAACAAATGAATATATTTGCATTAGGAAAATATAACATCACTGAAGGTTGAAGGGAACAGCTTCAGAAGCATCTGAAAGAAATTATATGTATAACTTCCACAACTGTAAATGTGAACTGAAATACAAAAGATCAAAGATTTTAGTGCTCTGTGTTATACACAGCTACCCTGAACAGAGCCAAACACACACGTGAAAGCTTCAGTATCAAGTTAAGCTTTCAAGGCTCCTTTTCCAAAGAAGGAAGTGAAGCAGGGAATGTTCTTTTTAGCCCTGTTTGTTTACAAGATACAGAAGCTAAAAGATCAGGACTTAAAACCAAAACCACACACTTTACGATATCCTGGAAAATGTTACAAGGGTGCTTGAGGATTTTCATTCTACAGGTTTTGTGGTTCATGTTGTAAATGTTGCTGCACTTTTGCATCTCTCCAGTGCGTTCTACTTTGAACTGCACATAGTGCAAAAGATATTATCACTTGATAGAGGAAAGAGCAAATATTGATTACAGTGGGCTTAAGGAAAAAAACAAGGAAAGATACAATCATAGAGAGTGATTCTGCAGACAGTCATGAGAAACCATCTAGCCAGTTCACCTGTCCCGAGGCAGGAAGTCGTTCTCGTGTCAGTCCTAGTCTATGTTTGCCTATTATAGCCTTAAAAAGCTTTGATGGATACAAACAAGCAATGCCGGGTTCAATCTTTCCAGCCTGTTGCTTTTAATACTGCACTATTCCTGGGAAGTTTTTCCAAACGCTTAACGTTTTGATCCTTTTACTGTGCTTGCCAAGGACACAAAGAAATTTATTTTTCTCTTTCTTCTCACAGCAACCTATAACACATTAGAAAACTGTTAGCAGGTCTTTTTTGGATTAAGCGATCCCATTTATCTCAGGAAAAAATTGTGTACCATGCAACATAGCCATAATTCCTATTTCTATTTCTGCTGCTCCCACCTGAGCTCTCTATGATGGGTACCTGCCTTTCTTGTGGTCCTGCAGCAAAATGGGATAGTTGCTTGGCTGAATTCTTGGCAGTTCTTCAGAGACTACCAAGAGGGTTTCATCTGTTTTACCGGCTATGCATGCTTCTGTTTATACACTCCAGTAAAACACTAGTTTTTTCAAAACCTTAGTTTCACAACTAACTGCCCCCATCTTTCCCTGGAATATAATATCTGAAATATTTGTTTTCCCAGGTTTTAATTCATATAAGAAAGTTTTATTACATTTTTCATGGTCTTCTGCTGGAAAGGTCTTCAAGTTGCAGGAGATCAAAGACTGAACCACATTGCTACGATGTTAGTTGTCCCCGTCCATGTTATATTTGTTTGTACACGATCCCACACTGCAAAACTATGACCACAGTATATGACTTCAGACTGCTTTAATGATAAACGGAGGTGACTGTGTAGCTGTTGCAGTAATATTCATTAATAATGTGAATAATTTCTGGATTATGTGAATAACTTCTGAGAGTTCTGAATCTTCAAAAATATTTACTATTCAGAAATATGTAACTGTGGCTTTGAACAAGCAATTTGCACATTATGAATTATATTCAGATTCTTTTTTTTTTTTTTTTACTTATTCACAAGACAGATAAGTGGTTCATTCTCTTGCCAGTTGGCTTGAGACAACGTTTCAATATTTATCCTCATATCCCACTGATACGAGAATGATCAGTATACTCGGTGCAAACCTTGGAGGACAAATGTGAGAGAACAAGAGCCTGGAGAAATCCCACGGTCCCTATTCCCACTGCTTCTACCAGAGCACGGAGAACCCTTCGGTGGCCTCAAAAGTAGCTGAAAGACAGGGTCACACAGAACATTAGAGACACATCAGCTGCCCCAGAGGAGACCAAAGCTGTGGCCATGTTGTACTCACACGCTAGACTTGCCTTTGGCATCGGCTCTTGCCCTCCTGCCATGAGACAGAGAACCTAGGACGGGACACAGCACCTTCCTAGCACAGAGGCAGAGCAAGTGCATTGCTCAGCTATTGCAGTGCCTGCCTCAGCTATCTCTGTGGAGACCTGAGCTCTTGGGACAACCCAAGTGTTTGGGCTGCATAAAGCGTCTTACATTAGAAAGAAGGATGGAAGTAAGTAAGTAAAGTAATTCATGACATGCACTTAGCAAATCTATCAGTCACTGCTGCTCCTGGGAACTTGAGTGCCTCTAAAGTGTTGTGGGGCTTGGTACTTGCATTTCCCTTCTTTTTCTTTATTTCTTCAATTTTCTTACTGTCTCCAATTTGAGTCATGTGTGTTTGTTTATACCTCTTAAAAAATGACGAAGCACTTAAAATAGAGGGATTCTAGATGAAGAGTAATAAGTACAGTGCATTAACAATACGATTCTGCAAAAGCTAATAAACAAATTTATTTTGCCTATATAGTTCATTATAAATATAGAAAATCGGACATTTCATGAAAGGATTTTCACACTGAACATTTTCTACTAAAAATGTATACCTTTACTCAAAACAACAGGTGAGCAGTTTAACTTAAATTGAAATAAAAGGAAGCTAAAAGTTTTCTGTCTGAAAATAGACAGAATCTGGATCTGATTTATCTCAGTGGATAACACTGTCACTAGGAGAATGACCTTTTTTATTCATCTGACAGACAGAAAAAAATAAATGACACTATGGGTTATAAAAATCACATTACTTTTTTTTCCAAGATGTGAACTCTCTGCTACACTTCCTGAATAAGCTTTGAAAAACTGATGGATTTTGACTGATCAGATTTGCCAAACCTGCAGATTTTCAGTGCAGGCTAAGTTTTATTACTCTAAGGTTTTATCTATATTTGTATGCATTTCAGCACAATAAAAGCAGATCAGTGGATCAAAGTCCTTGCTGCTGAGGCCCCTACATCTGCGCTACATGTGGTCCAGGGGTTTTATTTTGGACTAAATTTAGTCTAGACTGGATATCATCACTACACATATGGGCTGAAGCTGTCCAAAGGCCCAGTCACTACTTTGGACATTTATGACTCACCCGAGGTTGAAGCAGGCTTGGTGAATACCTCCAGCAGAGCTTCTTGTGTCCTCTCGTCCTAAAGGAATCTCGTGGGCTTGCCCTGGACACAGAACCAGTGTGCCCTACGTGGAGCTGATCAAGGATTTCACTCCAAAATATCACTGGTTCATGCTAGCTGGTTATTGAGAATGCAGACCAGTCAGTTGCATCAGCAATTAGTTAACCAGGAAAAAGACATAGTAACAGCTAAATTACCAAAGCACCTGTTTGTCCTAAAGGAATGCACACTGCTGAAATCTGAAACTAAAGGCAAGGATGAGTTGATCTGAGAATCTGAAAGCCCTGCAAGGGGGAATCCTCTTTGCCAGATTTGCCCTGGAATTGTAAACTTTGGAAGACTGGCCCAAGATTTCCAAATGTGGGAAGGAGACTGAAAATCAAGAAAAAAGCAGAGGTTATAAGTTCCTGACCATGTACGTGAGACTATAAACTCCCAACAGTCATAATTCAGCCTGGTGGTTCCTGGGGGGTCTAATGTTCTTGCTAAGGATCCAGGAGCTGCAGTCAAGTCAGATCTGGGGCTCATAAATTATCTAGATTGCATTGCGTGCTGTCTTGAGTTCCTGGATGTAGAGAGGATTTACCAATGATCCAGTTGCAAGTCCATGTCACAGTACTGCAGATCTTGGAATGAAGGAGTCCTTTGTGAGAAGGAAATGTGAAAAAGCTCTCACTCTTTATGTTCTACAGCTTTAGAAATATCGTGTTGAATATAAGAAGTATCAATGAAGAGTATCAGTTTGCTATTTGCTAACAAAACTCACCTTTCTGATTTTTTTTAGTATTATTTGTGATTCTCTCTGTACTACCAGAAGCATGGTAAAAATGAAAAAAATAATTCAACAAAAATCACAGTCAGGATCCACATTTAAAACTGCTACTCTGGAATATTCCTAAAAGGACCTGAATTGTATATTCATACCATCCCTTTACTACTTTATCTCCCCACCCGCATACACTATGCCAGGCTGTTCCCGTGTAGTGATGTGTGCCTGCCTGTGCGCTGTATGTCTATATTAATACACAGGCACATATATAGAAGAAATGGCTGTGACAGTTGCAGCTGGAGAAAGGAAGTTTCATTCCTTCACAGAGCTCTGCGGGGAGGGACAGCTGAGAAATGGTCCAGAAGGTTCCTTACGACAGCCGAATTCAGGAACTGAAATTAGTAAACTACAATTTATGTAAAAGCAAAATGAATTATTCAATCTGTGTGGACTGAAATTCTAATTTAAACAGCCTAGCTTTCCTAAGAAGGCCCATGCACAACGTTTGTTAAATGTAAGGCAGAACTGAGTGTCACTGCATGGCTGGAAGTCTTCAGCAGCAGTTGCCTGGTACTTACTGCAGCGGCTAAGCTATTCCGTAAATTACAGGTAGCAGCTGAGCAAGAATCCATTTCCCTGTTTCATAAATATTTTTGAAAGGTTCAGTTTCCTCCTTATGCCGCAACCAGAAATTTTTTGGAAGGACCTGCTGGGGTACTCCCGGGGGGAAGGTCAGTGTCCTGAGAATGTGGGAGGTTGCTACATCCCCGGGGGCCACACGCCCCCGCCCTGCAAGGAGGAAGGCCCTCGGCAGGACCCCGCGGATGGATGTAAAGCCCTGCTGTGTATTAGAGCCCTCCAACATCCCTGTTCCCAGTGGCCAGGGTAGGCACGGGAACTCACAGAGGCCAGCCCATGGCTGGAAGGCAAAGGAGGGGGAAGAGAAAAAGGGTTGACTTTGACAAGAGACTATGGAGAGTACCTGAGCATCCTTTCTCACCAAAACTTCTGTCTAGCTTAGCATTTCCCTGTAGAGGCTTCACTTCTGTGCATCAGCATTTTTCTGACACAAAAATATATCCCTGAAAAATTTCTGGTCATTTACTAGCATGAGCATTGGTAAGGGCCTCTCTGAGCCAGCGGTGATTATCTTGGTGTGTACTGGCTAGAGAAAGGGGTAATTTGTACATCACATGGCAGTTCATCCTTCAGACATTGAATATGTGAAGCAGCACTTCAGTGGCTAGCAAAGCACTCTAGCTTGAAATTAAAGAAAGGTGACTTGTTTTAATGCTTCTCTGTGATGCAGGGGCCTTTTCTGCCACCTTCATGTCATGATTCAGGGTCTTGTCCTGTGGGAAATATTGTGCAGGCCATCCATGAGCTCCTTCCCAGGCTGGAATTGAATTATGCACTCTAGGAAAGAAGTAAAAGAAAAGAATAAAATATCATACAGTACTTCATATTTTGGTTGGCTATTTTTTAATACTTAATGCCACTCTGAAATAAATAGAACCAAAATACTGTAAAATGTTCACAGAATACAAATACATATAGCATCAGTCAGACTGTTTTCTCAGTACACATATGTACATGTAAATAAACATTTAGATTATCCAGGCTGTAAAAGAATTTTGAAAACCTTATCTAAGAGATAGCTGTTGCAGTAAAAGCCACCGGATGCATGTATGAGGTGTCCCAGTGAGATCAGATCCAACCATCTTCAGTCTATTTGCTCATGAATAGTGAAAGAAGGAGATTTAAATCTTCATTGTTACTTCAGTAGCGTCTAATTAACTTCCCTGCTTCCTCTGAGAAAAACAAACCCTCTAGACAAACACGCATGGATAACATCACCCAATAACCTGAAGAGCTTTGGGGATTTTCAGTGATTTCAATGGTGGGGTCATTTCTCTTCTTTCTCGGTTCTCAGCCCACAGCGTGCATCTTAGGCAAACACCACAGAAAACACCCAGGCAAGATGACATTCAGAGATGTTTGCATGGCTTGCAATTGTGAAGTGTGAAGGCAACTGCCAGAGATACAGAATACTGCAGCGTCTGGAGAGTCACGTCAATTCTCTGATCCTTAAGGTAAAAGCTTTTCTTCTGTGAAGCGCTGCTGGCTCTGCTAACAAACTCCTGCCTTCTCTCCCGGCTACTGCTTACCACCTCGTGCCAGCATCTGCTGTGCCAATTGGGAGTGCATCTCCATTTGAAGTGAACCAAACTGGGAGCTGAAAATACTTGCCTGAAAGCACGGTTTGGCGTGTTTAACTGTGCAGCTCAACACACAGGCCATGCTCCTCAAATCTGTTTTCTTTCTAACCTGCTTTTGTGCCAGAAAGTATTCACCTGGATGTCAGTAGTGCATGAAAACATTCAAATCGGTCTGCTGCAAGGGATTTATAGACTGTGTTTAGCGCAGGGCAACTCTCCAGAGAACTTCACTTCAGGCATTGCCACTGCAACTCTTCTTTCCCACTTTCTACCGCTTCTTGTGCCCCAATAAGATCGGCAATTTTTGAGTTTTCAGTAAGGAAGGGCTCACATGTGTTTTACATTTTATTGCGGCTGAGATCCTTGGCTGTCGTAGTGTCCTGGTTTTGGCTGGCATAGAGTTAATTTTCTTCCTAGTAGCTGGTATAGTACTATGTTTGGATTTAGTATTACAATAATTTAGTATTAGGACATGCTGATGTTTTAGTCATTACTAAGTAGTGATTATACTAAGTCAAAGATTTTCCAGCTTCCCGTGCTTTGCCAGTGAGGAGATACACAAAAAGCTGGGAGAGGACAGCTGACCCAAACTGGCCAAAGGGGATATTCCATACCATATGGTGTCATGTTCAGTATATAAACTCAGGGGATGTGGTTGGACAGGGGTGATCGCTGATCAGGGATGGGATGGGCATCAGTCAGTGAGTGGTGAGCAATTGTATCGTGCATCATTAGTGCTGTATATTCTATTATTATTACTATAATTTTTTCTCTTCCTTTGCCGTCCTATTAAACTGTGTTTATCTCAGTCCACGAGTTTTACATTTTTTCTATTCTCCTCCCTCATTCCACTGATGGTGGGGAACAAGGGAGTGAGCATATGTGTGGTGCTCAGTTGCTGGCTGTGGTAAAACCACAACACATAGAAAGGGCAGGACTACATTAATGAGCCTATTTTTAAAAAATATCACGAGTTTCGTATTCCAAACCTGAAAATTTACAATTCTGCTCACAGCATTCTCTTAAACTTTACCACAGAAGTAGTTCTACAAGGAGAAAATAGCTCAGAAAGCAGAGTTTGTTTTATGATGATTCACAGAGGTGAATTTTGGGAGTTTTTTAAAAAAATTCCACCCAGTTAAATTATCCTAACCCCAATATTCAAGCCTTTGCAGTTCAAGCAGGGTTTAAGTATATGACTGATGTTTCATTGTTAATCTCCTCTTATACTGCACAGCCATTCTTAAAAAAAACAGAAACTGTCATCCAGCTCAATAAAGCCTTACTTCAATAAATTGGACATGCCCTTGTACCTGGTTATTCCAGTATTCTATTGCACAAAAAGTGGGCCTGGGTCGAAATGACTGCAATGCTGTCAGCAGGATTTCAACATGCTCAGAGTACAGTGGGTGGGCTACATCCCTCAGGGAACCTGTGCTGTGACTCCCTCCCATGGCAAAATCTGTTCACCATGTTTGCATCCCTCCTGCCATCTCAGTTCTGCTTTAGCATCACAGATTTTTGCCTGCTTGGATTTTCTGATGTAATTGCACATGGAGCAAAGCTGTAAGCCAAGACCATAAGAGTGAGCTGTATTGAAACACAGTTATTTTTTTAAAGTGTTTTTTCCAAAAGAGGGTTTGTCTTAAAAGTTCCATTTCCAGCAAAGCCCCACAAGAGCACAACCCAGGAGAAAGCAAATTGTGATGTAAGGGTGGGAATGACAGATGGGGGAGGAATCTCATCAGCCAGCTGCACCACCAAATTAAACAAAAAGCTATACAAAGCCACAGCCCCAGGCAGTTCTCCACCTGAACTTTTCATCACAGTGGCCCTCAAGCAGGAGCTGTGCCAACTCCCCAGCCAGGTGCTCCTAAACAACATGTAGGAACACAAGCTGAGGCACCTTGGGAATTTTCAGGCTGATCAGGAAGGTCCTAGTAAGTTTCTGGCTTTTTCCGGGCTAGGTAATATCGGAGAAAAGCATTTGGCTTCTACGACGCTAACTGGAGACGGGTGTCTAAATTACGGAGATGGAATGGGAGAGATCCAGACCTTGCTTTATTACTAGACTCCCACTGAAATTAATATTGAACTAGAAGTGATATCTCTGGAGTACGATTACCTCCTCGTTTGCATGGAAGGCCACGTATCCGATGCCATGTAACACCCTTCTAATACATCAAGCACCCTCTTGACTGTTGTAAAGATTCCAGCTATAACTGGCAGCATAGTCTGTTTCTTCATTCCTTTTATTTTTTATGAGTTTTTGTTTTGTTATGTCTGTTTGTTTTCCTAGGAGAGGCCATTCTATATGTTCCCAGCAGAAACAGAAGGTTTTGTGATGTGAACAATTTTTAATTAAAAAAAAAAAAAGTCATATTGGACTCTCTTTTCCTACATTTTCCATGAGGTTTCTGTGCAGGTATTTCTATTCGGCTTCACATACTTTCTAATAAAATATCTTTTGGAAGTAGTTTTTACTGTTGAAATCATACTGAAATTCTGTGAGCACTGACATCTTTCCTACTGAAATCTACTTAAAGTTTGCCATTGGTTTTAATGGGAACCATTAATTTCCACTGTTGACTGTGTGACTTGACCAGCCTTTCGCTGTAACTTAGTTCTTCACCTGCAAGAACAGAGCCAAATGTGTCTGACATATCAGAAGATCTGGAGAATGCCTCTGAAGTGCTATTCACTCTTTCAAGAAAAACAAGTCCCCAGAAAAGCCTGCATGCTCACAGCATCCTCCACAAGGCTTAGTGGAGTGCTCCTGCTTGTGTATTTCATACCTCCCAATTTCTGCGTTTCAGTCTGCTGGTGAGGTGGTTTCCCTATAGAACTTCCCCCTTCTCCTACCTTCAAACAAACATTGTTTCTTGTTAGTGGCATTTCATCTCCATGTTGATTTCCTGCCTTTCTAATCCGTACTCTCTGGAGTCAAAGCACAGACATGTCTATAAAGATAAGAATTTCTAAACATGAGTTACGCTGAGAGAACATTTTTGAAAGTCTAACTCTTGTGTTTCATGATTAAATGAGCTCTGGACACTTCTGAGGACATAAGTAATTACATTGGTGGATTAATTCTGTCTCCCTTTAAGAACTTGGAGAAAGATTGGCATAGAGGAAAAGAAAAAAGAATTCCTACACAAACAAATTTCTATTAGTTGATACTGGTCGCTACTTAGCGGTAACCGGGGGTGGGGGTGGGGGAAGAATAAAAACAAATGAAAAAGAGAAAACAAGACAGTCAGAAAATTACCAGTCAGCTCATGAATGTGAATTCTGTGCAACATATTGATTCACATTTTTCTTGATATCCTCAATTTCTCAAAGATCATAGCTTTATGAAGGAGCAACTTTGATAAGGACAGACTAGCAGCTGCACATGCAATGAAAATCAGAGACAATTAATCATATCATTATTGTGAACCATGTATTATACATGATGCATTATTTATGCAGGTAGAGATAGATTTTTAAGGACAGAGGTGTCATTATAATTATGTAGTTTGACCTCCTACTTGACTCAGTCAATACAATTTTACCCAGTAACTACTTCTTTAGCACCAATGCCTGCTTGAACTGTAGTCTGTCTTTCAGAGAAATCTCCATGAGATGGGCAGTCTACCTTATCCCAGTAAAAATCTTTCCCGTTTTCAGAAAGTAGAAGAGATGTTTAACACAAATCAAAAAGAAATTTGTGTTGAAAAAATGCAATAACAATTGATTTTTTTGAAACAATGCTGAACACTGCAGTTTTATGTTAAAAACTTTTAAAAGATGTTTCATCTCTTTGAATTTTGTTAAGCCACTCTAAATTATTTTCCAAGTATCATCTAGCAAAAATATCATCTAACAAAAACAAGTAAATAAGTAAGTAAATAAATAAATCTTCTGACTGTCTGTCCCTTTTGTCAGATTTTTTGTGACTAGATTTATTCTTTTTTCCTCACAAGACATAAAATATTTTTTGAGAACTCTAATTCCAGTGATTATTAATAACATAGAATCACAGAACAATTTATTTTGCTAGGAACTTCAGGAAGTCATCAACTCCCACTGATGTGATTAAAGAAAAAAGTAACAAACAAACCTCTTGTTCCCTTAGAATATAAACGTATTTCAGGACTGAAGAAGTATTTCTTTTCATGTTTGTCTGCTAGAGTACCTCCAAATTCAAAAGGGCAGAGTGGTTGTGGGATTACCCATGGAAATATAGGTTTGGAAACATTACATTAAAATTTGGCTCCCTCAGTAAGGTGCATTACAGGAAATATTGGGAAATAGACAGCTTGGTCTCTCAGTCTCATACCTGGAGAAACAGGCTCTCCAGAAGGCTATGGAGAACCAGAGGTGACTTACGGCTTCCAGAGAGCCATGGCTGACTGTCATTTACACACAGATGCCTCAGCCTTTGGCTTCAGTTTTGATGCAATTAATGTAATTCATGCCCATAGCCTTTCTTCTGGAGCTGCAAGCATCTTGTTAGCTTGTGTCCTGAGTGGAAACTTAAGGTACATATGAATAAGACCCATGAGAATTTCCCCATGAGGGGTATTTTCCTGATGGCCAGGACAATTCAGGTTTTAAAATTCAAAATTTAGATTTTAAATTTTAAAGTCCATCTTTCAAATTTTCTTCAAATTTCTGACCAAGCATCAGCCAAAATATCTTTGGAACCATCTTAGATGTGAATGATCAGTTTAAAGGCAAAGTTTCCCCCAAAATGTTATGATTCTACATGCATAGTATTTGAGTGGGTAAGGTGAAATAATGAATATTTTTCACATGCGCAACGTACGAAGATATTGGAGACACCTATCTTCAGTTATGATTATGTCATCGAATGCGGGAACACTCATATAGCTTTCCAGCTGCATTGTGGGTAGCTTCTTTTGGTTATCAGTGATTATTATGATGTTGCCTCCTTTGTTAAAAATGTTGTTAACTCTGTACTCACAGAACTGTAAATACATGTAATAGCTTCTATCCAAGCACTCCTTAAAAAAAAATATTAAGCTTTGTTTTTCTCATGGAGACAAGTATCCCTACCTCAGCAAGAGATAAATGAAGCATGTTAGGGTTAACTGCAAAAGGTTAGCAATGTCTCAAGAAGACAGAGGTAGGATCCTTCTGACCAAATATCAGAGATACAGTCAGCTCTTGGTTGTGAGCCAGAACCACCTATACACATATCTGAATTAAATCAAATTAATCACAATAAAAAACCCCCTATTTTCTTCCATTGCTTAAATAACAAACTCAGATGCTTCTATTGAAGATATCAATGTTCAATCAGATAAACCCTTCAGAAAAGACAGAATGTAACTTTTCCAGATCCTTGAAAAATGCAGTACCCACTGTGTCATTCTGTCATTTGCAGTCAAACATTTCCTGATGCTTACTTACACGCTTTCAAAAATTCAGCCAGATCACTTCCAATCCCCCAGGCACACCTCCCCTCTGTGCTTCCTGTGCATACCATGTAGAAGGCTTTAAGGTTTTCATCTGTTTTTCACATTTCAGCCGGCACTCCTTGAAAACCTGCGTTTGCATTTTTTTATATTCCTTTAATGTGTTGTCTTCATGTATGAGCTAGATAAGGAGCTGGGAGGCAGCACACTTACTTTCCTCTGCAGCTGCTCTTTGTGTGGCTCCACAATGAGATGTCAGTCATGTGGGAGAGCACTGTAAACCCCACGCTTCTCCCCTCTTGCTGATGCTTCCGTCCTGCTGCTGAAGTGGCTCAAGGAACTGAAATGTCTGGCAAAAGCCTCAACCTCCAATGTGGGCATTAGAGAAAAAAAAATCTCTAGAATGCTGTTTAGACATTTCAAGCTGATTTTATTTACTATTACCTTTTTCCAGCCTTTAGTTTCTGATACACTGAATTTCATTATAAGATTGGAGCATGCCTTTCAGAAACAGTGTGTATATGTTATTTGCTGCATCCCAAAAGCAGGTGTTCTCAAGCCAATCCGAATATTTCGAGCAAATCCCTGCTTTGAAATGCAAATGAATTTGCAATGTCTGCATAGTTTGAGATAAAGCAGTTAACAATGAATTAATCCTTGTTTTATGCAGTTCATTATCAAGACACTATGACCAGGCCAACAATGTATTTGGAACATAATAGAGCCTTGCCAAACAGGTAGAGATTCTTTATTTAATTTGAGCACTTACAGTTACTGTGAGTGTGTTTGCTGAGAACGGCATAAAGCAGCACAATAAGCTAGATACAGACTTTTGTGGTTGCTCCAAACCTGGTGTGTAGGTACAGTCTAGCCTTTTTCCAGAACCAAAGTCTCCCAGAATGTACTAAAATATTGTCATGTGAAGAGTTTCTAGTAAATTTAGTTTTAAATGGGAAAAGGCCGCCTTTCAGGGTAGGCAACATTTTTAAATGAAAAGGTGGTTCTGAAATCACGTGATTTTCTTGAGAAATCTTCTTTCTCTGAAAACTTGAGTCAATAAATACATAATAAATATTCTCTTATTTCGGCTAAGCTTTAGTTCTTTCATTCCACCAGGCAATGTATTTTGTTCAGGTTTAGTCTTCTGTGCATAACAGGACCACGCTGACGTGGTAACTGCGCTTGAGTTCCGAAGGCAGTCAGTGCGAACAATGGGAAGAACAGGCCTGGAGTGCAAAATTAGTAGTTCACCAGTATAATAACACTGGGCAATCCTCCATCTAGACAAAAATTGTGGCTAATGGTCTTCTGCTATGCTGCTCTGTCTCTGCTAGGACTCAGTAGTGAAAGGGGTGGCGCTGAGCACCCTTAACACCCCTGAGTGCAGAGGACGCTGCCCCTCTGTGGGGTGAAGCCTTATTTGGTAGATCCGGGAATGACTTTCTGAACTTCAGTCTGTGGGACGAGCTGTGACAGGGGGAAAAGGGTGCTCTGTATTCCTAGAAAACAGATTGGAGGTGACCCCTTTGCAGCCCTATTCCCACAGGGGCTGTAGGCTTGTACTCCCTCCTAGCCCTAAGCCTGTCCCAAAGCCTTGGCCAGAGACTCCACACCCCAGCGCAGCTGAGAAACGTCTCCGCGAAAAAACAGACTACACCTTCTCTTGGCTGAAACTTGAAATAGAAATACATCCATTTTCCCATCCAGATATATTACAGTTTATGAACAGAGAATTAAGTCTAGATAAATAGGTGAGGGGGAAACTTTCTGAGTAGCTTCCAGAAAATGAAACTGGTTTTATTTTTTTGGGTTTTTTTAACAATTGATTCTGCTATACCTCCTCCTACCTCTGGCATAACTAAGTCCTTGGCACTGTCACAAGTGAGGAGACTCCTTAGATTCTGTTTTATATTGTTTAGCCTAAGCTACTCAATGTTGAGATGCTATACATTTATTTACTTGAACATAGCAGTTTTCTTGCCATTCACGTAGGAGGTTTTGCTCAATATGTTTTAATGACTTATATTCATGATTTCCAGACTGATGAAAAGGAGGACTTCAGTTTTGCCTGTCTCTGATCACTGTAGTACACAACAACAGATGGCAGTATTCCTAAACTCTCTTATTCAACAAATGGTACGAGATCAGATATCTCCATTCCATTATCCCGTCAATAATACTACTTAATAAGAACTAAGAATGAAACTTAAACTTCATGTGATATAAACATCTTGACCTACATTTTCAGGACTGCTAGCAGTTCTACTTGCCTCTATTTTTAAGTCTACAGAGAACAGACTGTAAAGGCTCCTAAATTTCAGGTCAAACTTAGCAATGCGTACCTGAAGATGACGTTACTTTAAGGGATATTATGTTAGTCTAGTGAAATTACTGCTTGCTTTTTAACATGTAAGATCTCATCACATAGCTTAACTTCTGTTCAGTTCAGGTACTGGTGGTTTTTTCCTTAGTTTCTAGAGATGACATATAAAATGAAAAATTTATATAATGTTTCAGAAGAACAAACAATAATTTTGTTCATGCCTTTATCATGGTGTATCTGAATTAGTTAAGCTTAAAACGGAGAGGCTCATTTCCCCACTGTATCAAGACACAACAGAGCAGTGACAGAAGGAGAAGGAACATTTCCTCTCTGTGCAAATTTTTTCACTCTACTACAGTAATGTACTGTATTGCTGACCTGAAGAGACTTTGGGGGTCCAAAGGTTATTGGACTGCAATCAATATTGGATTTGAGGTCTCCTTTCCAGCTAAGAAACCAAGATTCAATCAAAGCTGATCTGAGATTAGGTCTCTATAACAGCCTCTTGGGCTGGCAGACCAATTATTCTAGTTTAAATTGCAAAGCAGTTTCCTATTCTAATATTGATACATTTTGTGAAAGACAGAGTTTGCACATTTTCTTTATTCAGAATAACCTTTAAAATATGAAACAAAGGAATTAATTTTAAAAGATTTCCATTCATGAATCACTTCTCAAATCATTATCTTGCTGTCTGACAGTACTAACGAGACTCAACACAATTTTTTTCAAGGTCTTGAAGACAGTGTCCTCATACATCCCAGAAGAAAATAATCTTTTGTTTAAAAATTAATAAAGAAAAATTAATTTAACCTCTCCAGGTGTTATGTCGAAGTCCTTATCTAGCTTTCAAGAATTTCAAAGCTGATCTTTTAAAATTTTATTTTAATATATTTTCATCACTGATAATGGAAGGAAAAAAATTACATCGATCTAGGCAAAAAAGTACTCAACAATGCTTGAAAAACATATTAAACCAAGTTTTCTATCAATATTTCTTAAAGATGCTGTATATCCCTGTGAGACATGGAAGAGCAGGTAAAAGTCTATAACTGGCTGTAAACAGCATGCTGTGATTAAAAAACTTGAAGTCCATTCATGATGATGAATGCAAAGATGACTGTAACGTGTTGGAAAAGTTTCAGGCGTAGTTCACTTCCTGAAGATTTATAATTAAGGCAGTCTAACAAATAAAGGAAGTCATGGTGCTGCCATGAATGCTGAATGCTAGGAATCATTTATGCTGGCCTTCTTATATTTACATATAAACAAAAGGAACAGGACTACTTAAGCCATCAAATTTCATGCATGAGTATTTTCAGATACTGTCAATTTTGAGTGGTTTCTTTCTTCCTTTGTTTAAGGAAGACATGGGTGTCAGCTCTTTGCTCCACAGGCTGTAGAACCACGGCGCTCCTCATTGTCGGGTGCGATGGGTGCAAGTGTCTTACAGGATTTCAGGAGAAAACCAGACAAGTACTTGGAAGAAAGATCCATTGAGGGTAACTAAACAGGCAAATTACAGTGGGCTTAAGACTATCCCTAAACTTAAGAGTAGTCAGAAGCTAGAATATTAACAGGTGGATTTATCTAGGCTCACCCTTCTTCTTCTTCTTCTTCTTC
This sequence comes from Neomorphus geoffroyi, assembly GCA_033558235.1. Taxonomy (NCBI): domain Eukaryota; kingdom Metazoa; phylum Chordata; class Aves; order Cuculiformes; family Neomorphidae; genus Neomorphus; species Neomorphus geoffroyi. The sequence continues at coordinate 1,602,318 of JAUMJM010000035.1, forward strand.
TTCTTCTGCTTCTGCTTCTTCTTCTTCATTTCATTATTATTATTGTTATTATTATTATTGGTGGTGGTGGTTTTGTCCTTGTTCTTACTCTTCCTCAGGCATAGAATCATAGAATGACCTGACTTGAAAGAGACCTGCAAGGATCATTGAGTCCAACTCCTGTCTCTGTATAGGATAACACTAATTTTCACATCGTGTGTCTAAGCACGGTCTCCAAATGTTTCTTGAATATTGTCAGGTTTGACATCATGACTACTTCTCTGGGGAGCTATTCCAGTGCGCCATCACCTTTTGGGTGAAGAACCTCTTCCTAATATCCAACCTAACCCTTCCCTGGCACATCTTCCTGCCATTCCCTTGGGTCCTGTCATTGGTCACCAGAAAGAAGAGACCAGCATCTGCTCCTCCTCCTTCCCTTGTAAGGAACCAGTAGATAGCTATGAGGTTCCCTCTCATTCTCCTCTTCTCCAGGTTGAACAGACCAAGTGACCTCAGCCGCTCATCATGCAACTTTCCCTCTAGAACCTTCACCAGCTTTGTGGCCTCCTCTGGACACTCTCCAGTAGTTTGATGTCCTTTTTATACTGTGAAGCCCCAAAATGTACCCAGTACTCAAGGTGGGGACTCACCAGTGCAGAGTAGAGCAGGACAGTCACCTCCCTTGACCGGCTGGCAATGCTATGCTTGATCCACCCCAGGACACAGTTGGCCCTCTTGGCTGCCAGGGCCCACCACTGGCTCACGTTCAACTTGCCGTCAACGAGAACCCCCAGGTCCCTCTCTGCAGGCTGCCTTCCAGCCTCTCAGACCCCAGTCTGTAGGTGTATCCAGGGTTGCCATGTCCCAGGTGCAGAACTTGACACTTGCCCTTGTTAAACTTTACGTGACTGGTGATTGCCCAGCTCTCCAAACCATTTAGATCCTGCAGGCTCCCCCCCCCACCCTCAAGAGCGTCAGCAGTTTCCCCCATATTTATGCCATCCACAAACTTGGTTACTAAACCTTCAAGTCCTGCATCCATGCAGGTCATATATATGAAGAGCACTGGCTCTAAAACGGAACCCTGCAGAACCCCGTCAGTGACTGGTTGCCAGCTTGATGTAACCCCATTTACTATGACCCTTTGAGCCTGACTCATCAGCCACTTGTTCACACATCGCATTATACATTTATCCAGCTGTATGCTGGACATTTTGTTTAGGAGGGTACTGTGAGAGATCGTATCAAAGGCCTTACTGAAATCCAGAAAGATCACATCAAATGGTTTCCCTTGGTCAGCTAGGTGGGTAACTTTGTAATAGAAAGAAATTAAGTCTGTCAGGTGGGACCTTCCCCTTATAAACCCGTTTGTAGTCGTTATTATTTAGTTATAATTATTCTAGCTTACAAGCTGTAACTGACTTGTGTTAAGTTGTCTGTAAGCCTAGAGAACAATACATGGGTACTCATAAATAAAGACCAGGGTGTTCTTGACTCTCATATTTCTCTGCCCCAGCATTCAACAGCTGGTTCAAGTACAGACAAGGTTCAAGTGCTACATCCTAGGTATTTTAGTGGGTAGTCCCCTGGTGACATTTATGAAGTTCCCTGTGGCTCCTATGACAAAACAAGCACGGGAGATCAGCTCCTGCACAGAGGGGTCCAGCAACTAGGGCAGCCCCTTATAAAAAGGATGTGTGCCCCAGACATGGGAGGAGGCTGCAGTCAATGGCCAGGATGGCACTGTTGTCTTCTGAAACTCAGACAGGACGTGGAATTAAATGAGCCCTTGGTCTGTACCTGCACAATCATCTTAATATTTTTGTTGGTTTAGCTTCTGGTAGGCTTTGGCAATGCTTAACTCTTTTAACTTTCTTCTAACTCAGATACAATTGAAGACCATCCATTAAAAATCATACCCCCCTTCCAATTCTCCACATTTGCATCTGTTTTCTTGTAGAGCAGACCCAGCTCTTTCCCTGGTTGTTTAGAAGTCCGTTCTGCTCTTCTGCACCCTGCTATATGCGCAGGAATGTGGGAAGGAACCCTTGGAGATATTTTTTTTGCGGTGCCTGTGCCAGAGAGGTTTTAACAATAAACTGCTAGGGCCTTCATGATCATCAGCCTTTCCTAAAAGGAATAGAAAGACCAAAGACGAAGATTGCATTCTTCAGTGTTTTTATAAATACAGTGGCTTTTTAGATGACAAAATTGTAATAGAGAATAAACATGCAGAAAACAGATATGCCTTCCTTAGTTGTCAGATATCTTATGAAAAATCAGAAAAAGCAGGGAAAACACAATTTAAAAGCAGAAGATATTGTGCAGCATAGCCAATCTTAGCTATTATAGTTTTGTCCTCTATCGCATTAACTATGTTTCTAATGCCACAGTAAAGAATGGAGATTTCTAATTTGATGTTCTCTAGAACAATAGAGCGTTCATTTTACCCTTAAGTATTATATTCCTATGCTTCATGAAAATCTGTAGGCATCTCATAGGGTTAACTTAATGCTATGTTGTTATTTATTTATATATTTTTACTAGATCCCATTGTAGATCTTGATACTCACTGAGATTTCAGTGATGAAATTTATTATCAGACTTAGATTTATGCAAATCATTGTTGAAAGGCCTGGAATTGCTTAAAGTGTGTGAAGTTAAGGTCATGCACAGTATTTGTAAACTCATGATATTTTGTAGTCAAAATATATCAATTAGGTACACATTGCTTTGATTCCTTAGCTGAGATTCTGATCTAAAGATCTAAAGATCATAAACTCCTGTTGACTGCCCCAAGCTGTGGCTCAGGTAAAGGAGCTCATAAACTTTTGCCGATAAAAATCACTCGCATGAATGAGCACAGAGAAGCATAATGTAAAGTCCTATTTAGGATGACAAAGAATGGCTGTGAACTGGTTTAGGCTGTGTATCCATCCTTTTGGCAGAAGATCTGACTAAAAGGGCTTTGATCCATCCATCTCAGCTGCTCATTCCCAACTCAAAAGATGACCACTGTTGTCCATGGAGAAGGTTGCCCAGGAAAGTATGAACTCTTTAGATTTGATCTGCTATCTACAAAATGAAGTTTGAGAACATATCTAAATCTAAAATTATTTAGACAGGTGATACAATTTTAGATATGATTGATCGGCATTCTGAAATTTATTTTGTTTATAGAAATATTAGAATATATTTTCTGATTTTCTATACATTACACACTACTATGGATTACTTCTACATTTAATCCAGCAAGAGTTATTTGACTAACATACTTCTCTTGGCAATTTATTTCAATAGTAATCAATCTGATTACTGAAAGTATCTGCCTAAATTTTCTAATCTGAATTCACTTGACTGGAAATGTTTTATCATTGATTTAGTTTACCTTTCCCAGATTAAACCATCTTCCAGGATTTATCATCTTCTTCCCATGAACATTTATTTGCAATGAAATCAACCCACCTTGAATCTTCCTTTCAATGAGCTAATAAGAAACATGGGTCTTGCAAAGCAGATGTCTCTGTTTGCATGCCTCGTTCTCATTGTTATTATTATTCCACTAATCTTTGTGGAAAATTTTATCATTAGGAACTATATATCTAGCAGTATTGGCAAAATTGTTCTATAAAAGATGTTTGACACTGATCCCGGCAGTAAGCTCTCTCTTTGATGATGGTTTGCCATAGACAACTACTTCTTCAAATGACAATCAATTATGAATCCATTTACCGTGTGCCTTCTTGACATAATTCAACACTATATTTCTTTTACCCCAGGAAGCAAAAAATCCTGGAATAACTCTAAGCACATTATGTCTACATATGTTCTTCTTCAACCAAACTTGTAATCTCATCAAAGAAGAAATTCAGGGTTTTGAGACAAGACCTATTTTCCATTAGTTCATGTTGTCTGGCATTAAATATATTCTGATCCTTCGATTCTTTATTAATTGAATTCCATACAACCCTTGCTGTTATTCTGCTCTCACTAGTATCACAGATCAGACTAGTACTCACCTGAGCTACTCTGTTCACTGTCTTTGATAAAACACTGAGTGCTTTTTGTATTTTTATGAGAAATATTCTGATATTTCTTCACTGAGACTCTTGCCAATTTTTCCTTCAATTTCAAGCTTCTTAAACTCACTTTCTGTCTCCTAATCCCTTGGTTGAAATCTGTTCAGCAATGCATAGCAAAATGTAGAAAAAACACATTATATCTGACATTGCGTAAAAGCCACAAGAAATAGCAAATATTGCTTGACTTGCAAGGCAAAACACAAGGTGGCAAGGTTGACCTGTAATGCCAGCAAACACTAGGAGAACTCTTGGCAACGCAGGCATATTTTCTTGACTTCATAATGAAATCCCCAAAGAGGTCAATTTTGTGCTGTCTGACTTCATTGCAAATGCTTCGCACAACTCTATTGCTAATTCTCTACATGTCATTTCCATACTGCAAAGGGGTTTTCTGGTTATGTACAGTGACCTCCATCAAATCTCCAATCCTAAAAGTTGGAAATCCATTTAGGTCTGTTCTATATGAAGAAATTGGCCATCACAGTGACTTTATGCCAGAACAATTATTCTGTTTACAATGCAGAGCAGAATAAAAATTATTTTTAGCTCAGAAGAAAATACTATCCAAGCGCGGTAAAAGTGGGGCTTTTCTGCAAAAGCAGAGGCAACAGGAGCCTTGGAAGGACAGTAAAGCCAACTGGGTAGGGTATTCACTGACTCTGGCACCATCTCACAACCCTCAGAGTAGAACAGGGCTATCACAGTAACTTTAACCAACTGATAGCCCAGGCAAATTTGTAGTGGCAGGACTGGTTCAAGATTAAGCCAGGAAGCCAAATGAGCCAGTCCAGGTCAAAACCAACAAGGTACACCACTAGGCACAACACGCTTCCACGATTGCGTAGGCAAAGACCAAGGCAAGGCCTGTGCAGCTCCTGAGACAAGATGGAGTGGTTCCAGACAAAGCTCCTCATAGCCCTTCCTCACACTTAGTTTTTTTCCAGTACTACTCAGCTGCATGGTATCAGAGAGGATGAGGACACAAGGCATCTTGGTGGGCTTGGCACTCTGGCAAGTACTTGTACGCCAGGCTATGCTATAACAGCCGTTGTGGAATATCCTGTTCAATGACAGTTTCGATAACAAGGCAAAGTCTTATTTTGTAGCTAGCTGACATTCTTGTAATGCTTTGCTCCTGTGACTCTTTCAATGAAGATGTCTCAGTGGAGAAAAAGATTCTTTAGGTCAGTGCCTGTAGTTGTCTAATGCAAAAAGAATTTAGTGTGCTATGTCTAACTGTTGCTTGTGAAATGTGTGGCTGTGTCACCAGATTTCAGCTGGAGTAAGGAATTCTGTACCCGAGCGCCGAGCATCTCATTTAATAGTTTGTTGTAGCATATGTTACAAAAGGAAGTTTTGGTGTGACTGTAAAATTGCACTAGATTTTCTAAATCTGATGTCTTAAGCATTCTCAGCAGCTTTGCTTTCATATGAAACAGAAAAGGTAGGACTCAGCATGCTTCCATCAATTGGTTAAAAATCCTTCTTTCTTTCTCACTGAAAGAAGATTACAATTTCAGGAAGTTAATTCTCTACTGGAAAAAAAAAGATTTAAATATAGCTTTGTAGCATAAAATGATTTGTTAGAGACATAGCTGGGACGTGTGCAAGCAATTGTGAGTGATCCAGTTATCAGAACTTAACAAGTTAGCACCTGTCATCTGAGCTACAATAATGGCTCATCTGCATGCTTCCCGTCCTTGCAAAAACAAAGTGACACCAATGAGGAAGTTTATGCTAATAGATTTTATTTCACAAGTGCAGCAGGCACAAGGCAAGCAGCTCATATAGACTCATGTATTGTGCATGTCTGATAAACAATTTGCCGACTTTTGGTAACTTAATTACTTGTAATTGTAAGAACATATCTTTGATTTTATCAGTATATCGGAGTATTATACTTATTTCAGATTCAGTAAGGAGACTTTGAGACACCCTAATTATTCAAAAGCTTCTGACTGTGAGAGTTCAGAGGTGCTTTGACATATTGCTCCTTCCAAATTCACATTCTACTGTGGTTAAACTTCTCACAAGCAGATCATTCACTAGCTTAGGCTTCAGGGATTCGTAGTAAAGTTTAGGAATTCCAAATTTAGGTGACTGTTTGAAGAAATAGTGTTCTTTTGTGTCAATAAACATTTTTAAGCAGCAGATTAGTTTTAACTCCATCAAATTTGAATGATCTGATTTGCTGGCAGTGAGTTTCTAAATGCTTTTAGTTAGACAAACACCTACTAGAGCCCTCCAAAAATGCTCTGAATGTACATGAATTGCCCATTTGTCTTTCCTGAGACCCTGTGTTTTTGCTTAAATGGACTGGATAAAGGTTTGTTTGTTTACTTAGGTATGTGTCAAAACCTTGAAATTTGAGACTCTCAAGGTGAGAGCTTCTAAACACCAAAGAATCAACATTGCAGGTGGCTGCTTTCATGGTTCACGTATTTCCATGCAAGAGGAGCAGGACACTTTACCAGCAGCTGTTCAAAGAAGATCAAAAATAACTGCCAGAAAACAAATATTTTACAGATGTGTGTGCTGAGATGCTGAAGAGTCCAGTATCTTTGCCTCCTCACTCCATTGAGAATTCAGCTTCAGTCTGTCATGTTTAAAAACCATAACACAATGTGTCATTCCTAAACAGTACCCACTTGCATCTGCCTTTTCCCCCTTTTTCTTCCCCCTAATTGGAAAGTCTATCCCTAGTATAATAAAATAATAGTGTTCTTAATGGTATTGTTCCTGGCTGTAATAGGTAAGTGGTGAGCCAACCACTTTAAAACAGCTGTGTTTTAACACTGACACTGTCAAATCTGATTCTATCACCTATAAAAGTCTCTTTCTTTCTACCTGCATATGTATACGCACACGTATATGTATATGTATATAAGTCAACATATAGTAATTGAGATACCTTACGCTGTACATGTTTATCTACATACACATTACACAGACGCACAAAGTGAAAGATACGTGTGATGAACAGATATATTCCTTCTAGACACACAGCTTTGTTAATATTAAGATAACAATGCTAAGATCATACCTCATCACCAATACAACCTCACAAATAAGTAATCATTTAAAACATTCAGCACCCCCTCAGTTCTTTATCCTTTTTTTGCTTTTCCTTTCCCCTGCCAATGGCTTACATACCTATATTAGGCTTGATTACACCTCAAATTTTTTTTTCCTTCCAAATTGAGAGACAGAAGGATAATATTTATTATTTTAGCATTTTTTTACTAATATAAGACATAGGCAATTCTCATTTTTCAGAGTTCTGTGTCTCTATTCCAGAATTGAGAAGAGTAGGAGCTACATGGTCTGTAGGAGCTAAAAAGACTGACTTCACTTGATGCAATTCTTACACCAGAAAGAGCCAATTATTAACAGCATCGTCTTCAACTGTACAAACAGGTACAAAAGAAGACGTCTCTCTGTAGCCACAGCTATACCTATAAAAACTGTAACAAAGATGTGATTATAACTGTGTAAGTTAGATCACGCTAGGTTTCTTGTGTTTAGGGGTTGCTTTTGTTTACATTTTTAATTGCATAAGAATTTATAAAAAAATAAAAAATAAATACATCTATGTCAAAGGAATAAAGCAAAAAGAAGTGTCAGTAAAACATTAAGACTTCATACAGCTGCCTAATACATTGTTCACATGATACCAATTGTACTATCAGAATCTCTGGCTATTTTCTTTGTGAGGGGAACACCAGAGTTACATGAATATGGATTTTACACTTGTTTGAGATTTCCTGAAGTCCAACACAGCCTTGAAAGTGTGCTGATATCAGAAGACATTGGGTTATTTGGGAAAGACTATAACATAGCTTCTCTCTCAGTAACCAGCAGCTAATTCATCTAATAAACACAGAGCAGTGATGCCCAAGCTTTGATGAATCTCATTTTTATGATTTCTATTTTTAAATCCCTGACATAGATCATGTGTTCACTTTTTTTTTTCTTCTTCTGTATCACATGAACACACTGATTTAGAGAAGTGTGTGCTACTGTAACCAGTAATTTGTGGAAGAAACTCCATCCTATATTATTATCAAGTTCTATGATTTCTATTCATTATGCATATGCAGTGATTAAGTGTGCCTGTTGGGAGGAAAGCATAACATGGAAAATAAGGTTGATGAGTCTAAGTGACATAGCCTAGGTGTGCAATAGGGTTCAAGAGAAGAAGACAGACTTGCTTATTCCCTTGCTCTTTACATCTTGCCCTCATGAAGAGTGAGTTAGCTGAATTTTCCTGTAAGTACCATGTTAGGTCACACACACACACACACACACACACACACACACACACACACACACACACACACTAATGGAAAGCAGACTAGACCTGATCTAGTCATTCTTCAAGGAAAATGAATCAATTACATGAGCCAACAGTTTTCACATACAAAACATGAAATACACACAGACATTGTAGGTTACTCAGAACTCCAGTGAAACGTCCACTTAGGAGTCTGTACTCCACCACAGGGAACAAAGACCTTAAACAGAGATGTAAATATTTTTTCTTTCTTTTCTTTTTTTTTTTTTTAAATATAAGCAAAACATTTCTTAAGCAAGTGACTTCTCAAGTTAATACTTTACCATAAAAATTCTATCTCTGAAATCTACGTCTTCCTCCTTGCAATAGCTCCCTCCCCCTCTGCTCCCGAAATAGTCAGCAGCACAGGCTACAGCTGAACTCCTGCACTTCCTTTTTAATAAGGACAGATATGCAGGGAACCAGAAACTGAGTAATCAGTTTACCCAGCTAGAGACAGGCACTCTTCTCGTCTGAGAAAAGCACGTTATTTGCTGAAGTAGATATGGTATGTCATCATTACTACCATTACTTTAGACACATTTTTTTTACTTCCCGGGTGTTCCCATTTCTCTTGTATTACCCATAACAAAGTCTCATATTTGCAGTGGTAAGCATTGCACCCTACATTGGAATATCTCTTACACATTGTGCTTATTGATATTTTATATGTAGTCTGATTTCAGTGTAAAGATCACTGAGGATGAGTCACCTTGACTCGGAAGCACCATTTTAAACAATTTTCTGAGCCCAATAATGGGATCAGCAGGATAAATAGACAAATATTTCACCACTTCCAGTAAGGATTGCATAATGGCCTCTTCTATGAATAAGTGATTAAGTCAATTTGAATTCATTAGCTGTATTTACACTGTCTGTTTCCTTAATATTGAAAAAAACCCCCAGCATGGTGTAGAAGTCTATCTTTAAGCCAAAAGTCAAGCTCCAGGCATTCCTTAGAGACTTTTTCTGGTATCTTGAGAAGACAGCACAGAAGGGTGTATCCGTGGCAGCAATTTGAAATTTGCACCCTCTGGCAGATCTCTTTCCATCCACCCACACTGGTATCATCATTTTCCAAAGTAGACATGTCATCATACAAAGTATGATAAAGACACAGCAGCAAGACCAACAGCGGGGGTGGAGGAAGACAAGAGAGAAAAAACCCCACACAACATCCACCGCCATTCATCATCAGAAATGTTGTCTGGAAAATTAATTTTTCAAATGCCACAAATGTTCATTGCTTGGTATTTAGGTGTGGCCTGATCTATTTTTTATAAAAAGCTTAGCAGCATAATCTACTCTCAGATAAGCTCATGCATGTTCCTTACTGGGAGGAAATTTAGGATTGGTTTTCACTTGGTTTATATTGAGAAAGGTCAAGCTATAGAATCAGGAAATTACACATAAGAGCACTATATTTCTGTTTCCACATCTTTTCACAGACTGAAAAGTCAAACTTTGTCTGGAACTTAGTTGAAATGATGAAATTAGTAACTTTCTATGCCATAAAATTGACAAAGTTTGAGATGTTCAGATGGGGAATGCTGGAGAACTGAGAAGTGATTTTATGAAACTCCAGTGGCAGCTTGCCTCAGTAAAAACAAAAAGAGCTCAAGTTTACTAAACTGAGAGTTGTCTATCATTCTATCTTAATTTTGATTTACTTTCCTTTATCTGCACTTTAAGTGTGGTCAAAGATTATCTCAAAAAATCTATTTGCTCTCCATGAGCTCAAAAAACTTATTTATGTGGCTAGAAACAGATTCTCCAGAGCTGGGTATTGAACAGGTATAGAAGAGTGACACTGAAGTTTTATCTGCAAAACTGTAGCTATAGTATCTCTTTACATGCAAATATTGCTGTTGATGGTGTTTTCACCATGATGCCAGTCACCCAGCTGTGGAAGTAGCCATGTTTTCCAGTTTGGTTCGCCCTGGCATGAAAAGCAGATCCTGCATTCCTCCAGCTAATTTTAAACTCACAAGGTCCTTTGAGATTCTAGTATCGATTAAAACAGAATAAGATAGAAGACTTTTGCTTTTGTGGGGATCTAAAAAAATAAAAGTTTGAAATGACTTTCATGCTGAATTCTCATTATCTACATCTATTTCCACTTGTTTCATTGAACACAATTTATATTCCATCACATGTATGAAAAAAAATAATTGCTGTCTTAGGCATGCTTATGTGCTTATTCATGACTGAGGAATGACTTTATTAGGAATTTTTAGAATATTTTGCATTGTTCTACCTAATCACCTACTGAGATCAGTCAGGGATTTATACCACATCCTTAAAAAGAAGAACAGAAATAATCCCAGTTTAAAATGTCTGAAACTCATTACTGTGGTTGACCATGCTTATAACTTCAGGGAAAGAAATAATGATTTGTCATGGGCATAGAGGCCACATTTCTTTTCAAGAGGCTTTCAGTGACTGAAACGTGCAACTACTGCTGTAAATATAGCACACTAATTTAGGCAGTATGGGTGCTCCTCCGTTGACCCATACTCTGAGATAGCCTATTAATACCTTTTCCAGACTTCCTGTCAGGCCCTTGCAATGTGTTGGGAGGGCAGCAGGTGGGCAGGGCTTGGCCATGAGGGAATGCAGCCTCGTGCTCCGAAGTCCTCACCAGCCCAGCTCAGTGCAGCCTAGCACAGTGCTCTGGGACAAAGCAACACAGGAGTCATCAGGGCAACAGCAGGCAGCGACACAGAGATGCTGCGGTCTCCTTCCCACGTTGCTGCTACAGCTGCCCTTGTTTCTTCTAGGAAGAAGAGCTCCTTTCCCTAGGTTCCCAAAGTATCGAAGATACTTTGATACTAAATTAGTGAGACTATAAGAACCAAGAAGCTACAGATTAATATTTCAAAATAAAGCTGAAATATTCACTTCTGTTTTCTTCCTTCTGTCTCAGAGAAAGGTGGTTGTATGGATCACATCCTGGCTGGGTTCTGTGTGGTTATGGAGGCTCCTTACTAAAACTGAATAGTAAAGGTTAAATGTACATTTGAAAAGCTAAGGAACTGTCCTTAAGGCTTGCGTACAGAAAGAGGACAGGAGAGCAAAATATTCTCAGTTCAGGTTAAAGATGTATTTCTGGATCTCTAAAATGGGTTTTCTAAAAATAATGACAGAAGACACAGTGAGACAGTGTCATGTTTCTTGTTACTCTAGCCAGCTTAGCAAGCTTTTATGCTTAAATGTAATATTTTCACAATACCTTGAGTTAGTGTGTTACCATGCCAAAGCAGAGGAGTTCAGAGTAGCTGACAGCATTTCTGATTCCAGCTCTGCCTTTGGCTCGGCATAGCTGTGAAGACGAAATCTCACTTTTCCAGAGAGCTGTAGCCCATTACAGCACATTGGGAATGCCTGCCAGTCACTACCCTTGGCTAGAGGCATGTGTTACAAATGTTCTTGTATGTGATTTTCAGTAGGGGTGTACAGAGAAAGGGTGTAGAAAAGATCATTGAACACGCTTTCTCCACTGGATTCTTCTTTTCTTAATATTGTTTTATTTGTATTCAATATTTTCACTAACCAGGGAGGGAGAAGGACAAGGAAGTCTTGATCTCACATATGGAGCCTGGCTTTATGCTCCTACCCAATAAACAGGATATATGTTTTAGACAATAGAGCCAATTATTTACACTAAAGGCCAAAAAAAAGAAGACAGAGAGAGGGAAGAGGGAGGGCAAAATTTTAACATGAACAAATACAATCAATTATTTTCCTGTATTTATATCATCACTATACTGTTACTATAAATTAATAATGGTGTGGATATCTTTCCTGAGGCCTCTAATGATTGTTTAATGCGGGTATGGTATGGAAACTAGCTGATGCAAACAATGAAATTTTCTCCTTGACCACCTTCGTATGCAAGAATCAGAACTCTAAATATATTTCCACTTAACGGCTCGCACCAGAGATGCTGGCGAATGTATAGACTCTGGACTAGCAGGGGGGGCCCAGGCTGGCCAGCTCAGCTCCTGTCTGGCCAGCTGTGTGATCTCGGGAAAGGCAACATCACATCTGTTTTCTTCCCCCATTTCCTTTGCTTATCTAAGAGCTAGTTTCACAGAGTGCCTCCCGTTTGACCTCCAGTTGTTACAACAGAACAAACTGCAGCATCCTCTCTCCAACTCCTTGCTTTCATTGTTATCTGTGTTTTCTTCTTTAGGAAAATATGTCCACCTGATCCCCAGGGGTGCATGCTCCTGGCTGGGCACCCATGCAATGCCTACCAGTGAATGGGGTAAAGAAGTATGGTCTCCTAATTACATGCAAACTTGGTACAAACTCAGGCATCCCAGAATGCAGTTCTACCTGGAAGGTCAAGGTGACATCTGGCAACACCACCAGTGGCGGGTTATGTGTCTTCTGCAAAGGCTCAGGCATGAAGGCATTTCCCTCTAAAGCTGCTGCAGACCTCTCACGTCTGCGTACAAGTCCAGAGGGAGGTACTCTAACCTCAGTACTCTGAAGCCATGGAGTTTCAACCTCTTATCCCTGTCTACTGGAGCCTGAGAACTTGACTGAGATGAAAGCGTTTCAGAGGAACAAGACAGACTAAAGTTTCTATTAATGCCTTGTATCCTTGTAATAACAAGGAATCCATTAGAGAGCCTGCAGCAAATACATATGCCAGTCCTCTCCCTTCAACATTTCCCACAGGCTGCTAAACTTCTCTCAGAAGCTGGATTAACGTGTCCTGGTTTACAACAGTATTTAAACGAATGGTAAATTCACCATCTTCATGTGAAGCAACAGTGTGTTCTGATCTTTAATTACTCTCTATCAAAAAAATGTTTCTTATTTCAAGACTGAATAATTGAATTCTTGTTTCAAGTTTCCAATCACCGAAAAGCTTCTGACTTACAAAAGGAACAGCCTCCAGACACTAGCTGAAAGTTGAGGTTAGATAAATATACATGTCAGTAAGGCTGAAATGCTCTTGCCCTATTATTTTCAGTTGCCAACCATAAGTACATATACACTGTGATCAAATTACTTTTCAGCCTTCTCTTCATCTAGCTGAACAGGTTGAGTTTATTTACCCCCTTATTTTCCAGTACCTAATTTATTTGCCCATCTGTTGTCGAATTTATAATAGTATTGCTAGTGGACATCATGTTTCAGTACTGATGTGATGCAGCAGTTATAACTCTAAGCATAATGACCTATTTACACAAAATAATGATGTATTATTGTAAGCGCTGATACGTAGAAAACACAGCTTTTAGGTCAGTGATTCGCTTTTAAATGTTTGTAAATACCCAAATGTTTTAAAATATACTCTCTATGCCTTATCTTCTACTTCCTTATTCACTAAACAAGAGACAGCATTAATCTGGAGGAGAATTTTTTTTCCTGAGCTAAGACTGCTACCAAAGGGTGGCAGTTATTCTACTTTCTGTTAAAGAAATCTCTTAAGGCTATGTACTGCTTGTATTGAGACTGATTTTATAAAGAATTTTATTACTGAAGTGAATGTATGCCAAATAGTTTGGAAAATAAAGTGGCTTTTTCAGGGCTAGTGGAATCCTGTGCCCAAATGCAACTCTGATAAACTGTTGAAAATGATTCCTTTATGTGGTACATTCTTATAAACAACATCAACTTCTTGTTTTTCTTTTTTTTTCTAATGAATGTTTAATTCAATTACAGGTAGACATCACCAAAAGATACCTAGCAGTGATATTGGCTGCAGAGTGAGTTTGTGTACCAGCTTTTGGGTTCTAAAGTGTTTTTTTATTATTTTACAGTAGTGATGCTGTAAATGAATACTTTTCCCATTTAAAGATTAACATTTGTTCCTTCAATTCATTATGGGTGAAAGTAAATGCAGACATTAAAGGAAAAATGGAATTAGAGCCCAAATGTCTTATAAATTCTAAAAATTTGGCATAAGAGATCGATCTGGCAAAGATCAGTGAATATTTTCAATGAACATTGTGCATTTACTACCTTTTTACACTTTATTCTAACTAGTTGCTGCATGCAACAATTCTGCTAAAACAACGTAAGAGAAACAATACCAGACCTTCTATCAGGGGAAAAAAATATATCCAGGTGTCTTTTGTTACCTTAACTCCACTCTTTTGCCGTATCTCACACCATGGAGTATTTAATTATCTGACACCCCCCGGAAGATTTCAAAACCTTTAGGTGCACTGGACTAAAAGTAGAACTGGACCCTCATTCACAACCCCATTTACAGAATTGAGCTACTGTTCTTATCTGCTGAGTAACTTGCTATCTATTAGTAGCATAATTTTTTCATAATCTAAAGTCCCTGTTATGCTCAGCACAGACCATACTATGTGGAAAATAGACAGAAAACTCACTTTATGTTTGGGATTTTTTTTCTGTGAATTCTCTCTGCATTCATTTTCCAGTGTAATTTCTCCTCTTTTAAATAAGCAACAATCTTTTGGGTTTGATTCATTACACACATCTTTAGCCATCTAAAAATTAGTCCTCTAGCCTAAGTTTGATGTCTAAACTATTTCTTGTTATAAATTACTGTTAGACTATTAAAACTAGTTTTCAGCTAAGTGAGTTCACCCTTCAAAGTCACCAGCAGAAACTTTTGGAATTGAGGAACATCTTCAAGCGGATCTTTTGTATTTTCTTGCTCTCTGTTACTGAGATGATTCTCTAAGAGGTGGTTGGATCTCAGCACAAAAAATCCAGTGACTCCAGAACCGGAAACACCAAAGTCTATTCAGAAATAACAAAGGGAAAATGCAGTAGCAGGAAAGAAAGTTTTTAATGGAAACATTTAACAATTCTGCATAGCAAAAAATATCATTTCTGATGCAATGTGAGTATGTCTACGAACAGCCAACTCTCCAGCATGTGCTCTGTAGACGATTTGTAGGAGTATTTGCTGTGTAAAATGAAGATGAATCATGGCAGTGAGTGTATTTATGTATGTTGCTGCTTAAAGGATAGGGCACCTTGAATGTGTTGCTACATACAAAACTAGTCCATCAAGTAGTTAAATCATTTTCTTCCCCTTATTTAGTGCCTCTAACACACAAGAGAGCTCTTGCTCCTTCACCTTATCCCCATACAGATCTTATTATGTACATATAGGCCCCTCATTCACTCCATATGCTCCATAGTGCTTTCCAAGAGAATTATAATAATGTGGTTCCAACTATCATGCCAGTATAATTAACCCCTGGTCTTTTACTGTATTTTGATACACTTGAAATATTACCTACGCTTTAAAATCTCTGAACATTAAACAGGCCCTTACTATAAGCATTTTTCCTTTCACTTTCTGTAGCTCATTTCAAAATAATCACCAACTTATCAATAAGCTCGACTTGCAACGTTAATAGAATCCCCAAGGACTCTTGAGGATCATTCCTTTCATTATTTTTCATCAAATAAATAAATCAAGGCGAGACGTTAGAATGTCCTAGCACCTGCCCAGCGTGCCCACGCTGGGGAAGAGGGTGGGAATAAACTTCTCCTAACACAGCTCTGCAGTTCAAGAGGCTCCTCACTGGGTTTCTGGACACCGCTCCTCATAAATCTCCCGAAGCCGAATTTCCTGCTGCTGCTTGCAGTCTGCTCTTTTCTCTGGTAATGCGCTTACAGAGTGCCATGCTCCCTGCCCCCTTCCCTGGTGGATCTAGGGGTCCTTCCCACTTTTAACTACCCAGGACGTTTAGCAGTGCAAAAGGTGAAGGCTGATTTCTCTTGGTCTGCTTGGCTTTTGCTTCCATTTTAACCTCATTCAGTGCTGTACTGTGGTAAATAGCGCATCTGCTGGAAGGGTAGTCAATGGTGCGTGCTGTTGGCAGCTCTCCAAGTGGCAGCTTGATGCCCACCGCCAAGCAGTGGTAAGAAAAATGATGGCTCTTTTAATTGCACTGAATAAAGGAGCTCTGCTAAGTGTGGATTTGCTGTGTTAGGACCTCATTTTTAGTTACTGATTTTTCAGCTAGGCTTCTGTGCTATTAAAATTGTGTAGTGTTACACAAATGTTCCCATCTAGTCACTAGGATTAGCAAAAATAGAAAAACAAAATTTTAAAACCCCTGAAAAATAAATATATTTCACAGTAGAAAAAAATGTAAAAAAATAAGACAAATACAATTAAATAACTCCATTCAGTAATTAAAGTAGTAAATATTTCATTTGTTTAAGTGAACAAAAATTATGCCACAGTTCTTTATTCTAATCAAGACAGCATTTAAAAGAACCACTGAAAATACGGGTTTAATAAACTGATGTACAAGTAACACACTTCCTGTCCTCAATTTCTCCTTTTAATTTGAAACATTACACAGAGGGTGTATGACAAACAGTGAGAGGGACAGGGAAAAGAGGAAATACATGGATCTTACTGAATGAGTTACATCTTGATGGCTCTATGCCATTAAATACTTTTCAGTGGAATAAATGGCATTGATTATTGGCTTAGAGTAATTCTAAGTAATTATGAAATATAGAATTTTGAAATTGTAATTATGAAATATAGAAAAGAGAGCAAGTGTTTTGCTGTAGCTTTTGTAAGATTGGCTCTTGAATACAATCTCATTGCTTTCAGATGCCTTCAAGGAAAATTAAAGTATCCTTGTCCTTAGAGCTCTGGAAGAAGAATGAGGTTGCCCTTCTGGTCTGATGACACTCTTAAATGAAGGAGATAAAAAGTTCCCCAATATCATCCATTATTTTGTTTTGTAAGGCTGGTTTGCTGGCTTCTTTACAATAGCACATTGAAACCAACTTTTTGAATATAGAATCCTTTCTGGGAAAAGTTTAATTTTTTATTATTTTATTATTTTAGGCAAAACTGTAAAACAAAACACTCTGCTTTTGAAGGCTTTCATTTTTATAAGTTGCTTTGCCCTTTTCTCTGTGTGCCATTTGGCCTCAACCCTTTATTTTGGAGGACAAATGGAACGGATGAAAAAGCAGAGAAAGAATGAATTAGAAAAAAAAAGAATTAGAAAGGGAAATTGTGAAAGCCAAACAATAAAATAAAAGAATACTTACAGCTATTATGTAGAAGGTTTTCCCATTGTTGCTTCCTGTACTGTCTGGGGGTACTGAGGAGGAGAAGGAGTGTTTCCCTGAAGCCCATGGAGGACGATTGGTGGAGCAAATATCCACACTGAGGACCATGGAGGACCAAATGCCACAGCAGCTGAAAGTCCCCCAAAGGAAGCTGCAGCTTGTGAACTGCTCACACAGGAGCAGATCTGCCCAGGGAAGTTGTGGATGTTCCTCCCTGGAAGTGTTCAAGGACAGGTCGGATGGGTCCTTGAGCAGCCTGGTCTGGTGGGAGGTGTCCCTGCCCATGGCAGAGGGTTGGAACTGGATGGGTTTAAGGTCCCTTCCAAACTAATGATTATGATTCTATGATTCTATTATTATGATTCTATGATTTTTCCTGAACGACTGCAGCCCACAGGGAACATCTGCACCGGAGCAGGGGAAAGGCGCAAGAGGCAAGGAGTAGCAGAGCAGAAGAGTTGTGTACTGACTGTAACCACCTCCACCCACCCTGTGCCCTCAGGGACGGGAGAGGAGTTTGGAGTTGAACCTGGGAAAGGGAAGAGGAAAGGTATTGGTTTAATGCCTGCCCATGTTTCTCACTACGTGAATCTATTTTAATTGGCAATTAAGTTCTTTTTCCCCAAGTTGAGTTTGTTTTGCTCATGATGACAATTGTTAAGTGATCTCTCTGTCTTTTTCTGGAATTAAGGGCTTTCTCCTCCTATTTTCTCCTCCTGTCCTCTTGAGAAGGGGAACTGATAGAGTGACCGGATGAGTGTCTGGCCCTTGGCCAAGGTTAACTCACCACGTTCCACTTTTTTAAACAGTTTTGTTACTTAGTTTATGAAACCATAGTGTTTGTCAGGGAGGTGCCTGGTACATCAGCGTGGACAACCGTTTTTATGCCTCCCTTATCATTCAGTCTCTTGATCTGCTTTAAGACTTCCTAGGCCTTGTTTGTTTGGTATTTAGATATAAATCCACAAAAAGGCATAGATATCTCAGGCTCAGAACTGTCACTACATTCTCTGTCCTAAGCTAGATGCTGGTTTTCTTACAATGGAGGGAAAGACTTAGCTATTGGCAAATACAAGTTACTGCAATGATGTCATAAATGGAGACACATCTAACCTAGGTGATAAATCATGACAAGAGGGATACGTCTTAAAATCTCAGCCACAGTGGGATTGACCTGCCTAGGCTTTAGCTAACCAAATGCTAACATCTGATCTGAGCTGGCAATTCATGCTCCTTCTGTACGCAAACAAGGACAACTGGCATCTGTCAATGGCAATTCATGGCACTCACTCCAATCACGTTGTACTCTCTCCACTAACTATTAAGAAAGTCCAGATGACAAGCTTAGATTTTATGTCTCCTAACATTTAGACTGCAAAAATAAGGTCAGAAGGATCCCAGCCCCACCACTGTGAATATGAAGTATTCTTAAATTTGCAATAGGGTGCTTAGGGAAGACAGAGAGTCTTTGAAGATAGGTCCAAAATCAGAAATATTGGCACTGGGGCGGGGAACTCTAAGCGTGAAATACCCAGAAACTGTTGACAAAGAGGGCTGACGGTCACGGCACAGTGGCAGTTAAATGTGAGGTTGTCTTTCTGCCTGTGCCTAGCCAAGACACTTTTCTTTCAGGGTTGTCTTTTGTCTCATGGATAAGTCTTTCATTACATCTGATGGGGGCCCAAACGTTAGCTGCCACAAAATGCAACTGTGCCCCTGTGCCAGGGAGTCCCTTTATGATACGGCTGCCTGTTGTGCTGGTCAGTCTTTGAGTGCACCCAAAAATGTTGGCTTTTAATTTTTAAATACTTATAAAGTTTCGATCCTGACTTTTTGTCTCTTCAGAACTACAACTGAAAGCAAGTAAGGGACAATTGCCAAAGTACTGTAGTCCAATTGGATCCAGTGTTTAGCAAACGAGCTAATGGCCTCGAGTCTAGGCTTGTTTTTGGAATCTGCCAGTGGTTCCTCCAACAAGAAATCATTCTAAGTTTCTACTATTTTGTAGTGTAAACAAGCCCTTAGAAACTTCAGGCCAAGTCCTCATCTGGCAACATCAGCAAAGTATGGCTGAGCTCTCCTCAATGTAGACAAGATCCTCTACTGAGGTCTCTCAAATCTATTTTTTTTTTCCCCTCCCTTGAAATTTCTGTCATGACTCCAATAGCAACACGTTCAGTGAAACTTACAGTTCTCCAGCATCTGATACCAGCTGTCAGGCTGTGTTTCATCAGACTGAACTCTTTGTCCAAGTGCTACCAGCTGGCGTTGCTTCAGCCATCTGGGATCGCAGTACTCTAACCTACGGACTAATGCAGCTCCAGCAGAGTTAGACTCCCTATCCTTTCCACCAACAGAATCTATTAGGAAAGTGAAGCAAAGATCGCTGTTCCTAATCAAAGCTTAAAATTTTCTAGTGCTCACAGCATCCAAATGTCCACTACAACCAGAGGGAATTCAGTGCATTACAACTCTCAGATGTTGCCTGCTAACTGTTGGCATCATTTTGATTCCCAGATCCTGTTGTTGGGAAACACACTGTATAATGTGCTCTGAGGACAATGCAGCAAGCTTTCCTCTTTCTCCTGCCTCCTCATTTGTAGCTTCTTATGTAATTCAGCATTATCCATCACTTCCCAATCTGCACACTTTCAGCCTGCAAACTCACAAACTTTCTACTCCTTCCTCCCACTTCTCCCTCATTTCCATTAATTATATGTCACATTCCTTCTCAAGTTTTATTTTATGCAACAACTTATCTCACTAAAATCACCATAGAAGGATCTGAGAGTAGAAACTTTGAAAAGCTGTATTTAAAATTACCACGGGAAAAACCCCATCTTCCTTTGATTCAATATGTTTTGAACATCTGGCAGCACGATGACCTTCCCTTCCCTACCAAATTTTGATTCTTTATTTGATCTCATTAGTTAAATTCCTCTTGGTAATCTTATTATTATTATTATTGACTGTCAGTAATATAATTGGCACTGTAGAAGAGCCTGGGAATTGCCATACTGGATCAAACCAGTGATCCATCTCTCCTAGTACTCTATCTCCAAGAGTGGTCAGTACCAGCTGCTTCAGACAAAGAAACACTACAGCTGGCAGTTTGGAGATAATCTGCCTGGAAGCTAAGTTTCCCTTGTTTAGCATTAAATGCTGGCTTATGCCTGGAAACCTGGAGATTTATATCGCTCCCAGAATGCTTTCTTATGAAGTCAGGTACTGTCCTTGCCTCATAAACTTACAGATTGGGATAAAAACTGAAAAGGCAAGAAAGAAATACAAATGCTCAGCTCAATGAGACATCAGCTCAGTAATCATTTCCTTCCCCCCCCCAACTGAAATCTTTCCCAAGGCTACACGGTGGGCTGGTAGTGGGGGCTGGCTCCTTGCCCTGAGCTCATCTTAGTAGATGGTGTTACATCTCCAAGCTTTTAAGATGTGGTAAATGTTAATTTTGTAGGATTGACCACTTACCCAATCCTTTTTCTTTTTCTTTCCAGTGTACTTTGCAGAGGTCAGTACATTCCTGAATAAGTATCCATGCTCTCATCCAAGAATACTAAACTCCCCAAAATGATAGGAAATGTTAATTTTGGTAGTAATAAATACAAACCGTAGACCTTATTGCTTAAAATTTATGTTAACTTTAGACCAGGACAATATGGGAGACCAGTTCTCCCAGTAGAAATTGCTTTGTATACATAGGGAAATTCTTGATTTCAACACAACTGTAAGACTACAAATAGCAGACCTCCTATACATCTTGTACAACGAGACAAAAGATTTTTGTGACATCCTTTTTCTTAAAAATTCAAACAAGACTTTTTTTTGGCTATAATTTTTGGCTGAAAAAATCCATTAAAAGAGTTACCAAACTTACCTTCCTCTTGCTAGCAGAATGAAAATACATGTATTTTACTTAAGCAGATCAATTTAAAAACTAGTGATCTTCTTATTGTCAAAACAATTTCCAGTGACATTGGTGTCTGCTATGGGAACAACAGGACCTTATTTTTATTCACCATGCACTTACAGTACATTTCTATTCAATATCTCCCCTATATTAGATTGCATTTATTTTTCAGAATTAAATGCTATTGCACTTATGCTTCTGTTACATACATTCAATGGTATCTACATCACCTTTTGGTAAGTAACATGTATTAAATAACCATTCATTTCCAATACAGAAAAAAATCTCATCATCGTTATTGGATATAAATACAGGATGCATTTGTTGCCTTTCTCAGCCTTTTCTCTTCTGCACTAGCATGTCCTGTAAATTAAGGGCATATTCAATTAAAAACATTTTCTAGCTTTCATGAGGTAGAAGATGTAGAAATCAATTCAGTAGCAAGCTGGCTGATTCAGCAAGAAATCAGCTAACCTAGAGGAGTCCCTTTTAAAATGTTTTCCTCTCTAATAAGGTAACAAGGCAGAGAAAGGAAAAAAAATGGTCAGGGAGGTAGGGAAAGCTTATGCAGATTAGCTGCTCTGCTCCTGCAGCCTGCAACCCTTGATTTGACTCAATTTTTATCCTGCATCCATGGTTGCCCAGTTAATTTGTCGTTAACGTATTCTATGTGTTCAGTACTATTCATACATTGCAGCAAGGCCTTTAAATTTTCTATGTTCCATGATGTAAAGTGCATTCAATTTTATTCAGTCCTTTCAGCTTACAGCATGAGGCAGTTCTCTGCAGTTCATTCACCAGTTTGAAAAATAGACATCACTAATTTTTAAAAACTGATATTAAAAAAAAAATGAGGATATTAGAAATAGAAAAATTATTTCTGGAAATTATTTTGACAGTTGAAGAACACAGTACATTTTCTCTGTTTTCCTATTTTCACACTCCATGCGCGCTATGTCCAGAAAAGAGGAATTACTAAAAACTATTAAAATTATGTAATATTAAAATGCTCAGACAGAAAGAGAATAAATGTGGGACTATACCACTGAAAACTTGACAACTGGAGGGTTTTATTTAGTACAGTCTTGTTTGCACCAGTATGCTTAACTACTTGAAAGGTGTTATCTTTTCCTTTTTTTACAACGTTTATTTCTTTACTTAATCAGGTGAGCTTCTAGCATCCATCTTGTTAGCCAGCTTTTCATTAGTCTTCTCTTTTTATTTTATTTAATACAAAAATCTCACAACACTTAAACATATAAGATAAAATTTAGTCAATTTTGTGTTTTCCTTTTGATTTAATGAGGCAGGGGTGTCTGTATTACATCCAGTGCTGCCATTAAAATTTTACAGAGCCTCACATAAAAGAGATCTCTTCTCTGGCTTTTGATTCATTTCTCATTTGCCTAAAAAGTTACAAGCCTTTGTAGAAGCTGTAAATCTGGCTAGAAGTGTTAGTACATTTTTTTCTCTTTTCGTCCATGGAATAGCTGCCCTCCTTTCACATAAGTGTGTGCTTTAGCTATTGTGTTTTCCTGAATTTGGAGCCATTTGGTACATTGCTAATTTATTTTACTGACTGAGCACATGAATTCCCGCTTCAGAGGAGCACGGATGGTGCTTTGGCTCAGAGGGAAGCTTGCATAGCAAGTGGAAAAGGGGTATCACTCTGAATGATTAATTGTAGTCCTCAGAAGGGTCTCAGAGCATGATCATTCTTTATAGAAAATTGGATTAAAATTTGACACTTCTACAATTTTTTTTCTTTGTAGTGAAATTTTCATTTTTCATCTGTTGGCCAAATAATTCCATGTGCAGTCATCCCTAAATTAATCTTGAATTAATTTTTAAATCCACTGTCCTCTAATATATAATTCACCATAAGAAAACCCAGAGCAGTCAATCTTTCATTAGACATGGGGTGAGAAAGGGTCAGCAGACACTCCTGCAGTACTAAAAATAAAGGCACCACATCTGGTATGGAATGATGTCTGGAATTGTAATGCATATGCATCCACTTACTTGTTCTGCTGAAAACACAAACTACAGAGTGGCTGCATGTTGAAACATGAACCAGTGTAATAGGAGCTTAAACCCTGGAACAGACTGTTTGTATATGTAGTCAGTTTATTAGCAAATGTGCAGGCCTGTAGAGTACAAGAACCATCATTTCAAGTCGATCTGTCACACATTTAACAAGCTGTTTGTAATACAGTCCATTTCATGTATAACAGAAAAAGCTTTCCCACAGGTATAAGAAATACATGATACTTTTAGCATATGGGGAGCTCTGGCTTTGCAGGTCTCCTACATTAGAAGCTGCTGTAACACGTCGGGTTAATTTTTTGTTTGTTTCCAAAAATCCTTCTTTTCTTTGTTGAACGTGCTATAATAAAACATGTTATAGAGGATGTTCAGAATGAGATTCTGCACAAGATGTGTTTCTAATGTCAGGCACAACCACGCTCACCAGGAATAAATCTCACCCCCGTGCAAACGGCTCACACTAAGCCTACTTTATATACCTCAGCAGGGCTGAATGGGTAGAAATCAATAGCAGAGGGGCCTCTGCTGCAGAGCTACTACTTGAGCACAGCTGTGCCTCTGTTCTTTTCCATCAAGGAGCAGCAAGATGCAGGGGTACCTCCCCTAGACGGTACCTGCTGACAGCAGCCAGCAGGGTGGTGGTGGGGAATAAACACCCTGCAGTGCCTGCGTCATGCCTCAGCTTCTGGTAGGATTTGCAAATGCTGCCTGGGATTCGGAGATTTGGCTTAGAAAAAGCGGCCAATGCACCAGTGCTTCCTGATCTGGCCTTCCTGCCAGAGGGTCCAGCCCGGGTCTGTGATGGCCCTGGGGCTGGGGGCTGCAGCCACTTCACAGTATCACAGTATCGTAAGGTTGGAAAAGACCTTTGAGATCATCGAGTCCAACCTATGACCCAACACCTACACCTACTCCTACTTGTCAACTACACCATGGCACTAAGTGCCTCATCCAATCTCTCTTCAAACACCTCCAGGGACGGTGACTCCACCACCTCCCTAGGCAGCACATTCCAATGAACAATTACCCTCTCAGTGAAGAACTTCTTCCTAATGTCAATCCTAAACCTCCCCTGGCGAAGCTTGAGACCGTGTCCTCTTGTTCTGTCGCCGGTCGCCTGAGACAAGAGTCCAACTCCTGCCTCACCACAACCTCCTTTTAGGTAGTTGTAGAGAGCAATGAGGTCTCCCCTGAGCCTCCTCTTCTCCAGGCTAAACAACCCCAGCTCCCTCAGTTGCTCCTCATAGGGCTTGCAGATCGCTGCTATGCTTTGTCAGCACTTGATCTTCCCCAGAGAAGAAAAACACAGAATCCCAACAGCGAGGAAGAGGAAGGGAAGCCGCTTCCCCTATGCTGCCCAGCCTTGTCGCAGTGCCCAGCAGAGCCAGTCCCGAAGCCTCCTTCATAGCTGGATTGCAGGGAAGGCATGGCCACGGGCAACCTCTGCGCTGAGGGTGGGTGTGTGTCCATACATGCCTTCTCTCCACTGGGGGATTTCATCTGCTGCCAGGCAGGGTGGGAAGGATGCTTTCCCCAGCCAAGCCTCCAGCTGACCGCTGCCTTGCCGCATGTTTTTTTGGGGAGGAGGCAATAGCCAGGCTCTACGCTGTCCTTACTCCAGCATTTTCTCAGGCAGTTGTTGGGTTCTCTTCAATGCAGAGATTTTATTTAAGCTTTTCTGTCATGGACAAACGCCTAGCAATGAGGACTGTAGTTTGCAGGCAGTACCCAGGCTGGGTTGTAATTCAAACCAGATTCGGTAATTGTGTTGCATTTCACCTCCAAGAGAGAAATTAAATCTAGTGCATGTCAGGTGCTAGTGATTAAGGGCTGGCTCCTTCAGCCGGTGTCAGCCACTCAGTGGGGTGCAAGGGGACCACAGCTGCCACACATCACCCAGAGGACTTTGGTCCCCCAGGAGCAAAGAGAAGCTC
The DNA here is from genome assembly GCA_033558235.1 of Neomorphus geoffroyi. Lineage (NCBI taxonomy): Eukaryota > Metazoa > Chordata > Aves > Cuculiformes > Neomorphidae > Neomorphus > Neomorphus geoffroyi. Next base: position 1,627,668 of record JAUMJM010000035.1, read on the forward strand.
CTCATCGAATCCGGCAGGGCCCAAAGCTGCTTCCAGCACCAGCTGTACCCTGCTCCCCGCCTCTATCCCCAGTGAAATCAGTGAAATTATTTCAGCTCTAACCACAGATTCCACAATAACTACTGGACCTTGTCAACAGTCTTAAAGGAGTAGCCAAAGGCTGTACAGCACTACTGTGTGAGTGGGAATATTTCCATATATTTGAATGGGTATTGTCTCACATTAGGAATGAACAAAACTATTTGGCTCCACATCCATCCATACAAGGACAGCAGGGCAGTGCTGGAAAGTTCCAGCTTCTGACACCACGGAGCTGCTCTCCTCAGGAGTCATTCAGTTTGTTGGCAGATGTCCTCCTCCAGGTCCAGCCGTGCAAGGGAAAGAGATATCTTTTTCCCAATACCTCCCAGGTATTCTTCTCTCTCAGCCTGCCAGAGTTATTACCTCTGTAGTTCTGCTGTCAGAGCAGTTGGGTTTAGTGTTCCACAATCTGTTTCAGACAAAACTGAAGAGTTGAGCTCCCAGAGCTTCCATGGATGATCTGAGTGAGCCCTGCTGATCGTACCTCACACAAAGGATAATCCCTACCACTTGTACGGCTGGATCCAGAAGAGAAGGTCTGCTCCTGCCACAGTCTCCAGATGATGCAAATTTTGTTCCTTTGCTACAGTAATTCCAACCAGGTGAAACTAGACAGGCACCCCAGTGAAAATTTGCGAAGTGGTGAAAATATTTAGAAAAAACATGTTTGCACGATATCACACTGGGTAATATCAAGACAGACCATGTGAATTGACCCAGTAATCTGTTGCCATCCATGTGTCATGGAACTTCAAGGCTTCATACAGCTTTGATTATAAAAATGTGCATTTTCTCTCATCATGGTGATTAAATGCAGAGGGAATGGCTCTGTCTTTAGGTTTGTTTATTTTTCTTTTTCAGGCATAATGGAGTTTTGAATAGTGAAATTGCTTTCTGTCTTTCTAGAGCTGTTTGGCTATTTAAGAGAAAAAAAAGACACACTAGACAGTGCGGCACTGCTAAAGGGAGAGGTATAAGCACAGTATAAAGCAAGTTTAATGAGCGTGTTTTAATATTTAAGGAAAAATGTGGTTTTGCTTAAACTACCTGAAAATCCATAATAAATCCATCCAAGTTAGTGGTATTATTTACCATATGCTAAAGATGGAGAATCTACTCCTGAAATTTGCTCTTTAAAAATAAGTAAACAAAGGTGTTATCCTGTGCGTCTCTCAATTCTTCAATACATCTTTCATTGCTTGAAGATGCTCAGTTATGAAAATTACATTTCCCTTTAATACAGAACGCACACAACGAGTGAGCTAGACTTGAGAAACCCTTGCAGTGATTTTTGGTGTTGACAATTTTTTTTCCATATTTTTTTATATTTGTTTTGAGTATACAACCTCAACAAAATGAACTGAAGCAATCAATAAAGGAGAGCGACTGAGGCAGAGGAGATTATAAATAAAGCTGGTATCTATGAGGGATGCCAAGACATGGGAAGAAGTCTGTATTACTCAAATTGTTTATTTACATTAGTTGCCACAATTTGACACTTGGGAATTTATCTGTGCAAGCTGGCAGCCATGACATTAATGGACTCTAATTCATGGTGGGTCCTTTTGATGGCAAAGTAAAACCATCCATATGCTTCTGAGACCCAAATACAGAAAAGAGAAGTACTGATGTTAGAAATTGAAAATGGCAACTCATGAGAGGTCCTCCTGATCTTGCACTGAGAGCGCAGCAAACTGTGAAAGCCCATGAGAGTGGATAGGCAGAAGGCTGGAACCATAACAAAATCTAGAGTTTTTCATGGTGTCATCAGAAGGTCTCTTTTTTATTCACATAATTAAACAATGACTGTTTGTTGTTTGTTTTTTTTTAATTGCAGCGCTGTTTGGGGATGATGGAGGGGAACCCTTTGACAGGGCAATTCATCTTATCTGCCTGTATGTTTTACTTGTCCATGTCATCTTTCATTTCAGCTCCAACTGTCAAGCAACCATTATGTAGAAGTTATAAAAAGGTCCTAGAAGGCATAACACCGCTTGTTGCTAACCTTGCTTTAATTATTTGTGCTGAAAATGCCTGAAAATACATTACACTCCAAAAATACCTGCAAGTTCTGGCTCTTAAAACAACCGAAATTTCCATGGCATTTATTGTTTTCATTGAGGTTACCATTCGCTATGTGATTTTCTCCCCAAACTGCCACAACAAAACTGAATATTTTTACATCACAGTCAAGTCAATCAGGAATCTGAGAATGAGGGAAAATAAAGCAGCAGCCAAATAGTATATTACTTCTTGCTTTTGCTAGTCTGACCAGAAAGCTAGGACAGGCAGCGAAGGATAAACTTAAAAGCTCTAGGTCTGGTTCAAACAATGACCATTTTGTTTTGCTTTGCCTTGGCCCCATAACTGTATGGTAAATAAACAACAATGTAAGTACAGCCAATTCATTTGCTGTCTAGTTTTGATTTATGAAGGCAATAACTGAATGAACAAGGGGATTCAAACCTTTTGGTTGCTTTTTAATTTTATTTCCTTTCAGTTCTATTTTAAGTTTAATTTGAAATAGTTTTGAGGGGGGAAAGAAGAAAAGGGGGCCCTCATACATCTTCATAAGCAGTGTAATACCTAGCTTTTACTTTTTGCCTTGTTTAAGGAAGTATTTTTGCTTCTCTCTATTGCTTGATTAATACATTCCCCTAAATATTATGTTAATACTCTAATTTGGATCTTTACCTTTTAGATATTAAAAACATGGAGAAGCTGAGGGACTGACTTTTCAGATTAAGAACCCATGGCTCCAATTATAGTTTATAGGATCTATCTGTGCTCAGTGCTTGCGTAAATTAGCTTTATGACTGATCCTTTATGCTAATTTCAGCTCTAAAATTCAAACCTACTTTGCCATTGTTCAAAGGAGATTTGGTAAACCCTCAGTTCCTCAAAGAACTGCTTATGCTATTTTACTGTTAATGAAAGAGCTTACCAAAAAAGAAAGAAAAAGTGTTAATATTGTCTAGTCAAACTAGAACATGGAAAGAATACACAATGGACTTGGCATTTCCCTCAACCCTGTTTGGCCATTTATATTATTGCAGAACTTTAAATGCTATTGAAACATAGAAAGAAATGTTCCTCAACTGATCTGGGCTGGTGTAAGCAAGCACACAAGATGTAAAGCAGCAGAAAACCTGCCTCCATACATGTACATACAGTGCTCCAAATACCGCGGTGTGATGTTGATCTCAGCAAGCAGCAGGCTACTGAAGAGCTCAGGAGAACTAAGGAGGGAGGCAGAGCTGCCCCCTCAGGAAAGGTCTGTTGTCTGTAGTTGGTACAAGGCTCTGTTAACTCCCAGAGTAGCCACAAATTCCAATTTTATGTCAGATTGAGTTGTTGGAGTTCAGTATATGCTGCCTTGCCCAGATGCCTCCAGTCAGATGAGCAGCCTTCTCTTCAGCTCCGAGGGCAAAAACAAGTGGGGCTCAGTTCCTTCCCATTCAAGTAGTTAGAGCTAAATGGGGGTCAAGTGACACTGCCACTGGGAGACCGCCCCACAGCATGAGGGGGGCCTCACAGCTCCCACTGGTTCAGGAGCCTGGACTTTCATAGATGGAAAATGCAACCAGACAGTCATGTATTTGAGCTCTGAGAAGCCACATGTAAGGCAGGCCTGTCTGCTCCCAAGAACCTGAGAAACAACACTCTGTAAATACTTACTGCAGATACAAATAAACAAAAAAAATTATACACACCTAGCATCTTTTTACTGATAATATTATCAGTGTTACATTTCAAAAATTCAAAAATTATTAATTATGTCTCCAAAATTTCTGAAGCTGGCTTAAAATGTTTTTCTGCTTTTCCAAATTTTATCAACTTGCAACATTTGATCACCTGGAGGAAGCTTTTCCTAGCCTTTCTCTTTGACTTTGTTAAATATAACTTTTTTATAAATATGCAGTGTGAGATTCTTATGTGGATCCTAAGTGGAAGTCCCACCTCCCAACATCACAAGACATAGAATAAATAACAAAATTTGGCAATATTATTTTATGTACTTAATATATATAAGCAAATGTATTTAAGGTGTCCTTATTTATGGCTGTGGACAGCATAATACAATCAGTTTTGTGCATGACCACAGGAGCCAGATTTTCATGAGGCCACTGCCGATGCCCCATCAAGTGAGGCTGCACAGATGATTTCTGAGAAGTGTCTCATTCAGGGTAGCCTATGACTTAGCACAGGCTCCCTCCTAATCTGTTTCAGTAGCTCAGCTACTTGCTCTACACAGACCATTAATTTGCAATCCAGCCTATCACTGCTATTAAAGTCAACATCTATCAACAGTTATTATTTATATCACGTTATCATAATAACAGTTATTTTCTGTTTTCAGCTGAATGAAGAACCAGGAGACAAAAAAACATACCTTAGTGTGAATGATTAAACGGAAATTGTTGTATCAATCAGTGATTTCAGTTTCATGAATATGAGACCCAGGCTAAGATTCAGATCACAGAAGGATCTAAAGAGCCGCAGCGCTCACCTGACAAATAGCAACACCAATGGCAGCACCTGCAGTCCTGGGGGAAAGCCTTGGCTCCCAGGCAATGCCTCAGAAGAATCAGGCATCTCGAAGCAAGATTCATAAATCCCAAACGTAAGCACTAGTATTCATCTTATGCCCTCAGCTTTCAAGCAGAAAATACACCTTTCCTCTCAGCATTCATTCCATCAGTTGACCAATTATTTAAAATTAAGTGTGGGGCTCACATTTTTGTGTCAGAGAGGGATCCATTGTCTTACGCAGTAGTAAACACAGTCCCCAAACAAAGGAAACCTCCGTTCAGTTCTGCCCTCTGCCTAAGGAGCGATGAACCTCGACCTTCCAAGTTACACTGTGCTTATGAAGCAATTCATGTATTTCAACTGGTGATTAGGAAGCTCAAGCAGAAGGAGCCCCTGAAGGGAGGTAGGAAAAAGGACACCTAGCTGCTGGATCCAGTGGTGGCTTAGCACTGGCAGAGGTGTCAGATCAGTCAGCCCTGTTAAAAATGAGCAGTTTTCAAAGATATTCATAGAAGTAACCACTAACGGCATAAAGGCCACTTCCACGCTAAGCTATTTGACTGCTCCCAAAGGCTCCAGTCATACCCACAGCGTGTACTGAACAGGGGTCCTGAGGCAATAACTGGAGTCTGCAAGGACCTGTCCTGTGAACGGCTACCACAGTGTCTTCCAGCATCCACCTTGATTTTTCTGCAGCATCTCTGCAAGCCTGTGAAACTGTGGTCTGGAAAAGGCCAGACAGCAATAGCCAGCTCCTCTGGCTGTCTCTGTTCAACCCACACCTATCCTGTTTGGACCCATACTAGCAGAGACCATTGGTGAGCTCAGACTGGTATGAGCATTAGGTTGCTAGTTTTAGGATACTTAAGATGACACTGTGACAGTCTAAGGCATTGATTCTCACAGGTAGCATACATGTTTTAGGAGGTGACCTGAGCTGTTCTCCTGCCACCACAGACAAGCTAAGAAGAGGAGAAGCAACAGCCTGTCTGGTGTATTTGGCCAAGCATCCTGAGGACATGGCTCCAACAAGGACTAGGCTGTGTCCAGTGCCGTGGGAGCAAAGCAGTCAGTCATCAGGGCATCTTGATTTTCATTTCTTCTACCTCATATGTTTTATTGCATTCTTTAAACACCTATAAACCTCCTTTCCCCCGTCCATCAGAAATATTTTCATATTGAGGAAAAAAATTCCTGAAAGCATTAGAAAACAGGAGGCTGGCCTCTCCCACTACACATTCTGCCTTACTTCCACATTGGGGTTTTTTTTGTCATGTCTAAATATGGTAATTACTTGAGTATTTTGATGTAAATCATGAGCGATATTTATTGTACTTCAGTGACCAAACATAGGGAGCTAGTGCTAATCTGGCAGAGCTCATTATCTGCAACATCATATTAATAAAATCTAAGACAGATCTGAAAGCTGAATATCATTTTTTAATTTGTAGTTACAGCTATCATGGAACGAAAATTATCGAATTACATATGCCAGGGTTTAATTTTTCAAAGTGGGAATCTGTGTTCAGAATAATCAAATCATGTTGTAAGATCATATTTTAAGCTTTAGAGATAATTTTTCAATACTATTTACAGTGAGCCTATGGTTCAAGGTTAAATATGAGTCTGAAATAATCTGTTGAGACAAAATGCCTAAAACACGCCCCTGGCTTGCACATCAGGTTCAGGTGTTGAGTGCAGCAATCCTTCTGAAGTGTCTACTTTAATGTCTTATGTTATCAGTGGAAAGAGAAAATATTTTTTTAAAAAAAAATCATATTTGTTTCACTTTGCTTAAAATTCAGCAGATTACAAATTTTCAAAGACATGCAACGAGCCTCATTGACTACATAAAAATAATAGGCACTAATTTAAAAGGATTATTTTAGTAGGTGCTTAGGTTCAGGTGCTCGTTAGGGGTCTCCAACCTTACAATATAAAGAAAGGGCATCTCTCCTTGGTTGTGTGGTACAGATTATATATATTTTCTTTGGGCCTGGGCTATAACAACTTCTGTTAAGGCTACATGATGGAAGAACTAGCTGTTCCTTTTTTTAGTGACAGCTGAAATAATGGAAAACTGTTTTCCAAGAACTAAATGCAGACAAGAACAGGCTATGCTATCCAAGTGATCTAACACTGAACGGACAAATGGTGGGACTAAGTTGAGTCCAGCTGTGTATCTATATAGCAGAACAACCAGAGGAAGCTCAAAGGAGACCAGAGAGCATCCTGGAGATGCCTACGATATGGCGCTGAAGAGTAGCTATGTTGGGATTTTGAGGTAAACTGCCAGTTAGAAGAGGTTTAGAAATTTGTATTCTCCTTTTTTGATTCTTGTGACGTCTGAGCAAAAAGAGTCACTGTCAATATCATTTATAAATAGAAAGGAGATCTTTTAAACAAAAGAAATGAGTGATTATTAAACTCCATCACCAGCTTCTGGTCTTGATTGGTACAATTAGTTCAAAATAAAACATATCATGAAATGTAAAATTATATATTTTCATTAAAAAGAAGAAATGGAAACGTTTAAAGGTGACCTCATCTTTCAGATGTCTTAGCTTTCTATAAATAAATCAGATTTTTTTTTGTTTCTTTATAGACATTTATTCCATGTAGCTGTAACTAGAATGCTGTTAATTTTCATTTAACATATTTCTTTCTCTGACAAAACGCATCTATTGCGAAATAGCATGAAATCATGACCTGGTGAATTCCTCTCTGGCATTCCTTCTGAATATCTTTTTGGTTTTAACAGTTATATACATGAGCTATATTCAAAAGTATAAGGAGGACCAGAAAGAGAACATCATTCTTTTTTCTTGTGTTCACAGTGATCTGTTCTTATCACCAGTCTGATTGCCTAGCATGTAGGGCTAGTTCATTCCTACTTATAGGGAGAAGCTGAGCAGATAAGGCAAAGAGAGATACATTAACATAAGCCTGGTACATAAATATTATGTACTATGTATAATACTATGTACTACACTTTTACTGTGTTTTTCATTGAAGGCTCAATTGTGAAAAAAAAAGTGAACCTGCATAGTGTGCTTTGCCTATGAAGACCCAATTTCTATGTCATAGATTCAAGAGGTGCTTGCTGAATAACATAAACTGATGCAGGATCACTCTATATTCTGCCCTGGTTCTGCTCCAGCCTTGTATCTGTGTCAGGGTCACTAACCTACTGTGCTGTGTAAATAATTGATTTTTCACTATGGCTGTTGAATGAAAAAAAACCAAACCAAACCAAAACCCCCAGATCAAACCAATTGTTGTTTCCTTAACTCCCCCTTCCTCCTAAAACTGCCTTCAGGAAAAATATTCCAGACTACCTAAAACAGAAAGGATGAAGTTTAGCTCAGAAAAGCAAAAGAAATAGTCTAAAGTCCTAAAACTAAACAGAAAACAGAGGGCAGAAACAGAAAACAAAGTGTGCTTTCCGGTGTTAAGTTCAGGATATAAAAATTCAGGCTAAACCTTTTCATTGGCTCCTAGAGAAATGTGAATATCCGTGTCCCTCACTGAGTCTGTTTTCTTTTCTCTGGGCTAGCAGGGGCTGCGCAGTAGCAGGACATTCTCAGCCTCCTTCCGTGATGCCATTATATTCAGTGTGAGCTCACACATTCATAGGCTGGCACGCAAGCAGTCCAAGTGGAGGTGACAGACTTTCAGTTCTTATGGTTAGTGCATTCTCATGTACTCATTTCTAATTTGCCTTGGAGACTCTTTCAGCGTTTTATTAAAAGCAGAAAAATTCCAAAGGAAGAAATTATCGCTGTAGCAGGCAGTGGTTTAGAAGATACTCCAAGCCACAGCCAGGGAAGATGACCCGAGCTCCCATTTCCTACATGAGCTGACAATTCCAATTCTCCTGCAAGTCAGCCGGACAAGTTTCGACCAGCTGGAGCCACACTGAGAGCTTGACTCACATTCATAGGGGACAATCAGTTTTTGGCTGAATTTGCTACTTTCTAAAGATGTTATGCAGTTGTACTAAAATGCCAAAACCATACTAGTTTTGTTCACCACATAGTCTGGTTCTTGCTTCATGCTCCACTGTGAGAGGCTTGGCTGTTACGGACTGAAAGTCATGCAGTTAAGGAGCCTCACCAGGAGAATACTCTAGTGGTAAAACTTTGAAAGAGTCCAGCAGGCAATTCTTAATGTAGCTACAGTTCAGCTTAGTAATGCTGGTATTTTTGAGGGGAAAAATATGACAGTTCTCCCCCTTTTCTAAATCTTTATTCAGTTTCGAAATGCAGACAAAAACTTTTATTCATTGAAAATGATTTAACTAATTTAACTGCTAGTGTAACTCCAATACAACCATAATATTTTCCCAAGTGATTAATTTGGTTGAATAAGAATGGACATTGGCTGACCTGTAAGTTTCATCAAAGAATCATATTTAACAGTATTTATGTTCAAAGCTGCTTTGCCAGTATTGAGAAAAACTTAAATATAATGGATACGCCACTGAATCCTGAATAAATTGCATTGAATTTCATCAGCTTGAACCCATTTGCATGCAGCCTGGATCTGGTTCCCTAATACCTATAATGCATGGATGTTCAGAACATGTGGATATAATCCACTGTGTTATAAAAAAACCATTTATGAACAAAGAAGAGAAACAACCTGGTCACGGCTCCAGGGAAAGTCAGCACAAGAAAAAAAAGTCCTCAAGAATTAGTGACTTCTGACACTGTGCTCAGATACCTGAACTGTATCTTGGTTCAGTTTCTCAGCAGGAAATCAGAGATTTTCTAAATTAGTCTGTAGATGGATATGTAAAAAATAATTTGTTAATGATATTCCTTTTTTCAGTACTAAAAATATTCTTGTTAAATATGCTGTGTTTGTATTAGTCGATATCTAAAATTAAAATGGAAAATAAAAATATGGTTAAAAATGCATTTTCTTGGTATGAAGACAAATTATCATGCACAGTTTTTGGAACAAACTAAGATGTGTGCCAGGCTTTCTGTATGTGTTGTGCATTAGTCTGGAGCCCTTAATTCTGCAGCCATTATGCTGACAAAGCTCCCCTCATCTATAACAGAAGTTCTACCTTTCCACATGTGTGCTTAGCGTGTGCACATCTGCATCCAGTGTGAATGATTCGATGTGCTTTGGGATTCATGTTGTAAGCAGTAAATTACATTGAAATAAGAAGCTACCCAACAAAGAATTCAATGTAAGTGTGTATATTCACAATATGGAACAGCAGCTTTTCTTTTCAATGCTAGGCTTATCCTCTATCTGCGACTAGTTACATTAAGGCATGAACATTCATTCACATGAGATGTCTGACGCCATAAATCTCGAATTCTCTCCTTGCTTCCACTCTTGCCTCCATTGTGCTGGCTATGCTAATGAAAAGCAGGTTTTCGGTTTCATATGTACATACACGTGTGCAAAAGAAGGAGAGGTTTTGTCATAAAGGCACTTGCGCTGCTCAGCACAGAGATAGAAGCCCACTGAAATAGAAAAACCATAATATATATAATAAATCTGAAGAAAATCACCAGCATGTAGATGCTTTTTTTGGCTTCATAACTATTTTTATAAACATATAGAAACCAATATATCATTGCAAATAAAGCAGTGCATTGTGTTGAGTTTCATTGTGTTTACAGAGAAAAGCAAGCTTTTTAACCACCTGGCAAGCATTTCAGAAAAAAAAAATAATTGAAAAAGCAAGGACAAGCATTAGAAAGAGAGGGGGGAGGGGAAGCTGGGGACATCTCATTTGCACATGTAAAAATGCAAATTTGATCCATGGCTTTCTTATCTAGTGGTAACAGACTTGGCTCATGGAGCACAATAGCACCTCCAGTTCTATGGCCAAAAATAATGAAGTTTAAAAGGAATAGATTGGATTACGGAAACACTTCTATAAAGCCATGTGTTCATTAGCAGATGCCCACCACCTACCTAGGAACTGATGGCATGAAAAGCCTGAAAATAGGGTGTAACCTCCTGATTCTGGGACACAGACACGTTTAGGGACAATAAGACTCCCTGTTGTGTAACCACTAGCTAATGCAGAAACGCATGGAGACTTCAACAGCAGCTACCAGTTCCCTGCTTCTCCTCCTATTATGATGCAGTTCTGCAGTCTCCTTTAAAGGAAAACTCATTCCTTTGGCTTGTGCCAGATTAGTTTACCTCTGTGATAGCCAGGAGGACCTAAATAATGTTGACATAGCTGCAGAGCTTTGACCTGGCAGATTCATTTTCCCTGAATGTCCATAAAAAGCAAGCACATTATTAACAAATCAGATCAAATTCCTCCAAATTATCTGAAGTGGTTTTGTCTCCAAATTAGGAGGGAGTTTTCTTTGCATAAGAATTTTCAGAATTAAAGTATTGTAACCGAGGACCACTGAATTAGAGGTGATAGCACATGGTCTCTCTAGTACAAATTCATCTGTCAAAACTTTTTGATTGCACAAAAAGCAATGGTACTTCTATAAAACTGGGAAAATGAATTTGCTTTTCCGGTCTTACAAGCAAGTATGCTGAGGAAAGCGAGGGCTGGAAGCGAGTATAAAATCCGAGTTGGGGGTGGAGATGACAGAGGGGAATATACGCAGCTGTAGTTTTCTACAGAAAAAAAAAAGAGGAAGCACTCTGCTTTTGCAGGGATAAATCTTCAGCTGGGCAGTAGAGCTGGGTAAAAAAAAGGCATTCACAGAGTATACGAACCACTTGCAAGTAATTTGCTAGCCCTCTACCCTTCTATATATGCTGAAATCAGATACAAACCAATTACCGCAAAGGCAAACACGAGCGCAGTCGCCTCAGCAGCAAGCTGCCAGGCGCTGCCTCAGGCTTTGCCAGATGGGCACAGTGTGACTTCGTACCTCAAAGAAGGGCTGGGAGCCTGGCTGGGCTGGGGGAGGGAGGCAATTTGTAAGGAGCACAGCATATGCCACCTGATATTCGGAGGAGTATGGATCTGTTGCAGTTTACCTGTCATTTTTGTCAGTCTTTCTACAGCATCGCCCGGTAACTCCATGCTGTGGGGATTCAGCAGCAGATTGGCTGCTGTAAAACTCTGGTGTATCACATGTTTGCACATAATTATCCTCCCATGTGCTCTTTTTTATACCCATTCAAAGAAACCACTCATTAGAAAAACACAGCCTGCTTCTCAGCTGTGGCCAGCCCAGTCCTTCAAGAAGGCTGTGGCCATGACTTCAGTTCTTCCCTCCGCCCGCCCTGGTGCTCCCCCAAGCAGCAGTCTCTGCACGCTTGCTGGTGGAGGGGGTAAGATTACATTTTGCCCTTGTGCAGAAGTGGGGATTCTTGCAGTCCCTGTGCACTGAATCATGATGAAAGATTCTTTTGACCTTACAACTGCAGAAAACATGAGAGAGGGGTCAGCTTCCAGCTCTGTGGATGAGATCAAAATTCCCCTCAATGTCAGCAGATTTTCTCTTTGGGGATCACATCACAAGTAGGTAATGGGGCCCACTATGGTGCAAAAGGAGTTGATTTTGTTCTGTGATTATAGTTTTGGCTTTTAAAACTTGAATAAAACCTATAGCTTTTAATGAACAATTTTTATTTTTTTTTCTTCTTTGGACATTTTTGAATAATATATATATTGTTAATCCCATCTCTTTAAAGTAGCTTTCTCTGTTCCCCCAACCAAACACTACTGAACAAATCAAATCCCCTACATACTTGAAGATGTCTGAGGTATTTCAGTGCCGTGTTCTGTTCTGAGTGTGTAGAACCGAGCTGAAAGCCTAGTGTAATGGAAAAGACTGCTGAAAACTTTACTAAACAGATGATCACATTCCTAGGTTGTTTTACTTAGTTAGCATTTTTGCCTGCTGTGAGGTGTTTTCCTTGGATGGTTACCTACAAATACAGCACTGACCTCAGTGTGCATGAAACAGGCCAGCACAGACAAACAGAGCCAATTGGACATGCTCTATAAATCATCACCCACATCCTTCCAGCAGCAAAAAAAAAAAATGGAACGGAGGAGGGGGTAAAACAACTGGTGAGTGTTCCGCATGAGGAAATGGAGGCTATTTGGTGTCACCAGCTGGAAATACTCAGAGTGCTAAAGAGAAAGATACTGGCATGAGCTAGCTCTGTGCTGGATAAAGCAGAAACATTACAAATAAATGCTATTATCTTACAGACGTCTTGTATGGGCAAAATAACAGGCCCAAAAATGTTCTCTGCTTCAAAAAAGCACCCATCTCAGGACAAGCACAGGGACACAATACTATTTCTTATGAAATAAGACTTAAGTCCAACATAAAAGCCTCTCTCTTTGCATATTTCATTCTAGTTCTTCAACTACAAATGTGTCTGTGATTTCTACTTGTGTGCTGGGCCAAATTCCTGGCAAGCACTAAAGTTCTCTCTTCCTTTCCCCATTAACCACGAAAATAGGATGAAGCAGGTGAAGAAGTCCTGCTGCCCTTCTACCACATCTTCTGTCTGGATCAGTCACAGAGCAGGATCTTGGCACACTCCACTGCACTGATCCACTTACATTTAGGCTGAGACACATTTCATTATCTAATTTAGGCGAGATAGATTGTTTCTCAGAAAAAAAAGCTTAAACAAAACAAAGATTTTTCCAACGTGACAGTTCTCTTGACCATTTGCATTAGTACTTTTGAGGAGAGACTGAAATTTAACTTTCCTATGTATCATCTAGTGGATTTTCTAACTCCCAAGTTACAACATCAAACTTGTTCTGACTCTAGTTCAGTCCAATCTTCTGCCTTCCGTATAAATGAGTGTTAATTAAGGACTATGAACATTAATTAAGGACTGAGAGACTAACCTGAATTCTCAGTCTTCTTCCTGATTCAACTACTATTTTTGGTGAAAGTGTTGCTTGAAAGTATTCAGTGTGACCCTTTGTAAGAAAAGATCCATCCTAAGGGGCCTATCTCAGCAAGAAGAATCATAGCTGAAAATCCTAAGTGAAAACATGCTTCTAATTACTTTTGGAGATCTGACCCAAGTCTTACTCTGCTCCTTAACATGTCCTGCTGTATAGCTCTAGGAGTTCTTTGATCATTCTTTTACTAACACTCCTTTTGCTTTGAAGAGAGGGCCTTGCTGTTTTCCACTTGGTGATACAGCACATATAATTAAGAGTTGCAACACTTAGATCCTTTTGGCTACATCTGCCATAGCAAATATGATGGACCAGTGACTCTTCTCCGGCCTCAAGACCAGCTGGCATGTCATCACTCACATCCATACAGTTAAACTGTCTTGTCTGTTTCCCACCACCACCTTCATCCAGACCAGGGAGACTATGTTCAGATTACCCACTGGCTTGTGCTAACCCCTGAGCTGTGCCCAGGTACTGGCTGGGACTGCTAGCTGGTCATGGCCAAAACTGTGTCAGGGACAATACTAAAACATAAACTACAGAGGAATGGGTGCCAGGGCATGAATTCATATCCTAGTTCATTTTCATTCACTGATGTAAGCATGCTCTGTGTGGATTTAGACCTCACAAACAGTCTGGATATGTAAGATTCAGCTTCCCTAACTTTGGGATCTTAATTTAAAAGTATAATTATGCTAGGCTTCCCATGCAGTCAATGAAGAGATGTTTCCAGAGAATAATTCAGATCTCCTTATACACACAACATATAATCACTCATACACACCAAGATAAACAAGCAAACAAAACCCAGCTAAGCAAAAAATATGTGATATAATGATGCGAAGAGGCAATAAAAATATCAAGAGACATAGAGAAACTATCACACAAATACAACATTTCTGCTTCAAAAAGATGAAGGATACTCGTGATCTGCTTGTTTTTCGTGGGGCTGAAATGCCTTTCATGGGTAAACTTTTCTGACTCTGAGCAGATCACTACATCATCGCTGCCAGGTGGCTCTAACCTAGAGAAAGGATTGCAGAATAATTTTCTTCATAAATCATCGAATATAACATTCCAGTGTATTCATCTCATCAGCTGGTACAGGCTGAATATAAAGCTGTCCAAAGAATTTTGGTGCAGGTCATGGGCAAACTCCTCTTAGATATAAATATGAGTTGACCGGGGGAACTTGTAAACACTGAAAATAATTCTTGTCCATCAGCAAAATGGCTTACGTCCAGAAAGTCTCTCTTAGAGACATTTGTGCCTGTGCCTGGTTTGCCAATGACTGTCTTGGGTTCCAGAATTCCCTGACTACTCTCAAACTGGAGTAATTTGCAAAGTGAGAACCCTACTGTAAACTTGCTGGCAGGGTTGCAGATAAGTGCTCTCACCAGAAGCCTCTAAGCTGGTATTCTGCTAGGTTCATTATAACAAGAAGTGTGATACAGGGGAAACTTCTTTGGTCATCAGTCATACAGTGACTTATTTTGTAATAGAAATTATGTCATAATAGAAATTATGTCATAGATCTTTGGAAGGAATGAGACTGCTTTGCTTTTTTAGTTTTTTTTCTTCCAAGAGAAGAGGTAGCAAACAAAGAACAAAACCTAAAAAAAGTCTGTGAGCAAAACACATATTTGCTGCATTCAATCTTTTTTTTTTCTTACCCAAATTGTATCATTTTCTACATAGTACTAGTTTAGGCATTTTGTGAGTAACATACTAAAATCAGTTCCATTCATGATTTTGCTATTTCAACTTCAAAATCCAAACCTTGCCTTGAAACTTGATATTTGCTATTTCAAAATCTAGCGTTCTGACATGAACTTCACAGATTCACTTCTATTTTTCTCTTTCTTAAATCATCTTCTATATACTGTTTGCACATCATACTTATTTCAAATATTGGTATTGTGTATTCTCTTAACAACGGCAATGGTTTTCCTACATAACTCTCAAAATGAAGGAAGCGGTAATTCCTTTCGCCATCCTAGCTGACAATAAAAAGTTAAAACTGTTCAAACTTTTCAAACAAAAGCCTGGCCAACTGGAAATATTATCCTTTTTGTGAATGTATAAGTCTGTATACATACTTTATATGCATATTAAAGGTAAAATTGATGATGGTTTCAAAACTGACTAGACATTAAACAAAAATGACAAATTATTTCAAATAAAAAGGAAACTAAGAAGTCAGCCATAACCACTTTATATAAAGGGAAACAAACATATGGAATAAGTTAACAGGAAAGGCAATTGCAGCAAAACACAGAAATGAATTGAAGAGGGACTTCTGCAGACTTTTTCCTCTCTTTTCTTCTTTCTGTCTTTTATTTTCATAGAGGAGGAAAGGATTAAGAAGTGCAGTGAAAAAACAGGGAAGTAGGCTTAAGATGCACTAAAAAAACCCCAGCATGCATGTAAAGCCAGATGGTTTTTCCCTTCACTTTTTCATCCTTAAAATATCTTACATTCTTGACATGGGCCTCATTTTTAAACTGAATTACAAGCCAGCAAAACCAATTTTTATGAGGGAAATCCTCCATGTCCTGCTTGTAGACACAATGCCTTGTTCAGCTGACCTCTCTCTTCAGGTAAGGCAGCCCCAGCTGGCAGCCTGAGTCATGCTTGTCTTTCCGTTCCTCAGCATCTCCACTGGGTTCCTTGCATAACTCACAACCTGCACCCAAAACCGGAGCTATGTTGCCTGGCAAAGTGCCTCGAAATACTCATTGAGTGAGTGCTGTGCTAATTCCCTGAACTCCCACACTCCACTGCTCACTTCTATCTCCTCTGTGTTGGGATTTATCAGCTCGTTCACAGATCCTTCCTGAGACCTCCCAGTTTGTGGCACCTACTTCCTCTAGAAGGGTCTATATGAGGGACTTTCCCATTTTGGTGCATCACTCAGTAGGAACTAATTTATTTGCTTCAGCACCATGTGGAGCTGAAGGTTTCTGAAACGCATAAACAAGGCATCTCCTCTTTCATAGCACTCTTTTGACTTCTTATATTGGTTAAAAATACCGTGCCTCCCATGACAACTCTCAAAACCTGCCAGGGCAGGTTTGCATAGCTCAGAGGGATAGGTTCTGTTGGCTAAATTGGGGTACCAGCTATTGTTTAACACAGTCTTGTATGCTTGTGCATACGTTCACTCCTTTAGGGATATATAAAAGAAACTGTGTCATTAACTGGCCTGCTGCTATTTTACTAGCTAATGTGATATGCATGTTCCAGCTGTTGACCACGGGATCAGCAATGTCCACGGCAAGGGATGTTCCCCATACCCATTGGATTCCCAGCTATGAACAAGTATGTTTGGTTAAATGACATAAAAGAGTTGCAGTTTGAGTCACATTTTTTAAATAGCTGAGAGATTTTATCTTTACCACAGGAGAATTTCCACTTCTGGTAAATCATGAATAATAATATGAAAATACACATTGGTGTAATGGTCATCCCAGACAAGAAGATCTTGCCCCATCACATGGCTGTTTCATTCAAGTCAATCTTCATTCCTTGAGAAATCTTAATATAGAAAATGCTGATTTTTTTTTTTTTAAAAAAATCAAAGTGGTTACAGACACCTCCAAACAGATTTGAACAATGAAAACAAAAACAACAATTGAAGGGGGCAAATTTTAAGAAGGGGTAAGATAAGGTATTCAACAAGTACAGCAACCGAAAAATATATTATAGGGACTACACATGCTTCAGAAACAGCGGGACACACTGAACAGACCTTCGTGTAAAATAGTTTCTGTCCTAAATAACTTGAGATTTTCATTTAGAGTCCTACTTAGAGTCACAAAGTAACAGATGAAATGTCCTGTAGGTAACATAAAGATTTAGAACTATAAACTTTATAAGCGTAAACAATTCTGACAATACTTATTTTCTTTCATTGAGAAATCATGAGCAATTTTAGGATGAAGGATGTTATGAACGAAATGTGTCCCTGTTTCAGAAAGGTAGTGGTAGCACCTCAGTCTTTGCAACAGCAAATAAATAGAGCGATCACATAGCCACACGTTTAACTCCTCACATCACTTACCTAGTGGCTATGAGAAAATTAAAAATGAAAACCATGTCAGTGCCAAGCAACGGTAAACCCAGTTAGAAGAATTAAATTAGCATTTATTCGGCTAAATAAAAAAATCCCAACCTCTAGTTCTCTGTAACATTTACCAGTCTATCCTTCCTTTCCCTGATGCCTGACACCCTTTTTGTCTTTAAAGTTTAACAAAGGAAAATTATAATCAGATTAACAAACATACAGCTTCTTAACCTGTACTTTAAGTTTGATGCATCTTTTTCAGATCTAAAGGAGAAGCTTTTGTGTCCCAAAATTTGTCTAGTTTTTCAATCATACATTGGTCTGAAAAAGGTAAATTACTTCTCCTTACAAACCCTGCCTCAGGTAAACTTGTTTAATCCAGAGTCTGGTATAACTCCCACTAAAGTGAATAGAAAACTTGCCACTGCCTTCATCATAGCAGGATCCTGGCATTAAATTGCAGAGTGTGCTGTTCCCAGTGAACAAGATTATTGATTGCTCTGCACCTTCATTTATGAGTTGGGAATTAGGAAGCTGATAGAAAAAATTAAATTAAAAATTATTGTGCACTCACACCACATTATCCTAATTTTAAGATGAATGGTGACTCGAAGAATGAACATGCAGCCTTAGAAAGTAAACAAATGACTACAGAGAAGTAAAATGAGCTAAAATATTTACATTTTGATGCAATTGCTCAGTGGAATTTCAGTGGATGAAATCATCCCATAAAAGGGGTAAGGGGAAGGTTTCCTTCCTTCTCCCCAAATGGAAGACAGGAACCAGGTCTTGCATTTTTATATGACACCAGTGCATTCTCATACAGGGAATAAAGACAAAGAAACAGTAAAGAAAAACTCCCACAAAATAAATCACCAAAATCAAGGTAAGGGTACCTGCAGCCCTCCAGACAATTCAGTAGGTCAGCAGAGTGCTTCTTGAAGCTTTATTTCTCTCCTGTCTTGTAACTATAAAGTGTGATATGAGATGATCCACTAACTGCCGTATTTCCAAAGGTCTTACGATGCTTTCTCCATCCCACGAGGTGAATGCTGGATGGAGGTGCCCAAATTGCTCTGTCAAATCAGGTTGACACCAGCTGCTCCTCACACCCATGCAAACTACTGTTACAGCGTTTGATACATCAGTCTGGGAACCTGTGCAGTTACATCAATGTTCAATCTATTAGGAGTATCATCTCACTTGTTTTACACGCTGCAGTCCTGTTCAGATATTAGGTGCTACCTGTTGGGGTCTGGTTTGTTATGTTGTTTTTCACAGCTGTAGGATATTGGTGGTCCCTAGTGTGCATTTGTGTAGTTCAGTACTTGACTTTGATAAAATATTTTGCACTAATGTTAAATGACTTCTATCCGTGTTTTCCCAGATTCACTCTCTAGTTATCAGGGATCAGTTTGAATTCTAACACCACTCTGCTCTGTGCGTGGAACTATTTCTATTATAGTCATCCTGACAACATCGTAATCGGCCTCTCTAAATTCCATCATCCCCATTACTAACGAAATTTAGTACTAAACAATTTACCAGATATGGGACAGATCTTTACTGAAGTTGTCTTGATCCTTTCAGTTTGATGGCAAGTAGTTGATTACTACTACTAAAAGACTGCTTTTCAAGCAATCGTGCACCCACTTCAGAGTAGTTTTAGTCAAGTTAGTGGGGTCTGGGGAACAATTCATAGCATTCTTTAGTCAATCTCTGAAACAGGCAAGATTAATTTCACCATCTAGGTGCCAATTTCTTTCTACTGACTATTCAGATACAGCTATCCACTTTGTAAATGTCTAAAACTAGATAAGAGGAAGTTCAGCTGTTTCCTTCTTTTCAGTTTTCTGTAACCTCGTCTATGTTGTACAAAACAGTTTCAGACAGTGCCCTGTGATTTCATTAGGCCCAGAGGAATCGCCTTATCTAGGTACACTCTCAATTGTTTTTCTTTATTCTGGCTTGAATTCTTACCCTTTAAGTATAAATGAGGATTATGTTATCCAACTGAAGAAAAATATCATTAAATATTTTTGCTTATTTGCAACTGTCATTCTCAAACCCTTGAATAGCAGACCCAGTGTTTTCTTCATTTTCCACTTGCTGTTAATGTGCTTATGAAATGTTTTATTGTTAGATGTTTATAGCTTGTTAGTTTAACTCATTTCTATGTCTGGATTTTTTTGATATTTCAAGAACTAATAATTGCTGCAGTGGCTTGTCCTGGCATAAAGGATTTAGAGGCTGACCTAATACACATCATAAGCTAAACTTCAAAAGGTCTTGTAGGTTACACAGGTGACAATTAGCTGTTACAGGTTGGCTGGAAAATATGATTTAGGTGATAGAACATAATTTACTGTAGATACAAATTGATGAGTTGTCCCAGTCCTAAGCACTAAGAACCTCCAGCTCCTTGGAAAACTGTGGAGGACGGCTTCATGAGTACTATTTCCACTGCTTGCAGTGAGGTTGTCCTTTGTCAATGGAGAATTTCTTAAAAGTCAAGAGCAAGGAATATTTCAGCTGCTGATATAAACACTTTCTTAAACTCCTGGAATAAGCTGAAATCTAAGCAACAATATAGCATAAGTGGCTGACAAACACCACTGATACCTCTCTCTAAGAGCTCTAAAATCTTCAGGAACGAGTCTTGCTTTAGCAAGTAGAGACAAATATCAATCTGCATTGGAGTGCTGAGATGTAGAAAGGCAACTACTTAGATAATGATTCTCAAATTAGTAATGGACAAATAATAATGACCTAACACATCTTTATCTTGTAATAAGACCTATAAGTGCTTTTGTATCTATTAATCCAAGAGGATCCTGGAATACATTGATGATAACTTCCTTCTCCAAGGGATAGAAAAGCCAACAAGGAGAGGTGCTGTGCTGGACCTTGTTCTCGCCAAGGAAGGGCTTGTGGGAATGTGAAGCTCAAGGGAAGTCTTGGCTGCAGTGAACATGAAATGGTAGAGTTCAAGATACTTAGGGCAGTAAGGAGGCTGTGCAGCAAACTCACTACCCTAGATTTCAGGAGAGCAAACTTTGGCATTTTCAGGGATCTGCTTGGTAGAGTGCCATGGGGTACAGCCCTGGAGGGGAGAGAGCCCCAAGAAAGCTGGTTAATACTCAAGGATCACCTCCTCCAAGCTCATGAGCAATGCATCCCAATAAAGAAGAAGTCAGGCAAAAACACCAGGAGGCCTGCATGGATGAACAAGGAACTCCTGGACAAAGTTAAACACAAAAAGGAAGCCTACAGAGGGTGAAAGCAAGGACAGGTAGCCTGGGAGGAATGCAGAGAAACTGTCCAAGCAGCCAGAGATCAGGTCAGGAAAGCTAAGCCTAGATAGAGATAAATCTGGTCAAGAGCATCAAGGACAACAAGAAAAGCTTCTACAGGTATGTCAGTGATAAAAGGAAGGCTAGGGAGAATGTGGGCCCTCTCAGGAAGGAAATGGCAGACTTGATTGCCCAGGATATGGAGAAGTCTGAGGTACTCAACGACTTTTTTGCCTCAGTCTTCACTAGCAAGGGTTCGATCCACTCTGCCCGAGTCACAGAAGGCCAAGGTAGGGATGGGGAGATTGAAGAACTGCACACTGTAGGAGAGGATCAAGTGCGAGACCAATGAAAAAATTTCTCAAAACACATTTTTAACGAAATGCATGTTTGGTTAAGATGGCATTTACCATGAATAGACTGTGGCAGCCCACTTTCTCGATAATTATCTATATGTAGTATGTGAAAGTAACAGAAGCAGGAAAGGAATGGGCCTGTGTGAAGCTTGGGATTAGAAGATATATTCAATTCACTTCTCCTGCCTTCTTCAGTAGGTTTCCTTATACTCCTTTTGTACTGCATGTGCCTGCCGTGCTCCTAAGCAGGTTCCTTTTAATTTGAGCGGGTTACTTTTACTTGTATTTATAACATAACCTGGCTTTCTAACACTGAGAAATGGACAACTGCCTAAGGAAGATACCATATCTGATCATGTCCTGCTTGATGCATTCCACGTGCATCCTACTCACATGAGTTGAGGTGAACGCAAGAGGATTCATGGAGATCTGACAACAGCCAGGGAAACAAATCCCAGTCCTGAAGTGTTTTCAAGAAATGCTTCAAGAGGTGTGACTGAAAGAAAACTTGGAGATTGCTGAAGTGAGCAGTCATAGTATTCTAGGTGTTATAATTTTTCATTGAAAATATACAAGGAAGAGCGACACGGGTAGGGACCATAGTTGTAGTCTTAGTAATGGGGTAAATGCTGAAATGTTTTTCCTGAGAGTCAGCCTGGCTGTAAAAGCTTAGCTCCTTCACCTGTGACTGCTGCTTCTTGCAGGAAAGGATCACAGCATTTCTCCTTATGCGTATCTCCGGGATAGACTCAGAGGCTCAGCAACAGTCATTTCAGTGTCCTGTGACAGTGGGAATGCTCACTCACAGTCTCAATCTTTTCTAGCAAATGAAGGCATACAAAGCCATTCCCTGACTCAGCTACCACAGCCTGGCCACATCTACACTCTTAAATTCTACAGCTCTCCAAAACAGGGTTGGCATACGCAAACTTTCTTATGTGGATGGGATGTACTGCCTTAGGCTGAAAGCTTGCCAGAGACTCTTCTACCAATTTAGCAGTACCATCAGTTGCTTTCCAGAGCCAGTACCAACGCACAGGTGCAAGCTGAGACACTGCTATGTTATACAACACTGTATCAGAGTATCAGAGTATCACAATATCACAAGGCTGGAAAAGACCTTTGAGGTCATCGAGTCCAGCCTATGACCCAACACCAACACCTACTTGTCATCTAAACCATGGCACTAAGTGCCTCATCCAATTTCCCTTTAAACACCTCCAGGGACGGTGACTCCGCCACCCCCCCGGGCAGCGCATTCCAATGGCCAATCACCCTGTCAGTGAAGAATTTTTTCCTGATATCGAGCCTAAACTCCTCCTGATGAAGCTTGAGACCAGCACCAAGTTCCTTGTGAAAGCAATAGGGAAGGTGATTGCCGTCCCTTAATATAAAAGCCTCTCTCTCATGCACTATGTAAATGATGTCAAAAGTGAATGGGTAAGAACTGTGGCCTTCTTTTTACTGCTTTCTAGAAACAGTCATAACTGTGGACCTAAATTATCATTAACTGCAAAAATTTACATTTGGTGACCATGAAATACATAAATCAAATTATGGTCAATTCTGATGAAATGGCAGCAGAGCTTCTGTATCTGACAAGGCAATGCCTAATAGAGATGTGCATGTCTTCAGTTTGTAGAGAAATCACAAATGTTATTTTATAAAAAAATAGAAATATAAAGGGAAGTGATCAGAGGTCAAGAAAACAGTTAGGAAAAGACAAAAGAAGAAAAAGAGAAATGTAGTATCCTGTAAAAATCAAACAACCCCCCCCACACTTTTCAAGGAAAGAAATCACGAAGGGAGAAAGAATAAACAAAGAAGAATAGTACGGATTAACAGAAAATGATCAGAAAGGAGAAAACAAATGAAAATACACCTTGGGGAAAGAAAAAAAATAATAAAAGAGTCTACATTTAGACTCATGGAATTTATTTCACTTACACACCTAACAGCTAAATATACAATATTTGTCTGAAAAACTTTCACGAGTCAGTGTGGAATGAGAATAGAGTGAAAGATGAAAACTTCAAATAACGAATGCTGATGTCACTTGAGAAAAATCTTTACTTATTCCTCCACTCAGATTTCAGCCACTGGGCTGTTGTGGTCAAAATAAAAATACTTTCCACAAGACTTTTTTTATAGTGAATTATAAACTCTACAAGAAAAAGAATCAAAGTCAGAGTCTCTTATGCAAGACTGGATGATGTGTGTTGCCCTACAACTGCTGTTATGTTTTTAATATGTTTGAATTGCTTTGTCTTTACTTGTTCATCTCCCCGTGTATATGAGCTTTCAAAAATCCACTGACATCAGCAATGCACTAACCAAGAACAGAACCACTGTTACAGTAGAGAAAATAGATTGTATAAAAAAGAACCTTTTAAAAAAAGAGAGAATATCATTGCAAAATATGACTCAAAAGAGTTTATAGTTATCTCACAAAGGAGCAGGTTGATGGCCTAAATTAACCCTAGTCAAATCCATATTGTAGTAGAATTAAGAAATGATCTTTATGAAGTGAGGACTGACAGGAGATCACAGGATTTAGCAAATAATCCAGCTTCTGGACCACAGGAGGTACTCACAGATTTGAACAACTTATAGAGGAAAAAATCTCAACAAGAGTGATAGAAGGTTTCAGCTTCTGCCTCCTTTTTCATGAACACTTGAACAGTGTCAAGGGCACTGTTCCCAACACAGTGAAACCTGCCATATGTTAGCACCCCCTAAATGTGTAAAGATATTCACCTCTGGCATGAAACATCTTGGGACAATGGAAAGTGTTATAATATCAACTCATCTTGAGTAAAGAGGATTTTTGTGTTACCATCTGTATTCAAAATGTAGTAGTGCTTAAGATTTGCTAAGATGAAATAGCAGTGGCATATATGGACTAGAAACAGCACAGGGCCCCACAGTGCCAGTTGTGCCCTTATACCATTACAGTCTAGAACCAGTGTGAGTGGTTGAAATCCCAGCAAAACAGGCTGATTGCTGTACACAGAGGTGGTACCACTGGAGTTTCGGGTTGCAATAGGAAAGACGTTTGTGTATTTAAGGAGCAAGATTGATTCCAGGCTGTAGTTCACAATATCTGGAAATAAGTCTGATACGAGAGGGACTGCCTCAGTGCTTAATGCCAGCAGTCACCAACCCCCTAGGAGAGACTATCACAGTATCACAGTATCGTAAGGTTGGAAAAGACCTTTTGAGATCATTGAGTCCAACCTATGATCCAACACCTACACCTACTCCTACTTGTCAATTACACCATGGCACTAATTGCCTCATCCAATCTCTCCTTGAACACTTCCAGGGATGGTGACTCCACCACCTCCCCGGGCAGTGCATTCCAATGGCCAATCACCCTCTCAGTAAAGAACTTCTTCCTAATGTCGAGCCTAAACCTCCCCTGACGAAGCTTGAGACCATGTTCTCTTGTTCTGTCACCAGTCTCCTGAGAGAAGAGACCAACTCCTGCCTCACCACAACCTCCCTTTAGGTAGTTGTAGAGAGCAATAAGGTCTCCCCTGAGCCTCCTCTTCTCCAGGCTAAACAACCCCAGTTCCCTCAGTCGCTCCTCATAGGGCTTGTGCTCCAGCCCCTTCACCATCCTCGTTGCTCTCCTCTGGACACACTCCAGCATCTCAACATCTTTCTTAAACTGAGGGGCCCAGAACTGGACACAGCACTCAAGGTGCGGCCTGACCAGTGCCGAGTGCAAGGAGATGATGACCTCCCTAGTCCTGCTGGCCACACTATTCCTGATGCAGGCCAGGATACCATTGGCCTTCTTTGCCACTTGAGCGCACTGCTGGCTCACGTTGAGTTTCCTGTCCACCAGCACTCCCAAGTCCCTTTCCGCCTGACTGCTCTCCAGCCACTCTGTCCCCAGCCTGTAGCTCTGCATGGGGTTGTTGTGTCCAAAGTGTAGAACCTGGCACTTGGACTTGTTAAACCTCATGCTGTTGGACTCAGCCCATCTCTCCAGCCTGTCAAGGTCCCTCTGTAGGGCCCTCCTACCTTCTAGCAGATCAACACTTCCTCCCAGCTTGGTGTCATCTGTGAACTTGCTGATGAAGGACTCGATCCCCTCATCCAGATCATCAATAAAGATATTAAACAGGACCGGGCCCAGCACCGAACCCTGGGGGACGCCACTAGTGACCGGCTGCCAACTGGATGGGACACCATTCACTACCACCCTTTGGTGTCGGCCATCCAACCAATTCCTAACCCAGCACAGAACATTCCCATCCATGCCACGGGCTGCCAGCTTGTCCAGTAGTCTACTATGGGAGACAGTGTCAAAGGCCTTGCTGAAGGCCTTGCATGGTGTGCCCACTTTTGAAAAACTTCCTAATACATGAGAAAACACCAGCAGTGGGGCAAATGAACAGATGTTAACCCCCTGAATCTAGTTAGATGTTAGTGCCCTCCAAGTTGAGGTTAGCAAGGGCTATCTTCTAAAAGTCTTATCTTACATACCAACCCGAGCAAGACCCTCTCGGAGCCTGGCTTTGAATTATTTATTCAGCACTGGAAGACCTCTGCAGGTTGCCTAAGTGAAAGTTGACTTTGGACTACAGTAACCCTTGTCCTTGTAAAGGAAAACTCTTCAAAAGTATTTCATGTTAAAGGTGGACTGGCCGTTTCAAGGAAAGGCACAGAAGCAGCAGAGTGTTCCAAAAGTGAAGCCCCAGCATCCCACCGGAGCCTGGATCACCACCTCCCCCACGCAGCTCAGCAGTTTGACCCAACGCACTCTCAGCCTAAACACTTTCTGTTTAACTCACCCTTCCTTTTCCTGCTTCCCCGTGGTGATGTTCTTGTAACATCTGGGGCTGTTCTTAATTAAGGACAGGAAAAGAGTGGAGTGAAGCTGCTGTTATTAGCCTTACACATCAGTGCCATGGAGATCACAAAGAGTTTGCCTATATTTTTACATAGTCAGTCTGCATTTTCACTGTTTTCTGTCTCTTCCAGTTCCTGCAGATCCCCCAGCTGCAAAGAGGTTCACAATAAATTGAGCTTTTCCATCAGCCACAGAACTTTGAAACATAATACTTTTCAGACTCTCCGTTTCTATATAAGCTACAATAATTCTTGCTAAACTTTGTATTTAAAATAACTGCGCTGCGTATGTATATTTCCCTGCATTACGTAATAGGAAGAGAGATCTGGTATCTAACATAGGGCTGAGTGGTTTTTTTTTCAGTGAGCTACAATAACTCCATATGCCAAAACATTAAAATAGCTCCATTTTTTTGTAAGTGGGAATAAGGCATATGTAACTTTCTCCATATGAATTTTTAACCTGCTATTTCCCAAGTTCCTCAAAAGCAATGTGAGGATGTAAAATGTACTGTTGGTGAAACAGAAATTGATCTTCAGATGATCTCATGAATATTTACCAAAAATAGATGTTTAACTGATAACCTATATAATACCACCTTAAAATATTTATTTTTTTAAATAGAAAGATGCCTGAACAAATCTTGGTATGGGCAGCAAATGCCAACAAATGAGTGGGTTTATTTAAACCACTGACAATGATGTGTTTTGAAGTTTTATTTCCCTACGTCCATATATCCAGCAAGGTAAGGATTTTTAACATTATTTTTTGTAATGAAAGCAAGTTACCATAATCCTAGCTAGCATGTTTTGTTATTGGATTTTTCCCCTTAACCTTGTTTTAAATTATGCATGGAAAACATGGCAACTCTTTAGCTATCTACTCTTAGTTCAGTTTACTTGAGGAAGCATATCTGCTTACAGTTACAATTATTACAGTTGTTTTGGCAATAAAACACAGTGGAAAGCCTGCTAATAATTTAATAAATGTCTTTCTCATTCACAGAATCCCTGACTTCAAACCTCTTCTCTCACTTTCTGTGGTCCTGACAAATGAATTTATAGTTCTTGGATTTCCATTAAAGATTTTGTCCAGTTCCTTCCCCGGGCAAATATTGCTTCTCACCTCACCCATATGCACCCAGTACGTAAAGCCGGAGGAGAGAACCAAACAAGTTATTAAGAAAAAGATATGGAGCTGAGACGTGGAAGAAGGGCCAGAACAGAGATTTACAGCCCTTAAGACTGAACAGAGGGAGGAGGTGGAAGACAAAAAGGAGCAGCAACCTGCTGAGAAAAGTGCAGGCAAACATTTCCCAGAAGAGAGGAAGCCAAATTTTCTGACAGACTTTTAGCAGTGGGCTTTACTGCCCTAGGTGCACTTCTCCGTTAGTGTCTGCATAGTTTCCTCCTCCTGCATAAATGCCTTCTCCAAGCTGCCTTCCCACACCCCATTCCCCAAGTGGCCACTTTCGCCTCGTTTTCAACAAAAAGTCAGTTGGTTCAAAACAGCAAATGACAAAAAGATATATTTATAAAATATCAGAATGTATCAGTAAAATATTCCCAGTCCAAAGCTGAATCACCAGGGCAAGATGCAGCCAGACTGGCTTCCATCTCAACTCCTGTGCTTAATTTCCTATTGGCCAAGTGCCTTTGCAGCTCTGAGTCAGTTAACAAAAAAACACGAGAAGAGATGCACACAGACAGAAGTCCAGCTGAATTTGGACAAGTTGTATTTTTATTACAGTGTCATCTTACTTCTCCACTCTTCTTGGCTTTTCTTTGCTGTTCGATTAGTGTTTTGTTGTGTCACCCCCGCGTACACTTTGGCTCCTCTCCGCTGGCTCGAAATCCTCTGCTGCCATAGCTGAAAATGCTGAGCCAGCCTCAGGGGTCTTGTGAAGAATGTTGCTCCATCGCTCCACAGAATTTAGCTCAGTGTTATTGCTTGTAAAATAATCCTCTTTTAAATACAACCACCTTACAACCACTTTACAGCCTCCTGTGGCAATGAATTCCACATAATCCTTAAGGACCCCATACTTGGTTTTATTTACCACTCAACATAGACTTTGTATATTTGTGCTGGAACAGTCAAACAAGGAGAGAGATACACAGTTATTTTCAAATTAACCAATAGTCCCACAATTAACACAAAGGGTTTCCACAGCCTCCTTCATAGTGTTCATATCATGTCATATATATATCTTATGTGTATGCAGTTATGATAACCACGTTCAATGATTGAATCAAGATTCCTCATTTCCCTTTACTGGCAGATTTAAATTACTGACTTATTTTAAACAATTCAAATTTTTCTTTTGAGAAATACATGTTTGAATTAGTAGGGTGTGAAACTAATAGATGGCCCACCAATCTCTAATAAATGTGCCACAGTCTTTTCTCCATTGCATTTCAGTTGTCTAATGTGGATACGAAAGCACTGTAATTCATTTTCTGGGGGATTTGTTCCACTAAGATTTTCAGAACTGTTTTTTCTACCAGGAAATCCACCTTGACCTACCTTGTCAAGATCCTTACTGAGTCAATTTGAATAAATTTTAAAAGCTTAATTTTTCATGAAAAAAAGAATTTAAATAACTTCTAATTTGATGGAATATGTTTAGACTTATTTATTTATTTAGACTTATTCCCATTATGTCCAAACTCTTCTTCATCTCTCTCACTTTAAGACAACTCACTTTGAACAGACAAAAAAGAGCAGAGGAGACCCATTAAATCTGAAATCTACCAAAACTGAAATTTTCAGTATTTTGCCTCTTGCCTTTAAGCAAGTGGAGCTGTAACTTCTGGTGAACAACATGTGTTGTTGTTGGCATGTGGGCAGACACCAGACCATGCAGCCATACTCACCAACAAGGTGGCCTGAGTATTGGAAGTAGAAGGTGACCGTTTGCCAAGGCAGAGTCCTGAGGCAACAAGGATGCCTGTGCACTGGACAGCATCAAGAGGAGGCCTTCATCCTCCTGTCCACATCATTAAAAGTGCCAGAGAAGGGCTTTTCCATGACTCAGTCTAGGAACAGATCTTATGTGAGAAATAGATCCATGAAAAAGGGATCAAAATTATCATGTACGAAAAGCAGACTGTGATTTCTCTCTTTAAACATATCCATATGCTGCACCTAAAATCTCAGACTCCTGGCCATTGGCTTTATAATCTACTCTTTTCACAGATGAGTTTTTGTGTTTCTTCTACTTGAATTCTCAATGCTTTCTGGTGTTGATCTTCCTTTTAAGATTGATTACCTGAGACTCAATAAAAAATACATAGTCCCTTCAGAAGAAGAAAATCATACATCTCTGAACCATACTGTGCAACTTCAATTATAGCAACAATAACAAAAGGCAATAGACAGCTCACAGTCATCCAGAGTACATTTTTTTCCTGTTAAAAAGACATTAAAAATATTAATTCCTCACATTCTCGCTTTGGTTTCCAAAGAAAAGTAGAGTTGATTGAAATGTTAATGAGGGAAAAAGGAGAAGAGCAAAGAAAAGATACTATGAATCCACAAGGATGGTTTTGCAAAGAAGCAGAAAAAGGTAATTATTAGAATATTTGTCATCAGACATTATCATGTCTGTCATCTGGTGGTACCAAAAATGCTGTGTGGTGACCTCCTAGTGTATACCAGAAACTGTTCACTTGCTTGTATTGAAACTTGATTTAATTTCATAAAGATGAGTAAACTGCTTCAAGGGATTTTTTTTTTATTTACTCTTTATTTCTTGAGTCCTTCAATATTAAAATATATAGGCTTTAAAATACTCATTTATTTTAAATCGTCACTGCTTTTAGGCTGTGGCAACTCTCTCCTGTAAAATGTAAACACAAGTCACACATCCTGACCTTCTTAAATTCAAATTTTATACCTGGCTTTTTGGTGGTAACGTCCATTCAGCAGGGTTTTTCTTTTCTGGCAATGCAGTCCTACAAAGAGCCAGCCTTTTCTGAGATTTCAGTGGGAAATACAGGAGCAGAAACCATAAATTTGTTCATAAGGGTGATGGTCTATAGGCTGGCAGAATAGTTTAGCAGAAGGCGAAGTTAAATGCAGTAAGTATGCAATTACTGAATTGTAGCTTTATTCAAATTCTTCAGAAGGACAGTTGCAAGCTTTATTATTTGAAAACGAAATTAGAGACTAAGCATCTACCATCTGCCTTTACTAAGATGGAATAAGGAGTCTAAATAGAAGTATAAGCAAATCAAGTTTATCTAACATGCCTCAAGAAAAAAAAAGTTATATTTAATATAATTTGGAAAAAAATCCACCTTCACTAATATATTTTAGATGTGAAGTATTTCCTGTGTTGCCCCAAAGAATTAACATTTTCCTGGAAAGCCTAATCTTGCAAAGAGTTGTTTCTGCATGGTTCATGATTTCTTTTGATTTAGACAGAAAATATCCATAAGAAGAAGACAATCTTCATTTAAGGACAAATCAGCCAAGAAGCTCTTGTTGACTTCAAAAATGTTGGATGAAAACCCAGTAGTATGCTACCGTGGTTGTATATGACCATTTTCATTAAGTAATGGGATTCATCTTTCAAATTTAATAATGAACAATAGCCACTTTGGCAATCTCCTGGGATCCTACAATACTGAGTAAGTTAGCAGGAGAGGTTTCGGATCTTAATTTATATTGGACATAGATATGCATCTTCTTTTTTTCCAAAAGCTTGCCTGCAAAGGGTTGGTGCTTTTAACAGCCATCTCTGGGACAGAGTATAACCCTAACTCCTCACCACCATCCACTGCCTCCATATAACAGAGGAAGACAGAGAGTGAGGTGTTTGTTCCCCCCATGTGCGACTTCAGAAAAACTTTAAACAGTTCAGAGGCAATAAAAGATGACACTTTGAAAAATATGTAAATTAGTCTAAAAATAACAAAGTGGGCAAATGTGAGAAAAGGGCAAATGAAAGTTGATTTGCACACAACCAGTGTTAGCTACCACTGCCCAGTTTGAGGGACTTAATGTGTTTGTTTGCCTGTGTTATATCTTTCAAGTCATCTAATCATATCCTCATGTTTGCAGAGGTAGAATTTCTCATAATTAGTGGAAAATATAACAGCTTTATAGGAAACAGCCTTGTGTGCGTGTTTTGACACTTCCACACAGGTTACAATCCTGATAATTTTGTATGGAAACAATCCAAGCCTGGCAAAGAAAACGAAGATTCCTTTTTTTTTGTCTTGGTATTTAGATGGGTTTCTATGGCTTTCCATGAGACATGATTTTATAGCCTTCTTCCAGCTGATTCTCCATACACTTTAAGTACTAGCAAATGCTAAACATATGTAGGTCAAAGTCACTCTTTTTAATCATATTTCATTTTTATATGCAACTGCTGCATATTAAAGTAACATAAAAGTGGCTCAGGCTCATAGAAACAAGGCTGCTCTTGGCCCTACAGGAGAACCCTGTGTCCATCAGCCTTGCAGGAGAGTCCTATAACCTCTCTAGAAACTATGAGCAGGTTATTTTGGGAGAGGCTTTTATTAAACACTCAGAGGTGCACAAAGGTGTGCCTACATTCTATATATTCAGTCCTGATTATGACAAGGTCTCAGTTTCCTATTTACAAATGAGAAATACTGCAGCTACTGCAAAACTTACAAACATAATTTGAATGTTAATTAACATTAACTCAGAGAGAGATGTAAAGAGTGTGTAACTATCCAAGCAGGCTGACCTGTAAATTACAGGCATTGAATGCCTTATAGAAAACGTTCATCACTTTTCAAGAGTAGAGCTTTGATGTCTTCTTGTCTCCTTGTCTTCCCTTGCACAAATAGCATCTGAAAGCTGCCAGCCAGTTCCTCCCTTTTCCCTTCAGGCTGTTCAAATTTTTCAAGGAGCAGCACTCATGCATATCGCTAAAAGTGGAAAATTATTTCCTCCAGTGGAAGCCCATCCCAACACGGGGAGGACATGCCTTATCATCACACAGGCAGGACAGAAAAGACAATCCCAATTCACAGAATGGAGCTCCTGAATTACTGACTTACCACAGTCCCTGTCTCAAGGAGCACTGATGCAGTACTTATTTACTCAAAATTATGAAAATGAAATATGTCTTACTCCATAACTCCAAACATTTTACCTCAGCAAAGGTATTGCTAATGGTCTCCTAGGGAGCTGGAGTTTGACATGGTCTTCCAGCAATACGGAGTTAGAGTTGATCGATAATTTACATACACCACTTTTATTTTTCTTTTAGAAATGGCCTTTCAAAAGAAAATTAGCCACTAGAATTTCTACAGCTCTTGTCTGCAAAGCATTTGCTTTCAAGATAATAACAACCAAAAAAAATGGTTTTAGCACAAAGAATGTTCAGGGCAAGCAAGAAATTTAGCCGAGTAGTTATACAAAAGTTTAAGCTTAAAAACGTCACAAAGAAATGCATGCACATTCCTACCCGTCTCCTCACCATGGAAGACCATTAGGAAACCAAAACCGTGTGCCTATAAAAATCCACTCTTTAACATGTGGAATGTTTTTCACTTGGTAGATAAATGTACTTGGTCTTTTTATAATAAGGCCATTTCTTCTTTCCATTAGTGAAAATAGCACTAATTGTATTTGCTTGCTTTTCACAGTAACTAAACTATGAACAGGTGTATGAAAACAGACAACTATAAGAGACCAATGTACAAGTCACTCTCAAAACCCCATTCACTAATTGCAGATGATTATTATAAAAATATGTTGGTGCTTATTGTGACCTGCAAATGGGAAAATGGTGAATTAATCAAGATTGCAATTACGCTTTGAATGCCCTTAATAACCAGACTAAGATGGGCATTCAGCAGATAATTAACTTAAAACTCACAAGTTGTGGTGTTGTTTTTAAACAGACCCCACAGCAGTTTTCCATCCTGTAGATCATCACCCTTGTGTGATCTTCCCCCAGGCATTTCTCCAGTAACGCAATACCACCCCAGAGAAGAATGAAGCCAGTGAAAAGAACACATTTTCCAGACACCTCCACAAAGCAAAGAAGTTAGCAGTAGTTGGCTTGTTTGAGCATGTTCTCTTCAAATAAGCCGGACAAGAAGTAACTACTTGTGAAGGGAAGCTCATCCTCCGCAAAGCAGAACAGGCAGTGGTGTAAATTGGCCAGTAATGACCTAGAAAATGCCCGGAGGCTTCATCCTCCTAATAATCGTTGTAAAGGCCCCCAAGCTAAATGTAAACCTGGCCTCATCAGTGAAACACTGAATCGAGGGGTGTTTTGCAGTAGAATCGTACTTGTATCAACAAAACTGTCTCCTCTTCAAAATAGCGCTGAATAAATGACCTCAGCACATCTACACTTTCACAATGAATTTAATCCTTTTCACAAGTTGATTCTAAGTTTAAAGAGATTTAAATTGTCATTTTTCCCGTTTATTTTCTCTTTTTGATTTAATATTCTTAAGTTGCCATCAAGGAACTGTTTTCAACTGTATTAAGTTGTGGCTTGTTTCTCCCATTTCACTTCTCATTGTTACTTCCTTTAACCGCTCTCAGCTGTTAACTGTGCTTACAAAAAGTTAGAGAAAAGAAACAAAACAAAACAAATCACTGTAAATTGGCCAAACTGTCTTTCCAAATGTTAATGCAATTCTGAAAAGTTAGAGGCTCTTTTATTCCTCTCTTCATTTCATTCCCCACTACAAGCTAAGAAAATTTTGAATAGATGTTCAATAGTACAAAGAGAACACAAGAAATGGACAAAACCCCAAATGTGCCAAGGCCTCTCTAAAAAAAGTGAGGTGTGTTGCATATTATTAGATTCAATACAAAAAGGAAAAAAATAATACTTTTAAGAACATTTTCTGGAAAATATTATCAAGCGTTATGAATTTTTCTTTCCATAAAATTATTAACATGTCATTGTTCATTGTTCAAATCACTGAAATTTAACAATTGAATTATTTGTGTTTTATTTCACTGGAAATAGAATTAAATTACCTAAGTCTTGAGGCAAACACAGTGACTTGGTTATGGGTAAACAGGAGATGTATAAGCATAACAATGCACATGTAAATGATCTCGCTTTTTATGTTGCACTTGCGCTTTGGTTATACCGACAACATACATTGAGATGTATTTTAAAAGTTTTTAAAGTATCCTCTCTTTTGGGATAGTATGAGGAAAAATTTCATCTTGAAACTCTGTGTGTAGGCTGGAAAAATCAACGGTTACTTTCCTTCTGCATCGTGCAGCAGCTAAGGGCTCCAGGATGGGGCCACGTCCATTCTCATTCAGGCGGGAAAAGTTCTCACAATATCTGAATTCCAGATGTTCCAGTTTCCTCTGCAGGTAACAGAGAACGGGCAGACTTTCCCACCTTCTATGCACCTGTGATATAAAGTTGGTAGGCACAACAGGTGAGATTCATGTAACGTAACTTCACTATTTACAGCTAATTTTACTTTCCGCTGAACTTTAGTGATGAAGCCTTCTGGTGACCAAAATTTTGCTACAGAAACTTAATGCAATACTCAAGGGAGAGAGTCACTTACTGGACACAGATCATCCAGTGTATTTTAGATATTTACTTTCACAGAAAAACTTTAGTATTTCTCAAATAATATCCCAGAAGAATCTACTTCTTTCTAATTTATCCTTTTCCAATGGACTAGTCTTAATAATATATTTCTAGATGTTTTGTGATGCTTAATTATAAATGAGATCATAGAAGTTTAATCAATTCCGTTAAGATACTATTTCACACTCAGATTGCTATCATGTTAAGATTTGCCTTTTAAGATTTGATCTAAATATTCACTGCATGTTTCCCACACGGCTGTGAAGCGTTTTCTTTGTGTGGTTTGCACAGATCCCTTCTTGAAGCTGCTGAGGGCTTTCAGGTCTTTGTGGACAAAGAGGCCTAGAGAAGTAAAATAGTTAGTCTGCTTTTCTGTCTGGTGTAATTCTCTGAAAAAGAATTGCACTAAAATGACTGTTTAGAACTTCTCAACAATATGAGAATGATCGGTCAGGACTTCAGGAAAATGAGTCAAGTTCTCTGAGACAGTTTGCAGCACCATAACAAACATCAATGTGCTGTCACATGATAGAAAACCGAGATTTTGGTTTCTTGTGGCTATTGAATACTCCAGAGCTTTTTTGTCCAAAAGTGAAAATGCTAATGGCAGTTTTATATAAAGCTCAACTAAAGTAATCACATTCTGGTACAGCTCACATCTGGAACATCTAAAGGGACTACCAGGGTAAGCAAAATAAGAGATTGTGATTCTGTATTAAAAATAGGATAGAAGAGAATTTGTGTCTTAACAGCAGCAGGAAGGAGATTAAAGTAGGGTGTACGTAGCTACGTGATTTCTTTGAATGCTGACGGTTCCACATTAATCTATCATTCTGCAGTCAACG
Organism: Neomorphus geoffroyi; assembly: GCA_033558235.1. Taxonomy (NCBI): domain Eukaryota; kingdom Metazoa; phylum Chordata; class Aves; order Cuculiformes; family Neomorphidae; genus Neomorphus; species Neomorphus geoffroyi. The sequence goes on from JAUMJM010000035.1 coordinate 1,663,162, forward strand.
CACAATCCATGCTCACACAAGCTTCTGCGACCTTTTACTGTTGCACATAGGACAATCTGAGCTGCACACAAGAGGTATCTTTCTACAGTGGAAAGGCATGGTTTCACAGTAGGATTTTTTAAGGTATGTATTTATCTAAAACCGCTTACAGGCACCAGGTGAAAAGTTCCACAGAAAAAAAATCCAGTTCAGACTGATTTAGATTAGTTACCTTGGAATTAAACATCCAGAAAGTAAGATCTTTGGCAAAGACATGACAAAATTGATTTGTACCTAAATAGTGGAGTTAAGATATTTATGAACCTCACTTCTTTTTATTTACTTCAGTCATCACTAACTTTTTGAGAAAAAGATTCACAGACTAAGAATTACTGCTCTTACAATGAATCATTATTCTGGATTATAGCATACTCTGAAGGACTGTCAAGCACGTGACAATTTTCAAGTTAGTTAAATCTTTCTATATTTAACGCTTTAGTAGTAATTTGTTGTAGCTGTAATAGTGTAAGGCTGGTGGCAATAAAAATGTTTCATATAGATATAACATCTTCTGTTAAAACAGATAATTCTAAAACAAGATTTCTGGCATGAAACCTCTAAGAACCGAAGGTGACATGACCATTTAGTTAAATCCTGAGAGTGAATGTAATTTACACAGCTGCATTGGCTGCAGCATCAGCATTGCCTGTTCTATAGTGTATTTGGGGGACTTCTTTCCAATAATGACACTGACCAGAATAACTGTTGTGCAGTACTTTATGTTGCAGTATTTATTTTTGAATAGTTTGTCATAATTTCCTCTGTGGACAATCTATTTTGGATTACAAATTGGGTCTATTTTTCTTCTTTTTATCATTTGATGAATGTTGTGAATGTGGCAAATATTCTGGAATAAAATAATTTCTATTCTAGTTGGAATAACCTAATCTAATTGGAAACCAGTCACAAGTGGTGACCCCAGTGTTCAGTGCTGGGTCCAGTCTTGTTCAACATCTTTATCGACGATCTGGATGAAGGGATTGAGTGCACCCTTAGCAAGTTTGCAGGTGACACCAAGCTGGGTGCAAGTGTGGATCTGCTTGAAGGAAGGGAGGCTCTGCAGAGGGATCTGGACAGGCTGGATCCATGGGTCTTTTCCAACCAGATGATTCCATGATTCTATTCTAAAATGCATTGTCCATGGAAGGAAGTATTTCAAAGTAACTACTGCTGACTAATTTATTACACTAGAGTCCATTTTCTTGCATAGACAAGTTCAGAGACAGCAAGAAGAAATTCTAAATATTGTGCCCAAATGTGCTAAATATATTTTATCGTTTTAATCAACACTCTTCTTTGTCTTTATACAGTTTTTTTAAAATATTAAACATAAGACTAGGTACTCGTCCTGGGATCACTTCCCTTGGGCTAGCAACTTGTTATTAAACGCTTCATGATGTTTCATTGGCATTAACCTCAATGTTTCTGCCAGATTCCAATTCTTGTAAGTATATTCTACTTCTGTAAATTCCTCCTGAAGTTTCCATTTTATGTCATCCGTTTTTCTTCATTACTTTACTTTAAAATAGTGGCCTTTGTTTCTGTTTACTGCCATATAGCTGAAGATACCTGTCCTGGATTCCAGTAGTGCGTAAGGTGTTTTAAATAAATACAACCTGTCTCAAAAGGTCAATGTAGAGTTAACCTATTAGACTGCTACTTTAATGTCATCAGATGAAAGATGCAATCGTAGCACAAAGTATAGTCTGCTACTATGTTCTCCATAATACCTTTTCTACTTAAGTACAGCCAGTAAAAGTTTACCTTATTCTTGGTAAAATGCATTTCTGCCTAAAACATTCACAAAAATTTTACAGCAATAAGGTAGAGAGAGAAAAGGGGGGCCAATATCAATCAGAATTTAACAGCTTTTCTTGCAGAAACATTTCTAAAGCAAAATCAGAACTGTCAGAAGTCATGCTGATGATTGTTGATCGTATTGCGATATACTTTTTGTGGTTTCCTAGGAATTTCTGAACTAATACCTACAGGAAAAGAAAATCTTCCCCATGAATACTAGGAATATTCTCAACTGAAAAGTTAATTTCTTTCATTGTAAACTGAGATGTATTTCTGTTTTACCTGAGAAAGAAGAAATGGACTGATTCAAGCCTTTTAAAATTACAGTCTTTCTTAATAGATAATTTCAATTTAGTCTTCCAAACTTGTTTCATCATCCTTTCCATGACAAATACTTGTATTTATCAATGTAGTAATGCAAAAGAAATTTGGAACCGGATTTCTGGGTTTAAATCTGTATCTGAAAAAAATAACAATGGCACAATATGTTATCCACAGAATGTAAAATGAAATTTATCCCTCGTAGTAGACTAGATATTTGAGTATCATGTAAGTATCTGGTTTTGGTGGATAAGTCCTCTTTACACAACAGGGAATTTTACCTTTACCCAAGACAGAAACTAAATGGCTCCTTAGAGAGCCTTGCAGAGCGTAGTTGACGTGGTAGCCAGAAAGGGAAGAAACATGAGCTGATCAGCACTGTATCTCTTTTGGAAAGACCTCAGTCAGCAAATCTGTCAAGATGACATCTTCCTCAAACATAAAATCCATTAATGAAAATAAAGTCCAGCCATCAAATAATGTCTTCTGTGGGTGAAGGAGTCAAGGGAATTACAATTGTAACTTGTGTATTCTCTTTTTTTTATCTCATATCTATGCTATCCAAGGGCAAGTAAACAGTCTCCTCTGAGAGTGATCAGCTGCTCGAGAGTCTTGTGTTAGCAAGGTGGGACTGAGTGAATTACCTCTGCAGTGTTTTCACCTCCAGCCACAGCAGGACAGAGAATCTGAATTCATTCCCACTTTACAGGGTCTGCTTTGTTACAATGTGAGCAAAGTAGCAATGAAGAAAGATTTTAATTCAAGATTAGGAATTTCATGCATTAACATAATGGTTCTTCAATTTGTTGTTCAAAACACCAGTAAATGGAGAACTGAGGGAAAACCAGATCTTTAAATTAGGTCTCAAGAGGAAGAGAAATTTAATCCCTGCACTTTGTAAATAAAGCAGTCTATTCCAGCCGTTATATTTGCTAAACAAAGGAAACGATAACACACTTTATACACAACTGACTGAGAGACATCATGACTGACTCTTCAGAGCAAATGCTTTGGGTTTGTACACAGCTATTTGATGAGAGATACAGTTTTCTCCTTAACTACGGTACTGTAGATTTTCATGAACTTGAATGAGCTTGGCAATAGTATCCCTGAGGTTTGTTTAGGGCTGGAGGCAATTACATCCCACTCCTTATAAAAGAATTTTGTATTGACTGTGTAGTTACCAACAAGGATATCTGCTCTGTCCTGGTTAGTTTTCTAATCACAGCTCAAGACTAGAGAATTTAAGAGAATTTGAACTGCATATCAAAGAAGAGTGATATGAAAGCTGCTGATCTTACTCCATAATTTTTCTCCAAGCAAAAGGATGAGAAAGTTACAACAAATCCAAGCAGTGTATTTGGTGTTGTTCAAATTAAAATATCCATGCATGTCTACATTATAATCCTTTTTTTGGTTTCTTGTTATTTGTGGCTTCCTGTTCATCTTTTTTCCCTCAGATTTTTGTCATTGCTTGTAATTTCCTGGCTTCATCACGACTCTTTCTGACAAACCTTCTGTTGCTGCAAGGTGCACAAACATGCATATGCAAGAACCGAGCAGGGAAGAGGCAAGTGGTTGTCAGAAGTATGCTAATTGCTCTACTTCATTTATTCATCTTCTGCTTTCACATTAAAAGCACAGTGCCAATGATTTAAATTCAGGTAATCAGTTGGATTGTGAGAAAAAAATAAACATCTGGCAAGTTAGTTGATAATTTTTTTTAATTGTTTCCCAAAACAAGAAGATGAAGGAGGGGAATACCTTCAGGGTCACAAGCTTGAGAAGAGCTTATAAAATCTGATGACAAAATCCACAAAAAGACAAGCTTAAACATTTAAATTCGCTATTATTTTTTTTTTCAGGGCTTGCAGCCTGTTCCTTTTCTTGAATGCTGGTCTCATTCAGCTAAAACAACTGTGTCAAATATACATTTCCCTCCTACGACTCAGTGAGGGAACGAATGGCTATGAGTTTGTGACCCTTTCCAGTGGGAAAAAAGAGATGCTGGCTTACCACATGGTGAATCAACAGTGAACTGTTTACTGCAGCTCCGTTAATTATTCTGCATGCATTGATGGACTTCACGAATAAGAAAAGAATATAATTATCTCAACAAATCTGAATAGGATCAATTACTAATTCCCTCCCTCTTTCTTTCTCTCTCTCTCTTTGTATGTGTGTGTATATATATATATATATGCATGTTTATATAATTGCATGCCCTGAAGAGGGCTTCTTAAATACACCGTTAAAAGCTTGGAAGACACAAATGAAAATGAGTTAAAACTTTATCGCAGGAGTTTTAACTTTGATAGAAATCTTGACAGCTACTTTCAAAAATTGAATTTTCAATAAGAATTTTTTAAGCAAAAAAGTATCTTCCATTTAGGCAAGACAGTACAAACATTTAAGTATTTCCGTCAAAGTCCTGCTGTCGCACATTTTAATTATAACCTATTTCAAATTATGTCTGCTGAAAAAATGTCTCAAACTCTGTGACACAGTCTTTCTTCTATGCAGATTTAATATATCTAGGTATAGCAGGGTTACATTTATCTATTATAGACCTGGAGGAGGGCAGAAGGAGGGAGGGGGGAATTTGAGGAGGAAGAAATACTAAACACAACTGCATCTTGATACAAACTCCTCATCCTTAATTTTCATGTACTTCCATTCTTCCAAGATAGCCACACAGTAAGATAATTTCTTTTTGTCCGCACTGAAGAGCAACTGACATAACAAACCATTGTGGGAAATGCTAAAAATAGTTACTGACCAAAAATGCAGCCTGGTGCTTTTTTTTTCTCTCTTCTTGCACGCACATGCCCTTTTCAATTACTTGATTATTTTTGTTTGTTGCTTTTTGCTTGATTATTTTTGCATTGTTGTTTTTAAACAGCACTGATATTAAAATGTTTCCATGCCCTTCCTTTACATATGTGCATGTACAAACATACACATTTGTATACATTGTAAATAAATCATTGCTTGTATCTCATTATCCTCATCACAGCTCTACAAGAATACATATTCATTCAGAAGGAGAATAATGCATTGACAAAAACAAAACACGAAGAATCTCTAGTATTCCAACTGAAGGGCTCAGTTGCTTATTAGAAAGAAAGGCAAGATTAAAACAAATAATACCATTGTGATAGCCTCTTTACATCTGCAAATGCCAGCACTGGGCTTGGTCTCCAAAGGATATTTAGGAATCTTACAGGTTGTGTATAAAACTGATCTGGAAGTGCGGGTGTGCAACAGCATTTAACAGAAAGAGCATACTAAATATGAAGCTGCCTACAGAATCAGGGTGGGACTCGACTGTCAGTATATGTGAGAAAAATGTCATACATGGGCAAAGCCATTACACTCTTTAGCTCTAGAATGAAAATGAGTGGGAACAAGTGAGGAAAAATCTGATACTTTCTGTCATCCCTGTGGAGTAAGAGTTGCCTGCTCCATCGCAATTGCACCACAGCATTTTGGAAGCAGACCAAGTACAACTTAACTGGAAAGGGTGCAAAGGTGTAGAGAACTTTTTTTCATCATATATCCAATTGTCCTTACAGAGACATGATTCTGGAATAGCTGATGAGACACCAGCATTCATAATGAATTTGGAGTTTTCATGCCCTGTGGAGAAACAGTCTCACCTATCTGCCCACAGAAATTACTCTGAGAAAACACAGGTTTGAACCCAGTCCAGCTCGGAGGCACTGGACACCTCAGAGAGGCCATGGTGTTTCCCCCTGCACCTCCCAGCTCTGCCAGCTCTGTGTGGATCTCACGGTGCCTGCAGATGGCTGCAGCACAGAGCCCAAGGACATGCAGCACTGGCAGCAGTGGGGTGTCTCCCCGAGCCTGTACCAAACCAACATAGCTGGTAGTTGGGAAGGTAACTAACCAGTATGAGCACCAAAAAGCATCTGTCGGATTTTAGGGCGTGCTGAAGCATCTTTTCTCTGATTTATGCAGCACGCATCTCTAGCTGCCCTTCCTCTGACAGATGAGTACTTTTAAAACTAAACAAACACACAGTCTGTCCAACTATGTCACCAAATGACCTCTTGCTACCATTATTGATGAGTTACACCTGTTTGCCAACAAATACACTCCTTATCACTGTCATGTGAGTAATCAGGTAAGTGCTTGAGTAAACAAGCCTGCCCAGATCCATGCCCTAGCAGCTATTTCAACGGGATGCAGATGAAGATGCTCTACAGCTAACGCCGAGGTGAGGCTTCTCAGAGAATTAAAGTAGCAAACAAGTTCATCACTGGTGATTTTACAATGTTTCCAAAGGGCTGCTGTAAGGAATAAACTAAATTCAGAAACGACTTTACAGAACACAGTTATTTCTAATTCAGATATTGGCATGGCACAAGAGACATCCTCCCAACACTGACATTCATGGGCACCCCAGTAATGTAGTCTCTGGCTAGCTGGGGCAGGCCATGAGCAGCTCAAACAGCAAGCTGGGCTGTCCCCTAAACTTGGTCTATGAGTACTCTGTGCTGGCACAGATGGTGTCAGGAAAAGCATAATTTAGCCCTTCTGCCTCCACAGAGAAAAAAGCTTTCATGCCTGATGTTCAGTCACCTGTGAGTGTACCTGAGACACAGACACTTTACAGATGTCAGGGCATTCCCTGGAAACACTGAGACCAGAGACTGTGGTATTTGTTAAAGGATTGTCTTACGTAGTGTCGGAACTAGGGGGCTGAATAACGCTTGTATTTAGACTGTGAACGTTTGTGATGAATGCACAGAATAAGGAAAGGACTTGAGGGCCCAACTGAGCAAAGAGAGGAGTCGGGGTTTGGCACCTCCAAGGAAACACACCCAGAAAGAGGATGGGAAAGAAAAAGGGAGTAGTGGGACTCCTTCCACACCCATTGCAATGTATGTCAAGAACACACAAAGGAGCAATCTCCATCATCACAGGCACTTTGTGCAGTCTTTTTCCAAATATTCCTATGGCTCTGTCCTGCCCCTGCTTTAGCCCCTGTCTAAATAGCACTATTTGGCATAGCACAAGCAGAGTCAAGGTTGCTCTTTTTTTTCCTTTCTTTCTTTCTCTCCACAAATTACTGCTGCGTTAACTACTGAAAATGACAGACCAAAGCGTTTGTTTTTCTTACCTGCTCAAAGAGAAGGTAAAACATTATCTGAAGTTCATGCCACAAATATATTTTGTTCTTATCTTTAATAAACATTTAGTAACAGTGAAGCTCTCATTATCAACAAGAGCTGTGTACCTAAATCCCTTCCCTCCCACCCCTGCTGTCTTTTACTCCAGAGCTGATAAAACGCTTTCAATTACAGAGCTCTACTCACAAGAAAAGACACAGACACGTGAAAAACGTGTGTGTCAATTGTGTGGCAGAGACACTGTACATTACATTGCATTAGAGGACTCATAATAAAAATTGGTATGAATGATTGGAATACCAGAATGAGAACAGCTTAGAGGCTGGTCTTCATTATTGCAGCATCTGCTAGTGCTGCTATAAATAAATGCTTCTAAACAATTCCATATTATGAACCCCTAATTTCAGGAGTTTATAACCAGGATGTAAAAAAAAAATCCCTCTCAGCTGACATTTTGAGAATTACTACATTTGGCTATAAGGGCCTTTACTGAGTACATACTTGGACATCTGTATAAAATCTCTATTTGTAAATCTATAGTTTTCTATCCACCTACCAAAAATATAGGTTGCACTAGCTTCATTTTCTAAAATAGAGAGAAGACTCTTGAATAGTTAACTAGCGTTTTAAGAGGAAAATTTAGTTTCGGAGTTTGGCAGATTGGAATATGCCAGTCACACTGCCATATTAAAAAAAACCCAACCACATTTTCTCACTTCTGGAAACCTGGTACTCCTTGGTATTTTGTAGATCACAATAAAAATGAGATGGTCCAGTGTTTCTATGTTAACGTTCGAGATGAGCCGCACAGCATGTAATTGGGTGTTCTCCTTGCAAAAGAGGTTCAGGGATGTACTTTTTCTCTATACTTAGAGATTTGGCGCTACAAAAAAAGACATGAAAATTCAAACAAAACCACTGTTCTTGAAAGGAAATTACATACTTGAATCTCTGTATTTGTGTATCTTTATCTGTTCTGTTAAACTAGTCAGAACATTTAATGCAAGGGACATGGCTGTGTTATCTCTCTGCTGACTACACAGAAAGCCAAGGTCTGGCAGCTGGGACACCAGCCGGGACAAGCTCTTCAATATCACAGCCTGTAACACAGGAGTAACAACAACTACAGCAGGTGGTGGAGGAACAGGAGATTAAACATCCACTTGGATCCCAGACCAAGAAGCCCTCAGTCATTCTGTGGATTGCAGTAAGTTCTCGTGAGAGCAGCACACATCCACCCAGATCTCAGGAGATAGTAGCTACCATGCTCATGCTTTCTCTTTGCCTGTTCCTGCTTGAGTTCCTGTTTGTCTCAATCTTTGCCACAGATTTCACAGCCTTTCTTACTACTGCCTTCTTAGCCGAATATCTGCACCCTGCTCAGTAAATTATTTTTTTTAAAAAAAAAGGGGGGAAAGGATATAATAAAATGTCGTTTAATGGCATTTTGATTTGCTAGGTGCAACAAAGGATGCAGTGGATTATAAAATATAATGGTGCGAAAGACAAACAGATCTACTGCACTATTTACCTCCCAAATACAATGAGATTTTTCTCTGTTTATGTCTTGTCATGACATTGGAATTCAAAAAGCACAGGGAACAATTCTGTGGTCTGATTGACCTGACTCTCAGGAAGAGAATATCAGCAAATGTAGCCAGGTAGGGGAGTCACTTCTAAAATGCACAGAGGAATTCAGACAAGTTACATCAAAAGAGGATTGTTTCAGACAAACAATGTGACGTTTCTTTGCTTGGAATTTTTTGAGTATTTTAGGTGACATGTTTTAAACACATCAATTATTCAGAACTATTATTTAGCGTAAAATATATTTACCTTGTAGCCTTTAATAAATACTAAGTAAAACAGGAAAACATTTTCAGTAAAAACTAAGGAAATAGGATAAGCTTAATAATTCTCTTTAGACTGTCAAATAGCAACAAAGCCAGTGGGGGTGGGGAGGTGGGGGGGGAAAGAATGCACACTGAAAAAAAAAAAAAGCTATATCAATACAACTTCATTGTTGAAATCCACTGGGGAAAAAATGTGGTTTTGCTGCTAGAATTAGAAGTACCCTTGAGGTCCCATGTGGAAGGAAATACCTGTGACCCATCAGGATGTGGAGGGTCAGGCACTCTGATTGCAGATAAGGCTGAGTGAGCCAGCACAGGGTGCAGAAGGTCAAAAGAGAGAGGTGTACTTAGCTCTGCACACTGGTTTAAAGAGCTGCTTGTAGAGGTGTTGATATAAATAGTCCCTTGCTTTACACACTCTGTCTCTATATCCTGCACCGGTGCTGGGAGCAGTGGAATGAATGATTTCCATGGGAGGGGAAAAAGTGGAAAATTAAGCACTTTCTTTTAAAGTCTATTAAACAATGCAAAGTTGCCTCACAAAAATAAATACATTTTGAAAAAAAAGTGTTCTGTGTACTTTACCCATAGATGTCCAGCTGCACCTTTAGTCAAGCAGTCAAGGAGTAGGAAAAAACCATCAGTCGACAATTGTGGAGACACCGAACGGTATGCAATTCAGTAAAGAATGCCATATAAGCAAAAAAAAATTAGCAAATACTAAAAAATTGCAGATATGGGGAACATTTCCTGGCTGAATCACAAATTCCTCAATAGCTAACAATTACCCCACTTCTGGTTCAGAAAATAATATTGCTTGACCAATTCTACTTTTCATGCTTAACTTTCAGAGTTTTAAAGCACTTTTCAAAAGACAGTTACTATTCCATGCCTCTAGCAGAGTGTATCCCTATTTTGAGCATATGTTTTCCTAGATAACATTGAAAAAAAAAACCTCAAAACATTTTTTGTACAAAACATTGTATTGTATTTTCCTGAAAAATGGTTTAAACTAGGAATTGTTCCACAGAATTTAATACAGCTATACACAGATCCACAGCTCTCATTTTTGTATTCAGACTACATTACTTATTACATTAAACCGTTTGACCTTGCTTTCTCTTCCTACTAGGGGAAAGCTCAAACTAGAGATATCACTACAAATTTTATGCAATAAAGACGTAAAATTTAGGGGAGCAGATAATAAACTGCGGCATTTTTTCAGTGGGCGTTACAATAGCTTCTCAATTTCATAAGCAAAGAGGTACAGATCCTATCAAATGTTTATTCCTGCTCATTGTAAGTGCTGTTCATCTTTTAAGAGAACAATTTGTAGATGTATTTGGTCCAACGATCATGAATTTTGCATCGAACTTATCAGCTCTAATGATCGAACAGTTGTTCTTAGTCTTCTCAGCTAATTAGAGAAATATTTTCCATTTAAATAAGAAAATTTGTGATTTCTATGACAGCTTCAGAAATATTCTTTGGAGAAACAAGGCTGTTTTCCCAGCATCAAAGGTAAGGGAAACCCTATGGTAGAGCAGCTACAAAAGCAATTTTAGGCTGGATAGCATTCCCACTAGTTGTCAGTTTTCTGCGTGCTTTGCAACAGGGAATTCCAAAAAAAACCCAAAAGTAGCGTATGCTCATATGTACTCGATATATAAATAAGAAAATTAATTGAGGGGAAAAAAATGAATGAAATTCAGAGTATGGGTTGAAACTCCCTCTCCATCAACTGGAATAACAGTACTACACCACCAGGTGAGCATTACTGCAAGAGAGCTAATGGAAGCATCTCTGTCTGACTTCTCTACTACAGCATCCCTGTCATCATGCAGGAAGGTTCTCCGCCACTGCTCCACACGTGCATGCTCTATGCTACGCAAATAAGTCAGAGCATCCAATGCTATTGTCTTGTTCCATCTTTGTGATTCAAACTGAACGGAGATGTGAACTACTAAGGCACTTAGCTTGAGATGGCAGTAATGAGAAGCTCAGTTTGAACCACTCACTCCGTCCTGCTGCTTTGCTGGCGTTGCTGGCTGCTCCCTCTGGGGCGTGGAGGAGCCTGGGCCTGAGTGAGAACCGGAGCTCCTTGGCAGCCTGCACATTCCCTGCGATATTCTGAATTGGGCACCTGGTCATCTAGCTACAGAGGTAATGTTATTGCAAAATACTGCAGGGATAAGAAAAGGGCTGTGAAAATATATACCTATTGATTTGCTAAAGGAAAGTGAGCATATTGGTTAAATATATAATCCAGTACGCACGCTTTTGTGATAACAATCATTACTTACCCCTTAGACATTTATGGCTTCTTTAGAAATTTTATTATTGTATAAATTCATACTTGGGCACCTTATAAAAGTAGAGTTTTGACAGTGTAATTGTCCATAAAAAAAACACAGTTTCAAGAACTGGGCTACAGATTTTGTTGTTTGCCATCTTAATGCAGTGCCACTCAAAAAAAATACCAAAAATGAGGTTTTGAGACCTTGAATAGCCTTTCCTGATATGAAACCAGACCTTCTTCTTTCTTAAAAGCACTCTTTGAAAGTGGATCATTAATTTGATATCAGGTTAATCCAGCTGCTTTCTCCTCACATACACATTTGGCGAATTTGAAAGCCTTTCTTAAACATTATAAACAGAAAATGCACTGTGAAATTCAGAAGGTTTCCAGTACATGGAATTTCAGGTCTGCAATTTTTCCCCCCAGAGTGCCACAAGAGATAATATATTAATTATTTGCAAAATTCTCATTTTCAAATCAAAGCTGTTTATTTTTTTCAGTTATTTAGTTGCATGAGGACTGCAAAGGTCTTCTATCACTTTCTAATATATTTCATACCTGTTTAAGATAAAAAGCAGATCAGGCCAAATGTTCAGCAAATTAGAGGAAAAACATTCACTTTCATGTTGTTTACAAGGTAAAGTTCAAATCTGAAAAAATATTTCAAGATAAAAATATTGTCATTCACTTATATCTAGTAAATAGTCCGGGCAGTCTACTGGAATGAGATGGTTGCATATAATTTTGAATAATAAAGCCAATTGTAAATTGTAAGAGTGGCTGTGGAAGATAACTGTGAACCTTAGGCACTAACACAATAATTAGTATTAAAAGGAGCTGTGGCTCTAAAGATTTACTACTGTACTTCTACTTTGCAGGTAGAATCTATAACAAAATAATAATAACCTGAACTGAAAATCCACAACACTGTTCATTATTAATCAAATAATGCTGCACTAATTAGGTGTGTCACAAAAAGTTAATTCATTGGAAAAGCTGTTTACTGTTTATAAAAAGGCATTACAAAGACAACATCTTAACCTTATAGCATTTTAGTCACCACTAATTGTTGAGTTCCATATGAAAAAATATTGGATGTTTATGGGAATTTCTTATACCTTTCCACAGCACTCTAAAGCGAGATTGCTCCTGGTAAGATCCTATTAAGCTTATCCAAAATATAAGTGATGGTAGCCAAAAAAAAAAGACGTTTGTGAATTTTTAGGTACATGTAGTTGTTGTGCTACGATCCTTCAAGGTATTTTTTTGTTGTTGATTTTTTTGCTTATTTCCCATTTACAAAGGGGCAAATGATTGAATTTGCTTCACTGAATTGAACTTATACAGCTTCCTGCTGGGTTCTGGGGAGCATTTATGGAACACCACCTGGAGGGCAGCTGCTCTTTTCTCCTTCCCCTGAATATCATTAAATTTCAGCAGCAACATGACACACTGTAGAATATTTTGTTTTAAGGTTGCACTCTTCTGTGTTGTTGTCAAGAGTAGAGAGAAGCAAGGGGGCATTTCTAGAAAGAGAGAGCGACAGATTTCATTCCTCATCAGCAAGTGCCCACAATCAGGAAAAACAGAAGGGCTGAAAGCATGAAAGAGACTCAGGGTTTGTTTTTTGAGGGGGGAGGAAGCTGAAAGACACAAAGAAGACACATATTTCAAAATTGTACATTGTCATTTTGTAAATACAAGTACTTCTATGTTGTGCTGAAGTACTCACAATTTAACTTTATATTTGAGCTGCAGAACGTCTTCACTTAAAAGGAGAGCAGTTGCTCACCTTATCTTGCACATGTGGGTTACATTGGAGCTGCCCTAAGAACTCATTTTCTTGTAACTATTTGCTTAAGCATTTCACTACCAGGTTAAGCCTGAGGACAACCTTGCAGTGAAATGCAGTGCCTTTCAAAGGGGCAAATAATTGTGGCTCAGACCCTCTAGGGGTGACGCACATTCTGAACCACTTTTTTTCTTTACAGTTAAAAACATTTTGTATTAAGAGTAGAAATCACAAGGAACCAGTTTACGCCAGCTCACTTCTCTTGTTGTGCTTCAGGTTTTCTTTCTTTCTTCTAGTTTCCAGCCTGTAAGTGCCAAACCCAATATGAAGAAAGGACTGCCTTCCCCTGGGAATTGCAGCGTATGGCCCAGCTATTTGTGTGCTTCTCATATTCCCTGAAGTCTACATCGGTCATCTTGCTGATTCTAACAGGAAGCTGGCAAAACAATCAGAAACAACTGTCTATATACAGTAAATGTTATCAAGATGATTTATTTGCTCAGTGTTTTTTTATAAAAATTCAGTATTTTCAGTGGAATATAACACAACTCCTACTTCTGCAAATTTTGACCTCTGCATTTCTCTCCCTTCTTCCATGTTGCACATTTTCTCCTCATTTTCTTTGCCATTTGCATCAGGTCCTGTGGTCTCCAAAATACGCTGGAGTGTTGTTCAATTGGTTACTGATTAATATTGCGTAATGTGAATGACTGACATTTTCTTCCCAAAGCAAAATCTAGAAACGTGACTTCGTCAAAATCATGTTACTGGGAAAGCATCGCTTTCAACAGTCGTAAGGAATTACTGTTACAAATGAGAAGATCTAGATAAAGAAAATCTTAATAAACTTTACATTCGTATTTCTTATTGATTTAATTTAAAGATCTATTTCAAACAAATGTTGCTAGGAAGTTATATCACTTTCAAATTGAAATATCTACACTCTCACACTGCCATTTTTAAATCAGAAGCTTTCATAATCTTTTTATGAGCAGCATTTCAACCATGGGTTCCAGTTTTATCCAGGTAATCTTTCAAAATTCTCAGTGACTAAAAGTATTTGCATTCTGGGAAAAACAAAAGACCCCTGACCCGCACCAAAGCATTGCTGTGCTAGTTATTATGAAGACTCTGAACGAGACAGAGGTATAAGGTCACAGATAAGTGTTTTGTGCTCTCCAGAGAGACAGTGAGACTGTGACTTTACTTGATTTGGACTAGATTGTTTAATGGTATAATTGGGATGGGTGTGGCCCCCCTGCAGGGTCACTGGAACTAACTAAAGCTAAATTTTCTTACAGGGAGAAAATTTCATATTTGAAACAACTTTAACTTTTGAGCATTAATAGAAGCCCCTGATGAGGGTCAGTGTTGGCAAAGCAGCCCTCATCACTGAGATTAGACTGAGAAAGTGCTGCAGGACAAGCACTTCCAGTTGATTCATAATCTCAAATTTAAATACAATTCAAATACAAAATTATTTTCTCAGGGGAACCAATATTAGCCATCCTGAAAGCCAGGAGGGGCGCTGGCAGGAGAGAAGCAGATTCCAAGTGGGAGGTGAGGATGGTAACCTGCTCTCCAAAACAAACCCTGCTTCCCAGAATCAGGCTCACATTTTCCAAGCCTGGTGCTCAGGGACACTAGAAAGGCTTTTTCTATATTACAAGAAAATGTGTACTTAGTGAAGTCATTGAGTTTATCTGTATTTCTTCTGCCACAGTAATCTTGCTGGAAATGAAAACTTGCATACGATGAACACCAAATAATGGATTTTCAAACTAGCACTGAAATGAAAAAGATCTTTCTGGGTAAAACCGGTGTCTAGATAAAATGTAAATTCAATCTCTCTGCAAAGCAATTCTGAATAATCAGAAATGCATACAGTCACTAAGACACATTACCAGAATAACACAGAAATGGAAAACATGAAAATATATTTCTTTTTCTGCTTGAAAGTAAACATAGATGGTTCTCCCAAATAATTATCTGTTTCAATAGAAAACTGTTTGCACGCAAGAAGAAGCATGCTCCCATTTCATACATCTCGTTCCTTGGGTTGTCTTCAATTCTGATCTTTACCCTGGCCCAAAACGGAAGCAATTGTATTGCACCAGCTGTCTTTTCAAATGTGACTTCTCAGCATACTTATTCATCTGGTCTCAAGATTATGTGGTGAAGAGTCCACAGGACTGTAATGGGGAGGAGGATGTCAGGGCTATTCCCATCCTCCCAGGTTCACTGTGTAGGCTTAGATAAATTATCTTCAAACTGGCTCCTGCTTTAGTTTGTTTATGCCTCAATTGCCAAAGGAGGGGCTTGGAGAGCACTCTGAATTTGTGTGCAGCTGTCCAGCTGCCCCCTTTCTTATCTTGTAGTTTGGGAAGTGAAGAAGAAAGGAGATGCAAAGGTATGTGGAAGGGGTTAAGCAAAGCCCTGTAAATCTTATTCATGAAAGATATGATTCTTTAAGGCACATCTACCCTGTAAGGTGAGGAATATCCTGGCCTAAGTTTGTACCTGAATGAAAGCTTTGGGCACGCACTCAGGATTTGGGGCAAATCTGTGCTTAAAAATTGGTTCCCTGCATACATGAGTTAACTGGCAGTGCAGATATTCCTCTGGGTCACACTGCTAGTCAGATAAATCAGCCCCTGCCAGGCAAAGCAGAAAACAGAAATTGGGAAGACATTTCTAGCTCCCTCTACCATCCTCTTCCGACCAATACTGACAGTGCAGAGGGACTCCAGAATTGCAGCTCTCTTCTGTAAACTGCAGATAATTATTTCCTTACCTAAGGCTTTGCTTTGTTACGAGATATAAACTGCCATGAAAATTTCAAGTACAATTATTAAGTATTAATTTCTTGTTTATTATTCATTGACCATTTTGTCAAACAAACTATGTGATAAGGTGTAATAAACTCTGTTTGCTGCTCTGACTTACAATTCCTAGTGTAGCAAAACTGAAAAAGTAAGATGAAGTCTCAGCTGAATTAGAAAGATCATTAGTAACCATGTCTTGTACGCAAGAACTGGATTCAGGCCATGCTGACACAAGACAATCAGTATTTTATACTTGCAGGATGCTGTAATGAAATGCCTGATTTGATGAAGTTAGAGGTGTTATGATATTTTCATCATTGTGTAATAAAGCATCAGGAAACCTTCAAGCCTCTAATGTTGTTGAATATTGTGGTGGTGTTAATACCAACAGTGTTCATTTTGCAATGCAAAGGAAAGAGGAGGGGGAAGGACAGACTGTTTGGGCTATTTGGTTTATGATGAACAACTTTGTCCAAATTGTGTACACCATAATTACATGACTGGTGCAGTCAGGGTTTGTAGTGTACCTGGAACCTCCTATAGTATTTCATAAATAAGAAATAGTGGATGGAATAAGGAAATGTTTCTCATTAAAAAAGGTTGTAAGAAGGAACGGTGTGCTGGGTTTTTTTGCAGTGAATTTTGGTGAATTTTTTCTGGATATTCTTTTAGAAATTGAAAGAAAACAAAGTGATTTTCATAGGAATTAGTAATATACTTTTATATGCATATACATTTGTGGTTATGTAGTGGCTTTGGTTTTAAGGCTATTATCCAAATTTACAACAACTTAATAAAAATGGAAAATTAAAACCAGTATTAACTGAAGTGTTGCTTTCCCAGAGTCCCAGTCACACTCACCATATTTAATTCATTCCTGTGAATTTAGCAGGGCTTTGTGTAGGAATAAAACAAACAGCATTTCTATGTGCCTTCATTGTTTAGCTACTGTACAATTTCTTATGACTGCTGATATTATTTATTACTAGGAAGTTGATTTGTTTGTTTTCCATTTGGAAAAAAAAAAGGCAATGAAACATTTGTTAAATTTATTTCTTCTTAAAACAATGGTAATAGAAAGATTTACACAGACTTAACAAAACAAGGACATGAAGAGCTTTGTAAAAATCTTCATATAACATTTTTTTTCCTACAAATATATACAGTCAATAGGAATATTATGTGGTTTGCTTCTTTGTTCAGTAATGAAGCTTTAATTTCCATTTCCACAGTACAGCTGTTGCACTTCTCTCACTTGGATTTTGCCAGTGCAAGCCCAAGCTCAGTATTTCCAGCAAGAAAACTCTGCCTGGAAGAAGTCATAAGAAGTGTCCCGAGCATAAGAAGTGTCCCGAGCTTTTCCAAGCTGAGCTCTGCCAAAAGCAACCAGAGGTAGCTTGGATGGGAACACCGCCAGGGCACCTGGCAGATGCTCTTACTTGATGCACCAAGTAGTTCCTTCCTACACTATAAAACTTCATAGCTACCAAGGAAGGAGATTACCCTGCTCAGAGACAGCACACACACCACCAAGCTCATCGGCTTGGGCTCCACACTTCACACATGCTTTCACAGCTTACAGACAAGAAAGCACAGCTAAAGCAAACCTCTGATCTGTTCCCTGGTGAGTGACTCCTGGCTGACCTGACACGACAGGTCAAATTATGGCCACGCCCTTGAGTATCTTTAATTTTGCAATTAGGAAATTACACGGGACAAGGTGCCATTTAGGGCAAGGCCCTTCTTAGCAAAACTCCCGAAGAATTTTGCAGAATCCTGCTCACTCTGTGAGTCCTGTAAAATAAAAATCTTTCAAGCATATGCTGCAGAGTGGCTTTTCACTTGCTTTGTAGTGATATATACAAAGGGCAGCTCATTGGTAAATCCCAATCAGGTGAGCAGGTAAGACATAAGACTTTGTGTCTTTCCTGCAGGTCACGTTGCTGTCTCCTTCAAGGCAGCAGAGCCCCCAAAAGCCTTGTCTTATGTCCATTTTATAGAGCCAAATAACATTTAAACCTAAGTGAGGTGAGGCCACCTGTAATGCTCCACTACTCTTCAGGAGGGAGGAAAATGTAAATGATAAATCCATGTGTCTGTGTCTACTCAACTGTGAACATGCTTTACATCTCTAATGGGTATATTAGTGTGATGTCTAATGCTATAGCATTGTCATACATTTTTGGCATGTCCTTGCTAAATTTTCACATTCTAAGAAGCCTGCTGGACTAGATTCCACCTCACTTCCCCCCAAAATAAGTAAATCCAATGCAATAACTATGATTACTCTAGACTTGTTAAAGAGAAGTTTTAAACACATTGCATAAATTAAGTACATAATGTAACAAATCCTATACGAGTTGTAAATAGTCTCCACCTAAGCAGATTAACTGGTGCACATATGAGTGTGAAATATTATACAGTGAAACCCGTGTGCCCTAAGAGACTACCCTAGGGTACTGACAAATACTTTACAACATCAAATTACACATATTAAGCAAACAGGCTCTGCAATTTAACCAGAGATGGTCTATAATTGGTTCAAGGTACCACACTTTTTCCTAAGGGACCTGCTAAAACACTACAGATTTCAACGTCTACAGGCCAACAATAGAAAGGTATGGTATTATGAATAAGCTCGGTCACTTTGAAAAATTTTAAATTTTGTGGAAGATTTCATATCAATCAAAATCTGTTAGAAATAACTTTTTTAAAAAATTTCATGTAACTGACTACTGAATATTTAATTAAAATTCAGCTAAAATTAATTTTTTGTGTTAAAGTCATACATTGAATTTACATATTTCAAGTTTTCAGTAGAAACAAATAAGCACGTCTATTTAAACAAGCACAGTAAGAGTAATTTCTGATATCAAATAACTGCAATATAATATCCTATGGGATTCCCCTCACTTTTTTTTTCCAAGTACAATTTTCAGACACTTTTAGTAAGAGACACATCTCTTCTAAATTGTTCTCCTGCCCTAAAATCTGATTTGGTAAAAATGGCACTGGGGGCTCTGGATTCATTATCACACTGATTTTCCTACCCAATGAGCTAAGTTTGCAAGTAAATTTCTAACTGCCAGCTATACAAATTCAGCCTGAGTCCTGGATCCTTTCCATCTTATGTATTGCCACCAGTAATAAATATTCTGTATGCCAGAATATGCCCTCCATGGCATCTGTGCAATCCCAGTGCCATCCATGAATTTGCACAGGTGTTGCTGGGGGCAGACATTCAAATCAACAGAGTTAGACACAAGTGGCTAAGGAAATTATTTGCCAAACAGAACTACTAGTACTACAGTGATCTGTGGGATGGAAAGGACCCCATCTGACTTACAGAGCTTGGTTTTAGTCTCACAACTAGGAAAACAAAACGCATTTTGTCTTGCAAGCAAAAATTCTGAGACAGTTGCAATAAACATGGAACATCGCATCGCTACTTCTTACTGTTTCTTAGAGCATAAAACATTGGATTTTTTTTTTACTAAGTTGCACTTTGCTATCAGGATGATATTATGAAAACTGGTGATACATCTTGATATTGTAAAACACCTCCTTGTATAAGATCAGTATGTTGGGGCCTGCGAGGAAAAAGCCTATCCATATTACCCTAATGAGATACCACCATCATCCAATAATGTCTTAGTGGAGGATGGTGGAGCAACAACAGACTTCAGGATCCCAGCCTCATACACAACATATACTACAAGAATAAGGTTGCACCATGCTCTGTTTTTAACTCCTGTTTACATTTACAACCAAGGCACACAATCTCTTTGTCCCAAGATGTCTTTGCTAACCAATGGTCAAACAATGTTTTTAGAGCTACCTATGGGCAGCAACCAGTTCAAGGGCAATTCTTGTCTCAGATTTCTGTTACATGACCAAGAATGGAGTTGTTTATCAGCCTATGAGTAGCTTGTCAGCCCTGGCAGGAGGTGAATTAGGATGAGCTACTCCTGCTCCCACCAACAGCTTCTCTGAGCTCCAGCTAGACCCCTGCAGCGACCCAGGACATCCTACCTGGAAAGGTGCTACACTCTGTGCTGGCCAGCAAACCATCTCCTGCACTGCCCTCACCATAGCTGTAGCTGATACACTGACTTTGGCAAAATAAAAAGATTTCCACACAAAAACCCGAGGTTAAGTATGCCTGGATACCTTTGTCTGCATTCAGTTTCAAAATGAGCTTTTCTGGATTTTGACTATGCTAGTTTATCACCTTGAGTGATTATCCTATTTCAGTTCACCTCTCACTCTGAAATTTAGGTGTTATGAGTCTCAGCTCCAGGTACATATAGATATTCCTATTTTGAAAACAAAGGCTTTATGGAAACCAGTTTTATGCAATCTAATTCTAAGAGCATGTTGTCGCTAGCATATGGTAGCTGAAAAGACAGGAGAAGATGACATCTTCCTAGCGACAAGGAAGTTGAATTTTTCATGTCCATTAGTAGCTTAAGATAAAAAATCTAGGAAAGTGAAGATTCACTTAAAAAGCACAGCCAGTGTGCCTTGTCATCCTTTTATCCTGCTTTAGCTAACACACGATAAGACCACAGTTTATTTATTCCTCATGGCTGCAAGACTCAAGGAACTTGTGTTTATTCCAGAACAGATCCCTAGGAAATCTGTCTGTGATCTAACCTTGGGTGTGACCCCTCTGTTCAGAATTCATATGTTTCCTGTTAAGACTAAACTCTTTTGACACTGTAATTCTTTCTTCCTCCATTTTGAATCTACAGCTTGTGATTGAAACCACTTCTCACACCTTACAGAAGGTGTGTAACTTCAATTTTCCCACACGTTCCCCACCACAAAGTCATCTTAGGCTCTCCAGAAAAAAAATCTGCAGCACAATTTAGAACAGACATGAAATAATTAACTGAGAGAACACCGCACTTGTAGTACTATTTTGCTTAGAATTAGCACAGCAAAAATCTTGGCTTTTTGGTTTATTTAAATATAACATTGAGATCCAGTACTAGAAGAGAGGGAATATCCTCCACGTTTTCTAAACCAGTTTCTTCAACAGCAAACTTCTTTTGTCCATATTTAATTCTTGTTTGGCAGCCAAAATCTTGCGACAACAGCATAAGGTCAGGCTCTTAAAAAGATGGGGAACTTAAACACTAGTGGAGGAAGATAAAAGCACCTTTGGCCTTATTTAGAGGATCTATACACCTGCATGAAGTATTTACTGCTGGCTAGCTTCAGGCAGCATCTCACCAGCTTCTAGACTCTGAGACCTCAGTGCTTTCACTGACTTTATATATTCATGCTACACTGCACTCAGGACATATCCCCCCCTCCCCAAACTGGACCACTAGGAAGCCCAGTGTAGATGGACTGGCAAAATCAGCCTCCATCCAAGGCGGCAGGCATTAAGCTTTCTAGTGAATCCTGTTTTACCTGTTTTCTCCCACTTTCTGGGGTAGCTTAGCCTTCTATTGACCTAGATAATGAAAAGATGATTATGCATTAGGCTGTTAGCTCTAACTGCTGAACTCTAATAGGAATATACATGCACACACATATACAACTACTGTACTGCTGTTAGAATAGTAAATTATTTCATTTTAACAGTAATATCTACTTATTCATGTGCATGTTTTAATCAGATTTCTAAAATCCTCAAGATATTTTTTCTTGAGTGTAGTTATAATTTATCAGTCTGTTTTCAGCTTCATTATCTTCCTAGCACTACCCTTCAAAATAAAGCAAAACCCAATCAGAACATAACAATAACAAGCATGAGAAAACAGTAATGCTGTTTAGATTTAAAAGATCACTGAGGAAAAATTGAAATGCTGCCAAGACACTCCAGAAAATGAGATATGAGAAAAACATAAAAATGGGATCTAGGGAAGTTATGTGATGCCCATAGTACTAATATGCTTCTTTGCAGGGACATACATGAAGGAAAAAAACTTCCCAGACAAAGTCTGTTGTAACAACTGTGGCTTCAATCCACATCAAAGCTTATTAAAATGATCTCTTCCTGATCTTAATGAGACAAATGTCAGATTCTGTCATCACGGTAGATGGAGTTCTAGTCACCAAAATGTCTTATCAATATTGATTATATGGTTTCCATTGGAATTGACTGAAAAATTTCCCAGACCATTCATGATGCTTTGAAAATGCCGATTCAGAAAAAATAACAGCATTTTATGAAGTCACTGTTTTGATTCATTCCACAGGAAATCAAGGAAATATTCAATTTTCACTGTAATCAGCTTTAGTTTTATGCAGTTATATGACATAATGAAATCTCCCATAAAAGCTAAAACACCAACAAATGAAAACATTTTGACGTGTTTTAGTTTGCAAAATCACACCATTATTTCTATCTGGATTCAAAATCCATATAAAAACCTCAGAACTTCTCACAGGGTCTTTTTTTGTAATCTGAACACCGATTTTTATAGAAAAATACTAAGAAATAGGATTAACCGAGACACATGGTACCTTGGTATCATTTTAGTAAGAGTCCCAGCAGCAGTAAAAGCTGCCTTCCCTGGAGGCAGCCATCCATCCACATATCCTCAGAGAGTCCCATCCACGCCATCACATTATGAGAAACATAATGAAACCCTTGCCACACAGATGGCTCTACAGTGCACCCAATCTGAGCAAATTCTCACCTAAGCAGTACAGAAAATGCCAAATTCAGAGCCTTCTCGGAAGGAATGCCCTGCCAACAGCCCTCCTTAGAGAAACCATAGCTGCAGTACAAACTCGAGCACTCCCAAAGGTATTGCACCCTCCTTGTGTGGTTTGTCTGAATTGTAGTGTTTTACAACAGGCTGAGAACAGTCAGACATTTTCCGTTTTACCTCCTATTTCCCAGAGGATAGAGATTATTATGGAGCTAGATTGCACCACCAGACACAATCACGTGGGGAGAAAGAGGTGGCAGCATCAGAGGAAAAATCTGTCCCGGGGCCCTCATGAATAGGCAGACCAGTATTTTTCAAAATTTATCTATTCACAATGAAGTAACTGAACCTTCTTAAACTGTGCCCTCTCCTTTCCATCTACTCTGTACCCCCAGTTAGGGTCAGGCAGAGGAAGCAACACCCCACTACGTGTATCTACCTCTTGTCAGGAGTCAGGAGGAATTTGAAGGAGTAGACAAATGTAGGGAAGAGCTAGTAGCTGTAACGTATCCAATAAAACTAAAATAGATGACTCGGGGTTTTTTGTTGTTGTTCCTGTAACAGCACTAGTCACTCTGCAGCCCTATGATATCATAGTCACATCATCCAAACAGTAATTTTGCTGTGGTCTGGGGAAAATGAACCACTGTGCTAATTAAAGGATGATGTATCAGGGGACCTGCTGCCCCATTAGCACCAGTTCACAGGATGCGCTCTGACAGAGGAGAAGCTGTGCCAGGGCTCATCCCTCTCACTGCTATCATCACTGCATGCAGCCAGCAACCATCACAGAACTTAATAAACTTTTGTCTTGATAATAACTGTAAACAGTAGCCAGAAAAACACAAAGGGACCCACAGAACAGTATGTGAATTCATTTTCAGTACGTGTTTTGCAAAGCAAAATGACCACAGAGGAGTCCACCATCAGCTTTGGATTTCCCAAGTTCTGCGATAAAAACAAACACGGTATTATCCGGAATAGCTGGATCCGCTACCGGCGTCCTCCATAATCACAACATTGTTGAATAAGTAGATGTTTTCTGAAAAAAAAAAAGACAAACAAACAACCAACCAACAAAAAAACCCAAATACTCAGAATTGTTAGAGGCTTTCTACAAGTTTTGCCCTTTATGTTGGGGAAACCGCCTTTTTCTTCTGCCTACACTACGAGGGAAATATCTCTACGTGGGAGCGATGAACTCCCTTACTCGGCTCACCTCCTGCGAGCAGCCTGGGCCTTCCCTGGGGGACAGTGTCCCTCTGTCCCGCCCCGGCCCCGAGGAGCGGCGGGCACCGCATCCTCCGGCCCATGCGGCGTGCCAGGCCCTGCCCCGCGGCCTCGCAGCCCCGGGCTGAGCCCTGAGGTACCGTGAGAGCAAGGAACCGAGGCGCCCCGTTCCCCCGCGGGGTCTGCGGCCCCGCTGCGGAGGGGGAGGCGGCCGCGGGCAGACCCAGGTCACCGACCACCGCGGCCGCGCCACAGAAAACGCTGTGCCCCGGTGAGGCTGCCTTGTGCACCCACCAACGTGGAGCAAGGGGAATCAGCGTGGACCGCACCGCACAGGGCACCAGCCGTCCAGCCCCTGCCCCGCTCCAGCGGCCGCGGAGCGCCAGCGCCCCCTGCCGGCACCGCTCCAAGCCGCGCAGAGCTCCGCAGCCTCTTAAAGGAAAAGGACCGCGGGGAAGCGGACAGCGGCTCCCTCCCCTCGCCTCGCACCGCTCCGCGCCCAGCGGCGGGCGAAGCCCCCCGTGGCGCCACCGTCTCCCACGCGCAGGGAAGAGCTGGCAAGTCATCAAACCCCTCCCCCCAGCCGCCCCGTGGCGCAGGGGGTGTGTTAGCACCGGGGGCCGGGGGGAAGGAGGGGCAGCTGATAAAAGCCATGGGCGGGTCGGGGGCGTGGCCGAGCGCGGCGATTGGCTGGCGGCGGGAGTGATGTCACCCATATGAAACGCTGATAACTCGTTGGGTGAGGAGCCGGGAGTTTTGCAGAAGGGGGAGCGGCGCGCGGTGGGGCAGGGCGCGCGGCGGCGCGAGGCCGGGGGCACGGGCAGAGCGCGGCGCCCGAGCGCACGAGCCCAGCCGCGCCCCAGCCCGGCCCGGCCGCAACGGGGCCGCCGGGGCTGCGGGCAGCAGCGAGCGCCCGGCTGGCCGGTCGCCCCCGCGGGCTCCGCCTTTGCAGCGCGGCGGAGAGCTGAGCCCGGCACCGCTCGCAGCAGGGGCAAGGTGCGGCGGTGGGAGGGGGCGGCGGAGCAGCGGCTTTGTTGGCTCGGAGGGAAGCGGCGCGGCGGGAAAGAGCGGCGCTTCGGCGAGAGCCCACACCATGGTGCAGCAAGCGGAGAGTGCCGAGGCGGAGAGCAACCTGCCCAGGGAAGCGATGGACACAGAAGAGGGCGAGTTCATGGCTTGCAGCCCGGTCGCGTTGGACGAGAGCGATCCGGACTGGTGCAAAACGGCGTCGGGGCATATAAAGAGACCGATGAACGCGTTCATGGTGTGGTCTAAGATCGAGAGGAGAAAAATCATGGAGCAGTCCCCGGACATGCACAACGCGGAGATCTCTAAGCGCCTGGGCAAGCGGTGGAAAATGCTGAAGGACAGCGAGAAGATCCCTTTCATCCGGGAGGCGGAGAGGCTGCGGCTCAAGCACATGGCCGATTATCCCGACTACAAATACCGGCCAAGGAAAAAGCCTAAAATGGACCCGTCGGCCAAGCTCAACGCCAGCCAAAGTCCGGAGAAAAACGCACCCACTAGCAGTGGCGGCAGCAAAAGCGCCAAGAGCTCCAGCAAGAAGTGTAGCAAGCTGAAAGCCTCCTCCGCCTCCTCGCCCCCCAAGCCGGGAGCCAAAGCCGCCCACCACGGGGATTACGCGGGAGACGAGTACGTCTTCGGCACCCTGAAAGTGAGCAGCAAGACGGTCAAGTGCGTCTTCATGGACGAGGAGGATGAGGATGAGGACGACGAGGACGAGCTGCAGCTGCGGATCAAGCAGGAGGCGGAGGACGAGGACGAGGACGAGGAGCCGGGGCCACAGCAGCTGCGGCGGTACAACGTGGCCAAAGTACCGGCGAGTCCCACCTTGAGCTCCTCGGCGGAGTCCACCGAGGGGGCGAGCCTGTACGAGGAGGTGCGGGGCGGCGCCGCGGCGGCGGGCGGCGGCAGCAGACTCTGCTACAGCTTCAAGAACATCACCAAGCAGGGCCCGCCGCCGCAGCAGCAGCCGCCTGGCCTCTCCCCGGCCTCCTCCCGCTCTATCTCCACCTCGTCGGCCGGCAGCGAGGAGGCGGACGACCTGCTTTTCGACCTCAGCCTCAACTTCTCCCAGCACGGCCACGCCGCTGCCGAGCTGGGGGCGAGCGCCGCCGCCGGCAACCTCTCCCTCTCGCTGGTGGACAAGGACCTGGACTCCTTCAGCGAGGGCAGCCTCGGCTCCCACTTCGAGTTTCCCGACTACTGCACCCCGGAGCTGAGCGAGATGATCGCGGGCGACTGGCTGGAAGCGAACTTCTCCGACCTGGTGTTCACGTACTGAGCGGGGGCGGCGGAGCTGGAGCGGCGCGACGCCGGCGATGATGATGCTGATGATGCTGATGATGATTAACACACACACACACAAAAAAGTCTTGTTTTCTTTAAAAAAAAAAAGTCTCGAAGTTATTTTGAGCCCGGGAGTTGTGATTTTATTTTTTTTTATTTTTTTGTGTTTTGTATTTTTTTTTAATTTTTATTGCATTTGGTGATCACAACAACAGCAAAGGCAAATGGGACTGGGGGAAAAAAATGATACAGAAGGCGCTGTTTGAAGCTTGTCGGTCTCTGATTGAAGTCTGGAAGATGGTCTGCAAGAAGTCTTTTGGCAGCACAACTGTTACTCAAGGGGGTTTGTGGATTTTTTTTTTCCCGTGAGAGATCTTAAAGAACTGTTCTGATTTTTTATATTTTTTTTTTTCCGAAAGGGACCATTGCAACTTTTTTTGGAGGGAGAAAACTGATGTCTTCTATGCATCCGATTCTTAACAAAGCTGCAGGGAGCTTGAAAAAATGCAGACTGTACAAACGCTTACAAATAACTGAACTGACTTAAGATCAGAGTTTACTTTTCAGATCAAATTGTTTATGGTTTTACAAATGTGATTTCTACTTGCCAACTTTTTTTTTTTGTAACTTGTTCCCTTATACCTCCTTGATTGAATACCAGACAGCCTAGACCTCAGTACAAAAAGGTATTGAAACATTTTTGATACATAACAGACCTCAGTCTTTTTTAAAAATTAATATATTTTCAGGCGTATTTTTGTACAGTGAAAAGGGAACATTCTTGCTGTGTTTTTTCAGTAAGACTTTTCAGGCACTTCTTCCCTTTTATTTTTCTTTTTTTTTTCTCTGTTTTTAGCATGCAAGTTTGTTGGTACGTTACGTCCTGGTTTTAAAAGGATTAAAATTTTAAAATAATCCTTGCATCTAAAGGCCTTGTGGTTTTAAAAAAAAAAAAGAAACAAACACTTTTTTTGTACAGCTATAGTTCAGATTTGTTCAATATTTGTAGGTAAAGATTTATTGAAAATGGTGATATAGACCTCAGAGCTGTTATCTTAGTTTAAAAGATTGTATATGTACTGTACTATAGTAGGACTTTATGTATCTCATACGCTGTGATATGTGGATGGGGCCCCAGATGGAAGGTATGAAACTGGATTCTCGATTTTAGCAAAAAAAAAAGAAAAAAAGGCACATAGTTAAAATAAGTTTCTCATGTTGTGCAATATAATCTAAAGTACAGACCATCTACATATTTTGTAGCAAATGATGGCAAAAGCAGACTTGTGCACTGTCAACATCATAGCCTGTTTTTTTTTTTTTTTTTAATGCTGAAAGTCTGTATCTTGACAATTTTAATAAATCAGCTGGAACTGATAGAAACTCGTATCGCTATTAGTGTCTGTAGAAGTGACGCTGGAGATGCCGTGTTGTCACCCCTCGCCCGCGGAGGAGCGGTAGCTGTAGGCTGTTGTGCATGACCAGAGCTAGGGGGAGGGAAGGAGAGGCAGGGCTGCTTCTTTTCTTCAACTTTTTTCACCTCTCGTCGCCTTTCCCCCCGCCCGGTTTCGCTCCGCGGAGCCCCGGTGGGTGCCGGGCGCTGGCAGGTTGGCTGGCCCCGAGTGTTTTCGCCTCTCCTGCCCTCCCGGCAGCCGCCCCCCGCGTCCCGTTTCCAGGAAGGCGGGCGGGTGGCCGGGTGCCCGCTCCCACCGCCGCCGCGGGGGATGCGCCGCTTCCTATCCTCCTGGTCCTCTCCCCGCTGCTCCTTTTTCCTACCACTCTCTCCCCTTTTTTTTGATGAATAGCCTGAGCGAGAATTGAGGCGGAGATGCTCGGAGCAGCGGTGCTGCATCTCCTCCGCTCTCGGGCAGCGCTCCGGAGCGGGGGCGTGGGAAGGCAGAGGGGTACGAGCTTCTGCTGTAGGTGAGCAGACTTTGTCAGTGTGCATATTTTTTTTTTTTTTTTTTTGTACCTTAGGAGCCATCAGATTTAAGTTGCGTGCTCTGAAATAACTGCTGATGGCAATAAACAGACTCAGAAGGTGGAAGTTTGTTTCTCAAGAAGTTTACTTTTTATCTGATAGGTATTGGTCAATTCCTTTTTTTTTTTTTTTTTCTCCACTAATTAATAATCCAGCTGTTTACAGGGACAATTCACTGTGCTGGTATTTTGGTGGCAACCACTGCTACAGGCTTTCAGTCTTGCTGAAATGAAAATCCTGCATACACATTTGTAAGGCATAATAAAACATAACATTAAAACCTGCATGCATGTTATGTTTAATCAAAGACAAATCTTAGGCATTTAAGTGGTGAGATATCTTACTTTAGGTTAGTTAAACTGGTAGTAAAATGATTAATATAATCTGATCTCTTTCTAATAATTATAATAAAACACTCATGATTCTAAATAAAAGTTGTTTGGCCTAAATCTTTGCTATCAGAAAAGAGATATAGCATATCTGGGAACTCAAATTTATGTCTTGCATTGTGATAATTCTTTATGAGAAACTGTGTTTTAAAACAAACTTAATTACAATATACAAAATATCCTTGGCAATGGATAGTCCTCAATAAAACAGAGTTTCTTGAATTTTCAGTTTTTGGTCTCAAATGATTAGTGTGTTCTCCATGTAATAACTTAGAAATCAGATTGAAAACAAATGACATTTATCTCTTCTAAGGCAAAAGAGTGAAAGAAAATAGATACACTGAAGCACTCTAGCCTAGCCATTCACTATCCTGCTATTGAAAATCCATTCTTGGGCTAGGGTGATGGAGTAAGTTGATCAGGTTCTAAGTCTTAAAACTGAGCCAAAATTCTCTTAGCAATTCTTCAAGCTATCATGAGTATGGGGACTTGTTCTTCCAGTCCCTTTCTACTGATATGCATCCTTGTTTATTAAAGTGATAATAGGCAGTGTCATTAAACATTTGTGCTTTACAGATGTTCAATGAGTTATGAACGATTATGGTCAAATATAGGCTGTGTTTAGTTTGTATTGTAATAAGGTCTGTGTCTCAGCCTACAAAAGTTTTGACTTGCATATATTTTTGGAAGATGTTTTTAAAAGTACCATTTAAAATATTAATCAAGGATAGCTGATTTAAAGGATCCAAGTATAGAGCAATCAGGCGTATTTTAAAAGAGCAACAAGTCTACTTTAATCAAAGAATTTAATACCACTCGGAAGTATGTCTTTTCTTTATTCTAGATGGGAATTATACAGTACTATATCAGAGGAAGATTTTGAGTGAAGGTGTATGGTGCAGGGAAACAATTTTTTGTCCAAACAATTGAGTTTCTTTTATTTCAGAATTTATTGTTGCATATTGCTCAAGGCAAAATTAGGTAGTGTTCTGTTTAAGCCACTTCACTGTTAGGGCTGAAGTTTGATGCTGTTGAATGCTTAAGCTCCTGCTGATCTCAGTGAGAATAGAAAACAATCTTCTAATCATGAAAAATAGCATCTACTAAGCCGCTTGTTTTTTGCTTTTGTCGTACCTAATAACATTCATACCTTCTGTTTCTTTTTCCTTTTATTTTTTAGTGTACAAAGGAATCCTTGTTGACCTGCTAGAGCAGTCCTGTTGCAGGTTTAGTATCTCACATGGCCTGTTTTCCCCATATTCATTGCGTTTGTCTCTTGTACAATACTGCTCTAAGTTTAATAGGACTCACTGACAGAAGGGAGAAAAATGAGCTTTTTTATGTGGAAAAACAATTTACTTTGTAACACTGAGGATGTCAACTCAATGTAAAACCTTATCAAACATGATTTTTTTTTAGATTTTTGTAAACTTGCCATTTTTCCCCTTTTGCTGTTTTTACAATATTTTTCCTCTCATCCTTTTAAAAGATCCATAACTAATTATTTTCTTCCTTAAGTGCAGTCTTTTACAGATGTGATAGACTCATTCCAAGCATCCTTTAAATGCTACGTGCTCTTTAGGCATTCATTGTCCTTCAGATGAAACTTCAAGTCAATTGAATGTGATTTGCGTGAGTGCAGTCTGATCCTTCACTCCTGCCCGCTTGAGGAAAGTACAACTGTTTTTACACCAAGGTAAAACTGTTGTGGGGTCAAAGTCAGGGCTATGTAATTTTTAGGTGTTTGATATTCAACACTTCATTAAGTTCCTTTTTACATCTTCACAATTGTTGCCTAGAAAGGCCTTAAACCTGCACTGTTTAAAAAAAAAAATTCTCATTCAGCTTAATGGGAGTTTTTGCCTCAAGGGCTGCTGGCAGGATAGGTGTCTTAGTTCCTTCTAACCTTCATTTGTAAGCATGGCCAGGAAAAACAAGAAACAATAGAAACTTAATACAATGAGTTGCCTTACGTTTCCCCTACTATACCGTTGTATTTCTTTGATTTATTTTCTTTCCCCTCACCCACATCAAAGGCTGTGATTGTTTTTGTTTTGTCTTAATTTTTTTGCACACTACCTATACCAATTAACTGCCTAATTAGTTTTATCTTCTCTACATGGATGCAGTGAATTTGTAAGAGAATTTCACAAACAAGTAGTTTTTTAGTGAGTTTAAAATAGAGTTTTAAAGACCTATTTTTATATTCAATATAAAGCACAAATGTGCAGAAAGTGTAGAATGACTTACAAAAAGGGAAACAAAAGTTCGTAATATTTCATGTATAAAAGTAATACCTTCTTTGGGTTGAGATTCTCTTAGAAAACCCAATACTTATGCCAGTGCAAAGATAGGAATATTTTAAAAAAATCTTAGAAAATTGTGATTGACAGCAGTTTCAAAGGAATGACTTCTGTAGGTAACAAGGAAACCCCTAAAGCAATATGGATAAGAAGGGGTGAATGGTTTTCAATGATGAACAACAACCTGGAAGTGTGAGAATGGAGGTTTCAATCCTTATTAATTAATCAAATTTCTTATTTTGTGGTTAGCTACAACTGTGAAGTGCAATCTTGCTGGATGAAAAAGTGCAAGGGCGCCATACTTCTAAGACTTGTGAATACTCAGAAGCTTGTTTGGTACAGAATTATACGTTATCAATGAGGGCTTTAGATTTTGGTAATTCCCACTTCCAAGAAAGTCAACACTTATTTACCACTTGAAGAAATTTGATCAAATAATAATGATTAATCCAGGAACTCCCATTGTCACAATTTGTTTTTGTTTCCATCGTCCTGCTTATCTCCAAAACCAACTTGCCTCAACTCCTGGCAAAGCCAGGAAGAAGAGTTATATGCCATTGTTAGTTCATTTACAATTTGTATCTGGTTTTGCTCTTGTACATATGTTGGCGTTTTGGAGTCTTTACATAAATGCTGTGATTCTTTTTTTCTTCTTTCCTTTTATTTTTTTGGTGGGCTGTTTTAAAATGGAGGCCTGTTTTCCAGTGTGGGACTTTTGATGGTTACAACATTTCAATGATGTTGCATGATGGCCACAGGTGGGGAAATTGAATGTTTTAGAGCAGTTTTTCAAGCATGACACTTTTAAAATATGTAATTTCAAAGACTTTTCAAGGCCACATGAAATTAGTTTTCATAGCCACTCCAGGTCTTGGGGGGAAAAGCTGAAAAGTACTTTTGTTTAGAAGTCTGAGTGATGGTGGGGGGGAAACCTTTTCTTGAGGTTTTTGCATGCCAGTGCACGGCCTATTGCTGTGAGAGAAGGAAGATGGTAAGGCTGCTTGAGGCAATGCACTGGAGGACAAAGTGTTTTCTAGCACTAGAAAAAGAAAATGCATGGCAAAGTTTTGTCTTCTAGTAGACTATATAGCATGCAGAGTTTAGTATGTGTCAAGACAGTGTATGACATTGCTGTATCAAAGTTGTAAAATTAAGCATTATTTATTGAAAACTATGTATTTTTTTTGTAAAAACCTGATCACCTAGAGGATTAATATCAGTGACTTGTGCTAGTGCTACAAACTTAACCAGCTTCTTTACTACAGTACTTGATATGCAGTGTTAATGCTCAGGGTTGAAACCAGTCCACTCCAATGTCTTTTTTTGCAAGAGTTTTTAAATAAAGGAACAACATAATGCAATTGTTCAAAAGACTCTAATAAAATTGTGTGATCAATCTTCCTATGTGTTTTTATGTGGATTTTTTTTTTTTTTCCAATGTTGCATTTGGTAAATGCAATTCAGCTATTACAGTGAATCCATTCTTCATTCTGTGGGCACCCAAAGCATAGAGTCAATGGGAATGTTAGGTCTTTCAAAAAACCCCTTGACAGATAGTTATAGTCAAGGCAGTATGTGCAGAGGATAAGTGCTGTTCTGGGCATGCCTGAGAGACACTGAAACTGAAAATAAGCCAATAAATTTTCTTTTTTTTTTTCTGATTCCAACTGGATAAAATAATAAAATATGTTATGTTAAACATTTTAGATATTGCTTTAAGGTTGACCATGAAAGAATGAAATAAGATGGATTACATGCCAGCAAACCCAATTTCTCTCTGTATCCTTTTCTACAATTTACCATCTAAATGTATTTTGGCATAGAAAAAAAATCATTCTGTATTAAGATTCTAGTTATGAAAATGTTTTTATGAGAACCCTGTAATCAATTATTGGAACTATAAAAAAGTGGTTTTAATGTGTTTATGTGGTGAAAGTTTGTTGTATATTAAATATTGTTTTCTAGAAATTATGGAGTTATATTGTTACAAATTCAAAATTTGCAATTAACACAAGCCAACAATTAACAATTGCTGAAATTAACCTTCTAGAGCTCTTACCTATAGGTTTATTCCCATATTCCCAAAAATTATACAAGGTACATCTCTTTTTCATATTTAATGTCTATACTTTTGCAAGACATATGGATGGAAATACCAACTGATAATACCTTCCTTCCCACCAGAGGGTTGTCGGTTACTCCTAATATTCAGGAAATAGAAAAATTCTGATCAACTTCATGTGTAGTTACAAACCTTTAGACCTGTAAAGAGTCAATTCTCCAAATAAAGGTTCCAGATAATTTTGTACGACTCTTTGAGCATAGCTCTTCCCATTGTTCATGTTCTTTCCTTAGCCTGATCTAGCTGAATAGCTTCTTTCTTCAAAAAATCTTTCTTGGTTGACAAGTAATGATTTCTGCTTAACTTATCAAGCCTATTGAGAATACTGAAAGCAATTTAAATAATTTCAAAAGTCTGTTCTAGTAGTATCTTTTGTGTGAATGGAGATGTAACTGATGTGAAGTAAGGGTTTGACTTTGACATGTCATAGTAAAAATAGGAAGTTTAAGCTGGTCATTGTAAATCAGTGAAATAAAATTTTTATGTACAGCCATCTTACCACTATCCTTTCTGTACCTATCAAAAAACCTTTCAAAAAGCATTTTTAAGGTATTAGAAGGTTTAGAGAGTCTTTCATGTTGGATTTCTTTGTTTTGTTTTTAATTCTCATAGAATTTTTTTGTATTCAAATTCCATTGTATATAACCAAAGACAAACTTTAGAGTTCTTTCAGAACAGACTAAGGTCATCTCCATACTACCTCAAATGTGTCTCCCTAAGTGAAACTTGTCATTGTCATACTAGAAAGCTGAGTTTCGGTTCTGCTCTATCAGGTCTTACTGTTACCAGAGGAAATGTCTGCGTGACACATTGGGAATCTTTCCTATCCAGTGCTTGAAAGTGGTTTTGGATTAGTAAACCACAAGTTATCACATCTTGAAACTATCGTTGTGGAGGTATTGTGCAGCCTAGGTATTGGCTCAGTTTCATTTGAAAGAAAGGTTAGAAGCACATGTTTGAGGGAAAGAAGAAAAACATGTACCTTTTAATCAGCTTTGATTAATATATTCTCAAGTTTGATTGTTAGGTCTAGCCCCAGAAGAAATGCATGACAACATGGAGCATAGGTAACATAGACCCATGCAGATACCTTAATGCTTTTGCATCTTTACAGAGTTAACACAAACATGTACATATGTAGTTAGATTTGCTTTCATTAACATATTTGCTGGCTGGACCACTGTAAATGGCTGGAACATAGCGTCCATTTAATTCTCTACTTCAAGGTCCTGAGAACTTCAGGAGGTTTTTATCTGTTGGACTTAAAAGTGTTATCCCTGGAGTTTCGTAAGTTTTAAGATATCTTTTCATCGTCTATTAAAGTGTTGGTAGAACAGTAAAAAAACCCCAAATAAACTAACCAAATCCACAGATACCTCCAGCTCTGGAAATGACAATTTCCATCATAGTCTGAGTAAAAGAATCCTGGCCCTTTGCCTTGAAATCTCACGTTTACATTTATTGGCATTACTTTGACAGTTACATAAGTGAAATGTCTACGGTAGATCACTTTTTCTGCAAATATGTAAATTCAATTAAAAGTTGATGATTATCTCCAACCAAAATTGACTCGCGTATACACTTTAAAGTACAAGTCTTATTTTCTCAAATTGTAATGTTAATAAATCCTGGAGATTACATAGGGAATGAGACAGGATTCATCTGCATGCAAACACAACAGGCAGTCCAAAAAATGCATAGCAAAAAAGAAAATCTAGATCTCACTTAAAATTGTTCCATTAAGCTTCATATTGATGTGGCATTTTGGCATTTCATATGCATAAGGAGATGGGTTATTTTCTCTAAGACAATAAATACGCATTGAGTTAAAACTCTACAATAAATTTATGTGTTCAGATTGCTTTTTCAAGTCAGTACTATAACTAAGAACTTCTATTTTGTGTCTCATTGTTGGTAAAGTAGGTTACATTTGCAACTTGCCTTTATTTGATGGACTTCATCTGTCTGCATAATCTTATTGTAATAGTATTTCCTAAATTCCTGTGAAGCCTGCCTTTCATTCACCTAATTTCATTCACCTTGTTCATTGAGTTTTAACGCTCATACTCTTCAGAGATCAGAACCACACTGCTCCCCTGACAGTATCACTTCTCTGCACTGTCTTTTCAAGGGTAGAAATAGGATGTAAAATCACTAAGAACTGCTCAGCTTCCACCCATTTATGTCCTTGAAAACTTGCACTGCTATCTTTTTTTTTTTTTTTTTTTGGCTATGAACAGTCATAGCCTAAAATCAGCTCTGGTTTCCTCAGCTGTGTGGTTATCAGCTATGGGCTATCCCAACTAGTAGCCTTGCAGGCAGATTGAACTGAAGTCAACTACATTTATGAAAATTGCCAACTTAAACTGTTAAAACTATTGGTCCTGGCTTTTACCTGAAGTTGATGTGAATTGCTCCATGAACAGAATAGTAGGGTATTAGTGTCTGTTATTAGGAAATAACAACTGCAACCACCCCCCCACACACCTCCCTCCCAGGTAACTGCCTGTTTGAAATGTGAATCTTGATGTAGCCATGATGATCTGGGTTTTTTCCAACCCTAAAGAAGAGGTTTTGTAGCTAGACTTTTTTGCATATTTGCACAATATTAGTCAGTCAGACATAAAATATTGCAATTTTCCACAAATGTGTTATGCATTTGGAAGATAAGCAAAGGTATATATACAAAGTAACATAAAATTGAAAAGTATTTAGTATTTTAGTAAAACATTGGAGAAGACGCTGACATTAGATTTAAAAAAAATACTTATGTTTGTTTTCCTTATGGCAGTCTCTTGCACACAGTCACCGATCTTTTTCCTGAACGTGTATTTTTGTATATAAATGGACTGATGTAAATATTGATATATATCGCGGTCTTTCATACACAAATATAATTAAACAAACATTACTAAAACTGCTGTATCACTCATGCAAAATTAAGGAACAATGCAGGAAACATTGCTTTTGCAACTTTATTCAAATCCCTTTTAGTAAATATACTGACATGAGAACACGTGAAGTGACGCGGTACCTAGAAGTTAGGCACCTGTATCCAGCTGGCCATCCACGGTAGTTTTCTGAACTCAGCCTTCATGCTAGATGAGGAGCTGTCTACAGCTTGACAGTAAAAATGGGATGCATTTAGTATCTCCAGCACCCTGACTGAGGATTTCACTTTAGACATTTCTGTCCACTCAAGAGCTCAAGTGAACTCGTATTTTTATTCTGATGACAGAATACAGACTCCACTGATAAGGTATCCTGTAGGTATAGCATTTGCTCAGGAAATGGAAAGCACGGGGAAGAGATAGAAAGTATATCTAGACTAAGAAATTAAACCAGAGTCAGCGCAAACTCCAGGCACTGGAACTCAGTTGTCTTCACTGTTAAATTGTTAGAAAAAAATCCCTGACACGATTTTGGCTGGTGAATGCTAGCACTCTTCCAAAAACTCACTGGAACAATTTGGAAATTAGCATGGGCCAAAGATCATTCCCAATAGGCAGTCTGGATTCAGCCGCTCTGTTTTGGAAAGTAAGAGAGTTTAATAGCATAGATGTGGCCAGATCATGCCAGCTGGCCTCAGATCCAGGGAACAGACCCTGATTTAATTTACTACCGTAGATGTAGCTACAGGTTATAAACCCTACTTCTGCAGTTCTTTGACCGTAAAGCTCCTGTAATTTTGGAGAATACTTTAGCCTCAATCCGTGGAATAGTCTTGGAGGTAAGCTGTCACTGCTGTCAGGAACTGGGACGCAAAAGTCATGAGGCCAAAGGCAAAGGAAAATGGTCCTGGAATTTGCCTTGAACTCCTTTCTGCTGTATCACTGATCTGTACTGCCTCTTGTTATATACAGTGCCAGTTCTACAACTGTTGCAATCCTGTATACATGGGGGCTCTTCTTTAACAGGAGTTCCACAGAATGAGACGATAGTTACAATTTTTTTAAAACTGGGAAGCTTCTTATTGAATTTGGGATGGGGAGAGTGCTCCAGCTAATAAAAATGGTAACAATTTACACTGCAGTGCCTTCACTCTCGAGAATCCAAAAGCACTTTGCAAAGCACTTCACACTGTTGGCCAATTTTGTTCTCCCCTTGTAGTCAAAACACCTACTGAAATCAATTGTAGAATCAGTTCTATTGAATCTTCTCCAACTGCAGAGCTGAGTGAGAATTTTATATGTTGAACAGCTGTAGAACCGAAGTCTTGAAATTGCTATTTAAATTATACATAAGAATCATACAGTCTATGTTCTTCTAGCACTCTCACAGTTAGTTTAGACAATATTTTCATAAACTGCACTCTTAGGAAAAGAAATCAATCCATCTGGACTAGATAAGAGGGAGTCATTAAGCATTTTTCCTGCTTAAATATTAACATAATTTAGTACAATTTATTTAGTGTCCTGAGAAGGGAATGCTCCCTTGATCTGCACAACAGTGTTATGGTCTAAACTCAGTGATTATTGAATCAAAAAAGTCCCTGCTTTGAACATGGATGCTTTTTTTTCTTTTTTAGATGCTAAGAATGAGCTGAAACTAAAGCTGGAAACGCATGAAGGAGGATACAAGTATCAGATTCATTTGTGTTCTAATAGTATTGAAACAAAATGGTACATCTGCACTGCACTAGATCTCAGTGCCTTTTCTGATATCCAATGGTTTCTTGCTCCATATGTTCTGCCGGTATAACAGTGTTAATCATAGAATAAATGCCATCTAAGTTTGAATTTTGACATAGAATCAAAAGTAGAAAACTAGAAAACTACAGTAGGCTTGACTTGGGGAAAAAGGAGAAAAATAACCCGAAGTTAAAAGAGGAAGGTAAGAAAGACATTTTACATACAAACAGTTGCCCACTAAGCTGTATACTGGGTTTTTTTGTGGATTTTGAGGGGGTTTTTTAACTCCTATATGAGATGGCTGCCACAACAGGATGTTTTCCAAAGTGTTCTCTGCTGCTCAGTCTGTCAGGATCAGTCATAGTTAATTTGCATTTCTGAGAAATGAATGTGCCCAGGGTACCAGCCGGCAGGATGTGCTGTGGCTGCCTAGTAGCATCCCCAGGTTCACATGGGACACATGGCAACCCCAGTACACCAGTCTCTCGTGGTGAGAGAGCTGGTCCTAAAGAGAGGACATGATATCTCCAGAAGTTAAGACTTGGTTCTACAATGGACCAGGGGAGGTATATGCAAATTCACATCCATGCTGGCATTCACAGACAGCTCTTTTCCTAAATTACTGGAGGTGCTTAGCGGGCCGTGGCTCCGCATTGCCCTTTGAATGAAACCTTGAGCCTGAGGGATATTCCTCCTGCCTGACACCAGCATTTTCCCTGTTTATCATTTCAAGAGAAAGCTTAGTTATAAACATTGATGAAAAATGTATGACACATTTTTTTGGATGAAGCTTGATACAGCTGCTTGATTCCCTGTGATCAGTTAACCAGCAAAAAAAGTTAGAGCAGCAGCAGATTTCTTCCATTGTATCCCAGAGTAAAGAATTCAATTAATGTGAAAATACCTTTCTCCAGTCATGTCCAGAAAGTAATTTTGCATGAAATTTGAGACAATATCTATTGAATAATGACCTGATATTGAATGAAGATTCCCACTAGTGTAGGATTAGTAGGCTTAACCATTAGCAAGTTTCACAAAATGCTAATAAAATATTTATCTGGCTATTACTTTTCTTGACCTATTAGTTGAGTTCACTAATGGATTCAGGCTTCCCAGACAGAAACTTCTACATTTATATGAAGCTTAGCTGGCTATTTTCCTCAGTGATGATACACGCATTTTTTCTGTCACATGTGTTTTTATAAACTTAGAAGTGTGCATATATATATATAAAATGTTATGAATATTGAAGAAATAAAACATTAATCAATTTTAAATCAAAATTTTTAAGTATAGGAGAATTAAAAAAGAGATATTCACCAGTTAGTCCAATAGCCATTTGTTTGAGATGTATTAAGAAACTGCTTACTGTATACCTTATATTAGGATACTGTCTAGTCAAATCCATACTCACTGAATAATTCCCTGGGGTTTTTTCCCATCTTAAATTCTCCTTTAAGAACCTTTAATACATCTTGATTCTGAGAGTCTCCTCTCTGAATAAGTCACTGTCATTCATATTAATATTAATATTTTTGCTTGTAAGAGAACAGGGATGTTGGAGCTGATACATATCAAAAAGTATTTTGAGAAAAGTTTCCCAGATTTCAGAATTCTTGTTCTTTGTAGGAAATGGAAAGCAGCTACTCGAGGTACCACATATAAATATACTATTATAAAAGTTATTTTAAATTCAATGTATAATATCTGTGGTTTAAAGGAGGCACAATTCCAGCTATACATGATGTTTTGTATGTTACAGCTGCAGAAAAAAAAAACCCTAAACATTTTGAGTCCATCATAAGTTTTGACAAGCTTTCAAATAGACTGAGTATCTGTTAAGAACTGGCAGGGTGGCGATGAAATGAGAAATACTTTGTCCGAGGGAATTCGTAGTTTGTCTGTTAAGGGCCAGGCACCAATTCCCTGCTCAAAAAGTTCGCAGAGACTGTAAATTCTTCTCGCCTCTTGAGAGGTGCTTGTAACCTATTCTGCTGGAAGGTTAGTGCATTGGATGGTTTTCCCAGCACACCATAGAGAAATAGATTGCCTCCAAAATACAGAAATACATTCTAATTTCTTTTTGTCTTCCTCCTTTCTGGTAGCTTTGCAATGTGTTTCAAATATTTACGTATTTCACACATAAAATAAATAAAATCAAAAGTAAATCAAGTAACTTTAAAAATGTAACTATTGACCTTTTGCTGAGAAAACCAGATAGATATTTAACAACGCTTGTTTCCTCCTTTCTTTCTTTTCCTTTGGGAAAACGGCAGCAGGAGAAGCTATGGGGAGGTTTTGTGATTGTTTATCTTCTCCAGCCGTATTGCCACTGGCTTTGTTTAATGCTTTCACCATTTAGGCTCGGATTGATTAACCTCTCCAAAGCTAAGTGTTAGCCATCAGGCGTGTGAAGTACTATGGGAATATGTTGCAAACAAGGCTTAAGTGAATGACACAAACAGAATGGTTTATCTGCTACCTGAAATGTCAGTAATACAGAAAACAAACTTGAACAGACATCTGTAATTTTCCTTTCTTTTCTGTAAATGTTTACTTTTTAATAGATGTCTCAGTGACAGATCAAACAATTATGTATATAAACTATATGCACTATCTAAGAGGAATAAAAAATAGTAGAAGAAGAGAAATAGTAGAAGGTGAGACAAGTTGCTGCCTTTTTCCCTGGAGAGTAGCATGTGTAATACATGAGAAAGATGACATCATCCACAGAAGGGACTGCATTTACAGACATACTATAAATAAATCATTCAACAAAATGAAGAACCAGCAAAAGGAACAGCCGGAGTCGTATTCTTAAACATGCATTATTTACCCCATAATCTGGATCATCTCCTACACTCTTTCCATCTTCATGGGTAAAGGCAATAAGCATCGTCGTCTGAAAAAAAACCAGTCTCCCCCCTTTTATTTGTATTTCTTCCTTTTGATTACTGCTAACGTACACAATGAAGTTAAATAAATCCAACTCTATACAGTCACTTTCATTTTTATCATTTTTATAGACATGGCTATGGTTTGGGTTTTTTTTTCCCAAATGTAAAGTAGAAATACTCCCCCAGTCCTAGCAGGCATGGAATAACTTGTGGGCTGTAAGGACTCAGTGCACAAAGGTTGAGTGTGGCTGAGGTACCACAGTCCAAGAGGGAGGTTTCTGTACGAGGTCACCACCTCCACCCCCGCCCAGCCACAGGGAGAGCCTCAGGAAACCAGCCTTCCTGCCACGTGAGCACTCACTCAGGGATTTAGATAGGATTTGGATGTCTGCTGGGCTTTCCAGATTTGGGATGGGAGACAGACTCTCTACACCCACCCAGGACCCTGCTGAGGAGTTTAAGTGTTTGGTGTCAGGCATTCAGTTGTAATCACTGCAGGTGATTAAAATCCCATGCTGGGACAGGAGATGCCCCCAACACCAATGCAGGCGCCACACAACACGCTGAGCTTTGAGAGGAAGCATCTGGGTTTTCTGGTAATTCAGGAAAGTTAAAGAGGAGTCCAGTCAGCCTCCACTGTCGAGGTCACTATGTTTAGCACAAAGTTACATCATTCATACAATTCCTTTCTGGCAAGATCATTTTTCTAAGCAAGATATCTGTCTCTGGTGCCTTTCTTAGCTGCAGCTCATGAGCGGAACCTCTGAAAATACTGTGCGCCCAGGGCTGGGGCAGATCGCTCTCTCTGCTGCCAGAGCTGGGCCATCAGCATTGAGCACAAGATTCATGGGGGCAGGTGAAGCCAAAATACATGCAGCAATATTTACTGTCCTACAGTTATTTGTATAGATCATGGTAGCATCAAAGAAATGGGTCTTCCTCTTGGGGTAGAGGGTGATGAGATTCCTATTTAAATTTAGTGCCTGGGGAAGTGCAGTCACAGCCAAGGCTTCTGAGAATGCTCTGTCTCCTCTGCAAACAAACTTCGCTGCTATTTACAGCCTCCGACCAAGTGCCAGAGACTGCAAGCTGGTAATTGTAAAGATAAATTTGGATATGCACTTTTCTGAATTGGGACCTTGTAGACTGCTTTCAATTTGGTCCACAGATCCTGGTCATAACGGAGACTGAAGCCATTAAGAAAATATATGAATAACGAAGTAAGTGGAAATTCTATTTTATTTTTTTTTTACTTTATATTGCACAAAGTGGTGTAATGCTCTTTACATACCTTCAGATCCGACTTTTCACCCTTTCTTTGCCTTTTCTTTTCAGCCCTCAGCTTTCCCTTTCTATAAGATATGCATTAAAAATGGTGACCTCTATTCTTCTTCTTCCTTATTTTTTCATTTTGCTTTTTTTGCACCTCTGTGAATTTAAAAACCTCTTTAGCTCTGGGAAAGAGCAAAAGCAAAGAGAACTGAATTTCTGTAACTCTGTTTCTCTCTTATATTTTAAAAACATTTTTCACCTTTTTGAAAAGTTAGAGAGTGACAGAGTTATTGAGTTTCTTTACTTATTTTCTCTTACTTTTTCCAAACTTGAGGAAGTTTTGAAAAGTTACTGTGTCAGAAGGCAAATGGAAAAAGTGAGAAAATATCCCAGACCCCTTTCATTCATTCAGTAACCCAGGAGAAAAATGAAATTAAAGGAAAATGGAATAAAACAGGAAAAAGAGGAAAACAAATAAAGTAAAAAATTAAAGTACCTGGACAAATAATGACAGATTAACAGTAAAAATACATTATTTTAAGAATTAGGGTTTTTTTCACTGTAAAATGTTTAAATGAAAATATTTGTCAAATTTTAGGTGGTCTCTGTGGTGTTCATAAGGAAATACAGATATGATCTCTCTTGCAAAAAATATCTATCTTTTGGATATGATTCCTCTCATCCAGCCCTTTCTAAGTGCCCCTAACTCCACTTTTAATCTATTATTATTATTATTATTATTATTAAGCATGGCTAGAAAAACTAAGGAGAAAGATGAGACAGACTTGCATATAAACTTAAAAGTAATGACAGAAAAAGTGAACTTGACATATAAGATGACTGTGAGGTAAACAATTTTTTTTAAACTAAGTGAGAAAAAACAGAATAACAATTTTTAAAGACAAAGTGAAATACATGTACGACAAAAAGAGCAAGGTTGCAAGAGTGAACATAAGAGAAACAAAGCCACAGGCAAGGATTGTGGAGAGAGAGAAGGGGAACAGATGCTCAGAGCTGATGCATACTGAAGAATCAGGACATTTGGAGAGTCTGGCAGCAGGAGAGAGATGAAGGTAAGGAGCTTGTGTGCGCACACTATCTGTGATCTCGCTGGAGAAATCCTGGTTATATGAACTCATGTATGGCTATGATAGCTCTATGAGGGGCCAGGAGCTCAATACTAAAGCAAAGAGTCCTTCCTCTAGAACAGGGGTGTCAAACTCATTTTCACCGAGGGCCACATCAGCCTGCTCCTGCAGCGTAACGTGTGTCACACGCGCTGCACACGTGACCAGTGCCCTGACCGGAGCGTAGGGGCAAGGAGCTCGGCACTGCTGCCAGGTAGAAACAAGATGCTGGGCTGGGTAAAACAAGGTGGAGGGCCAGATTCAGGCCACGAGCTTTGTGTTTCCAACCTGTGCTCTAGAAGATCCCTGCTACTTTTCAGGGAAAATTTGAAAAAATCAGTTTTTGATAGAATTCAGTGTTTACATGAATCCTAAGTGTAGAAAAATAAAAAGGAAGGCACGTTACCATCTGCTTATGCAGGACTCGAGGAACCATTACACATGCTTAATAGAGCCAATTCCCCAAGAGATATGAAAACTGGTATAAGTGTCCTGGACATTATTTTCTGTGTACCAGGAAACAGCTAGGATCAGGTACTTTGAGATATGATGTCCTTCTCCTATGTCACACATACTTTTTCCTGGTGTCCCTTCTCTGGGATGGACAGAGCAGCGATCAAGGTAGGTGGTTCCTACACAGTCAGTATTGTGGTCTGCAGTGGAAAGGAAATGTCTGAGTAAAAGTGTTATAAAGGAACAGATGAAGGCATGTGAGAGGTGGAAGAATATTGATGTGACCCTCATGCTCTTTCTGTCTCAGCAGGTTGCTTCAGGTACTGAAATCACCAGGAAGGAGCTGGACCAGAGTCTGACCTGCCTTAGCTCAGACTGGGGTTTGGTGGGGAATAGAACCATGAGAAGTACTCCCTGTT
Source organism: Neomorphus geoffroyi (assembly GCA_033558235.1). Taxonomy (NCBI): domain Eukaryota; kingdom Metazoa; phylum Chordata; class Aves; order Cuculiformes; family Neomorphidae; genus Neomorphus; species Neomorphus geoffroyi. The sequence continues at coordinate 1,707,052 of JAUMJM010000035.1, forward strand.
CACACCAGCCGTCCTTTAGGTCTTGAAAGGCATGGTGTGTATCTGTTAGATCAATGATTCTTCAGACCTCTTTTTTTTTGGTACCCACCACCCTCCCCATTCCCTGTCACATTTCCCTGGGGCTCAGGAACCTGCTCATCCTGTGACCTGCTCATAGCTGTGACCTGTAGATTGGGAGTCACTGACTTGGACATGTGAAAACATTTTTCTTGTATCATACTCAATAAAATTAGTTTACCTACCTATTCCGGGATGAATTATTGAATTAGGATAAAATTTAATTCTTTTCCATGATTGTTCATACTGTCCAGATCTCTTTTGTATATATTACATACAAACAATTTTCATTCTACTTGATTTCTGAACGTTTTGTGGGTTTCTCTATGTATGCCATTAATAAAAATTGTGTAAACAGTGGGCAAACTTCATACTAGAATATTACTGATGAATTATGAAGAATTCATAAAAATACAATGTAAAGGGGAAAAAAAATGGAAAAAATTCTTTACAAGGCAAGAGGTGAAGAAATGTAGATGTATTTATATCGACTAAATGATACTTAAGATGGATACAGTAACAGATCACAATTATTTGCAAAATGGAAATACCATGACTGAAAGGAATGGTTTATTTTGGCACAGGAGTTATAAGTAAGCATGACAGGATGAAACTTAACACCAGACCTGCCAGCCTACTAGATGAAGGGAGCTCTACAGCCACTTCTATTAAAAGCTGGGTTTGACAGAGAACTATTCTAGAACAACATTCTCTACTGGCATGAACCTTGTCCAAATACATCTCTCTTTCCTTAATTTCAATAGTTCAAGTTGAAAAAATATTAGCATATCTGTGCAGTATTATGTGTGTTAGCAGAGTACTGTATGGTAATATGAATGAGATTGAAGAGTCTGCTCAAGAACTTTATATGACTACTTTTATTCTGAGTTTTGGCAAAATGAAAAGGGGTAATGAAGCTGTCAGGTTTATCAGAAAGACAGAGAAACGTTTGCTTCCAATTTTTTTAGAGCAGAGGAAGATATGCTGGGGATCAACAGGATTGCTAGTGGAATTCTCTGTGGTTTCCAGTGATCTCACAGTAAAGTGTAAGAAGTATTTAAATCCTAAATGGAGTACTGGTGGATGTGAGTGAGAACGGGAAGTTCACAACTGCACTCCAGCTTCCTTAGTTCTTCACAGTGTGAGCTGATGAAACCACACTATTGCTGTCAAAGGCCAGGTTAACATTTAATAGCCCTGTAAAACTTTAAACTTACTTTCAGAAAGTCTTAAAATATTGTTATAGCCTGGATTAAAATTCAGTGGAACTATTAAGTTTAACCACTGTCTTTCATTTGAGATAACTTTTTAAAGTTGTTAACCTTTGTTATAGAAGAAGGAAGCTGTAATAATAGAAGTCTCCTAGAGTAAAACATAGACACCAAACTTTATCTAAGTTGGAGGCAAATGCAAGGCAGCTCAGGAATCTGGATTTATCTGAATACTTGTGTCTGGATTTTGAAAGGCAAGAAGTGCCCTGAAAGAAGCAAGGAGGAGAGCTTGGCACAGCTTGAATGGCCACTGCCTTGTGGTCCGTGAGGCCACAGTTGCCTAGATAGAATGTAGGATGAAGATTTTCAGTAGGAAACAGGCTAAAAGTTGTAATGACTGTGAATGATGAAATTTGTGTTCTCATATGTCATGCTGGAGGAAACAGGATTATGGACATTTTTTTTGTAACTAATATTGCCTTCATCATTGATTTCTCATTCTAATTAAAACAAACAGATACCAAATTTCATCTAGTGACTAAAACCACTAATAGCTATGATAACATGATAATCCCTCCTTCCCTTTTAATCTCTGTCCTTCTGTTTTAGCTAAGAATTAATCTATTCCTAATTGAATATACTGTACTCAAATGTAAAATCAGGACAATAATTTAAACAAATATCCATAAACCACACGTAACAGAATAATTATAGGTATGCTTCAGACCTCAGGTCAACTGAATAAGCAGCAATGCTCTTCCTTCCTTCCTTCCTTCCTTCCTTCCTTCCTTCCTTCCTTCCTTCCTTCCTTCCTTCCTTCCTTCCTTCCTTCCTTCCTTCCTTCCTTCCTTCCTTCCTTCCGTCCCTGGCACACAAAACTGCTGGTACAAAACTCCTGGCACAATTGGACAAGAAAGACAAATTATAAATACTAATATTCAGATTTTTACGAACGTGAATCTGATGTATGAATTTTTTACAAAGTAGGAACAACTTCCCTAGCGCTAAGAGCTACATAGCTTTTTATAGGTGCTCAGTATTCCACAGTGCTCTATGCACCACAACAGGGTCTTGCTTGCAAAACTTGTAATACTTCTGTTCAAGGCTTCTCAGGAAAAAAAATCCTGGATGTTCAGTATTTCCACGACTTGCTTGTATGACTGCTGGAAATCTCTTCTGGGGATTCTAAGTGAAGATGAAGTATTTTTGTGGTTCTATTCACAGTTGTTAAGAAGTTGACCTGGCTGTTCGTTACTGTCCCTCTCCTGAAGATTACCACCTTCATTACAACAATATTAACATAAATAATTTTAGATTTCCTTGTCTTATTCAGGAAAGAATCAACTGAATTAATTTAATTTGTCACTGAAAGAGGTCTCTTTCCAGCACAGTGTATACTTAGGTACATCACAGTCATCAGTATTTTTGAGCCTTTCACCTTGCAGTATTGACCAATGTGAAAATATTTTTACTACTTGTGAAGCATACAAAACTGGTTTGGGTGCTATCAAAAGAAAACAGAAATATAATCCCAATATTCAGAGCATGTTTATCTTTTCCTGAAACATTATGAATTCATGCACACCATTTACATTCTTTTCACACACCCCCAATTAAATTTCCAAATCAAATCCAGCATAAAGCTTTATGTCATCTACTCACACCTACTATAAGAGCTTATGCTTTTCTCTCATTTTCACCCGGTAATGCAGTGTTTGGTATACCCTCTGCGTAATTTTATTATCGTGAATGTATCTATGTTTACAGATGGAGGGTACATGAAAGCTATTAGGCTCAGGGAGGTCTCAGTCCTTGCTGTTGCTAATTCCACCATGCAGCCCAGCTTCCACATCTATTACAAACTGTTGTTGCCAAAAAAAGGATCAAAAATTGATTCCAAGATGATGTGATGTATTCAACAGTTACATTCCTGTTCGCATCTGATGCTGTTATCAGGAAGGATGGGGAGTGTGTGATGGCCTTCTACAAGTGGCCGTACAACTGAGGAAAGAACACATAGAAATTGCATTGATTGCATAGAGAGGCTTGGGGTGACCTCCTGTCTCCTGTGAGGATGGTAGTAAAACTCCCAATGGTTAGGAAGGTACCAGTATTTATTTCATCCTTCTTTTTTAAAGCACTCTAATGAGTTCTTTTTGTAGAGGTCACTTCATCTTCGCCTTTGAAGGATGAAGGCGTTGTCCCTATGGGTAGCATTCATCTCGCTTTAGCCATTTAAAAGTTAGGGGTCTATCAAAGTGCATCATTCAGGTTGCTGCATGTGAGAAAATGGTACCTAAAGAAGATAGCCTAAATTGTCCTCCAGAGAGTGATAATGAAGTCTAAGGTGACACGAGTAGATGTCTAGGTATTAGATCATTAGAGAAGGTGAGATAAGTCCCATCTTATATATCACAATTATCTCATAATTAATATTAAAACCAAGAAAAATATAGTGAGCGATGAAATCTGTATTGTGAAATATCAAACTCAAGGCTGAGAAATAACTAACGATATATTAAACAAAGAAAGGGAAACTATTAGAGATTACCTTCTTAATTTAAATTCACTGATTAATCTACTCAGACTATACCCTTTATTCTCTGGAAACGTTCTTATCCTTACTCTGTGCAATGACTGCTGTTTGTTGAAGAGTGTTGGCTCACTGACACACACCTTGCCATTGCACAACAAGGCAGCTCTCGATTATGCTTAAGTGTCTTATTGCTGGTAATGTCTAAATAATATGCACAGTGTGTTTCTAAAACAATCTAATGGCTCAACTGAATTAAAGCAAGCTTGCAAAGTAACACACGGGAATCTGACAGACTGTCTTAATGAGTTGGACACGATACATTGCAGTAAGGATATTTTACATTTTCATATTTTTAAAGCATAATGCCATACGGTGGATGAAAACCTGAAAATACTCATGTGTAGTAGGTAAAACAAGTGAGTGTTATGGTCATCAGTAAACTTTCGATATCTACTACTTAAACAAGAAATATGTCTTTGGCACTTCTACCTTTCAGTTAGCTGTGAATGATTTGTATGATCTCTTCAAGTTTCATTCTACAGAGCTTGGTTTCTCTCTTCACCTCTGAATAATATTTCACTAAAAAGATTTTCAGATGCTTCACAACCAGATAACTTCACCTTAGAATCCACTACAGGGTCTTTATAACTGAAGTGTAATTCCACACATACATCTTCTTTGACTTACATGATGTCTTTTTTTCAGTGTCTTTGAGTCTGCCTTCCAAGGACAGCATGAGTTTAGGATGTTATGGTGGTTCTGGTCTGTAGAAAATTTTCAATCAAAACAGTACAGAAAACTGAATAGCGGTACAAGTGAGCTATATACACATACACATGGAGATAGATATATATCAACAGTTTATCCATATAAATGATACTGTTTCCTGAACTTTCATTAAGTTATAGGCTAATTTTTCCACCTCCTGTATGGTAAATAATTTTCTTTATTGCCCCATGACATCTATTTGGCTTCATGAACCATAGAGCTTTAGAAGTATGAAGTCTCATAATACATAGACTTTTTTCTTCCTGTTTCAGCTAGGGAAAATACACAGGATAACTAATGGTATTGGAAAACTCATCTCGCAACAGGGATGCAGAGGTAAACAACTACATTTGCAGTATATAATCTCCTCTCTAAGATTTCTAATTATTGTTATGCTTGTGTAGTCAGGAAATCATGGTCTATAAAGCAAGCCTAATTTCCTGCGGCTTGCACCTGAACACGATAAAAGCTCTTGATCTCCTTTCCTTCTCCAGAGGCAAATCACGAAACTGTGACATTACTGTTTAATCCTACAGTGAGTACATACTTCCACCCATGTAATCCTCAAAGTGTTACCTTGATGAATGCTTGACCAGAGTCTCTCTCTGGACTTCCTGTTACTGCCTTAGTATTTCTTTGTAATAAAATGAAGATATGCTACACTGATTTTTTTTTTTTTTTTTTGAATCGCAGTAATTGCATGAATTTGGCAAAGGACACCGATTAGTTTAGGCAAAACTGTTTCCTCTTCTTTTTCAGACTTTTATGCCAGCTTGAGAGTATGCTTATGTTGGACAGAAAGTTAATTACTACTTCTTCCTACAACAAAGAGAAGACTATATTGATTAGCTGTAGCTGTGAAAACATTTAAGAACAAACAAAGCTCCAGGTTTGTCCTATGTAATGTGAGCTTTAGTGCTTGTGACAGGTGCCAGATTTACAGCACTAGAGACTAAGATCCTCTCTACCCAAGGCAGGTACGGCTTTTCCCCGCCTGTCACTCAGCCATGCTCCAGTGGGAGAAGCACCAGATGTACAAAAACACTTCATTGCTGTTTAATCCTTTGCTACTGACTTAGAGGGATTGAATCAGGGACATCAACTTATATCACATGGGCTAACAAATACCATTGACTTTTCAGCCTCAGTCCAACAAAGCTGTTAAGCACATACATATCTTTAAGACCAGCCATAGCCTCAACTCCATCAGTTCCAGCGCTTCAGGTCTTTATTCACTTCTGCCCTGGAGAGGATTTGAACTAGTGACTTACAGCTAAAATGTTCCATATCCTTTTGTTAACCCCCCTGTCACTTCCTAACAAACTGCCTTTGGAGGCACATAGACCTTACCTTACACTGAATGCCGTGGCAGTACAACCGTGTTTCACAGTGTCTGCCATCTCACGCTATCCAGTATCAGAGGAATCACTTTTATTTTGCAGATGTATGTTGAACTTCACGTCGTGACTTCAAGTCTAAAACTCTGACCTACTCCGAACAGTACTTCTTTATACATTTAATCCCATGAAAGCTCATGATGACTTACTCAAGTGAATTAGGTTTGCATATTCACACTCAACCTAGAATGAATTATTTTGCAGGAAATTAAATATATTCAACAACATGTCCAGTCTTATATACTAACAACTTTTAAGTTGAGCTGCTTATGGTAAAAGGAAAAAAAATAAATGTGTGTATATATATATATATATAGCAGTAAATATGAAGAAGGAATGGAAATGCTGAAAGCAGCACTGAAGAGTTGCTCTGAAAATAATGAGACCAGAGACCAGAACCGCAGTAATATATGATTATAATTGTTTTGATGTTATAAATTACTTGAAAAATAAGTGTATATGTAAAGTAGCCAGCAGAGAGGTCTGACTCACACCTCTGCAAGCACTTTGTAGAAGTGAATATTTCTTTCCAACTCTGGGGAGTCCCACGTGCAGAAGATTCCTCTGGCATTAGGACATTTCCCTCCTTGTCACAGCGGGAGTCTACACCTCTGTGGCACTGAGCCTCCTGGCTGCAGCCGCCACAGACAAGTCGGGGTTTTGTCCTGGGAGAGTGCTGGGCACAGAGCCATGGAAGTCTGTGTCATGTTATACCAACACTGCTTCTCAGTGCTCCCTGTCTTGGGAGCACAGGAAGGGAAGGAAGCTACTGCAGGTCTCATTAGGACTGCAGAAAAAGAAATCCTTCCAAGCTGAAGGCTGGAAAAGGCTTGCTTAGTTATCAGGTCCTGGTTTCTTGTATTATGAATTACCTTATATATAAATATATATATACACACACTCTCACACACATATTACATAGCTCATTCAATTATTTTGTCAAATTCCATCTCAGCAGATCTTGCTACTGACAGAAATTGTTTGAGCATGTCACTGCTCTACTGATTTTAAGTATATTTGAATTTTAACCTAAAGTTGTATATGCTACTGCTTTCTTGTATTGGCATTGTCTTTGAGCTGGAGACAGTTTCCTACCGCATGAACCTACTCACTACTCCCCATTGCACATAGCCATGATCTCTCTTTCCCCTACCACAGCATCTTTGTGCCCAAGTTTTGGTTATAGCTTTTCTCTTAGGGTTGATCAGACCTATATGCAGTATTCCCGGGTCAAAACTGACCATATATCTCCATTTATTCAATGTCACTAATTTTTCTTTATCTGTACTAGAAATACTGCTCCTGTTAACACTGTTTTTTTGCAACTGCATTACTTGATAGTCAATAGTTATCCTGTGACTTGCTAATATATACGGGTTTTTCTCTTCTTCATTCATTTCTACCAAATGAATACTTAGTCTGTAGCAGAGGCTTTTGTTATTAGTCCGTAAGTGCATGACCCTGCATTTTATAGTATTGAATTTCAATTACTCCAGCTAACGTCACACAGCTCTTCCTGCATGCTTCTTCCCAGGCATCCTTCAGAGTCATATTCCCTCTCAACACTGTATCACTAGAAAACATAAGCACCACACTGACTCTTTTTTACCAAGGGTATTAAAAAATGCACACAAAATCAGTGCCAGGAATCCACACCTGGGAAGAGCAGCAGGAACTTCTCTGCCGTTAAACACTTTCCATCCCATGCTAGGTTCTTGCAACAGCACTAAAACTTGGCTGATTCCCTTTTGCATCCATGTCCTGTTACTGATCACTGTATTTAGATTGGACATTAGGAAGAATTTCTTTACTGAAACAGTGGTCAGGGATTGGAACAGGCTGCCCAGGGAGGTGGTGGAGTCACCATCCCTGGAGGTGTTTAAAAAATGTGTGGATGAGTTTCTTAGGGACATGGTTCAGTAAGGAGACAGGCACGGTTGGACTCAGTGATCTCAGAGGTCTCTTCCAGCCTTATGATTCTATGATTCTATCATTCTTCAGTTTAACCAGAAATTTTTCATGTAGCATAGTGACACACAGTTAATTACAGCACCACAAGGTTAGCTGAGATGCAGATAAAGTACCTGTGCTACGTTGACTTTTCTAAGGAGAAAGCTGCGTTTTCAAAGACAGGCCATGTACATGAAGTTAACAGATACATAGATCTAAATGTATGCATCTATCTATCTATTTATCATCTTGCATGATCATGTAGAGTATATTTTTTTCCCTTTTTCCTCAATATTTGTTTTTTTAAACCTTGCATATCTGTTAGGTGAGAGTAACAAATCCTGTAGCCACATCACTTTTTCCTCTTTCTTAATACAGTACTGCTCATATGGTGCCACTTCTGCTTTAGTTAGATAACTTGCTGAAAAAATTGGAATATTCTTGTGCTTGTGCTCTTGGTGCCTTCATTAGTCTTCCAGAATGACACATTTCCTTCAATGGGACAGTCCTGCTTTGGGCAAGGGTAGGGGTTATGTTCTTACAAACTATCCATTTCACTTACCAGCTTCTTTCATCACCGCACTGTTAGCCCCAGCTACAAAGAATCCTTAAAATTAATTCACCTAAACATCCAGCAGATCAGCGGATACTCCTGATACATAACCTGAAGCAGCCTCAATAGAACAGAGTGAGAATTTTGCTTCCAGAATACACTGAATTCTGATGTCTTCCTTTGCATTTGGAATTGTAGGCAGGCTTTTATGAGAGTTTTTAGGGATTTATACTTTTACTGGCAGTCTAAGTCTCTTTAGGAATCTAAAATTCCTTTATTTTTAAAACAGAATTGGCACCTAAAATGTATTTGTTGCAGATACGAAAGTTGTATCTCTCCAGTATTCTGTATGTGTGCTTGTCTAGCCCTTGCTGAAAAGCAGTCTAGGTGGTACTCACCAAGGGAAAATGCCCGATTCGTCTTTCCCTACCCAGCCTTGCCTCCGTGGGCTGTGTTACAGCACCCTCTCCAATTTGGTTTATACACTTATTTTTCCTACTGATTTAGGGTAGACCTGTGCCACAAGACTGCTACCTGGAGCCCTCTTTCACGCACATGCATACATTACACACTGCTTCAGACACATACCTAGGAAAGCAGGCTGAAAAGTATAACCCGAAAAGCTATACTTGGGAAAGTAGGATGAAAATATAACCTGAAAAGGTAAACTTTGAGCAGGTGCACAGAGGTTATCTGCGTTGCCAGACTGGATGTACTTAGAAGGGATGAACAAGTGAAGGAGTGTCCACATTTCAAGGAATGTTTGGGAAACAGTTCAATAGTTCAACAGAAGCTTTTTTTTTTCTTGAAAGCAGATATTCTAGAATAAGAAACATATATTTTTTTTATTCATTGCAAAATTAATTTTTAAGATGCTTAAGCAGGTTTTCTTATTCTTTGTGCAAAACAGTCCTTGCTAAGGCTATAATGGTTCAGATCAAGCCCTTAAAAGACAAAAGAGATGACACATAGGCTATGGCATATATTGTTATAGATCTATGGTCCCAGCTTTGTGTTCTCATTGTCTCTATCTAATTAGATCAACTGGCAGTTTTATGACAAGGAAAAGGTTATAATTGACTTATTTGAGCAGGAAATGCTTATTTTGCCTGCTTCCACTGATACTTTCCAACTCGGTTGTGATCTCCTAGCACCAACCATCTTCTAAATATCACTGTGTTTGAACGGTGCTTTGATGAGAGCTTTAACCCAGACAAACTTCAAAGGATTCTCTAGAAAACTCCTCCTCTTAGTCATGAGCACACAGGCACCTGAGCACAGATCACACTGCTGTTTTCACTATTTTCTTTCCAAAATACAGCTGCATTCTCATGATGGCTAGGATCAGCACGGGAAGGACATAGATCAGTTAGAGCGAGTCCAGAGGAGAACCACAAAGAAGATCAGAAGGCTGAAGGACCTTCTATGTGAGGACAGGCTGAGAGAGTGGTTCAGCCTAGAGAAGAGAAGGCTCTGAGGAGACCTTCTAGCAGCCTTCTAGTACTTAAAGGGGGCCTAGTACTTAAAGTTGGGGAGGGGCTCTTTATCAGGGAGTGCAGTGATAGGAGGAGGGACAGTGGTTTTACGCTGGAAGAGGGGAAGTTTGTATTAGATATAAGGAACAAAATTTTTACTATGAGGGTGATGAGGCACTGGCACAGATTGCCCAGAGAAGTAGTGGATGCTCCATCCCCAAAGGTATTCAAGGACAGGCTGGATGAGACTTTGAGCAACCTGATTCAGTGGAAGATGCCCCTTCCATGGCAGGGGCATTGGAAATAGGTACTCTTTAAGGTCCCTTTCAACCCAAACCATTCCATGATTCTGTGATCGCCCTTGAAGGAAATGAGTGCCTGGAAGGTGTGCTTTGGGTCCTAATCAGGACCAATGCTGTTTGAGCAGCAGGCATGAGTGTTTTCCAAGGCATGTCTGCTGCATGTGAACTTTACTGTGATGCAAAGCACGTGCACAGCACATGTAATTATCCAGACAGGAGGATTGCAGCTGGGTGCAGTGCACAAGCCAGAAGTCCATGTAAAGAACCAAGCTGGCAGTGTTTAACTTAGGAAACAAGAGAGCTCATATTCAGCAAAGCTTTAAAAAAACAACTGGAACCCCCCCCTGTCAGGGTTAATATAACTACTGTTTATATTTGCACTTTATATCCATTCCTTGTTGGTTTAATAGGACTCCAAAGCAATTTTGGAGGTTTAGATGTTCTTTTTTTTTTCCTTTTTTTTTTGGTTCAAATTAAAATTGACAGACTATGATAAAATGGACAAATAAAATCTTTTGGAGTAGGACTTTAAAAAAACTGTAAAAAATAGAAAAAGCCTTCTTTGTATCAAGATGACTTAATTTGTATAAAAATTTTACTAAGGGACTTCCGCAGCAATAAAGTGTTTACATCCTAACATGTCCTAAAATATGAGTAGGAACACAGTAGCATGCCTATTCTTTCAAATAACACATGACAGCAAAATACCATGTGTGAAAATGATGCACAGATTCTTCTATCTCTACAAAGATTTAATTCTGTTGTAAAGGAAACATAAAATTCCTGTAAATAGTCTTTTAATATTACAAATATAAATTCAAGACTTTAAAATCAAATAATTAAACCTGTCCATCTTCAATCATAAAAATGTGTGTGCAGATTCAGGCCTAGAGAGTGAAAAATATAATTCAGTGATACCAGAATAGGTGTTAAGGGACAAAATCTCTGAGTGCCATCCGTGATGGGGATCTGGTTTGTTTCGCTCAATTCAGTGAAGCTATTTAACATTGGTCAAGCTTGGTAAATATAAAAAAGTGAATAAGATGATTTGTCTTCTTTATAAGAATTTTATAGGAATTTAGATAATATTTTCAAAACCGCTTGTAAGATGACAATTGCTAAGTGCTGTGTTACTCTGTGGCAGCAGGGGGTCACAGTGGGTTTTAGCATGCACTCCAGCTCTGAGACTGAAGCAGTGACCTAATAATCTGGAGAGGGATTTTCCTCAAAGATGCTTGGGATCTTTTTTCTTGTTCAAAGAAAGATGGTAGTCAAAATGATAATTTTGTGGGAAATTTAGTAAGAAAAATGGTGCTATCTTTGCTTTTTAAGGACTTCTTGGCATAAAACACAATGGAACAGACAAGGCCAAGCACTTATAAGCCACAAATGTATCCCAAACATGAACGTATCTCCACATTACACTAAGCTTCAAACTTTCAGAGCCTGCTTTTGCTTTTCAGTTTGATCTGGATTTTCATACTTCCTCTATCTTCTTTGATTTCCTCAATCTCTTTTATTTTTGTCTTCACAGAGGTAAGATTATCCATACCCTCTGCTCCTGCAAACTGGCATGCTTCCTTTGAAGTCCGTGAAACTGTGCCAGTTTACACCACTGCAGACTTGTTCAATATTGTGTTATAACTACAGATGGGTCCCAGCTGCAAATCTTGGTTTGTATCCAAGCTCACCCCAAACTAGAGAGAGTTTGGATTCATGGCTGTGGTTCAGAGCCTTCTCTATGGGTATGTTATAACAGAAAGAGAAAAATAACATGCTGAATAGGACGGAAATCCAGCACCTGTAAAGGAGGCTCCTTGGTTATATTTAATCTCCATGAACTTGAAGAGCAATTTCTGTGGAAATCTCTGCTGTCAAAGAAGGGAAGAGTCAGTAAAAAAGAAGAAAATATACAATAAGCTGAAATTCATGTCTGATCTAATGCAATCTCAAAATAAATCTCAATATTCTTGAATCGTTGGTTTATTGAATGAGGCTACATGCTGCATATCACTGTCTAATACAACACACAAAGAAAGAAAATCTCTAATAAAGTCCCGTATAGCAATGAAAAATACATAAAAGCTCAGAGATATTAGCATACATTTCATTCTATCAAAGGAACACTGTTAAATCCCACATTGTCTTAACTTTTCCCCTCCTGCTCAGAGAGAAACCAGCATGTTTTTTTCTATTTAATTTAACAAATCTACAGCTAATTTAAATAAATTAATGATATTTAATTCATGCTTGTTGAAGCCTTGTTCTACTTAAGTTTTGACCTTGGAAGTTGATTAAAAATATGTGGGATGTCATTGCCCATAAAACAGAGAATTCCTGGAAAGCAACTTTGGTGTGAAGGATGAACAGGACAAAAGGGACTTCCTTAAAATGCTGAAACAGTTTTGAGGTGTTTCAAATATGAGTTTTCTTTTGACACTTAACCCTCTCCCCCATCTTGATTAGCATTCTGCGTAACCGTTATTGTCAAAGCTCAGATGAAATATAATCAAAGATCAAATAAAAATTTCAGATGTGACCTTCAGAAGGTTTACCCAGTCGACATGGCTGATATAGGTCAAGGTCCTCTCCAGATCAGCAGGAGGTATGGCAGAGTTTATCATGTTATCTTCCCAATATGTTTATGCCCTGATGAAAGATGACCAGTAAGAGGGTTTGAGCAGTTCATGTCCACTCAACTTGCTGCTACTCTGCCAAATGTGGTGCCTCCACTTGTGCAGGAATGCTGGTTTCCTAGTACACAGGACATGAAGTCAGAGCTCAGATTCCTAAATACGTTACTGTCATCTAACACGTGAGTACTGTACCTTAAACCCTTTTTGTTGAAGGAACTTGACACCAAATCTTCACTGCCAGACTTCACAGTCTGTTAACCACTAGTTTCAGCAGACAGTACAGACACAGATTTAGTGAAAGCATAGGTGAGTTTTGAAGAGGCACATTTCTGGTATGGTGTGTGGCAGAGCATTGACCAAGCAGTCCTGCCTTTCTCCCATTCATGGGAAAGAAATGTCACCACTGCATATCTGGATGGAGTCTGAAGCAGTAACTTTTATACAGTAGACCCTACAAACACAAAGATGCCTTTATAGTACATAGGTATCATTTGTACCTTCACAACAGCATACAAAAGCTGGTGAATAATTTGTAGTCCTGAAAATTGAAATCTTGCTGAATTTGATAATTGAAAAGTTGAAAATTGATCATATATATATATATATGCCATTTTTTACAACACTGTCATTAAAATAAAAATTTAATTAATAAATAAAAGATATAAGATTATCATCAGGTTTTATTTTGCTAAGCACCAGAGCCCTCCAACGCTCTTTGCTTTCATGATACTATTCTACTATATAAAGAATAAACATTATGATTTGTAACAGACACACTAATATTGTTAACTCTTCATGAGGAAGTGGAATAAACAAGGAATCCTGTGAGTCCAAAGCACACTAAAGAAATTTGGCTTGAAACAAATGTTTACATATTTGTAGGCAAAATAACTTCATATTCACTTCAAGATTTATAAGATTACAGTCAATATTTGCATAAATTTATCTTCCCAAAGTGTAGTAAATATCACTGCCTTAGTCTTACTGACCTTTTTCTAAAAATATGTTTTATTTCCATAAGGTATTGTAATGGCATTCCTGTCTCTTAATTAGAGCGTTATTAGTAAACCATCACTCCCTCAATTGAAAAAATGTATTTTAAATATTTTACAGAATATCGCATTTTGCCTAAATATTGAGCATACTATGAGGAGGATATTTGGCAAAATGTTAATATTCTTTGTCTTTGGTAATCATTCAAACCCCAAAGTGATTTCTTCTGCATTTTTCATGTCACATGGGCCTTCCCTCCGAGAAAGCACAATATTCATGCCTCAGGCGAAGACTAACTTGAGTTCTTCTTCCACCAATGGAATGGATGTCTTGTACTACCCACTGCCTAGGATTTAGTACCAAAGGCAATCTCCTCAAGCTTTCTCCATATAAAAGAGCCTTAAGTTTGCAGATTGCATTAAAGAAATATATACATGAAAGAATATTTTGCCAGAAGCTCAAAGACCCTGTTCCACAGGGACTAGATCTGAAACCTGAGATGTAATTGTACCTTCCATAATTTATGCAGATTTACAGTGTTGCACATAGATGCAATTCCCGAAACATATAGAGCTGGTGGCTGGGGATACCTGACATGACTAAATGTTTAAGCGTGGCATTAAATCAATCCACTGTGTCCTGAATATTTCTTAGGGGCACGTGTAGATCAATTGGATGGTACATCAGACTTACTGGCAACTATATACCATATGCATAAGGAGCCCAATGCAGTTGCTGCACATAGGGTGTGGAAATTATCTGGGTTTGTTTACTCATGAGCTCAGACAAAGATGGTATAGAAAAATAGTTAAAAAACATGAGGGAAAGCCTGCAAGGTTGTAGATAATTGATAAATTTGTAATTTACTGCCAGAATAGACACAGTAGGATAGTTAGAGTATAGGGATAAGACTTAACCTGATATTAGCCTAATAAATTTTGTTACTCAGATGATTTTTAAATTATTCATCAAAGTAATTTTTACATAGTTTTCTTCATTTTAGTATCTCTGCATATAGCTTCTTCCTCCAAGTGTTCCAATACATTTTCTTTTGCATCTGTGGGATATTTAGTAGTAACATAGGCAGTTGTAATCACATGGGGATAGATTCTCCAGTCTTACTGACCTTTTAATCCTGAAATAGCTGTAGGTCCTATCTCAACACCATATGCAGGAAGAAGTTGAAGTCGCTCAGCACAGGAGAGTGCCTACTTACCTGCATTGCTGTCAGTGTGCTGAAGGATGCAAGTCTGGTCCTGAAAATATGGCTCATGTGAGAAAAATGTATTCACAAGGGGCCTGATGTGGCAAGGACCCAAGCAACACTGGCATCCATCCAAAAGAGCACTTACGCGTATGCTTAGAGCTACAATTCAGCTATAAGTATGTGAATAGTAGTATTGCCTTTGATTGACACAGAATCGATGAGATGTGAGAGGTTATTAACAAATTTATCAAGTAAGGACAATATTTGGCTCAGGACTGCACTTCGGTTGTTTGGTTCCTGAATAAGGAAAAAGAAACTGTTTGTAGGGGCTGCACAGAATTTCCTTGATACAGAGATTTTTCAGGTAGACATGGTGACAGCAGTCACAAACGTATCAAGAGTTTTCCTAATGTTTGAACAAAACAGGAATGTGCTGAATAGATGCATTAACACTAATAAATAAATCTAGGCGCTCTGTTCTCTGACTACTATAGAATAAGTCTTCACAAAGAAAACTGAATACATTCTGTTTACTTGTGCAACACCATTCCTCTTGCAAGGACAAATGTGGGAGAATCTGGATTTTCTTAATCAACACTCACTTTATAATGTGCACTTGTTTATAACTGACAGATCAAAAGGCCAAGACAGAAGAATTTTTCCAAGATTTAAATAAATCACAACCTCCCAAGTCTTTATACAGATATATAAGCAAGAAATTTCTCTACTAATTTGGGATTGGAAGATGTTGAACTTGTTAGAAAATGGACCCATTTATTTATAAGTTACATATTCTGTTTTGGAGTACATGACTAATGCTTAATTTTGCTCACAGTTCTGGAAGCAGGGAAGTGTGTGAGGGGTAATAATCAGGAAGAAAGGTGTCGAAGGGGAAATTTATTCTGGAGAGAAGCAAAGCTATTTGGGACACATTAGCCCACAAGAAAAGTTTTCAAAGGAAAAAAAGAGAGGTTAGTGTAGTGTAAGGACTTGTACCTAGCTCTTTTCTGGGTTTCTGAGCCATCCTGTCCAGTGGCACAAATTTCTACATGTTCTTGCTGACAAGAGTTCAACTGTTGCTAAAAGCCAGTGGAATATAGCTTTCATTTGTGCTTTTGGAAATCTTTTCCTAAATTACAATTTAGTAATTTTATTTTAGATTCCTTGGTTGGGGGGGAGTAAAATTGTGAAGATGTAAACTTATTTAAAAGCACTGCTCCTACCCCGAATGGAAATATATAACCCCTAAAATTCCAAAATCTGTGGGCTATCCATAGCTTATACTATCATCAGCCCTTTTTTTACCCATTTTGATGTTTTTAGCTTTATAACTGATTATACTGAGCATGCATTTGAGGTTTGAAAGGAAATTTTTAGTCTATTGGGTAATCAGTTCCTTAGGTTTACATCCAAGCCACAAAATATGTATTTGTGTCAAATTTTGCCTTGCTATGAGAAGCTGTTGAAAAATCTGCTTGAAATGCAGTTGGCCAGGTTTGCAGCTAAATTACATACATTAAACCTCATCTCTTCATGAATAGTTTGGGTTCAGCATTTTCATTGTCTTGAGCATCAACTTGAACTTTATAGAGAGCTATTTGCAAGAGAAAGTATATTTAATTCCACAACAGTTGACATAGATATAGAGCATATTGTAGATGCAGGTGTCAATAATAACCTTGTGTTTTATATTGTTTCTGCCCTAGTTTAACAGCACAGTTTATTGTTAACTAGTTTCCTCTTTATCCCTTCTAGCTGCAGATTTATTAGCAGAAACGCGTCGTGCAAATGATGATTTATGATAGAATCATGTTGCCTGACAAAATGTATTGATTTTGAATGTAGTTGCACTCCTTACTACAAGGGCAGAACGAAGGAGATGGGAGGGATCTGCCTTGAGTTAAGTTGAATGTTTCTGACTGCCCTAACATGCATTTTCCTTCTGTAAGATTTTGCATGAAAGGAAATAGGGATTTTTTCTATTCAGTTCTTGTGATCTATTTTCTTCAACATGCCACAGTTACTATGATTCGTCTTTGTTCAATTCTTTCATCAGTTCAAAGCAGTGTGGCATTTACCTTAGTAGCATTTAAAATGAACTAATCAATAGCTAGATGTTTGCTATTAAGAATGATGAAGAAAGGTTGAGTGGGAGGCAAACAAGGTTATCTACTTTTAATATATTACCTAATTCTTTTCTGTGTTGGAAGGAAGGCGTGCTTTCATTTAATTGATTCTAATACACATACATACAATTTAGTGAGAATGACCAAGGCTGGACATTACAAATGTTGTTCGTTTTTCACTGCTTTCATTTCTTCAAGTGCCGTATCTTCTGAGAAGAAAATATATTGCTCTATTGTTGAAACTGAAGATTTAAAACAGATTTTAAAGATAGCTAGGCAGCTTTAGAATATAAAAATGGGGTGGGGAGGGAGAGGAGGGCATTGTATGTTTATTGCTTAAGCCAAGGCTCAGGAAATTCATGCTATTGTTGAAAAAGCTAGCTTGCTTTTGATACAGCATTTTTTAGACATCTGTGAGTTCTTTATCCTTTAGGTTCTGTTTCAGTTTCTGCATAGGATTCCTTTTACTTGATGCTTCCATTGCAACACAAATTTCGAACAGTGATTTTATTAGGCTTTCTGATTTTTTTCAGAAGTATTTTGGGCCAACTTATCCCTCTGTTACTATTACTTCTTCCTTTGGTGCAAAACAAGCACCACTATGCCTAAGTTTGCAACAGCACCAAAACTAGAGTGCTACCAGTAGACATGGCTCTGGGTTTGTCAGAGCCCCTTAGGAAGAACCATCTCTTGAGTTCCATCCAGCTTCTTTTCCATCCACAAAACCACATCCTTTGACTGCCTCTGGCTTGCCCAGAAACCACATTCCCTGCCCTCAGACTCTCTTCTGTTTGTGAACCTCCACAGCTTTCAGAGTCTCCTCCAGCTCCCTGGAAGCCAAAACGAACTCTGAGCATCTATGAAATGACAGACTGTGTGCAACAGCAATAACATCCTGAAACAGCCTCTGGGCAGCAAATTAACAGATGGATGCTCTCAAATTACAAAGCAACAAGGAAACATTCAGTATACAAATGATGGGATCTGCAAATGATGGAGAAAATTTGGTGCTAATAACACCCTTCTATCCACTGGAGCCTGATCTAGTTTTCATTGGTTTGTGTTATCTTTAATAGAAGTAGAATTAAGTTCAAAGAGGAAGAAAATAATGCTGTATACAATGTGGGAGAGGAACTTAACAATAGCTGACACAATAAAGGGATTTCATTTTCCTCTTGCTGCTGATACTACCTTAATATGTTTTTTTTTCACATGAAACCAAGCCAATTATATACCTTGAACACTATGCAGTTCCACTTTCTTCCCCTTTGTCCATAGTTGTGATTATGACAAGAAATAGGTTCTACTTTTCTTTCTGAAGTCTAGTCTTATTCTAGTTTCAGCTGTAAAGCTTTTCTGAGTTTCCTTAAAGATCATTCCCTTTGCTTCTGTCTCCTATAAAGATATTTTGGTCAGCATTATACAATTATTAACATTAGATTTTCATTGTCAGCCATATCCATGCTGACATATCAAACCTTCTGGCGCAAATGTTACCCATCTGATTCTGAAGTAGTTAAAAAAACACTTTATACAAAGACAGAATATTTTTCTGTTCCTCATATATTGCCAAGAGATAGCACACTGATATTCTGGTCAGTCACTTACCACAATTTCATTGTTCAATATCAAGGTCATACATGAGGAAGATTCATTTTTAATATTCCTGCCAAGATGCAATGATTCTGTAGCAACTTTGTTCAATGTTCATATCACAACATGAGCTGCTGGGAGTGTTTTGATAAGATTGGAGCTCTAATTCAATCCACAGCAATTATAGTAACAAGGGTGTTAAAGAAGGGCATATTTCAGTTGTCCACTTCTCCTTGAATTAGACTCCTGAAAAGCAAATCTCACTAAATAAAATAATATGAATGAAATTTCAGCTCATTTATCTAGCAGAGAGGCATCAACGTCAACTGTGACATTGGCTGTAATGTGTAAAGATTATGTTCCAAGATATGGTATGTGAATCAAGATTGACTGAAGTATTTCATGGCCAAGTATTTATAAGTGGCTGTATCCACTCCTTGCTGCTAAATTTATTAGTGATAACTGCACTTCAAATTTCTTCTGCCAGCTTCAATGGTAAAATGCTAGTTCTAATTATTACCCATAATTGTAATATTCTTGCAATATCATCTACAGGTAATTCTTAGTATGGAACAACTGTTTTCTCTCAACAACAAACTTCCTCAATAATAGATGATAAGTGAAAGAAAGGAACATCTCATTTTAGTCTCAGGGATGTATATACCTAATCAGATCTGCTTCTGTGTGGTACAAGAGAGGATTAATCAAATGTGTTATTGATTTAAGAACAAATACTAAGTAATACACACATTATATATATAGCTCTAATTATATATATGAGGTCTCCTTAAAGGGTGGAGAAACAGAGGTGTCATACCTCATCCAGGGTAACTTTGGGCAGAATATGGAATATCTGACATTGTAACTCTAGAGCCCTTTTCCACAGTCCTGATAAAGCTAAACTCCTGGAGTTGACTTAGCCGCTAAGTGTTATCGGCTTTATAGCCGAGAATCAGTAGAGTTCTTGAGCATATGTCTGCTTCTGAGCACTTGAATGCATAGAACTCAGGATCTTAAAGTTAGGCAACGACTTAAGCATTCTCTTAAATCTGTTACTAAAGTTCATAAATCTGATAGGTTTGGATCCTAATGCCGAGATATAAAAAAGACACAAGGTCTACCATGACAACAAAGGAAATCAGCGTTAGTACAGAACAGCAGATGAGAAAGCACCAGGTCTGAATGAGGAATCGGCTCTTACCCTAGGAAAGGGTAACTGTTTCGTAGGGAAATAGTATAAAGGCAAGAGTGAAAGGCACAAATACATAAGCACCTAATCTCACTGTTTGTTGTGGATTACAGAATAGAAAAACAATGCAGGTCTTTGCTGTGGAATGTCCCTTAATTTAAAATATTAGTTTCAGAATGTTGTTGTTAGGATGACTTGTTGGCCTCTTTTGAAGACTGCACTTTTTAATGCATTTGATAGTTCCTTGCTATGGTGCATATATACATTGTTTACATTGACAGGTGAATGACAGATGATGTCCTTTTCCTATATTTCTCCCTTTCTGAGCTAAAGCAAGTCATGGAAGGGATAATTACAAACATGAAGGGCTTTGGAATTGGTCGAGTAGCTTAAACGCTGGGACTAGTGACTGCATTTGAAGAGTTACAAGGTGCTTGTTTAACTGTTTTGGAAACAAGAATATGTTTTTAAAAAAAGGAAGAACTATTACCACAAAAGTTTTGATTTTATATACTAGCCTCAAAAATGGCAAATGCATTCCCTAGACTTTTTCCTAAATGCTTCTGAAGAGTCACTAAGGCTGAGAAGAAGCGCTAGTTTGTTATTATCAGCAACCATTATCCCACAAAAGCAATATCCAAGCAGCACAAAACTACTGAAGCCGGTATCATATTTTGGGACTTCATTCTCCTTTGGAAAACTGACTGAGAGAAAGTTTGTTCCTTTATATTTTGTACCAAACAACAGTAAATTCAGGAAATGTGCAAATAACTGTAAGCTTCTCTAGTGCTTGCATTTGTTAGAGAGTCTTGGATTATGAACCTTGTTGGTAACAACAACAATATGATAATAACAACCATACCAATAATTGCCACCACGCTGCTAAAGAGCCAATCTGCATAGATGGTCTACTTTCATGATCTACCATCAGCTCCAGTAGCCACCAGGAAAGAAAATAAGGGTCCATATTTTCAACAATATCCTCCATGACTCAAAACTAACCCTTGAAGTCGTTCTGTATTGATTGCCCTTCCTGAAGATCCTTGCTTCAGAATGTAATAACATCCCACCACTCAGAGTGTCTGTAGGCAAATGAAAAAACAGCCAAATAATGAGTATATTTTCTAGAGAGCAGCCAGGCACCTCAGGATATATATGAACATTAAAAAATTTTGTGCAGATAGATATGCTAGCTGAGTTTTTCACTTAAAAGCAGATTTCAAATTCTGTCCCTAAATTTGGCCACTAGAAAAAGTAGCTCCTGGAAATAATAAAATGAGATCACAGTATTTTTTTTTAAAGGGTGAAACTTTTCTGATAGTTATGAAAGCAAAATGTAATGAAATCCACTTGTCCACCTTGATGCAGTTAAAGTCACTGATCTGCTCCTTAGATATCAAGAAGGTATTTGACCAGGTCAAATAGACCTTCCTTTCCTATGTGTTGTGAAAGCCTGGATTTGACTTCTTGATTTTTTCTTTTTTCTTTTTTTTTCCACTAAGGGTATATATTTTGGACAACATCGAATTATCATAACAATTCTTCCTTCAGAGGACTTCTGGACAAGAAAATCAATATGTTATCTTGATCTTTAATTTCATGCATTTTTCAGGTGGCTCAAGTAACAAAAAAATGCTCATATTTGAAGATTCATTGCCACTAACAGAAAACACAAATAGGTCCTCTACGTGGATACTTCTAACTTATTTTTAACCTCTAATTTTTACTTCCTAATTTTATTTTTATACCCGGAGAATTTCAATGCAATCTCTGAATACTATTAATAAAGCTATGTACAAATTCCACTGCTATTAAAACTAATTAAAACCATTCTTTCTCATTAGATGTATTCCTCTGAAGTTAGGAAGGATTCAACAGCAAAAAGATGGTATAATTTTGCAATATTAAATTTTAAATGTAGAACTGTGAACTACAATTTTCTAGTTTTTAGAAGTTTCTAGTTTTTAGAAGTTTCTAGTTTTTAGAAGTATCATGCAGCTTCCTGTGACTAAAAAGGAAAAATACAGAATAAAGTTTTGTAGAATAAAATAAAATTCTGAGCTGTAATTTTGTTTTTACGTACAAGTAAAGTTTGTTTATTTTATTTAATTATGTGATGTGAGTTTTATTTATAAGATCAAAATATATTTTCACTATATTCAGGAAACAATCTTGGAATTTGTTGGAATCAACACACCCCTGTACAAGATGACTGTAGATATGAAACAATGGCTCTTTTGCACCTTTATTTAGCGGTTGCTGGAAAGGGAACCATCAAAGTATGGAAAGGTACAGAAGATGTTTGTGTTCTTTGTACCGTATATGTCTTGAGGACTGCTAAAAAGTCATATCACAAGGGTCCTGGCTATAATCATAGGACTCCCTATTGCTCTTTGCCATTCTCTGAGTGGGCAGAGAGGGATCCACCACCCCGCTCAATGTCTCTACCCTGAAAACAGCTTACTTAGACCCTCCAGAGGCTATTTCATCCTCCTAGGACTGGTCCTTAAAGAAGGCTGGTAAACAGTGCAACAACACCCGATGTGATTTAGTGCCACAGCTCATACCATCCCTATCCTTCTCTCTCCCCTTGGCCAGCACCTTTTCCACTCCATGCAAGACATGTATGGGTACAATCGGGGTGCATATGCCAAGTCTTCTTTTTCTTCCAGTAAAAGCTGAGTGAATAATTACATTTTAGCCTTAGAAAAATTCTCCTTTTGGCTTTTGTTCCACCTATTTTTCCCATGAAACAAATAGCTGCTGATTGAGGCAGGTGCTATTTTTACCTAGCAGCTGAAATGTTCCTTTATTGGCTTTTCATTTTCAGTGTTTTTCTTCCCTACTTACTTAATGGATGTTTGCAATTTTAGAACTCATTAGATGAATCCAGAGACATAGGTTAGGTGGATTTCTGTGGAAATGCCTACAGCAGGTCACGAGAATCAGTTTGCTTTTCTTGTTTTCAATCTTCCCAGACTGCCTTAATTTAGGAAGAAACAAACCACCGTGTTTAATAGACTCTGGCATGCATGACCCAACACTTAACACAATTCAGTTAGATACAGAATTAAACATAAGCTACTTTGCACAATTTAATGCATGTCAGGTGGCATGTAAAGAACAGGAAGACTTGTTCAAATGAATTTTTTGGCCCTGTTTCTGTGTGGAATACCTGTGGGAACTGAAAGAAAGAAAAGAAAGTAATTATAAAAATATTTAAATATCCTTGTCAGCTACAGTCCATTATGAAAACTATAAGAAAAGAAAAGAAAACAGTTTACTTTACGTTTCAGACATTTCCTGACACTTATCAGGATATTCATCTAACCAAAAGGAACAAGTTTCGTTTTCATGTTCAGTAACTGTTCAGAGGCAAGGAGCCTGACAGAGATTGGCTTCCTGCAGTGGCGGCTTTCCAGGCAGCCAGCCCTGGGGAACACCAACCTCTGTGGAGCACAGCTGGTCCAGCTGCCTCATGCCAGAGCCTTTCAGAGTTTCACATAATCTTCTTTCTAGTAGAGAAAGGGAAAATGAGCAACGTTAAAACTGTATGGCCTCCCCAATATCTGTATTTTAACGTGCAGTGGTGCTCATTTGGTGGGAGAGATCTTACGCATCATCAGCCATCCAAAAGTCAGACTTTTTAGCCTAAGCCTGTCATTATGAGCCTGTCTGCAGTCAGTAGAGGAAGATCACCATCCTCAGACTTATCTCCATTCAGAAATAGCTGCTCTTTATCTCTCTGCTGCCCTGTGCTATATGCACCCCAGTTGCTCTCTTGGTTTTCTGTGAAACAATAGAGAAATTTGTTCTTTCTGGAGTTCATCTGTTGCAGATAGATGTTCTTACATCTCTCCTCTCTAGACTTTGAAGAAAGAATTACTTTCCTGGTTTCTGTGATAACTTCTGAAGGCATTAGATTGGATATTTAAAGAAAAGTAGTGATTTTTAGCCCATAATGTATGGCTTAGCTTCACTGGGCTTGTAACCACACCGACAGTTTCATTCTTGGCCTCCTTCACCAATATTAATGAAACATATTAAATATACCAAGGGAATCATTCAGTAAGGAATGCTCACTCTTGGATATCTTACAGTGTACAAAATGGTACAAACCACCTATGTGTAAGCTTCTGAATTACTCCCAAAGTTTTACAGCACCAGCTGTGGTCAGGAACAGCATTGCCTTCTGGTATTTTATTTTGCATGTGCATCCGGATTGCATGGTTTGAGTGTAAAGCTGCTTAAGTGCTTCAATCGACACATTCCTAGAAGTCTCAACCATTCAGGGCATCTTCCTAGTGTTTTTTTATTCCAGACAAAGTGTGTTGTTCCATCATCACTGACAGCCAAGAAGTCTGGTATGTGATTTATTCAGCATCTGAATTTTAGGTGTTGTGCATTGAGCAACAGCAGTCTTTGCCTAACAAAAATCTCAGACAGAGCCTCTTAAAGATGTGGTTCCCTTTGCTGCATACTGAAGGAGGCTGTCTTCATTAGATCTTTGCCAATAAAAGCCTATGAGCTCTGTATGCATGGAAGTTAAACATTCATAGGCTTCCACAGGCGGGTTGCACTGCTAGGCTCTGTCAGGAATTGCCCCCCTGGAACTACACACCTGTGGGATGTGCACAGGAATCCAGCAGAGCAGAGATGATGATTCCAAGCCTCGCCCTCTTTCCCTGAGCAGGCTGGAGGAGCAGTGCCAGTCAATCAACAACCAAACTCTGCTTTTTAGTTTCTACAATGATTTATCTTTACTTTATCTTAGAGCGCAGAGGGCAGCGTGCCAGAGAGGAACGCTGAAGGGGAATCACCAAACTAAGAGGCTGGAGGAGGAAAAGAGGATGGGGATACGACATTTCTGTCAAGTCCTTGTCCAGGACCTCCAGACCCTGCCTGCATAAAAGCAGGTTGACTCACTATAATCAGCCCTACCAGTCTCTTCATGCACCCTGTGAAAAACAGAGATCATGGCTTACTACTGTGCCACTGGGCAAAGGAAAGGACTACATCGACTGGGCTCAGCAGACCCACCCAAAGCAAGGCAGCTACTGCTCCTTTCCAACTCTTGTCCCCTGCCAAACCCCAAAGGCCATCTGTAATTTCTAACATGTTCTGAAACCTGAAGTTTACCTCATCCTATAACTCTATTAACTTCTGTTGTTATTATTATGCTGCTTATCCCTTAGTATGGTTATGAGACTTTTGACTCCTGTTAAACTCCACCTCCACCCTGGAGTGGTTGCAACAACTGTCCACAGGCTGGCCATGACATTTGGAAAGAGAGAGTGTGGTTATACAATAAATAAGACAGTTAAATACAAACTGTCCTTGAAGTAGCTTGTTTAATTGGTTTAATTGTATTAATTCTATCTTTAATTGATATTTATGTGACTCTGATTACCACAGCAGGATTAAGATGTACGAAGAGAATGCAGATGCAAGCACAGAGCCACTAATGTACTATTCTATTCTACTAACAGTACTCTAATTATGATCATGCAAAGCCTAAACTATCTTCCATTAAAATAGACACTTTATTTTTACTTCGATATATCAGAAACCAAGTATAAGACCTACCTTTAATATAAAAAACCTCACTGATCTCAAGGACCTATGCTGAGTGCTGCCGGTATTCATCACTCTGCTCTTTCCCCTCTTTCTCCCCTCACCGCGTGCGTTCTCTGGCTCCATTAAAAACTCTCCAGATTTGCAACAGGATGAGAAAGAGTTTACATCCTACTTATTTTTTCAATTCATGCACAGAACTGTAACGTAGCAGTGCAGAGGCACTCCAACTGATATACTAATGGGATGCAGATGTGTTCTGCCTCTTGGAAAAACAGGACCAACTAGATGATCAACAAGAGCCAATAGGTCATTACTTTTTAAACAAATTGGGTTTATTAACTTATAACTGTCCGTAATCCAACTAGTTTGGCAGAGTTTGGATAGTATGAAACCACAAGCAGTGTGTGATACCTGTTAATTATCTCATACTACTTTTGGCTGTGACCTTGCCGTTCTGAATAAAGGACTAACATGTAACACTGAAGTTTCTCTTAAATAAAGGGTAGCATATATAAGCACTGCCCCGGGAACTGGCCAGGAAATGAACTGTGATTCAGGCTAAATTCTCTTCTTCCTACCTACTTTCTTCAGTGGGAATACATTTCCATACTCTGCCTGCAGAAAGCCCAGCTCCCGCCCACTCTTGGTGAGCAGAGAAGGGCGCTGTCAGGGGGAAGGAAACTATGCTGATCTTGCCCTTAATGGACAATGGTTTTAATGATTGCTTTCAATGTTCCTCACAATCCTATCAGCCATAAAGATACATGGGCTACTGAGAGTGACATTTTACAGGTTAATGTGGGTAATGGTTTGGGTTAGATGGGAACTTAAAGATCATCCAGTTCCAATCCCTCTGCCATCGGCAGGGGCACCTTCCACTAGATCAGATTGTTCAATACCTCATCCAAACTGGTATTGAACGCTTCGAGGGATGGGGTATCCACAGCTTCTCTGGGCAACCTGTGTCAGTGCCTCACCATCCTCCCAGTAAAAATTTTCTTCCTAATATCTAATCTAAATCTACTATCTTTCAGCTTGAAACTGTTACCCCTTGTTTTGTCACTGCGCTCTCTAATAAAGAGTCCTTCATGCCTCTGAGAGTGACAGGAGGAGTGCAATGTCAGTGTGAGTCAAGAGACTATGCAGTCAAAAGTGTTCTGCTGAACGTGAATCCCTTGGTGTTGCTTCAAAACCTTGACTTTCCTAAGTGACAAATGACCAAATTGAAGGGTCAAGTGCTTCACACTTTAAAAAAATATTTTTCTTCTTTAGTAAACAAGCATATTTCTATTCCCTCTCTGTCACTTTTATTTCTCTGGAAAAATAGTCCATCCTGTAAAATGATTGTTATAACTTTACTGGAGACTGGAGCAAATCCAGTAGGTATTATCAGTACTCTTTGTAAAAGAAAAAAAATAGGTGGAGGAGCCAATAGTGTCCATACGTATATGGCTACGGCCACCCAAGTCCACAGCACTGTGTCTCTCTCTTGAACCCTCTGGCATCCCTTGATCTCTGAGTCCCTCTCCTTAGGTGATGATTAGCAGTTTAAGAGGCAGATAGAGATTTTAAATTCAGAATGAGGGATTGCAGGCTACCCAATCTAGGAATTACTGTGGGAGGCCATATTTTCCAAATCAGTTGGAGAATGTCTTCTTTTTTTAAAGACACAAACCATAATTTAACAAATGGAAACTGTATCAATGAAAGCTAGGCAAAGTATCAGTGAAACCTGAGTATGAATTTTAGCCTCGGAGGACAATGAAAAATAGTAACTGCAAATAAGAGTAAATAACAATTTAGTTTGACTCATGTGGAAGATGTTTATTTGAACCAATTGGAAAACACGAGTTAAACATTAAAAGAGAAAAAAAGAAAGAAATGTTGCAAACATAACATACAGAACACTTCAATTTTTAATGGAAGAATAAGTGGCAGCCAGGTTGGGATGGTCAAGATGCATGACATTCAGGAGCAGGCACTGCCCTCATGTAGAAGAATTTCAAGTCGTAGTCGCAGGCATGTCGTGGCTCTGCATGTTTTGTGCCAGGAGGTACAAACAGGGACCCAGAGGCTCCTGGGCTTCAATCCTTACCATTCACGTAAATCCACTAATGTTAAAAAATGCATTTTTTTAAGAGTTTTCACTAGAAACAGGCTAGGCTGCCTTAAAACCACATAATTTATCTAATGGTTTGATTCCACCATTCAAATACAAATATCTTGAGGTTAGTCTTCAAAACAGGCAAACAAAGATAACTTCCATATGGACCTGTAAGTTTAAGAATGACCATGAAGAAGAGCCAAAAGATTCCCTTTAATAAATATGGAGAAATATATTCAGGTCAGTTGTTTTCAAACATATCAATTGACAAAAAAAAAAAATTGCATGTAGTGATCTAGTCAGTAATTCCCCAAGATCCCAAGTAGTTCCCCAAGCAACCTTTTATAGTGTCATGCATCTGCATGCAGATGCTGATGCCTTTTCTCTGTTGCACATTCACTGGGGTCAGAGCAGGGTCACACAGCTAGGAAAGTTTTAAATTTTTATTTTTTAATGATAAGCATACCTTGAAACAGCTGTAAGATTCATATTCTAGTTTTCAGCTTCCAAAGCTGCGCAGCAGTAATTTTGACATCTAACACATCTGGCCTTCAATCATGTTCTCATGGCTCCACTGTGTTAGGCAAACTAAGTTGTAGAGCTCTCGAATTCACAGAATCATTCACAGAATCAAACAATAGAAAGTTTTCGTTTGGAAAGGAACCTCTAGGGGTCATCTCAGCCAGTTTCCTTCTCTAGGCCAGGCTACCTTCAAGACTAAAAATCTAGTTAGAGTTATATCTTCATCTTTTAGAAAAGGTGATTCTTTCAGTCTTGGAGTTTATACCCCAAATGGTGGTTCCAAAATTTTCTGGTCTCAAGCAATGTTGTCTACATGCATCCTCATTGTACTAAATATAGTTTGCCTGTGTAAATTACATACTCTTTCAAATTGCTGTGTGAAACAGCTGCAGTTCACCTATCATGGCTTTTAAGACCATCAATGATGTGGGGATGACCATTTGGCATTTTTTGCTTTAAAATATATAGAATTGACCATTTCATATGTGGCTTTAGCGTAAAAAAAGTTTTACTCTCAGCTGTCATAGTAATAATTATGTTATATAGATTCCTTTTAAGATCATGATGACAGATTCAAATTAGACCTAGATACAGTTACAGAATCCATGTCAAATGTGATACTGATACACTAAGATCTTCAGGAGAAACATATCAAAGTGGGTAACTTCTAAGGCAGGATTTGGTTTTATAGCTTTTGTTCCACAGCACTATAACTAAAATACATGATTAAAACCCACCCTTTTTAAGGACTTCTCATCTCATGCGTCTGATTTTTGGTTCAGTGTTTAAAGGTTAATTTTGCCACTCTTTTTATTCACTGTTCTACCCAAAAGATGTTTATCTTTCCGAAGCCTGGTCCTGCAGTATTTCATAGGCTCTAATACAATTCTGACACTTGAAGCACCAGCTAATCAAATGCTTCTTTCCTCTCCTGGCTATTCTCTCTGCATCTTAGGGGTATATTTCCTAACAAAGGTGTGGAATTATTTTCTATCACATTGGTATTGTCCCAGATCTAGATGAACTCTTAGGAAATCTGCTCTGTAAATGTTCACAATGAGATATGTGAGTAGCTGCTATCTTAATTTCATATAAAATCTCAGCATAGCTTTCTGTAATAGGAATATTTGTACTGCAAAACAACAAACTTATGTGTGTAAACCCATAAGCCACTGCTCTGCTGGGCTCAGAGGAGCCAGCTGACTTTATTATTCTTGCCACTTGCTGGAGAAGCCGCTGATTCTGCCACTGTTTGGGTAATAGCTCTACCCTGGGATCTCTTGGAGCTATTGCACATCCATCTGGCAAAAGGTTTAGTGATGCACGAGAGCTCCAGCCTCATGAACAAATACAGAGCAGTGTGCGCTGGTGCCAAAGACAGATACTGGCAGAGCTGCCTTGCAAGCAGTTGATCTGTGCACACATTACAGCACTGACATAACCCTTGACGCACAGGGTAGCCATGTAACGCTGTGCATGTCTATTCATCCTCTCTGGAGGTGAATGGCTGCTCATCCTGAAAACTGCTAAGACAGCAGTCTTAGTATACATAAAAAGACTAAGCCCTCGAATGCAGAAACAGCAGCTGCCAATTTATTTCATTTGAAATAGTGTTCACCTAGCGTGTTTGAGTATGAGTAGCAGGTATTAAAGTAGCTACCTAGTAATATAAGCAAATTAAATGGAAGGAAAGCTTAAGAATTCTTGGGAAAGAAAAATCAGACTCAGTTCTGGAAAGTTTCTAAATTCGTGAATTTATAGGGTCTATGGAGTAGAATGCATTGATGGGAAGTTAAATATCTTAACAATTAGCTTCAAAACAATGAGGGTTGGTGGAAAGAACAGAATGACAAAATCTATGTATTTTTATAGATAGAAAAAAATATCTAACCCCATTTCCCTATAAATAACAATAGCGTTTAAAATCTGTTACCACACTGTAGTAAAACGAAACAATAGCAGCTGTTCTAAACATACTTCAGTTTCTGGAACATTAGAAGTTAGAAATTAAAGCAAGAGAAATAATGTGGAGATTAATTGCTGTGGGGAAGCAAAAAAAATGCAGTTTGGAATATGATTATATATCTCTGAGGGGGACTTTCAGCCGTGTCTTTGTGGCTGTAAGCTTTCTGAGCTTCCTTAAAAGCTTCAAAGCATCTGTACGGTGCCCAGCCTGAAGGACTTTGCCTGTAAGAGAGATCTATGAGCAGGTGGTTCAAAGAGAAGTAGTGGTGGATTCAGTAAACAGGTCACCATGTAAACTTCTTTTTAATGTAACCTATGACATTTGACTGGTGCCAGAATATAAAAGCAGGTTTAATCAACAGGTAGTTTCACTGTTTGTGTTGTATAGTTGTCTTTTCAAAAGCTTTGGAGAACTATAGAGATATGAATCAAGCTGCCTTGCACCAAATACAAACCCACAACTCCATATCACTGTGGTTTTGTTTGAGAATGGGAAATGGAAAATACAACCACCTAATACTTCCTTTCTGTATGGTCATATATGGTTCTAAAAGTTTCTCAGGACTTAAGAAAGTGCAAGGAAGGGTATCCTGGGTGAAGTTAAATTATTATTTCCACTCTCTCATCCTTTTTTAGTATTATTTTAATTTATGGGTTTTTTTAAATAGAACACTCAAATCCTGGTTTGCCGTATTGTACAACTATGCCTTGTTAAAGGAGAGATTACGTTGCAGCTGTCACCAGGAGTTTTTTGTGTTCAAAGTCATATGCAGTTATGAGACTGACACAACCAGAGGCAGCCATTTGATGGCTGACAGTCACTCTCTCCTCGGTGTAGATGCTTTCTGCTTTACTGCTACATTTCCACAAAGAAATGAGAGAAGTGCGCGCTAATGGCCGGAGTTTTTGACAAATGTAAGCTTTCCTCCTTTATATCCTTTTCAGAGGATGATGCACTTGGCTGCTCCTGGAAAATTCATGAATCATGGTTTCCAAGGTCTTTGTCAGGGTTCCTATTGTAACAAAAGCTAGATGGACAATTGATAATAATTTATGCAGAGGATCGAGCCACTTCTATTTTAGAAGTTAGCTTCAAAACAACTGTGAGAATTATAAATTTTCTCACTCTTCGTCACTGCATAATTCTTGTGGTGAGTGAAAAATAGTCTGAAGGTTGTTTGCTATCTCCTGGGTGCATATATTTGTTATTTGTTGTAGATTTTTGTCCTCCAATTGCTCTATCTAAGCAGAGGTTTCCACCACTGCATGTATGTGAGGTGACTGTCCCAGCGGGTCACTTCACAACAATTTACATGAATGAATAAACTCTGTGACTTTGTGGGTGTTAATGTAAGCTTTAGACATGACAGAAATTCCTGGAGGACCCTTCATCCTTCCAGGGAAAGAGTGAATAAGCACAATGGGAAAGGAAAACTGCCAGAAATAAGGAAAGTATGTTGAAAAATGTCTCTCCTTTTCTTCCTTTGAACGAGGAATATCATTATATTTGGCCGTGTGCATATCCAGACTTAAAAATAGCCAGATTCCTTCCTGACTACAAGGGAGAAGGGTATAAACCATATGTATTGGCTGTCCAACAGACTTACAGCTACATGTGAATATACATGTGTGGTCCTGGCTGTGACTGCTGTCATCACGCGCCTGTACAAGTGCCTGCCAGGTACACTGGAAACAAATCCATTCCCCGCTGTACTAATAATACTGTTCTGCCTGAGCAGAGCCCTAGTCAGTTTTGAGGAGCTTGGAAGGGTGTTTTAAGGGAAATCTATTGATGATTTCAGTGAATCAGTGATGTGCATGCTGCAAAGCTATTTATTTATGAATAATTTATGTAATGTCCTTTTCACTTTTATAATAGGAATAGTGCTTCAAAACTCCTGCTTTTCTTCTGAAACTGCTTTCCAGCTACCTCACTACCCAAAAGCTTTATCTGTTGTCTTTCTTTCAGGAACAAGGCACAAGTACTTCTAGATTTTTTTTTTTTAGATTATTCCATCTACATGTTCTCTAGATGCTTCCACACCTCTGCAAACTTTATTCTGTCCTGTGCTTCTGGAGGCAACCCATTGAAAGTTAACCCACGATTAGAGTTGTGGGTGCTTTGGCCAGTTTCCTCCATGCTCCATGACCATGTTTAGGGTACGGACTTCTATTTTTTCATCTATTTTACTTCTAAAACTAAGCTTAATTACTACCTGTTTTGCCCCAAATTTACTATTGTTCCCTTCAGCTTCAAGATTTCATCCAGTTTGGGCCATAATTAGAAAGGACAGGAAATAATAAGGACTGAAAGACTTCCCTAAGCATAATTTTTCTCTCCATGAGAATGAAGAGGACAGCATTCATGGAGATATCGGTAACATATCTAAGCTGATATAGTGATGTTGGAAAACTATACAAAATTGCTAAACAGAAACACATTTGGGATTTTTAGGCCAGATGAAAAAGAAACTGAAATAGCAGTGACTGAGAGAAGGTAATTAAATACAGAGGATTTTGTAGTTCCAGAGAACTCAAGAGAAGGTCTGTCTGCCTACAGGAGGAGAGCTTCAGTTTTGGTTCAATCAGTTGGTTTTGTCTGGTTTTAGGGTATGATATGATGCTGTTGCTGATAGAATCACTGCCAAAATGCCTGTTTTTCTACCACCTGTTTCAGATTAAATAAGGGATTTTTTAAGTAATGGAAAAAGAAAGTAGTGGAAGACTTGCACACCAGTAGAGACACAATCCTACAGTTGGATACTTCTGTTTTGAAATATTTTTTCAGGCTAAAAATTTCTCACAACGATTTTTTTATTCACTTCAGATGGCTATTTTGCTAGAATTCACCTATCTAGCCAATGGATTTGCCATCCTAGAGAAAATAATAATAATATAGAACTACCCTTTAGGACTAGTGTTCATCTCTAGCTGTGGTTAAAAGATTGATACATTTGAGGAAGTTTTTCTGTTCTCCACACCTTTTAGATATGTGTATCTACTGTTCATTTATATCTTTCCCCAAAATCTTCTATTTTGTTTCCTTCGGAGTTCTTCCTGAATATATTTTCAATAAGTTCTGCCTTGACAAATTTGTGTTCCGCACTTGCTGTCCCCATCCTCTCATGAAGTTTCTAACACATATGAATACTTTGAACCCCACCCAGTAAAGGACACTAATCATTTACAGGGCAATAAAAAAATCCCTGGAAATGGATGTTACTCCTCTGCATTTGAAAAGCCTCAGGAAAGCTGAGGGTAAAGAGGTTTAACTTGGTCCCTTGCCAAATAGACTACACCTTTGTAAGAAACCAGATCAGACAAGACGTGAGTGCCAATGTATAAACCCCTGAAATTCCAGAAAAAAAATAGAATCCTCCTACCCAGAGCCCTCTTTGATAACACGTCTCTCCTATGTCTGCCCTTTTATTCTGCTGGGTTAAGTGCAATCCCTGGTAAAGGAATTCGGTCAGAATTGACAATGATTTTCCTGTGCTTACTCTGCTAATACTTGCTGCAGTGGGAAAGATGTATTTTGTCTCAGCACAAATAAGGAAATAAAATGTATTTATGTGGTTTTATAAATGAAGCAGTGGCTTTCCTCTCCTTTTTTTTTTTTTTTTTCCTTAACACATATTACGTGAGGAAAGAGCTGACATGTTGGATGGTAGGCTGCACCTCAGCTTGGTGTACTGCACTTACTCATTCTGTCTGCATTACAAGAAGAGTCTGAACTGACGTGGTCAGCCTTATCAAAATGCTTTGATGCTTTGATGCTTATTAGGCCTCTGGCTCAGAGTAAAAATAAAAAATAGATTAAAAAAAAACCATAAAGAATTGAAAAAAAAAAAAAAGAAAAAATACCAAAACAGGACAAAAAATAAGAGAGACAGGGCACACACATGGTAACAAGCAACTTAAGTTTTCCTTAGCTGGGCTATACTCAGAGCACTTTCCTTCAATGGCCAGGGTAGCTGTGATCCTTAGTATTATAAAATTAACAATTAGGGATGGAAGAAGTCCACTTGGCCCATCTAGATTTATTGCTTTATCTGTCTAGCTTTGATACCTTGTAATATTTTTATCTTCTAAGTACTCATATATCTATTTTTTTCCCCAGTATGTTCCCGAATAAAGCATCTACTACTACTTTTGGTACTAAGAGATTACCCAGTGCAGGAAAAATGAACTCCCTTGGCGTATGCTTATTTCATTTACCTAAGTTTGTGCATCCTATAAATTATTCAGGGAAGTGATATTAGTGGATCAACAACAGCTCTAGTTCATGAGGTCATATTAACAATCCTGGACCATTAGGTTGGTAAGATGCCAAAGTATAACATAGAGAGTGAATTTACAATGCAGATTTTCAGAATAATCCCTCTCTATGCAGCATCAAAGTCCATTTGTGAGATATTCCTATAAAATGTAATTATCAGTGCAGCCCCGTTCCTGGAGTCAGGGATGAAATCTGGGACCTTTGGGAATGCAGTGTTTAAATGTGTGATTTTCCTGTCATCTCTCTTCTTACTGCTCTGAAGACGATTGAAATCAGGAGCTCTACACAGGAAGCCATTTTGTGTATTATCTGTTCGCTTCCCCCATGCTTTCAAAGTGCTCCAGGAGGATTTTTGCTGAAGAATTTCCAATCACCTTTTTCTTCCTTTTACTGGTCTGTGCAGAAAGTGTCTATAATGGGGTGCAATTGAGAGATTCTGATTGTCCCTCCATTCAGTTGCCTAGGAAACAGACTTGTGGATATCCAGCTTTTTCCTTCATTACTGAAGATGCCATTTACAGTTGATTTCCTCCTATGTCTCCATGGCTGTGTGTACTGCTGAATAGGAAAGGACAGAATAAAGCTTGTTCTATTGTTTGATTTGCTTTTTTAAGGTGTTATTTGTTTGGAGAACATTCAGGTTATAAAGTCTGAATAGGCTGTTCATGACTGATAGCCATGCCATGGGCGATATAGATAGCTGAAGATACCACATAATTAATTCCTTTCCTTTTTTTACTTTACTTTCCCTTTTTTCCCCCTTCCACTTAATAAGAAAGAGTCAAATGTAAAGCTGGTTAAGATCCCTCAAATTTTGTACCTAGGTATACCTGTAAAACATTACCGTGGTATTAATTGATCTGAAGTCCAAACTGAAAAAGAGAACAGATTTGTTTCCTTCCATTCACTTTAATGTCTGCTTATGTACACTGAACTGGAGGAAAGTATTCATTTTGAGGCTGGATCATAGCATATCCTGCTGAGAAAACATCTTAATCAGTCTGTGGACTTTAACCCTAAAAAGCTCAATTTAGTCATCTTTCTGTGAAAAGGTGTAAATGGTGACTCACTGTACTATTTAAGTACGCTATAAACTTATCCTCAGTAAAAGAAAATATACTAATAATGAAGACCTTCAGGTATTCACTTGGATGTGGTTTTCCCCTCTCAGCTTCCTTCTTTTCCTTTGTTCTCATTCTTATTATTTCAGGTCCCTCTATTTCCTTTCTAGCTCTCATCCATCATTTTTATCCTTTTCATCTTTTTCCCTTTATCTTTATCTGGTTCTTCTTACTATTTACCTTCTTTCTCCTGTAGCTGTTTTTCTTTTACAAAGTCTTCCTAGCCCCCCCTCCTTTTCCTTCACCTCTAGGAAGCATCTGTCTTTTGAGAAATATACCATATATGGTTTCAAAGCCATCTCCTGCCCATTCTCGATTGAAAATTATTTATACTGGTAATAAAGAGTATTGAAGGGCTGAATAGCAGTAGAGAAGCCTGGAAAGGAACTGAAAAGCATTAAGCATTTCCTTACTGTATCGGTTTCTATCCCTCACTTTGCATCCTTCAATTTTAGGGTGATAATCCTCGGACCACCAAGCCTTTGCTCCCTCACTCAGCCTCTCTCAGCCTCAAGCCTCCTTCCCTCATTAATGCTGTCTTTTATCTCTCTCTGCTACCCTTCCTGCCCCTCACAGCCCTCTCAGTGTGGTTTTCTGTGCCTCTTTCTGCCTAGCCTCCATTTTCCTCAGATTGTTCCATTCCCTGATTATATCTCTGTCCTTCTGACCCCAGGATGACTATGGAGTCGCTCTGGCTCTGTTGTTGTTTTTTTTTCTATGGCACTTTTCTAACTGGTGTTTTTCCCTCTTTCCTTTTCTTGCAGTGTCCTTTTCTCCTGTCCTTTATCTCTGAACAGTCTGGCCCGTCTCCTTTTAGCATAATCAGCCAGCCTAGGCCGTGGCAAAGCAGATAGAGTTGGACAGAATTTGAACATGAAAAAAAATCCTGAACACCACCAACAAAATCCACCATTTACGGTAACAAGTCCACAGTTCAGACAGAGAAAGGAAAGGAAGAGCAGTGTCTGCTCTCTGAGTCAGTGCTGGCAGAGGAGGAACGACAGTAACAATGGTCTTCAGTGTCTTCCTCTTTCTTCTATGGCCTTGGATTCATGCTTCCTGCTATAGTTCCCTCTTCCACAACAAAAAAATACCTCGGGTATCAGTGCATCCTTACTGCTGCATGAAGGAACTCAGAAAACAGACTTGAAAGAGGGTGGGTGAAATAATGGTCAGAAATTATGGCCCATTTCTTTCTCAACACATTCATAGAAGAGGGAGTGGACATAATTTGGGGCATATTTTGTATTCTTACACCTTTTCTGCAGGCAGTGCTTTGCTCTGTGGGCATGGAGGTGATAGAGGGATGTTAGAAAGAGATGAACATTAATTTGTTGATGTTACTTATCAGCTAAAACTGACAGGGTGTTTTTTTGATTAAATGTTTTCATCAGAAAATTCTAATGAGTGGAGCAAACCCAGAGGTTTTCACAGGAACATATCCAGTTCTAACACATTTATATTGGAAAAGCTTTCCCAGTCTCTGTTGGGATTGTTGTCCAAAATTCTCCGAAAGTTCATCCTATTCGGTATAATCATTGTTTTGGTTAGAGTTTCCAAAGAGAATTGCTTCAATTCCTTTTGTTTCTTCTAATTGAGACATTGATTTGTATCTATGTGTTTAATAACCCAGGTGGATGCCTCTGTCACATCAGTATTGCTGTCTTTAGCAAGGTAACAGTTATCATTTTCATAGTAGGTCTTGATTTTACATCAGTGAGGATTTAAGACTTACTTTTTATCTTGATAAACTTCAGAGGATAGTGAAAAAACTTCCTTATTATACAAATATGTCCTGAAGGGCATATTTCGGAAACTTGATGCATGTCTCTCCTCTCTTCCTCCTCCACCCACAACACCCTGAGTCGCCTTTGGCTCTGAATCCCTCAGGCTCCCTGGGACCTCCATAGATCTGAGGGGGACAAAGAAAAGAAAGAGATATCAAATAAATACAGCGAAAGGCAGGCTAAATAACCAGTTTTTAAGAAAGCCCAGCTGAAATCTGCAAGCGTCAAGTCAAAAAGAAGTAAAAAATTAAACCTCTTGTTAGATTTGTGCCATAATGGTAATAGTTACAGAAGTTTCCTGCTTTCCTCAGTGGCACATTTTGTCTTGAGTTGGGATGAATCAAAAAGCCAACTCAGAAGTGAGGTATCTGACTTTTAAACTATGGCATCCTTCTGCCAGATGGAGTGATCATTAAGAAAATATACATAATAAAGCTCTACCCTCTTGAATAATTCAGTGGGAATGACCTTTCAAGAAAGAACTATTACTTTCTTCAACCAAACCAAAGTGCAGTCACCCACATGACCTACAACTAAGTTGTTATTATCTGAGTAGGATTCAGCTTGAAAGGAAATCTAACAGCTTGTATAAATGTTACCAATAACCAGACTTTCTGGATTACGAAATATGAGAGCCATACCCAAAAGCTTTGTTGAAGGAGAAGAAAGGAAGACTCAATACTAGCAAGTAGAGGTATGAAGGCTTGTAATGATGCAGATCTGCCCGCTCCTGCTCTGCGTTACCTCTGCCCTACCTCTTCTTCCCTTGTCCAGGGAGATTTCTGGAGAATAACTGGCTTGGTCAGTGGGGTAGGAGCTACAGCACGATCCTGTGTACGTGGCTCACAGTGTAGCAAAATGTGCCCCTGAGTAAGCCTGTGCTAGCCTCCAGCACTGGCAACTGGAAAAGGCTAGGAGGAAAGGCTCCCTTCTCTTCCTAAGAAGCTCATCGTGTGGGTCAGTTCTAAGCCAGTCACAGTCGAGAGCTGCTTTATGTCACTGAATTAGACTGGGGGGGTATTATTAACAAAACAGAAATAAATTAGGAACAGAATGGAAAATGGCTTGCAGTGGGGAGATTTATGACTTGTATGTCGTGTGTACACCCTATCTGCACTCATGACCTAATTTCTCACCATACATAAAAAAGGTAAGACAAAAAAAAAAATCTGTGAAGGAGATAAAGTGAAAGACTAATACAAAACACACCAGGTAATGTTGCTGTTCTCTTTGATGAGTGCATTAGGGACTAATTTCTCTTCTTTGAAAACTCTGGGGATCTGGGTCTGCTTATTGAATTGGCCTACTAGATTAATATTTTTTGTTGTTCTTGCACTTCATAGGTTTTATGTTAAACGTTTATCCTACCTTGATAGAATTCAATAAATCAGGTATTTCAAAAAAGATTTGTACAGTTTTTCTGTCTTTCTGTGAAGAGTGAGAATGGTTTAGGTTTCCTCAAAAACGTCATATGATGCCCTATAAAGCCTTGAATCAGGAAAGATTCCATTCAAGAAAACATTTAACCATATGCTTAACTTTAACTTAGGCATATGCTTAAAATCTAGCATGTGCTGAAATTCTTTCCTGGTAAGAAATGGATTTAAGCACTTGAGTATGCTCTTTCCTGGATCAGAACCCTATATGCTATATATCAAATGCTGCTGCCCTCACCTACAGAGTTATTCAACTGCTCCTACTTTGGTAACTATTTTCAAAACAATTTTAATGATTCAGACAGTACTATATCACTGGACACAAATCAGAATAGGAGACTCAAACTTTCTAAGCATTACTGA
The DNA here is from genome assembly GCA_033558235.1 of Neomorphus geoffroyi. NCBI lineage: Eukaryota > Metazoa > Chordata > Aves > Cuculiformes > Neomorphidae > Neomorphus > Neomorphus geoffroyi. Next base: position 1,746,199 of record JAUMJM010000035.1, read on the forward strand.
AACTGTTACCTCTCAGCAGAGACTGGCTTTTGTTACTTACAAAGGTTCAGCACAGCTCCAGCACCTTTTTGGAGTAATCATCTCGTTAGTGACTTACACAGTAAAACTCCATTTTAGTCATTGATGACCTAGTTTGTGATCTGTGAAGTGAGTTGAATTTAGTTTGGCAATTTTGGAAAAAGTAGATTGACTTTCTTTATTTCCACAACTGTAGATGCATTTCTCTGTTTTCTTAATTCTTTTATCTTGTTGGAAAGTGATAAAAGCTTACAATGGCTAAGGAAAAAAAACACTTCTTTTTCCTAGTCCGTTCTTGTATCTATTAATAATGACACGGGTTGTCATTATTAATGCTGAGTGAAAACCTGTTTGAAATGATTCATCACTTTTATCTTTGGGTAATTACCAGAGTTTAACAATTTCCTTTCATGTTTGTTAAACTTTAAAGAGCAGAGTCTGAAAAAGGGGTATCTGCAGGCGAGGGGGTAGGGAAGCAGGCAGGCACACAAATCCCTTTATTTATGAATGGGATTTGTTCATGCACTTCCTGCACACAACACAAGTAAGTATAAGGATCAGAAACTACTGAGCAAAACTTTTTCTTGGGAAGTCAAAACCCTCTTATTTCCTAGAGATTTGACAGCCCTAGCACTGAATTTATGCTTCATGTTAATTAAAGCTGCTTGTACTCTATTAACAAAATACTTTGTAATTTGTATATACTTGTCTTTAGACAATTATGATTATTTCACACACATCCTTTTCCCTGTTTCTTAGAGATTATTAAAACACACAGTTGAGCACTAGTAATAATGTAGTATGAATTCCAGACATTGAAACACACATGCTAGACCCACCAGGGGAAATAAATCACATTTTAGTATTCCATCTCAAGCATTCTATGGATCCGTCACTACAGACATAGCTAGAGAGTCCATAGCACTCCAGGTAGGGACCTCTCAGCAGAGAAACTCCAGCTAACAAACTCAGGAATACAGCTGACACTCTGCATGTGCTAACTGTATACGCGGACAGAAAATAAAGCTATTGTACTTTGTGCAGAGGCGGTTATGGGGTACTTGCAGGCAACTGACCTAAGGGGTTCACTAACCAGACCTGACACTGACTCCCTGCCAGGAAGTCATCACCAACCCCTTGCACAAATTCATAGCAACTCCACAGCCAACTTCGCAGGAGCTCCTTGGCTGCTGACAAGTGCTGGGAAGCCTTTCGGGCAACATATCTTAATTTGAATCTCATATAAAAATTACTTGTAAGAATAATGTTGTGTTTTCTCCAGGCACATTTCAGTGCAGCTACATGGACAATTTTTCATCCGGTTCATAAGAAAGTGGTGTTACCTTCTTGGAGAAAGTGAACTGAGTTTTCATCAGATTCATCTGGGCTCTGACTAGGACTGGTGACCTTCCTGCTCGGGAGCTTCCCACTGGGAGTATCTGGATAAAGAGAAAAGGGAATTTGTGCTTGGAAACTCCTCTGAACCCTCTCTGAACTAACCCTGAACCCCATCCTGAAATAACTCAGGATTATTTCAACTATCCCTATCTGATTTGCTTCACATTTTTGGTACATTTGAGTTTTCATATGAATCCAGCTTTAAAAGTAGAGGACTGGATCTATTTCCTCTTTATTTATTATCTAAGCTCTCTAATCTTCTTTGTCTCCTCATGGTTTGCATACACTGTATATGACATGACCTGCATAGGGCACTTGCTATTTTCGGTCCTTACTCAGTACACCAGTCACTGGTTATTATTAATCTGCCTTTATCTTCTATTAGACATAACAATATAACATTGGAGCGAGTCAATGAGAGGTCAGCGAGAGACCCTTAAATCAGCAGATCCTTTGAGAAAGCATAGGTTTAAAGTAATATCGTTTTGGTCTGTCTGAAAATATTACTAAAATTTTTCATTTCCTGAAGGAAAAAAATAAAATAAAAATAACTCATGTGAAAGCAAAATTATTAATTAAACATTCATATTAATCGCTCAGGTAATCAAAGGAATTAGGCGATATTTATTTTTAGTCTGCAGTGCATTTCTTCACACTGCAGGTTCAGTCTATGTTGTGGACACAGAACACCTCCCACAACTGACAATAAAACTCCCTGAAACGGCCCAGGAAGGTAATGGCACACATGCAGCTCAATTGCGTTTGAAGACTGTGAACAAAGAGGGGTGAGTAAGATTTCCAGCACAAGTTAACAAAATAAAATATTTCACTTTGTCTTATGAAAAGATATAGAAATCATCAGAAATCCAAACTGTATCTTATAAATGATGTACTGAAAGCTAATGCATGCTCATGAATAGAGAATAAAAATGTATTTATTCACACTTTGCTAAGTTATACACCTGTGTAAATTAAATGGTGGTCTCTTTATCATATCTCAACATGATCCAGAGATTTACCAGCATAAAATTCTGTTAAAGATGTCTGTTTCTAAGACTTTATCATCTAGACAAACGAGCTAGAGTATTTTACTCGATAGAATCTTAACAAAGACTGAACGTAAATGCAGAATTGTCAGACAGATGGATGAATTGTGCAGAGGAACAGACAGCCAGCAATGGGTAAGAACTTGTTGAGGAGGGTGCAGAGCTGATTTTAATTGAGTTTATTCTATTTGCTTTGTGGGGGTTTTGTTTTGTTCTTTTTTTTTCTTACACTTTTTCGAAACAGTTTTATGCTATCAAATGTTCATGTGGCAATTGCACTCCCAGCTCCTACTAGAAATGGCTAGAATGGTTATTGTTGTTGATATTATTCACAGAACACTAGAGCTTGGAGTCAGCCAGGGACTCCCACTGTGCAAGGGACTACACAAACACAGAATAAAAAGATAGTTCTGTCTTAAAGTGCGGTCCTGTTTCATTGCGTTGAGAGTGAATTTGTGTTCATGCAGTATTCCCCCCACCCTGTAATTCTGCGCTGGGAAATCTAAATCTGTGCTGATTTTTCCATAACAAGTAAGGGTAAGAGGCTGGAAGCTTTGCTGCGACAATAAGAGCCTTTGGCTTTGCCCAGCTCTATATGTGTCAGCACAGACTCTTCTGGCTTCTGAATTGTTCTAAGGGTCATATTTTAGATTCTCCTGATTTAGTACTTGTTAAAAGTAGGCATGCGTGAATAACTAGCAGGCAGTTACCCCAAGCCAAAGCTGCAAGGCAGTTGCCCCTCAATTGCACCCAGGCTGGAGGGGAATTCCTGCAGGCTCATCTGCTTCCTCTGACATCCTTTAATAAAGATATTCTCTTTACTTAAAGATAAGCAAGTGTTTTACTGGATTTTATGTGAGGAGAAAACGTTTTCAGTGGCAGTGAGCCTTTCTACAAACTTACGTTGATTTTGTTTAATTTGAGAGAGAGAATAGGAAAAAGAAGAGAAGGAAGAAGGGTTTAGCACTTTTTTAAAACAGAAAATATTGGGTTATTTTGAAATTATTTTTCTATTTGTCTTTTACATTTTAGAATTTAAGACATCTCAATATTTCAGTTTTCTTTCAGTTACAGTTACTCAAACTCTTATTAATATATTTCAGTAGGAGTTAAACTATATATTTTCCAGAAAACTATTTCATTTTTCTCGTAGTGTCTATGTTTTTAAATATTTTGACATTACTACTAAGCCAAAGACTCTATTGTTTGTTCATCTGAGTTTTCTGTGTGTTGCCAATAGCCACGCTTGCTTATGATAAAATTTGATTAATTAGACTGAGTCTTTACATATCAACTAACTTCTTTAAGCTGATCTTTTAACTTCTAAAGATTACTATATTATTCTTCAACCTCAGAAGTTTAACTTTTCTGAGAGGAAATCCAAAGGAAAAAAAATATTTTATCTGATAGTAAAAATTCTGAACACAAAATTCTTCAAACAGAGTTAGGGCTTCCTGGCTTTGAACACAAGAACTGAATTAACCAGAACGAGAACTGAATTAACCAGAACACACCATTTTCTGTACAGCTTGGTTTATGCCTCCATATAGAAACCAAACACAACATGGTAAATCAACTCTTTCAAATAAAATATTTTTTAATCAACTAAGTGTCCAGAAGGCCCAAGTAACGGTGAATTACAGATAGCTCATAGTTCCTAATATTCCCTGAATCTCCACATTCAGTCTGTGCAAAGCAGCCGAGATCTGCTCCTTCTACATCTGTGCTCCCTTTATTTCCTGACCAGTACCTCGCTTGGTGGTGTCTGCCATAAACCTACCTATACGCCCAGCGGCACCTATGGATTGCCAGAGTACACTGCCTTCCCTGAATCTTTCTTGGACATCCATCAAAGCTATCAGACAATGCTCCAGTGCTAAATAAAGGGACAGAGCTGGGACACAGCTGACAGAACATGTCCTAACAGTTACTTGGAGGAAGGGTGCAGCTGCATTCCCAGATTATACTCTGAAGCAAGGAATGGCTGCCACCCCCGGCACAACGGAGACTTGAGGCAGATAGTTTACCATCACTTGGCTGTCTTAAGCCTTATTAAAAATGTAAAAGAATCTAGCAAGCCTTCTTGTTTTTTCAGGAGCTGAGCACAACTATGTCAAACAGCATGATCTCAGCTGATGCAGCCAGCTGGCATGTGGGACAAGGAGGGTGCTGTGGTCCTCGCTGACCTGTGCAGAGAGCGATTAGTTTTGCGTAGAGTAGCCCTGTCCTGGAGAGTGTATGGGCACTGAGCTTAGCCTGCTACAGGGAATGGGCTCAGAGATCAAGGAGGAAGCCTTTTGGCCACAGGCTCCTTGCATCTTCTCTTCTATAGGCTCCAGGAAAGCAGAGAAATCCAAAGTGGCCCCTAAACACTATTGGAAGTGCCAAACCTCCAGCCATGCATGCTTTTTCTATTGCTGTTAGAAAGTAAAGAATTACCATGTGAGAAAATCACAACAGTGTTTGAATTCCACTCCCTACCCCCACTTTCCTTGCTCATGTCCCTCCCTCCTTCCCTCCTTCCTTCCCTCCCTTTCTTCTCCTGCCCAACTCCCAGTCCAACAGACCCACAGGATCTAATTTGCCTTGTGTGGCAAAAGCGCTCAAAACTCGGCAAAGAAAGCTTTCCTTAACAAGCATAACCCAGCAAGATCGCAAAACTTCTCGTTACTGTGCTTTGCAGGTCGCTCTTTCGCAAGTGCCCGGAGCAGCGCACACAGAGACAATGAGGAGCCCCTGCACCCCAGAGCAGCTGGGCACCACAGACAGCCAAGAAAATGCACTTCACAGACAGCCGCTAGTGCTGCTTCTTAGATCAGCTTCCCAGAGTGAGCTTCACACTACACACACTAATGTCCTTCAAACTGAAGTATGAGGAAAACACTTCACCACTGTGCAAGGATTGTTGAGGTTTTTTCCTGGTCTAGTTTTAGACTTGGGAACCGTTAGCAATTTAGCTGCACCAGCAGGAGCAAAAAATGAGCTAATTTAGTCTGCTTCTCAATGGCGATGTTATTTAGTATAGGCATTCCTTAAAAACGTCATCTGACTACATTAAATGAAAAAACCCCAGATGCTTGGCCATCCAGCCAAACTTCCAGCACTGCAGCATATCGGAAACTTTAGCTCCTACTGAGGAAAAGAGCCACAACTGCAGTTTTGCCTTATAAGCTTCACAAACAATAAACATCTATTTGACTAATAACTAGGATACTTTGTATTATTCTTATTCTGCCTAGTGCAAATATCGTCTGGAAAGTACAGGGCATTCCGTCCCTCGAGGTCAGCATCTCTCAGCAGGTACTCAGCCAGCTACTGTAATCACCTGTACTACTTATTATACTTGTTAATGGGATTTGACACCTTTGCCTTCTGGCTTCAGCTGCAGCCTATGCTTATACTCTGAAAACACTGATTAAATTATTCACCTAGTAATTTTCAGGATCATGTCAACATTTTGAAAAACACACACTGCAATTTGATCTTGTTGTATTGTATAAACCCATTTGAAACTCTGTTCAGCAAATCATTTAAGCCCTTCCTGAAGTACCATTGAGTGACTTCACAAAGAAATATTTTTTGCATATAATATTTGCTCTATGGCATTATTGTGTAGCTTTCTGAAAGGAAAGTTTCAAATTTGTTACAATTTATTATTTGTTGAGTGCTGACAGTACACTTCAATGGAACTTGAGGAAGTGCTTAAAGTTAAGCACTTTTTCAAGTACATTGCTGATCTAGGGCCAAAATGTTAATCTGAGACCTTCTTTGCTGGAAAGTGTAGACATGATATCAAGGAAGAGCTTTTGTTAATTTTCCCGTAAGCAGGAGACGCCTGTTAACCCTGTGGGCCTATTTTACAAATAAAAGCATTGACTATCAACTATTTCTCATTTTGATATTCCAGTACCAAAGAAGAAGTGTACCAACAGTTCATATAATATGTTGAATGCAAATTTGGAAAAGTGGCCAACTGTACAGACATATCTCCCCAGAGACAGATGAAAGAATAGGATGGAAATACACCATCTGGGTCTTGCAACCCCGTCCCAATGTGATGAAATGTCACATCCTCTTGGAAGGCTCTTGATGCATTCAGAATTTTTGGTTTGGATAGAGCCAAGGAATATTTTCACCTCTCAGTAAATAAGACATCAAAGAATAACTTTATAAAGCAAGGGACTTTCCTCTTCGCAAAACTACTTGTTCGTACTGAACACATACGTGCTAGATATCACTAGCACAGAAGAACACCGGGGAACCTCAAATTTCTGCAGGTGGCATGTGTCCCTGCTACTGCTGTGCAAGGTGTTGCTTAATGCTCTGTCTAGCCATCACGACTGATCAGCACCTGCCAGGAGTAGTCCCTAAATTAATTAGTCTGGGATTGTATATTTGTCTTTTTTATGACATGCGAATACAGAGTCTAACTCAACAGGACCTTGTCCCCAACTGTAGCCAAGAGGCTCAATGGGAACAACAATAATTTTACTTATATGTTGCCTAAACACAATTCTGAAACATCTGTGGCTTGTCACTGTTATAGTCCAGAAGCTGTAACTTAAGTGAAGCTTTTTTTGGAAGCAATACAAGGAAACTCACTATGGCTCCTGAAAACTCTCTTGGAATGTAATAATATAAATGAGGAGGAAATATTCTGTGGGGAAAAAAGTGCTTAAGGCAACAGTAATTATATTGCCAAATATAGCACATAGAATCTGCAGAGTGAGAGTTTCATACAACAAGGGAAATATAAAATCGTACTTGGGGTGTAACTGAATTGTAATAGAGTGGCTGGGGGGAGCATTATTTGAAGGAGTTAATATTTAATCCCTGACTAGCAGTGGAAGCACAAGAGAGAGGCTGTTTTCAAACTGTATTTGCTTTATCTGTGTAGGAAACAACCAGTATGTGTCTGGTTGATGAAAAATAATCATGATCTTTCTAAACTGGTAATATAGAATCAGAAGCTCTGGCTTTGAAGAGCTTCTCTGGGTATAACTAAACAGAGCTTTCTATTTGTTCGAAGGTTAGTCCTTTCTCCACTGCAGTGTGGAAGAGTCCTCTCCTCTGCCAGACAGCTGAGCAGGACTCTTCTCTCCCTGTTGATGTCATTTGGTCTGAGTGTTGAAGCACTGTAGCAAAGAGAAACTTCCCTCAAACCATGAAGAAATTTGCACCTATTTCTTCTCCCTGACTGCTGCTACTGTCTTTGGCACCTCTCTTCCCACTTTTGCATTCTTTTCTTAAAAATGCGTATTTCCTACTCCATCTCTCAGTCTTTCCTTTTCATGTACTTCTCCTTCACCAAGCATAGTGTTTCCATGAACACGGGTAAGACTTGTCTCACACCTCAGTTGCAGTTCCCATGGTGGCTATGACACCCTACGAATAGTCCCTTTCCCGTATAAAGTCAAAATGGGGAAAAGTAGCATCAACGCGTGTTTACACAAGCAAGCCAAGGCACTGCACCAAAGTCCACTGCAGGCTTCTCCAATGCCTCCAATATTTTGGATCATAAAACATCCATAAATGTTTTTAAGGACAAATAAGCATAAGCAATATTTGCTGTTTCTGTGTACTTGGTATTTTTAGTTTTTTACCTATTTCACAAAACTCTTATGGAAGAAAAAGAGGATTATGACTTTGCAAGTTAGTCAGGGGAAACTTAACTGTACATCAAGAGAATCCAGTCACTGATTTTTGGTGTAAGCAGGTGCCGACTGAAACACTGGGTTAGAGAAAGCAGGAGAATTTGTGACCAGGATGTTTTGGTAACTGAAATTATTTTAGATTTGTCTTTCTTTCCTCAGAGAACTGTTGTGAAGCTTGTATATATCAGATGAAAATTCTCAAATGTTGAAGGATATGTAAAGAAATAAAACATTTGCTTCTTCGCTTCGACAAAACGTAGGTCTTACCTGGCAGAAGAGCAGGTGTGCAACAGCAACCAAATACTCCTTTGCTGATTTGACAATTAAATTTGATCCTTTGATTCCTGGTCTATTTTTATTGGTAGCATGGACCAGGGAGATGACTAGATATCTCCCTCTACTGAAGAGCCCAGACAAGCTGGTACTTATCCCTGCATCCATCAGTACCTAAGTGAAGGCTTCTTGGTATGTAGTGTGACACTGCAGACACCTGCTACAGCAGCACTAGTGGTTTATTTTAGCTACATCAGGTGAATGGTAGAGGTTACCAAACCAATACGATTACCACTGCCAAAAGAGAGATATTTTACGCTGTTGGTCAGTACTGTGGGAGTGTGAATGGCAAGAATGATTCAAACTCATTTCAGATGATGTAACAAACTAGTCCTTTCAAGCCATTTTGCCTTTTTAAAGGTACCTTTCCACTCATTTTTGTGGAGATAATTGAAAAGAAAATTTATACCATATCTTTGCAATACAAAATGTGAATGAGACCATTTACAATCTGAAATCAACTTTAAATTAAGAATAGAAGTTCCTGTTTAAAGATCTATTTGGAATTCAAAATCATATTTTAAGTACTCGTGAATGAATACAACAATAACAGAGGAACAAAGATCATGTTTGCCAAGAAATACTTATTGAATGGAAGTGGATTTAAAAAATATTACTGGAAATGCTGCTATTTAAAAGAAATGAAAATTAAACCAGGTCTGAAACAGAAACAATTATTTCAGGTTGTCTGATTGGCTAAGAAATGCTAATTCTTCTTAAGCTATGGAGCAGAAATGAATTATGGGGATAAATCTGTCAGTTTGTAGCTTGTGCCTTTAGTCGAGATCTGGCAGAAAACATAAATCATGATTCAGAGGGATTCAAGTTTATGTTTTTCTTTAGGATTTTGTAATGTTTTGTGGTCTTTCAAACTCAATGAAACCAAATACATTTTTAAGCAGTCAGCTCGTTACTAAGGAGAGTGCAAGCCCTGACAGCACAGCTAGATAACCTCTGTGGCCTCTGCTGCCAGCATTTCTGTAGCTGGCTTCAACAGCGGTTCTCTGCTGAGTCTAAACTCTCATCTGCCTCAGGTGCTGCTGTGAAAAAGCAGTGTGCAGACACAGCACATATGTGAGCATCATCTTATTTTGTTTGCAGCACAGCTGTCTAATATTTTACCTATAGAAAGCAAAATTCAGGGTATTTTATTTATAACTATGGGATCTTTTATGAGCACTTTTAATTTCAGGTCCAAGATAATCCATTCAGTCCAACCAGTTCTCAGCAGAAAGGTTTTTAAAATGCCTTATTGCCACTTCTCTCTGTTGTTCCAGGGTAACATATTTTCTTAAGAAAGCAGCACTCATTGAAAGCAGTAGACTGTACAGCATAAATCCTTAGAGTCACATAATTCTACCTTGTATATGGTATTTACTACAGAATAAGTTAGGGAAACCAAGGAGAGAAAAAATGTATCATTTTAATCCTCCAAAACCTTCAGTTGTTTTCCTTCACTTTCCAGTGTTTCTTCTCTGAAATTGCTCCCATTTCTGAAATTGCTTCATTTCTTCCTCTTCACCTGTCTGTGTTGCTTCTCTAGCATCAGCCTTTTTTCTTGGTCTCTAAATTTTGAAACTGCTTAAGTTTCACAACATCTCTACTGCGTCTTTCATGCTTTACCATAAAAGTAAATAAGACAGACCAGGGAGTGCTGTGTCCTGACAAGGTATTGTGAGTGATTACCAATCCCTGGGCATCACTTGGGTCGCTCAGGCCAAAACTAACAACTGAAAACAGGAATGACCTTGGAAATTACCTTAATGCTTTCAGTTTGCTGGAACAGACCTGGCGTCATGCTCGTCTTCATAGTGACTGCATCATCCTAATCAGAGTTTTGTCAGAGTTTTGCCATAGTTAAGCTCAGACAACAAGGAGGAAAAGTTGTTCTGTTTTGTTTTCCTTTCTTACATTTTTTTACACCTATAATTTCATAGAATCATAGAATCATTGAACGGTGTGGGTTGGAAGGGACCTTAAAGATCATCCAGTTCCAACCCCTCTGCCATGGGCAGGGACACCTCCCACCAGACCAGGCTGCTCAAGGCCCCATCCAACCTGGCCATGAACACTTTCAGGGAGAGGGGGCATCTGCAACCTCTCTGAGCAACCTGAGCCAGTGCCTCATCACCCTTATTGTGAACAATTTCTTCCTAATGTCTCAGCTACGATGTTTAATCTATGTGCACCCTCAGCAACTTTGCTGATGACACCAAGCTGTGTGGCACGATCAATATATTGGAGGGAAGGAATGTCACCCAAAGGGGCCTTGACAGGCTTGAGGTGGGCCTGTGATAACTGCATGGAGTTCAACAAGTCCAAGTGCAAGGTCCTGCACCTGGGTCAGGGCAATCTCAAGCACAAATACAGAACGAGTGGGGAATGGCTTGAGAGCAGCCCTGAAGAGAAGGACTTGGGGGTGCTGGTGGATGTGAACCAGCATTGTGTTCTTGCAGCCCAGAAGGCCAACTGTATCCTGGGCTGCATCAAACGAAGTGTGACCAGCAGGTCAAGGGAGGTGTCCAGTTCTGGAGTCCTCGGCACAGGGAGGACACGAGTCTCTTAGAGTGAGTCCAGAGGAGGGCCACAAAGATGATCAGAGGGCTGGGACACCTCCCCTTTGAGCACAGGCTGAGAGACTTTGGCTTATTCAGCCTAGAGGGGAGAAGGCTCTGGGGAGACCTTTAGCAGCCTTCCAGTACTTAAAGGGGTCTACAGGAAAGCTGGAGAGAGGCTCTTTTTCGGGGAGTGCAGTAATAGGATGAGGGGTAATGGTTTTAAGCTGAAAGAGGGGAGATTTACATTAGATATTAGAAAGAAATCTTTTACTGTGAGAGTGGTGAGGCCCTGGCACAGGTTGCCCAGTGACGTTGTGGTTGCCCCATTCCTGGAGGTGTTCAAGACCAACCTTGTTAAAGTCCAACCTAATAGCTACTTACTTAGGACACATATGGTCTAATTTCTTCTCAGTTCCTAGTGACGTGCAAGCTATTCTGTAAAAGACCTCTCTTAGTTAATCTGCAAAATCATTACTATTTTTTCTCTGAGTTCTAAAAATGTCGTTCAGAAATGTGATGATTTAATTCGTACTTTATTATGCAAATGTTTATGGGAAGTATTTTTTTTCCAAATGAACTCATGCCAAATAATTTATGTTGTTTCTCATCTCGGCAGAGACTCTCAAATTATTCATCTTTTTATTGTTCTCATCATCCCAATTAACTTCACAGTTTTATTGAATGCAATGATAGGCTCTGGGGCCTATGAAACTTTTACTGTTACAAACAATTTATCCTAAAACTTTTTACTGTTCTAAATAGCATATTAAAACAACTAAGCGTGTTGGAGAAGAAAATTAATATGCTTAAAATGGACAGTAATTAGGAGTTTATATTTCACTGATCACTAGAAGAATCTATTTGCCTTGCACACTTATTCATTGTTGCCAGAAACATGTTTGCTGACTAAATAATTTTTCTGGAACTTAGATGTGCTAATTTGTCTGTAATAATTGATCTCTGCTAAAATTCTCAGTTTTGTGCATTTTATCTTTTGAGTTAGGAAGACAAAAGGAAGGACTGAATCAGTAAATAAAAACTAAACTTGTAACTACAGTTATGTCAGGTTCTTGACGCTGGTGATAATTATCCAAAAGAAATTCCAGATTTCACAGACCTGTCAGACTATAGTCAGATTAACTGCAGTAACATTTTTTAAGAACACAAATACCTGGCTGTAGCTTCAACTGACCATCTACTGAACAGTTTCTTCTTCTGCAAATAGAAGGCTGGGTTTATACAAACCTCATGCTTTCTGCATACCACCCTAAAAAAGTACCATTTCATCATATTTTAATTGATCTCAAATTTTTATATTTCCTTTGCAGAAGAAAAGGAAAGTCTTAACTGGTTTGCAACAGAGATGTTCTATCAGTTCTTATTTCTGACAGAAAATATCTAAATTATTGAATTTAATAATCCACTAACTTTAGTTTACATATAAGAAAAGGGGACAGTGATGTTTAATTTTTCACTATTTTCTACTTTCACAATTTACCACATTTTTCAAATAAGTGGTGCCTGTATGTCCAGTACCTAACACAAAGGGCAACTGGTCTTAGTTGTTGCTAGGAGTAATGGTAGTGGTAGCAGTATTTGTGTCTGTGATTTCTGCTAGATATGGAAATTGCTTAATGAGGAGGCAATAAAATATTTAATAGAACAAAGTAAAAATAAATTAATTTGACATTCTTATTTCATTCCAATGATACCAAAATGTTGAGATTAAATACTGTGCAGCTATTTTACAATTTTGAAATTCTTTCAGTGTTTTAAAGTGTGATATTTGCTGTAAAATTTAAGGTGTATCATTTATATATAGAAAAATGTATGATATTTGAATATTCAAAACAAAATTAGGCAAGAGTATCAAAACAATATCTTGTTATTATGCTGAAATGAACTGTTTTCATACTGAACCAGCATTTTTAACAGTTGGTATTTGTCTTGGGGCTTTTCAGTGTGCTTTGGAATTAGAAGAAACTTGTTTTTCAATATCTTTACAGATAAGTATGCAAATTTCAGACTGGGTTGGAAGTGCATGATGCTATTTTGTGTACATCTGAAAATCTTCTTACATACATCATATAAAATATTCTGTTTTACCGCTCCTCATTCTCTGTTCCCATCTCGGGTCTTGAGCTTTAAAAGTGCCATTGGGTCCATTTTTCTCTAGGTTATGTTTTACCAAATATAATCAGATACAGTATCTTCCCAGAGCCTTGCAAACATTAGATAATGTATCACTGCATTTTGTTTGTCTAGTGGGTAAATAAAATTTTAGTGCTATGATTGGAAGATTATGACACAGATAGAAGAAATATCTAACTCACTTAAACAGAAAGTCAGAAGTGTGTCACTAGCTGTGACTTTTGTTTCCATCTCCATACCAATAAGTCAGCTTGACTTGGTTTTCTCTACTTGGTTACTTTTTTTTTCTCTCTCTTTCTTTAGTAATAACCAGGCCAGAATTAGTTAACAAAATACCAGACTCCTAAACATGATGCTGGTTTTTTTGCAGCTGGTTGGAATTCTGGACTACTCTGTAAGGCACAGTTTTTGATTGGATTAATGCAAAATCCAGGACTGAATGCGCAATACCTAAGTTTGACACTTGACAGTCATTAATCAATGTCACATCGACAGCCACGCCGTGTTCCCCAACATGCTGAAGCACTCTTATATTGTACAATAGCATCATTTGGCACTTTTCTCACACTGTTCAGAAACAAAAGCACTGACAAGCTGCTGCACTGTTATAAAACATCAGAATGGTTTATATTCTTTGGAGGCATTCCAAAGGGTATGGCAAAATACAATAGATTTGAAGCTCTACCAGCTATACTGGAAAGAACATCAGGATTTCACCTAAGAAATAGAGTTTCAAGTGCAATAGATAAAAATTTAGCTTAATAATCACTTTATCCACTTAATACATTTAAACTTGAAATGGAAAAGTCTGAGGGGCTTATGATGTTACCTTGATTTACATCTGTGTTAGCTGGTTTTTCCTCTGCTGTAGTGATATGCGTATTATTTACTACATGACTTTTATTTTAGAGATGAAATAGCACACTGCGAATGGCATAACAGTACAGAGTTCTATACAATCTAAGTCAGCTCTTTGTTTCAGTAATTTAATTCAAACATTTGATTTTATAACATCTTCAGAAAGAGCTGTTTATCTCCAAGTAAATAAAAATTATGAGATTCATATCTCTTTCTTTCTGTTTCTCAAACTCTTACAGGTCACCAGCTTCCATTTGTGCAGTTATTCAGAACAAGTTTTCTCTTCAGTTACTGGAAGCCCCTCGAAAATGTCTGCTAACTTAATATAATATTCCAAGGTCAACATCTTGAGAAAATGCCTCGTCCATATCCATGAACATCTGAAATTGATATATGTTATCATAAAAATCATTAAACTTGCTATCATTTTTTTGTAGACCAGTAGTCTCAGCATCGTCTTGTAATTAAATTTCAAAGGTAGCCTTTGCCGTCTCCCTTTATCCTAATGAAAGAAGATGTTAATCTTCCACTTTTACAACTTTGCACTCAGAGTATGTGATTATTTCAGCTATGCAGCTCTATGTGGAAACTTAGGCGTATACATTCATGTTGAACCAATAGCACTGACATACCAGAGAGCAAGAAATCCTGCTGTTCACAACTACCAATTTCTTGAGGCTGGGGGAGGAAACGTCAGCTGTTGCTAGAGTGACACTGATGAAAACTCTGCTCAAGAGACAAAAGTGGTTAAAACCCCTCACACCAGTTATTAGTGTTCACCACAGGGTTAATGTTGTCCTGGGAGGTGAAGGTTTAGCAGGGCAGTTGCAGACCTAAACTACTCTGAGATGGAGAAGGGCAAAATTCAGAAGAGAGCATCCTTGTGGCCACCACCGCATCACATGCCACAGCTTGGCTACTGCCTGCTCTTCAGGAACTGCCTGAGGATATTTCCCAACAAAGCAGGGGAAAAAAGGATCAAGAATGGGATATACCTAAACCTTGGTGAAGAAATTATGAAGACACACAAACAATGAAAGAATTAAATGAGAGGTTATTAATGGTGTATGTTAAGAATATGATATGTAGTGAAGCCAGTATTTCTGTTTACCTGTACAAACATGAGGGTGCTCAGGGAATTTGATGGCTATTTCACACGAAAAGGAATAAAAGATTTTGTTTTTCCTGTGTTGTGTGTAAGTGTCCTGTGAACCCGTTGGAACAGGGGCTTTCGCTAAATATCTCAGAGTTTAGCAGAAAAAAAGGGGGTTAAAATCATGTTAGATAACTATAAATATGGTGCAATTCTGCATGTTTGCATTGTATGTCTTAGAATTTCACAAAAGATGTAAACCCAAGGCATATACTTATTTGATTAAAAAATATATTTGTTCTAAATATGATTTTTTCTTTGATGATTCTATCTATTGATGTGCCTTTCCCTGAAGCACCAGGTCACCTTTGAGCCAGAGTAGTAGATCAGATGGATCATTGCTCTGATCTGCTGTGACAATTTCTGTGTTCCTAGTTCAAATCCAGAATATACTAACATTCCCCATTTTGTCGTCATTATGGGGTTAAAACCCAGCACATTCTTCTTACACAGAAATGCATATGATATCATTTCAAATGCCATATGAGTTTAAGTGGATTTCACGCTTGAAGTGCAACAAAATCATGTTCAGGGAGGAACAGAGATTTTTTTTTTTTGGAAGGATTTAATTTCCAGAGAGGTCTGTTTTTAAGACCCTAATCCAGAGTAGCCTGGAAAGTAGTTTTGCATAGTTAATGTATCGCATGTGAATACATCTGCTAAGTCTGAATGCCTATATAAATCCTACAAAGTAAGACTCTGAAATTGCCTGGGTGACAGAATAAATCCATCCTGTACAAAAAAAAAAGTTAAAATTTAACCTCCAACTGCTTAACCTTAGTTACTGCATATTGGTTACTGTGTGCATTCCAGGATTTATTTTTTTTTTTCTAGATAGGAAAATATATTGAGTTTATTTTTATCGGCCATCAATTTTCTCACAGGATCAAAATATCACAAGATGATTAGGTATTAATGAGAGTTCATTAATATTAAGTTTCTGGCTCGAGAACCCTGAACATCTGTGATCTTGTGACTTAGTGATTTTTGAGCACCGATAAAATCTTTCTTTCCAATGAAGATTATTAATAAATGATTGAGCAATGTAATTTTTAGCTGACTGTATTATTATTTCTGAGAGCTGAGGTTGCATTATAAATTGACTCCAGAAAAAGGTAAACTGATTCACTTACTTCAGGTCTTGCCTTGCTTTCTAACATACGGTTCTGCTTAAAAGTGTCCATGTTTGCAACCTACAGTTGACATTTTTGGCACTCAGAATAGTGTCTTGTAATTATACTAAGTCTAGAAAGGAGGATTAGCTTTTATAGCAGAATTCATAAAATAAAAAGAAAAAAAGTTTTAGTCAAATTTATTGGCTGTAATGAGCCCTCCAGAATGCAGACGTCTGGTCTGGTGGAACTCAATAGATTTCTGTTTGCTGCATGTGCGTGCATGTGCACGCACACACACACATACACGCACATGCACAAACGACTACTTTATGAAAGCATTTGTGAGCAATAAAATGTTAAATATTTTCACACTGAAAATCAACTTCCCCACCTGCAGCGCTCATTATCAGACAAGCTTCATTTGGTATGTTTTGAAAGCCCTTTTCTCCCTCTTTCCTTCCAGGCTCCTTTTTCTCTTTAAATATACTGTGTTGGTTGTATTGGTTGCTTGGCAAAGCAAATTTTTTTAACACTGTCCAGGTTTTTCCATTATTCTCATCCTGGTGGAATTTTGTGGAGCAATTTGCAAGTGCTTCATTGTGAATTCAAAACCACAAGAGTTTAAAGAAGGTGAGCTGAGTTCTCCTGCAGCATGTTGCATGTAGAAATCATCGCTTATCAGTTGTGAAAGGCACATTCCTGATAGCTGAGTGTTGGTATGAAACTCAGAGATAAAAGACATATCTCTGCACCAAAAGGGAAAGGTTTCATTTGAGTTAGCAAACACCAGGCACCCATTTCTTTTGCCTCAATATGCACTTTAATTCTTGACAATTCCACTGGAAGACCAATCTCACACACACATCTAGCAAAAAAAAAATCTCATTCTCGAGCATCCTCATCCTTTTTTGAACTCTCTTAGAAAAGAAATAGCCAATAGCAACCTAGCTACTTTGCCTTATACATTTTGAATACAAATATCTGCATTTTATCGTGGAGAAGGGACAAGTCGTGTTCTGTGCTGTTATTGATTTTTTTTTCTCTTTCATCAGTTTACATTTCCAAATGTCGCTATTAGACCCTGTAGGGCAAAATTAGAATGATTACCTGGAGTTATCACAGTCAAGCATGAACTACGATCTCTCCCTTTGGGAAATAATTAATCCACTATTTATAGACAAAGTTTAGAGGAAAAGATCTAATTCTTTGAAGGATTTCAAGATGACTTTCACTGCTTCCCTGCATTAGAGTAGACCTTTAAAAGATGATGAATTCAAGTTGTTATGAGCAGCTGTCACTTAAGCTCATATTTTTGTATTTAACTTCCAACAATTACCTGCAGCTCTTGAACTGCAGGGATCACTTTTAGGATCCTCCTATACCCTGTAAAGCCAGTCTGGCACATTCAAGCTACCCTCTACACGTGACTGTCTGCCGCTTTCTTTTAATCACCTGCACAGGAAGCAAGCAAGCAAGCAAGCAACAATCAGGCTCGTAATTTAGATACCTCATTTAAGTGTCTATAATGAGGTCAGAATAATCTAGACCATGGTTTCTAGCCGGAAATAAATGTAAAATATTGGAAAAGTGGGAGAAAAACACGTTAAGAAAGCAAATACAAGCAACAGGAATGACGCCAGTGTCTCACTCGTGACAAGGAAATACTTTTATTCTCCTCTGTTTTAATTGTGCAATATCTGGTATTCATCCTGCACAATGTTATAAAATGAGATGCGATTGTTTAGATTACACCAAAATGTAGTTGTCTAATAAGTGGGTATCCAGTCCAATTTAAGGACTTAGTCTCTGTCAGTAGTCAAAGAGGAGAAGCAAGCACCTCCCCAAGGTGATTTTTCCCATTTGAAGGTGTTTCAGAGAAGGCAAACAAACTCCTCAGAGATAACTCTGTTGTCATAGGAGAAAGCAAGCTATGTATCTCATGCAACTACTTCAGGCTCCTTAGTTCAACCTCAGACTGCTGAAGTTAAGTCAGTTAATTCCTTTGTAAGTCTGTAGATCCTCTGTCTCTAGAGGTATAGGGAACTAAACATAGATCTTTTCAGCCCTAAACTGTATTCTGTCCCTATGACTATTTTTAGCATTAGTTTTGCATTAGAAGCTAATAAATGTTGCCAGTACCTTTTAAACTCTTAACTGCATACTATGTGTGTTGGGTTTTTGGAGGTTTTTTTTTTCTTCTCCTGTAAAACTGCTTAACATATGCTTAACCATCTGGCAAGAAACAATCAAAACTAAACAAACAAGGTGTTTGAAAGTTCAAACAGATCATCAGTCATACTTCTTTGCAGATTTTATATACGGGCCTGAATAATAGCACACTAATGTAGAATGAAATACAATGTAAAAATTAATTAACATGGCACACTAGGTAGTTTAATGCTCCCATTCAACACAAAGACACTGTAAGGGAGCACGTTTCTCTCCTCCTCCTGTCCTGCTTTGATTATGTTCTGGCTATACTGTATTTTTTCAGGCTATTAGCTTTACTAGTCATATATTACCCATGTCTCACCGTCCTTCCTTTCTCCTCCATCTCCTGATTTTCCACTGCGCTGTAGCAATTCTTTTCATTTTCAAGGCTCTGTGCTTTCTGTCGCTTCCTTATCTTTCATCACTGCTGTTGCCCCAACTTCCCTGGTACACTGCTGGGTCTGCCAATATTCCTTGCCCACTTGTGAAGCTCTCAATCAAACACCTTGAAGTCTTTCCTCACACTCTTTCTTAGACATAGAAGCAATGTTTTGTAGATTCTTGGGTAGGCATGAACTTGTCTGTTGAGTCAGGTTTTCCTATTCCAAGCTTTTTAATAAAAAAAAATTAAGGAATTTTTGTGGAATTCTACTGGATGCCAGGCACTGTGGCCATATAGACAGCTAACCAGCAAAAATAAGGCTAATAAAAGCAACATCAGTTGTTGCCTTCTGTTTCTCTACATATTCCATTAGGAACAGAAAAGATCTTACAGCAGGCAATTTCATTAAAGATTTTTGGTCCTTTTTCTCCTAAGCTAAGGTCCTGGCAAACTTTGGTGGTATATTCCTATTCAAGCAGTTGGAATAAAATCAAAATAATGCTTTTATTATTTTTTTTAAGGAGCTGAGACACGAAATATGTGAGGAGTGGTCAAAACTTGATCCTTTCTGGTTGTGCAAATGCAAAGCACAAAGGAAACCAATACAGGAAGGTGTGCAGGGTGGGACAGATGTTCACTGCTGGTTCACAAGAGCAGCAGATCTGGTTTAAGGGGCATGCTTTAAAAAAGCATAGACTTTGAATGAAGATCATAAAAACTGAAACAGAGCCAGGCCTTTTACAGTTATTAGAATGCAATGTAGGGAAGCTTTGTTCCTGTTGCTGAGAATCAAATGTACACCAATAATTTCACACCCTGCTCTGAAGAAACAGAGCCCAGATCACTTTCCTTCTAGAGCAGTTGAGCTCTGTAGCATTTGGCAGTCTGGATTTATTGATGGGAGCAAGATAGAAGGCCTTTAAAGGATGAGATCCACACTCAGGTTCTGAAACTGAGAAATCAGAAAGGCAGAAGGAACAAAATTAGATTTTTTTTCTTTGTTTTTTTAAGACTTTGACCTTAAAGTTGGTACCCTGCCTTGATTTGAATTATGATTGAGACCATGTCTCTATCTGGGTGCTTGAAGTTCATTGTCGTTTACTGTCCCCTAGGCATGTGCTGCTTGAAAAGGAGCTGCACTTTAACTCTGTGTCCTCAATCAAGGCTCTCCTTGCAGGGTCACTGCTACCTCTCCCCTGTTCCTTGTCTTCTCTGCCAGCAAGCAGGCTGGGGAGAACACAGCAACGGGGTAACATCTGATTATACAGCTGTCAAAATGACACATTAAGAAAAAGATAACTATTTATAGTCACAAACTCCCCTCCTCTGCCATCAGCCAGCATGTTATGGTCTTTCTGGACTAAGGTAGTTTCCATCAACCTGTCTGCATTGATGAAATTACAACCTGAGCAAATCTCTGGTGGAGACTTTCAGAAGTGGTGTAAAATAGTTTGTGCTGCTGTGATTTATCCTTCTGTTTGGCACTGACTACTCATATCAGAGTAAATTTATCCTACACAAGTACTACACATCTATCTGGGAAAGAAATGTGCACTACAAGATAGGTTAGAGCTGATGGGAAGCTCACTCAATCTTTCACAATCTGTGGCTATGTCTCAGCTCACCCAGAAAGGGCTCTATCTGTATGCAGACCAGGGTGTAGTTTAGATGTAGCCCAGTCCAGCGGGTTAGGACAGGCAACTAGTCATTTTTTTGCAGTCCAAGACACAAAGTAAGGTGTTGCAAATTCACTCTAATAAGCTATTTTTGCTCCGCACCGCCGCCTTACAGAGATGTGGCTATGATAAAGCCAAGTACCATGATTTCTACCAATCATTTCCTGGTGTGTAGCTAGAATGTTTCCTTGCTCTGCATTTCACCTATGAAAATTAAGTCAAAAAAGATATTATTCACCTCTGAGGGTAATTTTCACATTCAAAAGTATTCTTTGAGTATTTTATTTTTGAGATTGAAGATCAGCAGTGATACATCTAGCTGCATCTTCGCCCTCTCTACTCACCCAAACAAAAAAATGAAGCAGTAATCACCAGATGGCAGAACAGTAGCAATATGATTTAGAGAAGTCTGATCTTCCAACTTGCTTGAGATTAAATGAAGCATTATTTATTTATTGATTTTTCTGGTCCACTTACCATGATTTGCATAATAATCTAATATTGTGGAAATTCTTTGAGACCCCGATAAAGTTCTTCTATTTGCTAGATGTTGTGTGACCCCTCTCCCAAAATGCTTAACTATGTAGACTGTCTTGCACTCAGTAATGCATTTTTCTCCTCACAACATCCGTCCAAGAAAAAAGGGAGGTTTTTTTCTCAATTTACCTGTGGAAAAATAAGATTAAGTAATTGGCTCCACGTTAAGAGGCAGCCTGTGGCCGAGCTGTGACTAGCACCCAGATATCCTGAGCCACAGTCCAGTGACTTAACCATAAGCCAGTTCTGTTGCTGACAGACTTTTCTTGGTAGCAAGACCGTATTTCTGGAATGCATGCCCTACAGAAATGCAATTAAGTATGTATTTGGCTACTTTTGAAAGAGCTGCAAGCCACACCTCTCTGCCTAGGCCCTCCACTGGCTAAATCCCTGCTTCTTAGTTTACAAGCAAAGCTGCAGGCAACCAAAAGGCTAGTCTGGAGCTCTTTTTACGGTGGTTGTATCTCACTGTAGCCGTGAAAACAAATGCATTTTGCAATCAAGTAAATTCAATTAAAAGAAATGCATTTTGACAGCAGAGGATGCCATCACCGCTGTGAATGCCAATCTGTGGTGAGTGTTGATCAGACACTCTGACATTCAGGACGGAAAGCAAACCTGGACCTACCTAGGAGATATCTGTGACTATTAGGCATCTTCTATCAGATTTTAAAATAAGATATCCTTTCCTTTTTGTAGGTGTCAAGGCAACTGTCATTATAACTTTACTTTGTGAAGCATTTGTAGAGGATTTTTTTCATGGGGTACTGTTTTTGACCTTTTGCTTGTTTCGATATGTGATGATAGGCTAATCTTTAGGAAATGGGAGTATTCGTAAGATTGGATTCCTGTGCATTGTAATCTGTTAGTGTTTTATGAATGAATGGAGATTAATGCCAAATTAAATGTGTATGTCTCCCTGTAAGAATTAAAGTGTTAAATTTTACTTCTATGCACAAGGAATTAGATACGCTCCTGCAGTTGTTGTCCAGCCAAGCCTTCCTATCTGCACTGAAAATAATAGCATCTTGAAGAGAATATTTATTGTTACTAAGCCTCTTTAGACATGGAAGCTAATGTAATATCTTTTCAGAAACTGTTGTTCAAAATATCTGAGGCTAATCGTCACCCTGGTCAGAGAACATTAGGGTGCCAATCTAAGCAATATGTGGTTCTAATTAACCCTGTGTGTTATCTTTGCTATACTTTAGAAAAAACTCATGTGATTTCACAAACTTAAATCTAGAGTCTGAGCAGTTTTTTTGTAAATTATCTTCACATATATAAATAATTTTGGGATCCACCAAATCCTTCAGTCATCCTTGCCCCAAGTACTTTTCTC
This sequence comes from Neomorphus geoffroyi, assembly GCA_033558235.1. Taxonomy (NCBI): domain Eukaryota; kingdom Metazoa; phylum Chordata; class Aves; order Cuculiformes; family Neomorphidae; genus Neomorphus; species Neomorphus geoffroyi. The sequence goes on from JAUMJM010000035.1 coordinate 1,768,631, forward strand.
AGATACATAGTTTTGCAGACACAAGCAAAGATAAAACATCATTAAAAAAGAGAAGTGTATACATGCTTATGGCATCTCTCCTATATGCACTGCTGTACTTGGAAGAAAACAGGGGCATACATACAATTTACACGCAAGACATCTGCCCTTTGCAAGGAAGATCACAGAGGAGAAAATATATTTAGCAAGTAATGAGTAGCCTTCCTTCACAGTTAGCACAGCAACTTCCATCTGTGGTGAATTAGAGGATATTCTAAGAAACGATTCTGCTTGAGTATTGTCAGAAGAAATTAGTTTGGTGTGCTGTAAAATCAAAACCAGAATGATATGTGATTGCTGCTGAGTGGCTGGGTCATTCCTAATGTTGCCTTGATTCTTATAAACATGAAAAAGAACTTTGAAAAGAGAGACATCACAGCTCTGTGCAACTGTGCTCCTTTCACTGTCATAAAATGATATTAATCAGAGTTAGCCCATGACAGCCTAAGCCAGGTCAAGGCATGTGGAATGGCACAGCAGAAACTGCAAGTTTCACTCCTGTGGCAAGCAGGACCCTTATTTGTATGAGAATGAAGTTCTAGACCCAGGCAAAACAGCAGCCAGAATACTGTAAAGTTTAATGGTGCCAAAATACAATAAATTTGGGGATGTTGAAGTTTTGCACAAATGCTTATTTTCACAATCTTCCATTAGATATTGTAGCCACTACTGGCAGATCTTCAAACTGTGTACAAACCATGTGACTCTACGTAGGTTAGATTTCTGTAATTCTGTATATTTAATGTCTTTTGCCCAATGACCATTTCTCTCGCAGTCCAGAAACAAAGAGCTTTTAGATAAAATAAAATATGAATATTGTTAGTGGCACTCATATCCACAGCTGATGTAACGTACAGTCATCACAGTATCACAGAATCACAGTATCACAGTATCACAGTATCACAAGGCTAGAAAAGACCTTTGAGATCATCGAGTCCAGGCTGTGACCCAGCACCAACACCTACTCGTCATCTACACCACGTCACTAAGTGCCTCATCCAATCTCTCTTCAAACACCTCCAGGGACGGTGACTCCACCACTTCCCCAGGCAGTGCATTCCAATGGCCAATCACCCTCTCAGTAAAGAACTTCTTCCTAATGTCAAGCCTAAACCTCCCCTGGCGAAGCTTGAGACTGTGTCCTCTTGTTCTGTCACCGGTCACCTGACAGAAGAGACCAACCCCTGCCTGACTACAACCTCCTTTTAGGTAGTTGTAGAGAGCAATAAGGTCTCCCCTGAGCCTCCTCTTCTCCAGGCTAAACAACCCCAGCTCCCTCAGTCGCTCCTCATAGGGCTTGTGCTCCAGTCCCTTCACCATCTTTGTTGCTCTCTTGACATTTACTGTAGATTTAAGATTTATCGACTTTGAAAACACGTGACCTGTTTTCACCAGGGTGGAATAATCTGCCTGAGCTTACAGAGAGCTCAAGAAAAGTTTTCTGAGAAGCATACTCTCTACCATCCCTTCAGGCCTGCAATAACAATATTCTAAATTTATTGCTGAACACTTAAGAAAAATTCTCTAGGCCCTGGGTTTACCCCACAATCCTAGTAGTTTTCCTCTGTCTCTTTGTGTAAAAGTCTGCAAAGTCACTCACCAGAGCCCAGGAGTTCTCTTTTGAGCTCTGCAAACCTGTATGAGACAGTTGAGAACAGCAATGAGTGTGTGTGTGAAAGACTACAGAAAATACTTTGACTTCAATATTAAATTAAACAGTGCAAGAGACACAGAGTTTATTATTCACATGAAGTTGATTGCTCATTTTGATCTTGAATTAAAATGTATTTCCATGAGCAGAGCAGCTGCAAGTGCAGGTCTGCAGAGAATATCAAATTCAAATATTTTAAATGGAAGAGATGCATTACATAGCATGAAGGGGGTGATTGTCACAAGGGAAGGTGTTTGGCCTTCTGGTTAAAACTGGACTTATTCAGGGATTGGTGATAAACTTTGGACCCTGCCACAGATATTTGGTGTGACCTTGTGTGTGTCTATCTGTCTGTCTCTTCACCAGTTCATCATCTATGACACAAACAGCTCCCTTATCCTTTTTAGCATACCAGAGTTTTGGAAGAAAGTCATAGTCCTACAAGTATTATTGTTCTTATGGGTTTCTTTCCAATTTGAAACATAAATAACAATTCAAATATGAATATTTTAAATGAAAAAGAAATTCTGACTTTTGCATTTAAAATTAAAGTTTCCCCATCACCCGCCTTTCTTTTTCTTTTTTCTTATGCACATAATTACAGGGTTAGCTGGATGGCTTCTCTTTAATGAGATTTTATAAGCCACATGTTTTACCCAATAAAAATTTGAGATGTAAGGGAAAGGCAAGAGAGGGTGAAACTGTAGTTTAAATATTTTTGCTAATGTATTTATGCAACAATTCAGCATGTCAAAATCATGAGTGTTTGCTAGTAACAATTCTTTTCTTGAGAGGAGGATTGCATGTATTAGTTTGGACTTGGGTCATAGGTTGGACTCGATGATCTCAAAGGTCTTTTCCAACCTTATGGTACTGTGATACTGTGATACAGTGATTTCAAAATATAAAGATACATTAGAGAAGAGTTTTAGAATCTATTTTTTTTACGTATTATATAAGTTTGCAGGAGCATTACCTTCCTAAAGGTGAAGAGAGTGATAATATTACTCAGAATATGACACAAGGATGAAGGAAATTGGTAAAATCCTTCTTAGCAGTTGTTTCAGCAGGTTGTCTGCAGGAACTTCTCATAGTCAGAAGTGCAGCTGAAGGGAGATAAATACAGCTCGATAGCTTTCACTGGTTTGTCTGGCTGTGGACTACTGAGGGACTTTCAGGATCCCAAGAGACACAGAAAAATCCTGCTGTGAGTGCAATATCAGTGACTGCAATAATTGTACCGCCAGTGTATTTATGTGTAAAGATTTTACGTGTTTGTCATGTAAATACACTACTTTCCTTCAAAATTTCAGCTGAGTGGGATAAACTAGTCACAGGTAAAGCATACCTCACTGTTGCCCAATCCCATTTGTTAAAAACAGAAAGAGAAAGAAAAAAAATAAAAGAGTAAGACATTTCTCAGTGGCCCATTGACCCACATAAGCATGTGGTGAACTTTAGACACGAGCTTGAGTTTCCAGCATGTGTTTACAGTTAAGGGCTTTGCCCAGCTGAAGCCAATGTGAGTCAGGAAGGAGAAAACTGGGCATGAGTCAGTCAGGTTATGTTCCAGCATGATGTCAGGAGAGAGAGAGTTAAAATCTGTATGTGAAAGCATCCAGAAACCAAGCACAAGCTACACCCTAATGGTGTCAGGTCAGCATTTTGGATTTCAAGTTAAGATGTGGTTTCCCACACCCAGCACTGCCAAGCACCACTGTTTTTATGGGAAAAACCTAGCCAGGCATCTTTCCTAGACTGTTATAGAACTTGAAAAGTATGCTTGCTAAATATATACATGTGTACAGATATATATAACTCTAAATATATAACTGTAGACCTAACTATATATATCATTTACAAATACATATATATAGATATATATCTCTCCCCAAGAAGTTGTGAACAACATTCTAATGCCCTGAATCCCTACCTAATTTATCAGCAAGAAGCTCTTCCTAAAGCAAGGAACGACCAGAAATAACCCCAAGGTTTCTGAAATTATGTATTTCTAAAAACTGTTATCAGGTGGTAGAAGGCATCTAGAATTTACTTTATTCAGCATCTAACATTTAACCATGAGTTGGGAAGTTTTTGTTCATAACGATGCAGGGAACTGGCCCTTCTTAGAAAACAAGTAACCACTTATGGTTGTGCAATCAAACACAGTAAACAAAATATAATAATAGTATTTAAGTCCAAATTCTACTGTGATTTACACTCCACCTAACCCTAAAATGACCTTGTGGTTGAAGCAGAGGAGTGTTGCTCTGGGAATGCCACATATTTCCTGTGTGACCTTGAGCAACCAGGTACCCCTCTGCACCCTACGTCTAAATAACAGGGGAGCTAGCAATCCTCTCACACATAATCTCTCTGGGTACGGACTGTCTTCTCTTGTAGCAAGTAATATAATGAGGCCCTCATCCTAATGAGAGACTCTAAACCCTGTTGTAACATATTAAGGCTCTCTGTTCTAAAAATGGATCTTCCCCCTCACAGGAAGTTGTGTGACACTTTGCAGTTCTTTCTGAATTCTGAGAGGGGATGAGAAGTCAAAGAGCATAGATTTGTCACCAAAGAAATATTCTCTATGTTTCAGTTTAGGAATGTTAGATTCACAATCAAAATCATTGGACATTCTGAAATAATATTCCAAACCTTTTTATTTTCAGTCTAAATAGATTCACTGAACTTGAGAAAGCACATTCTGAGTCAAGACTTAAAAACAAAAAAAAAAGAAAAACAAACCAAAGAGATTCCTTATGAAATTTTCTTACTAAATATTTACAAGATTTTATTTTAACTCTTCTCATCAGAAAATATGAACTTTTTTGCCCACATTTTGAAGTATTCTAATAGGAAAAAGCTTTCATGAGTTTATTCAGAACAATTCTAATATAGCAAATCTGTGATTCCGTGAAGTATAAGATGAGATAAAGCAAGACGTTAAAAGTATAATTATAATTTGGCAGATTTAGAAAAATGAATAGCATTCTAACATGAAAATGTTTCTCTTTGCTTAACCCCTTCTGGAGTGTGATTTATTGATAACCTGTAAGAGTATTTTTATTAGTTGTCTTCTCTGTTATTGCCTATTGATAGTCAAAGTGGCTGAATGTGCACAATGTCCATCTTCTTGGCTAGCACAGGAGGTCTCCCAGAAATATTGTTGCTAATAGAAATTTTGCACATGGAACTGTGTCTTAATTGTTCAAGCCAGAGTTCCATCCAGCTCATCTAGCTTCATCTTCCAAAAGTGGTATATCTAGTCTAAATTACTCATCAAGACTCCCTCTATAATTAATGAGCAGGCACAGGTACCTACAAAGGAATATTTGTCCCATCGAAAGACATATGTCAAAGACAGCTGGGATAAACTACGCTCTAATGATGCCAGTCTCCTTTGACCACAAAGCATGAAATTAGATGTCTAATTTCCACATAGTTAAAATTAGGAGAGATAAAAATCCTCTTTGGTCCAAAATTGTGTAAACAAAAAATGTAAACCTTGAGGGAAAGGAAGTGAGAAGAGGCCACACGCTGCAGAGTTCCTGTGGGACATTTTCCTGTGATGAATTTGGACAGATAGCGTCTGCTTTTTCGGCACTTGTTACATCAGCACATTCAGGATCTGTTGAAGGGATTGGGTATTGGAAGCCTTGGAAAGAGGTGTAAGTAGTAGCTTTTGGGAAGGCAAACAACCATTTTCTGTGCATCAAACGATGACTATATGGCCTCGACTGTTCAAAACCTCTGCCCTTACATGTATATCCCCCACTGAGATAGCAGCTGACAACATTTTTGCTCCTTATGTAGTGATTTGACAGATTCTTCAAAAATGAACCCATGGCAATTCACTGACAGTTTTGCAAGATCCACATATTTTGTCTCCATTCATTATAAACATCTGGAGTGAAATACTTCCAGTAAACTTGGGTTTAATATAGCAATGGTAAAGAATCATAGAAAAAGTGATTTTTCTCTAATGTGGAACAACTGATGTTCTTCATACTTCGGAAAACAATATTCTTTATAGCCACTAATTTAAGCTTTCCAATTTATCTTGGGAGTCAGACACATGAATTCCATTGGGTTTTCAAATTTTCAAAAAAGAATATTTCAGGAAAGACTTCGTATTTGTTATACTCTCATCCATTCCTCCTGATCTGCAGTATGAGCAAAGACTTAGGGGATTTACTTCATCACATTCCACGTCAATCATAAAAAGAACTACTGGTAATTTCCTTCTGCTCATATTCTGAATGAATCAGATTTTCTGGGCAGATCTTTAAGGTAGTTTTTTCTCAATCTGTTTTCAGACCGATGTAGAAAATCTCCCAAGGTCTTAGTCTTAACTGTGTTTTGTAGTAACCAAACCCTCAAATTAATGGCACTTCTTGTCAAGAGGAGAAACGATTTTTTCACCGGTTTTGGATATGTCACCTTTAAGTTTTATTTGAGTGCCCATTTGCTCTTGTAACAAGGTGAAGTAAAAAGGCCATCTCCTTGTGTTTATTTCTATTTTTATTTTTTATTTTTATAGTCTTCAAAACAATTTTATCTGAGTACTTTCCATGTCCAACTTACTAGAAATGATGGAGCACCTAGAGAATTTCTGTAGTTTCTCTCTTTTCGGGGTGAAATCTCTATTTTGAATAAAATTTCAGAATTTTTATTTTCTTAAGTTTTCTTAAACTTTGGTAGAATTTGAATTTAGTTGAAACAAAACCCACTTAACATAATTAAATAAATTCAGAAAAAAATACGATTACTTGTAGATAAAGCAAAGTTACAAGGATTGAAAATCAAAACATTATGATCACACTTTGTTTTTAACTAGATGCCTCTCCTTTTCTATATGCCATTTCCTCATGTCTTGACTGCCTATTGTCATATCCAAAACTTTTTAGCCCTGAAAAATGTCTCATCTGGGTTTCTAAATACAATTGTACCTGTTCCAACTACTTCAAATTGTTACTAATATTCTATCTATTTGCCAGCACAAGATGCACCACAGAGCAGAAGGAAAAGAAAGGAGGGAAGGGACTTTACATCTCCACATTCCACCCCCACCTCTGTGCCACCACATTGTCCTCAGGATTCTCTCTTCTGTTCCTTCTAATATAATGCTTAAGCTGTAAAATCTCCCAGGGATTTCTGTCATCCATACTCTTCTCTTCCCCTTAAAACATTCCATCCCTGATCTTTGATTAGGGCTTCTTTGTCCTCTGCTGAAATAATTACTACTGCTAAAATGGGTCCTGCAGGGCTTCTTTGCAGTGATTGTTGCTACTTTGCAATAAAGTGGAAAGGAGTTTAAGAAATCAGGTTCTTAACATCTTTCCTATATGGATGAAAAATTAATGTAAAAGAGTTTATATTCTCTTCAGCCATGTGATATTTGGGACAGGTTGAAGAGCGAAGGCATATTATTTTTACTGATAGAGTGATGGAATAATGGAAAACACAATTAATTAAATGGTGAATATATGAAAGAAAGCTGGCAAGCCAAATAAGCACTATAATAATAAATAGAGACGCATACAGCACTTAAAGTTACTATGCTTGGTAGCCAAGGGATGAGAAATAAACCTCAGGAAGCAGATTAATACTCCAGTGTAAAGAACTACACTGGTTTACTAGGTAAGGATCTGGACCTCTGTATCCACAACAAATGAGGAATCCAGCTTGTGCAAGGAAAGGTTATTTGAAAGACAAAGAAAATTATTCACTGAAGTGACATGCTGTCTAATGAGAGAGCTAAATAAACACCTGCTTGGGCAGAATTTAGCCTCCTGGAATCCACTTCCTCCCAGAATTTACACAACAGTGCACTGGGACACTGCTCACAGAAGTGTCTGATGGTGTACTGGCACCTCAGATCACTTGCATGCTAGCATGATTATTGTTTAATAGGCATGAATCCTTTCTTTGAGAGTGATTGGGCAAATACAGGATATATAGCTGAAATTTTCCAGAGGAGCTGGCCAGTTGGATACATTTAGATCTTTCTGGTGTTCCCTCATATAATTATGAGCTGATTTTGTGAGAAATAATATGTATGTAGATTGCTTTCTTCAAAACACAAATGAAACTTCCATAACAGTTTATCACAGCAGCCACTCTCAGGTCTACAGTACTGCCTGTACCAGCTTGGCCAGATGCTGCAGCAGAAGAAGCAGAGGCAGCAAGGAATTTAAGTGGAAGCAAAGCTTTTCTCCTTCTGAACTCTCAGAGGAACATCTGCAATGTTTTAGAAGTAGCACATAGCTTTCCCCTATTCTGACAGGACTCTGAAAAGCCCTTTTGCAGCTGCAGTTAGTAAACAATTTGTCTGGTCTTTGGCTCGAGCCTATTGCTGTGCACTTCCCAGGCTACTGCAAGAACTGCGAAGAGTATGTGAGAGCACAGGAAGGGTGAGACAGGAAAGGCTGCTGCTGTCGTCTTCTCCGCCCACCCACAACCTCACTGACAACTTGGACACCATCCTCTTTCCTCTTTAAATGGTTATTCCATTGTTTTTTTAGTATGTGAAATCTCTAGTTTGTAGGTGGCTTATTTTATAACTATTATTAACTGAAAAGGAGATGCGAGAAAGAAGAACAACTGGCAGCAGCTCCAAGGTACCCTCTATAACCTATAGAAGCCTGTTTGAAAAATGTGTGTTGGCACTGACATCCAACACATACCAGAAGGCCAAACTGGAAAAACTGACTTTGACTCTACGCTGACATGCTGCAGAATGTCGGAAGGTTGTTTTCATAAATGGAAGACTTGAGGCAGTAGTGATATCCATCTCTTTCTCCATCATTTTTTTAGTAGGTGTCTACCTGTCAAAGTATATCTCATAAAATGTAAGGTGTTTATATTCCTTTACACTCTGGAGTATCAGAGTCTAATGAGAGAGCAGCAATTAAATTGGCATGTGTACTGCCTGCAACAGCAGCTGCCAGTGCTTACCAACTTCTTTGGATGGAGAGAAATATTTACTAAGTCAGAGGTAAAAAAAGACTCTCTCTATACTGTTAAGGATTAAAAAGTATCATGCTAAGATAATAGAAGTTTGTTGCTATAAGGATGAAATGAGTCACTTAAAAGACAATAATTCACAACTGGTGTTTATTGCAAAGCAGTCTGATGCCTAGGAAAAAAATAACAAAAGATAGAAATTCTATTATCAAGTTTGCAAAAAACCGCTTGAATTCTTATACTTATCTACAGTACTGTGTTTCTATGTCAATTTTAATTTATTTTGGATATAGTGGCTGTCTAAAATAAGAAGATAAATTAAAATGCTCTGGTTGTATCAGCAAATATATTCAGAAGCAAGTGATTTGTTTCCCCCAGAGTCTTTTCCTTATGTTTTTTAAATTTTGCAAATATTTCTCTGCAAAAAGTTGTAATTTAAAAGCCTTTCTCATTCTAAATTAAGAATTTCCACATTAAGTTTATCAATGTAATTAAACTGTCATCCTTTCTACTTACATGGAAAAGTTGTCAAATGGGCTTATTTTTCCATGTAAGTGAGTCTTTAGGATCCAGGACTTGTCGGAAACCCTTTCAGAGGAAATTGCTCTATCTGAAATAACAAAATTTGCAGATGTCTTTTACCATAGCCACTAATTCAGCTACATGTGCTTGCAAAAGTTCAGTCTGTAGTCATAATGAGGATTAAAAGAATTAAGTTACGTGGGGTAAGATTCATCTCAATTATGTGTTACCATTTAAAAGTTAGATGTCTAGCCTGGCCAGCTGTTTAAGTGCTCTCTGCAGTCAATGGAGAAAGATGGGCACTGTTCCAGACAGTGACTCATCCTGCTGTTCTAGGACACCTTTCTTAGGATGGGCTGAAATATCCTTTGGATGTGTATCTGTCCTCTGAACACAGAAACCGTGTGCAGGGCTTACAGATACAACTGAGTTGAAAGAAACTAAACTGGAGTAAGAAAATCGCTACCTTAGATCTAACTATGGATAGATGGGCAGATTAATCCTCTCCAAATCACTGTAAACTGTTTAATAATTACATATCTATAATATGTAATGCATAAAAAAGATTGCAATAACTAACTCCATAGGTATTTCCCCATGAAGAGAGGCAGTTGCCACAAAGTTTGGGTTTTTTTTCTCCGGAAAACAGACTGAAGATACTCTGCATAGCCACATTTTCCATGTTGTAGGTATTTGGATCTTCAAAGCACTGTTTTCTTTTCAGGTTCTACAGGATCAAACTGTTAAAGGACAATAGGCTTGAAGTCTATCTGTGGCTTTTCCACCTTTGAACTACAACAGAGAAAAAAAAAAATCACAAAATGAAATTCTCTATGGACACTTGCTTTACACTTTCAGAAATGTCCTCTTTGCTACGATCTATGGTATTCAAGGTATTTGCAAGAGCATAGAAAAGACAGCATACAGGAAGCTAATGAAACTAAATGGTATAGAATTATTTGGAATGGTTGAACATAAAACTGATTGCAAACAGTGGCAGTTAACAAAACAAAACAAATAAAACTACAGTTGGTTAAATAACAAAACAGCAGATGACCATGTATGCATCCCGGAGAAGGGAATAACCTCCCTTATAGAACTACAATGACTGCTGTAAATTAGGCTAGGACATGGATGCACAAATCTCTGAAAGCATTGACTCAGTATTCAACTGTAGCCAAAAGGGCAAATACAAGCTTGGTCATTTAAAGAGAGAACAGAAAACATTATTACATTGCCTCATATACTCTTCTGCCTAATTCTCATACACTGTGTCTGTCCCCAATAACAGTATTTTAGAAAAGATATTGGAGCAGCTGGAAAAGCAACAAAGATGATCAAAGGTATGCAGTGATTTCTATATGAGAAAAGCTAGAAACTGCAGGAAAAAGATGTCTGAGACATATATTATAGCTAAATAAATTCCTGGCATTATGAACAACGTGACTGGAGAGCAGTGGTACAAGAAACTAAGGGGCTCTCAGCTGGCGTATTGAAAACAAAGGAAGAAAAGGAAATGCACTGAGTTGCAGAAGTCGCTGTGGCATGATGTTGCAGCATTCAAAAGTACAAACACAGGGAAAAAGACAAGAAAATGTCACAGAATATAGGTCATTCATGGACTCTTTAAATGAAGGCCTAGATACATCTTCTAGCTGAAAAATTACTGGACACGCTGATATCCAAAATCTAACTTATTAAATAACTTTTTTTTAAAATACTCTTTCTTTTATGCTTATATATAGAGTATATTGGGCTAACTGAACCTTTCCCTGAGCCATGTCGCAGTTAATTGCTCATACATTCTCATACGTTGTATTTATACAAAACTTCTGCAGTCCATTAGATGCAGATGATTTATGTGATTACGGACTCATTGAAACAACTTGCTTTAAGTCAGATTGACAAGGAGTACACAGAGTTTTGAATGTTTTTTCTGAATTTAAAACTTGAAAGTTTGCAAGTAAGATCTGAAAACTTCAGAAAAGGTCTGTGGCAGTGATATTCTTTCCCAGGTGACATTCCATGTAAGGAGGATCCCAGAGAAGACTCTAGGCAAAGGAAGTGCCTGTTTTACAGATTTGTCTTCTGTAAAAAAAAATCAACCCATCATACACCATTTCGTTCTCATGCTGAAGAAGTCATTAACCTCATTTTTCAGCTTTTTAGCTTAAATGTCATGCAGTATATCACATATGTAACTTTTAGAAACTTCATCTGGCATTCCTGGACAAGATCTGTAGACAGCACATGGGAGAAAATAACTTTCAGCACTTACATTTTTTATCTCCTGTCAGAAGTGATTGCTCTGATCCAATACAGCACAAACAAAAGTACACACTCTGAGTGCCCCAAAAGCTGACACATTTTTAACTCAAGCCATTTCACCCTAAAAAGTAGCTATAGGGCACTGCTGCTACCTGCTGCATCACAAATTCTTGAATAGGAGCTGTTTCAGTTCTGGGTCTGATGTGGGAGTTATATCCAGAGGATCTTGTAATCTTTTAATACAAATGACCTCGTGTTACTTATTGCCATTGATATTTGTCAGGGACAATCCTAACACTGGGACCTGCACAGACATAGAGGAAGATTAATCCATACTTAAGGTAAAAATAAATTTGAATTTCAGTATTTAAAAAAGCAAATGAAATTTTATGGAAAGATGAATTTTAGGGAAGGGGTGTGTGACCTCTTGGGCAAGCCTACATGCCCTATGGATTTATGTCAGCTTTATATACTCAGTTTGAATACTTTGGTATATTCAGCAAGAGTATAAAGCAAAAACAGTGCTCTTCTAATGGGTTCAAAATCTTCAAGGCGAAGTTGTATTATGTCCAGAGCTACATTTTACATGAGCTGCATCATACCAAATAAGTAAAAAAGAATCATATACTGGTATTTCATTTAAACAATCCTTTAGGTTAACTATATGGACACAGGGGTCCATTGACATAGTTTTAATCTATATGGACTACTCAAGTATAGACATCTCCCTTGTAATACAGATGTTTTATATGACAAATATGTTATATTTTTATGTCATCAAATTATGGACTTCTGAAGAAGTGCCACATTAGCACATTGTATTTCTATGTGTGTAATACAGGAATGAGGACAGGCTGAGAGAGGTGGAGTTGTTCAGCTTGGAGGAAAGAAGACTTCAGGGAGACCTCATAGCGGCCTTCCAGTACTTGAAGGGGCCTACAAGAAAGCTGGGGAGAGACTTTTTACCAGTAGTGCTAGGATGAGGGGGAATGGCTTTAAATCAGAAGGGAGAAGATTTAGATTAGACATTAGGAAGCAATTCTTCACACTGAGGGTGGTGAGGCACTGGCACAGGTTGCCCAGGGAAGCTGTGGATGCCCCCTCCCTGGAAGTGTTTGAGGCCAGGTTGAATGGAACCTTGAACAGCCTGGTCTGCTGGGAGGTGTCCCTGCCCATGGCAGGGGGTTGGGACTGGATGATCTTTAGGTCCCTTCCAACCCAAACCATTCTATGATTCCATGATAAAATTAAATTTAATTAATTAAAAATGTAAAAATATATTAGTGGCTGAAAAAAAGTAACCACAGTACCTCCTCCAGCTTTAACTATATTATTTATATAGACTATTTGTAAAACATTAAAGCATTTTCTAGAGATACAGACAAAAGGTGTTATTGAAATGCAGCCAAGTCTGTAGTGCAACACAGCACCTGTTGTAACAGTGCATTGTAAAGTGTTGCATGAAGATTTGTGTGTTTGTGTTTGTGGAGGGTGTTTATACATGTATGTATACACACATATATGTACAACTTTATTTTGTTATTAATATGACATTCACGTTTTCTGTATGTATGCAACAATTAGAATTGAAAGTCCCAATTACACTGAAGTGAAAGCCTGCTTATTAATTGACAATAGGCCACAGCTAAGTAGCAACAAAAGAAGTGCTTTGTTTGGCAACCTTTGTTTAAAAGGTCCTTTGAAAACGCTGTAAGAATACTATGAATAGAGATTGAACAAACCTTTAATCCTCTTCAGGTCACACATGTGCTAAAGTGAATAATAGTGTGAGGTCTTTTTCACCTTCTGAGTTCTTTTAAGTCAGTAACCTAACTTGAAATGAGATAAAGAAAAGGCCTAAGAAAGCCTGAAAAACTCTTAACTTGTACACTTCTGGTTTATTTATTCTGCTGCAATAAGCCCAAAGATGTGTTTCATGTTGGAGAGCTGTAGAAATACTCAATATTTATAATTCCATTCATAATTTGCTTGGTCCTTGCCAGTTATTTCTTTTTTATTCACTTCAAATGCATTTACAACCTTAGAATATTTTTTTTTCTTCATTTAATGCTCCTGTTCTTTTGTGAGTATCAGTGTGAAAATCTTTCCTTAGTGCTACAGTCCCTTTTTCCTATTCAACACTAGACTGCACACGATAATTAAACCTCGGGGGCTTGGAGATTTTGGACTAAAGCTTAAAGAAATGCAGTAGTGAGGCCTCTTCTCTCTCTATCTTCCACCACTTGCTGTGGGGATTTTCTTTAGTTACACATGGCTTCACAGGTAAACAAGCATAAAAAACAATCACAAGCAGGAATTGAATCAACACCTTAGCGTTTCTTATAATGAACCAGTTTGCTTAATTAGATGACTGAAAAAAATATGTTCTAAAACATGACAGGGCACAGACTGAAGTCTCTATTCAAATGCCCATAGAGGTATACATATATATATATTTACAAGAGGAATGGCATCCCAGCAAGGACTGAAACAGCGTTGTGAAAACATCGTTTCAATCTGGATTAGGGTGCTTTTGTTTTATCAGACATAAAAAAATTATAGGTGCTTTCTTACGCCTTTGTTTATAAATGACAGTCAACTTTGAAAGTAAGCATGGAAGGACATTAAGTAGTTCATTTGTCTCTGACCTAGGTGAAAAACCCCACAAAAGAAGTCAACGACCAAAAGAAAATGGGCACTCGAGCCAAGGGCCGGCCCACTGTAAGAGCTCCCTGAGCACCCCAGGCTGTGCTAGATAGGCTGCCAGTGTAGGGAGAAGCCAGTCACACTCCAGGATGCTCCCAGCACAGCCACCAGTCAGGTTCTGCTGGCACAACTGGAGAAAACTGGGATGGGTAAAGGGTTTGAGACTCTTTAGAGGAGCTGGAGATGGCAGAGAAACCAATGAGAATGCAGGATTCAATGGCATTTGAAACCAGTTTCAAACACTCGGGTTGCTCAAGGCTCAAATAATTTATAATGAAAGCAAGAGTGTGTAAATGTCTTGTGTTGTTCCTGGGATCCTCCCTTAGACTTCCTGCTGGCTCTATCCATAAGAAGGCTTTTCAGACCAGAGAGAAAGAGAAATGCCCAAAGAAAACTCCTATCTGACAGAAATACTTGCAAGTCTCCTTGCCTTTTCCTTTCTTGTAACGTCTCTGCAAGCATACCATGGTACGAAGGGCTTTCTAAGCTCAAAGCTGCCTAGCTAGCTACTGCTGACATCAATCATAAATTGTTTTCTTTCTCAACACTGAAATCAGTATAACAGTAAAACACCAGCTGTTTCCAAAGACAAATGCATTGTTTAAATCAGAGCAAAATATTTACAAATAAGTTTCAATATTCAGAGTCTGAATTTTGCAGCATGTGTGCAGAATGTTTCTGTGCAGATCTATCAGCTGCGCGTGCACTTGATCACTTATGCTGAACAATCTGGGAAGCAAGTAATTGGCATTTCTCTGAGCTACTGCTCTGATCAGCTATAATCATTTCTGGAGCTCTGTAAGAAAATCTTGCATATTTTCAGCTTCACAGTAAAAGCAGGGTTTTTGCATATATTCTTTCTTTTTTATTTTTTTTCTTTTTCTGTTTCAGTACCCACTGCTTTACAGGCTGACTGCATTCTTCTGCAGATGTTTATCATATAAGGTGTTTGTATATACCACTGTCTACCATCATCTCTGTAGAGGCAACGACCAGAACCATGAATAATTATCTCCAGTAAATGTAAAAGTCTTCTACTGCCTTAAGTGTGAACGTTTAGTTTTAAAAAGGACAGTCTCTTAGCCGGGCTCCTCTCCTAAGGAAATTAACTTTTTATCTCAAAGACAGCTAATTTAGCTCTCACCACCTTTGCTTCCACTCCCGAGTACTTTCTTATCTTGGGTAATCAGGATGCAGGGATTCCCAATCCAGCCCTTTTTATAGCTCTCTTTGAGTGGTGTTACTGTTTGAACTTCATACCCCTGGATAAAAGGGCTAGCACACCAGCTCAGGAAGTAGTTTTAAGTATGAAGCAAATATGCAAGTTACTTAACAGCCCATATATGAACTCAATTACATCCGTCATCTCTTATGATACGAATAAAAAGGTTTGGCTTTGATCTTGAATGAAGCAATCCCTACTTATAAATTGATGTACCATGGGATTTTTTTAGCAGCCATAATTAGTGGTTAACATTGCAATGAATATAAGATTGGAAAGCTTTAAAATCCAGTGCCAGGTTAGGACATATTTCTCACATATATTAGCTGAATTACACAGAGGCAGCCTGGATTTTTAATTGCAGAGATACAGTGGGGATACGCAAAAGCTGTTTCATTAAATATGATACACAAAAATATTTAAGAAATAAAAGCACATATCTGGGGTTTTTCCTATTACTTCAATCATTTATTGGAGTCTAATTTCAAAATTAAATTTGAAATAAAAGATACAGTACTTGTGCACCAAAATCTTAAGGCATATGTGTATATTTAAAAGAAATACAAGTAGGCATCAGAAGTTATTTTTACTGTAAACAGCTTTTGTATGTTCCCATGTAGAATGTAATGTCTGCATAACAACTTCTCAAATGTCCAAATTCCCTCCTGTTCACATAGTGTGGAACAGATGTTGTCCTGCTTTTTATTACTTCAATCTATGAATCATACTTAGGGTGAATGATGAAATTATAGTGATAGAAAATGTTACTTAAGCTTGGATTCTAATTCTTTATCTTTAAAACACTTTTCTATGCTTGTTGGAGTGATCACTTGGGTTATTTTTCTCCTAGTTGCAAGGTCAGATTTCCCTTAAAGGATAGCCAAACCAATAAAAAAGTTCACATATGCAAAGAACAAATTTAGAGCAAGAACTGCATATCCTTACAGAAACTTGAGATCCATAAATTCAGCCATGCTGGAGAGAGCTTTTTGTTTAGAACACTGGGCTAAACAAAATGCAATTAATTCTAAGAGGACAAAAAGCATCCATCTTGAGATTCATAAATACACTCATGGGAGACTGGAAGTAAAGAGAAAAGACCAATATAATTCTAATCGTGTCTTGTCTGAGCTGACCATTTAAGCAGACAACTTCTCCCAAAGTAAATTAATTGGTCCAGATCATGCTTTTTTTTACCCTTATTTAACCAATTGAAGTAAATGTGAATTTTCTATGGGTAAATCAAAGCATTCAGTGCAGAATTTTTATTGTGCAGAATTTTTATTGTGCAGAACTTCTATTCTGCATTGACAACAAATTGTGAGTTCTTAACTATGTTAAGAAATACTAGTATCAAAATAAATCTCAAAATAATGGCAGTGCTTTAGGAGAGGATAATTCTTCCCTTATTTAGGCAAGATTGGAGAACTTTGAAAGGTACTAATACACTACACGTATAAAACTATGGACATTATTATTGATATTGCATCCTTTGTAGATCTATCTTCACATCTTTTCATGCTTTTAAATTATTACATGTGAAATCCTTTGGGAAATTTGCGTACTTTGCTATTTATTTCTTTCCCTAATTGTCAGCTAGATTATTTCACTTTAGCATATTACATCATATGCTATTTGATTTTTAAAAACTCCTAATAATCTCATACACATCTGAACTAAGTTTATGCTGATTTTTAATGTGTTAATGCCATCATGGACCATAATGATGTTTCTTAGCAGTGAAATAACCACTAGGAGAGGAACTTGAAATGACAGGAATAGAAATGTGCTTCCCTCCAACTCAGATAGGAAGACAGAAGGAATTAGCTACGAACTAGGGACGAGCTGGCTGCGTCAGAGCCAGTGTGCCTGCCAGAGTGCAGTTCCACTCAAGTAGTGCTGGCTGGGAGGTTCCACTGGAGTGTTCTTTGATTAGGAGAGGTCAGCTCAACAAAACTTGACCTTATAATTTACACCTTTCACTGCCTGAGGTTCTGTCTCAAGAAAGGAGTTCTCCAAAATGCTACTTTTTAAAAATAGGGTAATTTCTTTGTTAAAAAGTAACATACAAATTCTTGGCTTCATCCAGTATGGACTGGGAACAAACTGTGTTGTATGGACATATTTCATACTTCACTCTACTTCATAACCCATATGACTGGATAGACTAAGACACTAAACTGGGACACAAGAAATCCAGAATTACTCTCTGCTTTGCCTCCAAGTTCTTATGCATATTTATGAAATTCCCTTTTTATGTCAGCCCATGCCTCTATAGAACAGAGGTGATGCTTACCTGCTTCATAGGCTGCTGTAGGAGTAATATTCTGCAATGCATTTGAAGTGATCAGATAAAATAATATGAGCCAAGGCTTTATGCTAATAGGCAAAGATTGTAGAACTGACCACTCTTGATGGGAACCAAAACAAAATATTCCAGTTTTTTTTCTCAGGATGCATCCCCTGAGATTTGGGAATGATGTAGGGGTATAGAAAGCCATACAACTTCTCACTTGTGGAGCCTTACTCTCTTACAGGCCATACAATAGCTTCCAAATTGATCCATCCATATTGCTGACACTCCTCTCCATAGCATAGTTCAGTGCAGATATTTCAGAACTCTCTGGATTTTGCAGCTGGTAGATTAATGAATTTATAACTGCAAAGATTTGTGTCTTTGAGCTATGCATGTCCAAATTATTACAATGTGTAAAAATTCATTATTGTGAAAATAGCAGGCAACATACAATAGCTTCTTCCTAAACGTAAAACCTGTTTGAAAATCAGCGACACAACTGGAATATAATTATTATTTTAACTAAAAAACTACCACACTTATGACGGTGTAACTATACTCATTACTTTGAGTTGGGTAACTAAAGAACTTATATGAATTTAGTTTGAGATTTGTGAAATCTGCAGGAAAATTTTTCCATCTATCCACCCATTTTCACCCCTGCAATAATGTTTATATTCTCAGTTATAGAGCACAAGAGGTGTCCAAAAACTGAATCATAACCGTGCATCTTCAGGATTCCTAAATTTATGTTTCCTTTTCCTTTCTCCTCACTTTCTCCATTTAGGCCTCCTTTCCTGTTTCCTGATGGCTCAGCATTTCCATTACACATTTATTAGGAAAATAAGTATTGCTAGGTGAAATTTAGAGGGGTGTGAATCTTCTTTTATTTCATCTGAATACAGTCAGTCACTCATTCTGCTCCAGATAAAATATCTGCTTAAGCTAACTATCATTTACCTAATTCAATTTACAGTGGGCTGGTGAGGTGTGAGGGTTGGGATCCAGACACAGTTATCAGACCATTTCAACATGCAGATGAGTGGATTGCAGAATATCTCAACTATTTTTCAAAAAATCAGATTTTCTTTTGTATTGCTACTTTGGCTACTACTTCAGCAAAATTAACTACTTTCAATTTTAAACTGCTTTTACTGTAGAAGCAGACATTACACATGGTGACCAGCACCAACAAAGTCTGCAAAGTGATGCAGCTTTGCAGAAATATTGTTGACAGAAGACACCAAGAAGGACTCCTGGGCGTCTGTGTAAAATATGGACTGCACATTTTATTCTCATTCAGAACAAGTTCCCACACAACAATCAAATCTCAAGATACCATTAGCATTCAGTCTTTCCAATTGACTCGCATTCTGTAAAGAAAAGCCAAATTTTACATTTTGTGCCAAAATGCTCTAATCTCCTTAAAAATGCAATACATGGCTTCTGCAGAACTGATCATGAATGTGAGTTCTGATAGATCCCCCAGATGCCCAGAGATGGTACAGCTAAATCTGTGCTGTTACACATCCACATCCCACACACATGCATACTACCGAAGTAACTCCTGTTACACTTCTATTTTTCCTACCTTCTCCTTCACTTCTCACTGTTTGTAATTTTTGCTGAACTAATTTTCTTATGAATACACAGTATGGAAAGATGTCTCTGGTCTCTCAAAACCACATATGTTCAATAAAATGCATACACCCCCATCCCCCAAGTCTCACACACGTGAAAAAGACAGGAGAAATTCCCACTGTAGACCCTCGCACTTCCAGGAAAGACATCACAGTTAAGAAAAGCGTGGTGGAAAAAAGGGAGAAAAGAGCATATATACTAGGAGGACTGGCCTCCAAATGCTGATGAATTATGAATGAATTAGAATGAGAAAAAGGGTCATATGAGGAGACATAAATTCATGGACAAAGATCTTAAAATATACAAAATATAAACAGTCCATAAAAAAATCCATTGGGTTGTTCAGTCCTATATAGGTCCAGACTGCCCAAAAAAAAAGCCTGCATATTCTCCTGGCATTTTCACCAATTTCCCATGGCTGAGGGACATTTTGACAGACAGGAGAGGGAAAGAATGTCAAATCATGCTGCCATTTTGGATCTATTTCATGTCTAAGATACAAAGCACCTTGTTCAAAATGGAATTTCCCATTTATGACACTATTTTCAATAGTTTCTTCTGTGCAATTGTCATCCTCTGTGTTTCAGTTTGAGTTGTCTGGTATGTTTTAATATGAAAAGTGAGGAACAGTGTAATAATTCCAGGAAGAGTAGAGCAGACACTTTAGGCACAGATGAATATTCAGAAGATTACAGGAGCACTTATTACCTATACATACCACCATTTCCTCTCTAAGAAGATAGCAAAATGTTCTCTATTAGGGAAAAGATTTTCACAGTCAGCACATCTCCATAAGGGCTTGTGGGGATACATCTTTTATGGGTTATAAATTCACTTTAACTTATATGCACATTTTGTTTTCCTTCCTCAGCAAACACATTTTAAATCCACGTGCAGGTCACTATAATTGAAAAGCCTTTGTGATATGTCTGTATGCCTTTTTCTTTATATGTGTAGTCATATGTACATTCGTGGACAAGTATTCCCTCAGAGAACGTTATTCATGGCAACACCTCATAATGAACTAAGAATGCTTCTTGTAAGCAGAACTTTACAGAAGAGCTATGTTCCTGTTGGCAGTGCAAGGATGCAAAATACAGGCAGTGATTCCATTTTATAAGAATAAGGTATATCATCAAGTCTTGAAAGAATCAAACCTTTTTTATGGCAGATAAAATTGTAAAGAAAAAATGTATTCAAATATATTCAAAGACCTGGTTTCTCTCCTGGAGAGTGCAATTTATTCAAAATCATTGGACATATTCTCTTGTCTATGTGACAACCTATTCTAGATAGTATTTGATTCCACTAGAACTTTGCATGTCAAGAAATATGCTTAAACTATAAGCAATTCTACTTTACGTAATGAAGAGCACACCTAATATCACAAATGATGGAAAATGGTTAAAGCAATCACTGTGTTCTGGGATTGAGATTTTAATTAGTTGAGTATAAATATATACAACATTCAGATGGCTACATAACATCTTTGCCCCTCTTGCACCAAGTTGTTTTGTGGTTTAGTATTATAGGACTTATTCACAGTAAATGCGAAAGTTTCATGAACCCCATAGCAACGCATAAAAATTGTCTAAAATCAGAATCATTAATAAGAAGTGATTACCTTTCATTGTCATCTGTGTTTTTTCTTGTCTAGTTTTCCACAATCAACGTATCTTCTGTGAACAGATTATTTCGATATCCCGTACCAGGCAGTGTGACAAAAAACTCACTCTTACTATTTTTGCTTTGGAGAAATTAATTTTTATTGACTTTATTTTATTTACAACAGCATAAATTAAATAACCTTCAAAAGCTGGCAACAGAGAAAATGGAAGATTCTCCTCCAAAGTTCAGATTCATTTAGATTTCACCCAACTTTTTCAAAGTGTTTTTTGAACTTGCTTGAAAAATGGCAAGAAAAGTGAGAGGGCATTTATAGCAAGGTAATTAATACATATTAACCATGTCTATGAAATCCCAAGGAAGAAGTAGTGGCAGACAGGAAGATGAGGTGAACAGTAAGCCCCTTCATTAATAGTTGACTTATATGCTCCTTCAGGCCACAGTGTGAGTGCAGCAGCTCTGCAATCTAGTTTCTACTACCACGTGCATAACAACTACAGAAAAATAAACAAATCTTTCTGACAGTGCAGCTCACTGACAGTTGAAACTTAGGAGTACCATCATGCTAGGTTTTGAAGAAATTTCTAGTAAAATTGTTGTCTGCCTGCCCTCCCCCTCAAAAAAAATTATTAAAAGTTCAATCAATTGTATTTTAACACCACAATGCAACAATCAGGTAAATGTAATCTGCTAATGGCTTCAGATGGGCTGTTAGCAAAACAGTCTGAGCGCAGTCTGGCTATCAGATTTGCTCTTAGATCCCTGTGATGGTTTACATAAACATTTCAGATGCTTATCTTAACTCTTTTCATCTACTAATCAAGATAGGAACTTCAATAAAATCATCTGGCAATTGTTGGCAGCTGTTTAGTCTGTGATGGCATTATTTGAACTGAGTTATTGTTGGTCTCAAGCTTCATCTTAGTCCTCAAGTAAAGCGGTCTAATATCACAGAAAAATGAAATTGGTCATCTTCTTTAGCCAAGAGAGACTACAAACTCTACTGAGGTTCGAACTTCTCTCAAGGGCTGGCTGTCACACAACTTGGGAAAACAACATGACTCTGCCCCCCTGATTGGGGAGCCTGATGAGAATGATGTCCTACTCATGCACAATTGAAGTATACTGTTTTCCCATTCAGTGGATACATTTTGGTTTGGAAAAAATTATAACCTAACAACAAGGCCAAAATCAGTAATGATCACTGAAGACAAAGCAGCTTTCCATGCCCATGTAGATCTGGTGGGGCACAAATTTAGGTTGCGAATAATCCAAAAGGGGAAGATGTGATTTAAGCATAAGAGTGCATCTTGTCAATCCAGAAAGAGTGGATAACAATGGCAGTGAAGAAACTAGCATGGATTTCAGGTAAAGTAATCACACACCTAATTGTACAGGGTATTCTAGCTAAGCAGTAGTTGTGCTAACAAGCCTTCTCTGCTGTGGCTGAGCCTATTGGTAAAAACCAGCCTAGATTTCCCTCTCCCTACTCTACATAGACCTTTGACTATGGGCAAAAAGCATGTTTAGTGGATAATTTCCTGCTATACAGGGTGGAATTTATCTACAGGGTAGAGATAACTGCGTGTTACTTGTCTAAATCTAAACTAGCCACTCAAGACTCATCTAATCATAGAAAGAAACAGGCAGCCCTGGAGGGTGAGTCACCTCATCTCCACAATTGGTGTCAGAAACAGGTGAGATGAATCATCCTTCAGTTCATTCACTATAAGGTTAATGTAGATGATTGGCACAAGTGTTTTTAGATATTTAAAGTTGTGGTATAAATTTCATCGCTGATGTGTCTCAAACCTCACTTCCTTATCCCCTCGTTCCATTAGTAGTTGAGAACTGGCTGGAATCCTAATTTATACATAATTTTAAAGTCTATGGTACGTTTCCTCATCTTTAATTTGGCAAGAATAATATGAAGACTTCAGGACTTACAAAACAGCACTAGTGAGTAGTTCAGTGATACGGCAATTGCACAAATAAACATTCCTCCCTTCAGTCTCTAATGCAATCTTCTGTTCAGAAATGTGCTTACAACTCTGAATCAGTTTGACCTGTTCTTCTATTAATAAACTTAACAGTAATACACCCATTGACTGATTTAGTTAGTATGCAGTAACTTAATTATGCAATGAGACACAGCAAGACGGTTGTTACAGTGACATAATGCACACTTCTGACATGGTGTGAAACACCAAGTGGAATTAAGTACTTCAAAAGCATAAAAAGTAAGTTGAGTTGCAATATTGCATTGTGTGATCTTGGGCAGTGCACTGAAACAAGAATAATTTGAGAAACCTTTAAGGAAATTCTTAAAATTATAAAATCTATGTAAAAAGGCTGCTGAGTTATTTTGTGGCTAACTCATGTGCTGTAATAACACCTGTGTTCTACTCAAAATGTTTTAGTCATTTTTGTGTTTCTTAGTGGTAATTTCAATAAATAAATGAACAAATGGTGAATGAAGCATCACAAGCTGAACTTATACTGGCTTGGAATATCAATCTGTCCTTCCTTCCAGGTGAAAGAGGTCTTTCTGTAACTTCATCGTCCTTAGTGAAATACAGGACACGTAATTAGTACATTAAATGAGAAGCAGAGAAATCCCCAAATCTCAAAAAAATCATGCAATATTTCCTTCCTCTTCTTCCAGAAAAAAGAAGAGAGGTAAGGGGAAAGCATATGCTAAAAACCTGTTTTAGGCAGGGAACAAAGCTGATGGGAACAGAACTGGATTAAGTTGAATCACAGTGAATTGAATCAAAATAAAACAACATCTGCATCCGAGTGAGAACAAAACCTTTGGAACTGCTTTGCATTCTCCTGAAGCAATATGCTGATTTTATACATGAGCATTAGAGTACTTTTCCAAAAATAAATGAGTGCATATTTGCAAAATGCCTTTGAATTATTTTTTCTTCCGTTTTACTCATAGTGAGCCGAGCTTGCAGAAACTCAGCATTACAGAGAAACCCATAGTGCCAGAGACTCTGACTCCTAGACCTAGACCTGGGAGGATAAGCTACAAGACCATGTAAATTCCCCCTGTGTTGTTAGTAGAAACCTTCTTTCTTTTTTTTTTTTTGCATTTTTTTTTTAATTTATAGCTAGAGGTCATGTTTAAAGACGTTACTAACAACTTTTGTCCTACCTATTTGCTACAAACTTCTCCATTCAAGTAGTTGCACAAATTAAAGTTAGATATCCTACAAAATCTTCTACCTCAAGGGACTAGGCATTATATCCTTAGTGGAAATGGGAGGATGCTGAGCAACTCTGACAAGGAGTCCTGGAAGATAACAGGTAGAAGAAAGAGAAATCTATTTTGACTTTTGTTGTTTCATCAGTATTTTTGTTTATTCTGCCATCACATGCAGAATGTAGAAGTAGATCCCAAAAGAAACTGCTGAGGTTCAGCATCGCGCTCAGCGAGGAAGGGGCAGCAAAGGGAAGCCTTCCTGCTGAAGAAGAGGCTGACCCTTTGACCCTAGCTGTTCCCACTTGCATACAGATATAGAAATGTAAGCTACTCAGCATGATGCCAGTTAATTTAAATTACCTAACATCCCAAAGGGCAGCTCCCTGCTGAGGCGCCTTTTCTTTCATTTTTCCTTTGACCTTCTAATACAGAGTAACTTTTCACAAGGATAAGTAAGTCAGATGGTCAGCTTGGGAAGTATTCAGTTTCTGTGGCCTTTGGAGGTTCATGCAAAAGGTCACCTCAGACTACATACTGCTGATTAAGGGATTGGGAAATTGCTGAATTATCCTGAATGGTCAGATTCTTAGTCCATGTAAAATGATGTAGCTGCATCAATGTAGCCATTTCACTGGGTTAAGCAATAAAAACTAGATTACATTTCCTTCTTCCTGACTGCAATTTATTTAATTACCTTCAACCTCAGCAACAAAGGTTCTGTCAACCTACAGACATACTACCAGTTTCCTGGTGTGACAGCACTGAATCCAGCGCTTTGGATCACAGAGTAGAGCAGGACCTTTGGGTGCCTGCTGGGTGCATCCCACTGGACTGCCCTGCAGCACCACGACATCTTCCTTGCTCTGTGGCCTCCCATGGCAAGCTGTTGCCTGGCACATTGAAAGGCCTCAAAGCCCAGGAAAGCTCTGCAATCACAGAAATTATGGTCATCATTTCAAGAAATATTAAGTGGGAAACATTACAGAGCTTCAGGGAGGACCAGATAGACCTGTTTGAATGGTATATAAATAATGAAAACAGTAAAAACTAGAAGTCTTCTAGAAAGTTATATTTGCCCATTAAATCTTTGCCTAGGTATGATTGTGTCTGCAATGTGGGAAATAATAATGCTTTCCTTCTGTAGTTAAAAGTAACTCGATCAATTAGCATACCTAATATCCTATGTGCACTGGCAAGATTTGTTTAGAGTAGATCCTCTCAGCTCTGCTCTTTCTACATCTGTTTGCTGTTTACAGGCACTGCGGTTAATGCTCTGCTCCCCTAAACTTGTATTCAAAGTACTGAGCAAATTCGGCTTTGCCTGAAGAGCTGATCTCCATTTCTTGATTCTCAGCAACATGTAGGTCTTCCTGCCTGACTTTAATTTGTTGAAACACGGTGGTTTTTTCTTCATTAGTCATTTGTCTGGCTTCAGTCTCTGAGTTGATGTCACCATAGGGCTTTGCAAAGTGGGTAACGCCCCCAAACACCTCCTTTGCTGCTGGCGCAGCCCAAGCCCCCAAGGAAGCTGCCTGACACCTCTTGCAAGCTGTTTTTTTCCTGCTGAATTCTTTAAGGGAGCTGCTGTTCGTTTCAGCTGATGTACAGAAAAGGACTTTGCTTGTTTTTCTAAGGTTTCTCCTGTTTAAAACATTATTTTCTTTGTTTAAGAAAAGGTCTCTCTCTTTTTCAGTTAATTTACTCAACAGTCCTGTATTGTCTTAGTGGGGCCTCCAGTAGGTGTTAGTATTCAGAGCTCCTACACAAGCAAATCCCAATGGACTTCAGTCAGACAGCAATGCTATCTTTTTTTAAAAAAGATCCATGCAGTGATTTTGACTTACTGGGCTGGTGGGAACTGATAGTAAGAGTTATGTATGTACGGCATGTAAAATATGTATATCATTTGTTGCTATAAAGGGACTTTTCTTCTAGTATCATATTATGCCTGTGAACAAATCTGTTAAAATCATATTCTGATTAGTCAGGCAAACATATATTTTGCTGGCAATTATAGACTAAATTATAGCTATCTACTTTCAGACTTAGTAAAGAAGATATACACTCAGTAGCAAGGTGAAAAAGGGGGGTTGATAAGAACACCATGAGCTCTGGGCCAATATACCCAGTTTAAAATTCTGTTCAAGAATCCATCTGAAAATTGTCACACGTAGTAAATTTAATTTTAGGTCTCAGAAGTAAATAAAGCATGTGGGGTTTTTTTGCTCCTCTGCTCATGGTTTCCTATCAGTTGATATTTATCAGTCCGTCATGTCATTCTCACCCCTCTCCCCCCATCCCTCTCCCACCCCATCGTATCTCATATGGATGCTTTCAAAGGTTCCTTGGCTTGAAAGGACCAGTCACAGCTGACTGGCCCTGGGGCATTCACAGGAGAAACAGAGGAGCTTGTGCCTCATGATATGGATTCCATATGAATTACCAGTATACTCTGAACACATCTACTGCTAAGGATCTTTTCTCTGAGGGTCGCACCTCTGGTCTCCTGACCATGGGAATTCTGCACTCTCTCTAACCATGACTGTACCCACTGAGACTAGACCAGCTGCCTCTCTACTGTCACTTGACCCAGACCGCTTCTGTTTGCCATTTGGCACCCATCTGTTTCCTCAGTTCAAAGTGCTCAAAGTCAGGTGAAGTCTGCATTACAGCCCCAGGACTATAATCTATATAACCACAGGTAGTCTCCTCTCAGAAGGAACGAGTTGATTTAATCCTAAATATAGCTCAAGAGGAGCATGAATCAATAGAGGTAGAGCACGGATGATCAGAGGACTGGTACCCATGGGGAAAGCACAAGGAAGAAAGTTATTTACCATTGGTATTGATACTTGTGCATTTTCTCTACTCAAAGAACTTTAATTCGATCAGTGAGCCTTCTCCAACTCTGAGACCCATGTGGCCCAGTAGTTTGCAGCAAGAGCTATTTATTGAGGTTCAAATGTGAATGGGCAGAAGTATAAGTGTAAATTACTCCATCATGAACTAAAGGAGTAGGTAGCTGCAGCCAGGGATTACAGCGACTCACGCAGGCTATGGGTCTGCACAAAGGGGCCCTCTAACACTTAACTCACCGGTGAGTTACACCATCCTGCTACACCAATTTACATCCTGTATCAGAGCCCTAAGTTGGCTCTGAAGTAAAGTTTAAGTTAAGTTCAAAGCAACCCAGCTGCTTCTAGGAGCTGCTGTCGGGCAGGACTGGCAGGGGAAATTGGGATTTCTCTTTGAAGTCCTGCTGATAGATGGATGCCGATTGTCTCATATTACTGTAAGCATCAAGTAACTTAAAAGTGAGCTCTCAATTTACTGAGCAGAGGACAACAGGCAATGGAAAAATATTTGTCAAGGATGCTAATGACTTCTATGTAAGGCCTGCATGTCTAGAAAGCCAAAGTACCGCAAGTAAAATTGATTTCTAGAAATAATTTTCCAAGAAAACAGTCAGACACACTGACACTGGGTACTAATCAAGTTATTGACAATACAATACCTAGGTAAATTATTTTCTCACTAAGTAGAATAGAAACAATTTGAGATTTGGGTTTCACAGATGACACAGTTTTTAATCTGATATGTATATATACATATTTATATATTTATACTTTTATGTATAAGATGGACAATGTTCTACATATTATGTATTAATATTTCACTAAGTAATAACTGAAAAGGTAACACATTAATAGAAATAAAAGACTTAACAAACACAAGTCATGGTCTTTTAACCAGATTTCCTCCTATTTTCCTCCTGACCATTGAAGAGCAGTCATACTATATCTAATATATACTCTAGAGTGAATAGTTTGGGACCTAAGTTCTGCAGTTCAGCCCTGGCCCTAGCAGTTTCGGAAAACCTCATTGCTACATGAGCTATTTTGTGATATGTTTGACATCTGGGAAAAGTAAGAGGACAAGTAAGAGTGATCATGCAAAGAAATCTGAGATTGACCACATGACTGATAAGATTCTTATCTGACTTTGTGTCTGAGACTGCATGATATCACTTGTCCATAAATTAGTTTCACTTTATCAGCATGTGTCACACTAATATGGTGCAAAAACCTTACTGGAGGTTCAGTTCTCTCATCTCTGAACCTCAGGCTTCTGAGACTGTCCAAAAGTACACACTGTAGTGTGGCAAGGTATGCAGTATAGAATCATAGAACCATAGATTCATTTAGATTGGAAAAGGCCTTTAAGATCATCAAGTCCAACTGTAAACCTAACACTGCCAAGTCCACCACTAAGCTAAGTCCCTAAGTGCCACATTTACACAACTTTTAAATACTTCCTGGGGTGGTGACTCAACCACTTCCCTGGGCAGCCTGTCCCAGTGCTTGATGTATGTGAAGGTACATAATTCATTATATATTACGAGTGCACTTGCAACTACAATTACACCATACAAACAACTTTTTGCTCATAATATGCATCAGCCTTTGAAAGGGAGAATTAAGTAGCCTGAAAATATGTTTAATTTGAGGCTAGTGATATCTACTGAGTGAATTTAACTGTGATGCTTGAAATGCAAAGTTTTTGAGGTGACCCTTGATCTTTATTAATTCTGATTTTTATCATGCTAGATAGAAACTCTTGCCAGCATATTTGAACCTCCCAAGGACACACACTTAATGTCCATAGAAAATCTCAGGCTTTCATCTAGAAAAATTCCATCCCCGTGTGATATTTAAGCAACTAGCTGCTGGAGCTTTATAACATCGTTTCTCTCTAATAAGCAAACATTCATCACCCAAAGGTGCATTTTGTCTTCCGAGAATGATATAGGAGAAAATGCAGCTCAAAATCGTGAGTCATTCCAATAGAATGGCTTCTAAAGACTGCTACAAAGAATTACATTTAATATTGCTATAGAATGGCTTAAATTTGATCGAAAGAATCTTCACTACCTTTCATTTAAATTCCACTAAGTTTTTTTATGGATGAAGGTGGCTGAAATAACAGTATTTTCTAAATCTAAAGTATTGACTCAGATCTTTACCTCAGCTGAAAAAAAATTACCATATTACCCTGGAATTTTAAACTCTCTGGCAGGATAAATGCATGTGTGTGTTAAAATACGTGCATGCAAGAGAGAAAAATCAAGCTGCAAATCTCAGCCCAGAAATAGCCTGCAAAGGACTCGCCAAGGTATCCTGAACAAGCACAATAACATTGCCGCCAAGAAGAACCCCGAAAGAGTCTTTGAAGGGTTCTGGCAGAAAAGAGGTTTGATACTATTGTCAAGGGGATGGCTTCTAGTTGTTTGTACATTTTAGAAGAAAACAGGTTTACATTCATTTTTATTGACAGAGTAGCACCAATATCCTATTCCAATGGGAATAACCTGCAAGAGCCTCAAACTTCTGGCCAGGTACTAAGATCACAGGCTGAAATAGTTTTGTGTATGGTTTCTCATTTCATTTGCATGCCCTGAACATGAGTATCTCCTGTATGTGTTGAACCCACACTGATCCGCTGTATAGTCATTGTTGGAACATGATTGTAACTGAATGTTGGTCTTGAAGCTTCTTCACCATGTAATTGTCTAAAAATATTACCAATAACCTCATTTGAGTGTTTTTGAAAACAAAGCACAGAATGCTTCAAATTGTACCAAAGATATGGGTGTTTTTTAGCTCTGGACACAGCAGCGACAATTTCTATTCATCTTGTATGGAGTTTGGTATTAATCTCTGTGTGTGATGATGATGGTAGAAGCCTGTAAGAGTGTGCCTGTAACAGCAACAATTACCATCACTACTACTGCTACTACTACTACTACTGCTATTACTACTGTTTAAAAAATTTCTTTTTCAGCATTTCCCTTGGGTTGTATAATTGAATGGAGATTAAATTTGATAAGTTATAATCAAAGCCTGCCACTTACACAGGGATAATAGTTACAGATAAATATCACCTATATGTGGTATAAATATATGTATGTATATGTGTATATATATATGTACACACATGTGCATGCATACAGAAATATACTTACATACATATAATCTCAATAGTTCTTCATAAATCAAAAGTCATTGATGACGAGTCTTTACTAACTTCAGAAGATTTCAGATAAAGCTGTCAAAATCTGCTAGATACCTACCTCCATTCCCAGGGAGGAATGCACACAAACCACTGCCCATGGTTCCCAAGCACTGGCCATAGGATTGGCTACATCCCATAAGATCAAGGTAATCAACAGTAAGGTCTCGCCTACCTGGAAAAATTAAAAATTACTTAACTAAATCCAGCCTGAACTCCCCTGGCTGTCAGCTAATTTAAACAGCCCTCCCTGGACAGTCACTAGTCTCCCCTGTCTGAAATACCTATTTAGGTGTAGGATGAAAACCGTTTTATGCTGTTTCTTTCTTTCCATTTCTTTCTCAGGTGAGCTGATGAAATATTTAATTTTTAGAAATCTAGTCCCTGAAACAGAACTGCGACCCAATCTGAGCCATCTAGACTCCTCAGTTACTGCCTTAAGACAGCCCGCACAGGGCTGCCATACCTGGGACTTGCAGGGCCTGCCAGCAGCTGATCCATCTGGAAAAAAAAAAGTATTTCTGTATTTTTACAGCAGGCAGTCATTAGAAAAAACAGGCCTAGATATATGTGCTGAAAATGAGGAATCCTCCTCTTCCCTTGGGCAGCACTAGAAATCCTTATAGCCGGACTCTAAATGCGGTGTTATAAAAAGGAAATACCCTTTTGTCACAGTCTTCTGCCAGCATGAATCTTGTTATTTGGCTGGAAAGGAAAGTGAAATGTATTTATAGAAGATACTGTGACACAGAAGAGCTACAATACTTGGCAGAAGATGAACCTAAAGGGTTTCCTTTAGTTCAACACATTTATTGAAAGAACTCATGTTTCCAAACCCATTTTTAACGTAATTTCCATTTTGTGAAGACAATGAAGTAAATAACAAAAATTTTTAATAGAAATAGTTTCTATAGGATGGAATTTTTGGTTTTTAGCAGCCATGATTTCTACAGTGTATCTATTCTATGAAGATCTGGCTATTCTAAAGCATTTCCTCAAAGCCTGGAAGATCTCTAAGATATTCAGTAATATTTATCATAGGAAATTTTTTGCCAGAATCCATACTCTTTGAAATAATGTGCCATCCAACCATCCAGCGTCTAGGAGTCACTGAATCTTAGACCAAAACATAGTATTTATTTGGATTACAATTCCATAACTCCATGATATATAATGTCATCATAAAAACATAATTAGAAAGGACACTTTGGAAGATACACTCTATGTATGCTATCATAAGATAGCATATGCTGTCCTCATTTAATTCTATAACCTTTTCAATCATCCTTAAAATCATGTGGAAAGATTAGGTCATTTCAAGGACAGTCTTATTTTCTTTTTATAAGTCAAGGTCTAGAGTGCAGCAGTAATGATTTTGAATGCCAGCTTGGTACAAAGCTTAGAAATTCTTGCAGGTTATTCAGAATTCCAGGAAACTGATCCAGGCCCAAATTGGAAACACGTTATGTAACTGTATCTGGCAAGAGAAGAAATAAGATTTATTGATTAGGATTTTTATCAAATAATACTTCACACGGAAGTGTGAAGCTGACTATGGGGCATGCTTGATTGCAATCAAGGACCATCACAATGGAATAAACTGACTTAAGCACATTAAAGCATTTACAGGATATACTGAGTAGTGTTAAAAGAAAGGATGTCATAAATTGTGTGTTGCAGTTTATTTCAAACAGCCGACTCTGCTGTGAACCTTACTATATTTTAATTGTCTGAACTGTACTGCTATCAGATCTCCTTTTTTAAGCGCAAACTCAAGTTTAGCCTGAGGTCATCAAAATTCTTGATAATTTTTAACATGCTTACCGTTGCCTCAGCTTAGATAACCTACAGTCTGCCTAAACAGAAAATTCTAAAAAGTACTGTGCATACGCCTTGTAAGAGTTTTTCATGCAGCTATTCCATCCTGAAACATGCTTTTCCATTAGCACATAAAGCAGTAACAAGCCCTGGCTGATTATTGTTCAGCTAATGTTTTATCAAACTCATTTTAGTGGAAATCTTTAAATAAGCCATTCAGAAGTACACACTTTCTCCTCCTTATATCTCCTGCCATACAGTCAGGTGGCAGCCATGCTATTGGGTTGTATATATTTCTGTTCCCAACTACAGGTGGAAATTTTTATTTTCTTAAGTAATTTTATTCCTTTAGTGCTTTTGGGCATTTCTGTATGAAAGATCTCAGCAATTCTCTGAAAGTGTTAATGAATATAAAAGGATGTTTATATAAACAGGAGAATGATGATTGCTCCTCTTCAGTTAAAAAAGTTCAGCTGGCAATGAGTCTGCTTCTGCTGCAACTCAAGGGTGATTCCAATGCCCATGGGCAGCTCTAACCGCACTGCAGCCAGTTCAAGTTCTGATAGTAATAAATCTATCAGAGATGCCAGGTTCTTGCAGGACTTCACTGGCACCAGTAGCCACCATGAGGAAAAATGAGCTTGAGCACGCCTGGCTATGTTGTAGTCACATCTTCCTACAGACATAGCCTGGTTTCAAGCAGCCTAATGGTCTGCAACACATGACTTTGCATGAGCTGTGATTTTATGGAATGCATTCTACTCTCAACTGCCACAAATCATTTGATACAGTTGTGTTGTGTTACAGTTTATAAGCTCTCCTTGGTTGTGTTGTCCAACAGTGCTGAGAACAAAGAGAACTTTCTGGCCTTAAAATGCTTTCTTCTCAGTGAAGTTTTGGGTTAAATATTGTAGCTGCCATTTCAAAAGAACTCACTTTTACAGCCTTAAAATTTCAGTGTGTGCATTGTAAAATTTACACTGTTTACCATTACTTACAGTTAAACTGGGTTGTCTATCGATAATAGAACTAAGAAAATAATAATACAAAAATAGAAAGAAATATGTTTATATATCACCTGGGGATGCTGGTGGATGAGAAGCTCAACATTAGCCAGAAATGTGTGCTTGCAGCCCAGAAAGCCAACTGTATCTTACATTGTATTAAAAGAAGTGTGAGCAGCAGGTCAAAGGAGGTGCTTCTGCCCCTTTATTCTGCTCTTGTGAGATTTTACCTTGAGTATTGTGTTCAGTTCTGGAGTCTTCAGCACAGGAAGGGCACGAGTCTCTTAGAGTGAGTCCAGAGGAGGGCCACAAAGATGATCAGAGGGCTGGGACACCTCCCCTATGAGGACAGGCTGAGAGACTTTGGCTTATTCAGCCTAGAGGGGAGAAGGCTCTGGAGAAACCCTGTATCCGCTTTCCAGTCCTTAAAGCAACCTACAGCAAAGCAGGGGAGGGGCTCTTTATCAGGGCGTGCAGTGACAGGATGAGGGGTAATGATTTTAAGCTGAAAAAGGGAAGGTTTAGATTAGACATTCAGAAGAAATATTTTACTGTGAGGGTGGTGAGGCACTGGTACAGGTCACCCAGAGAAGTTGTGGATACCCCAGCCCTGAAGGTATTCAAGACCAAGTTGGATGAGGCTTTGAGCCACCAGTCTAGTGGAAAGTGTCCTTGTCCATGTCAGGGGGTTGGAGCTAGATGATATTTAATATAATTTTCAACCCAAATCATTCTATGATTCTATGATTCTATGAATAAAAATAGTGCAAAAGAAATGCAGGTGGACATTTTCATCAAATTAAAACTATCAAGTGAAAATATATGGATGCATTAGTGTAGATCTGGAATAATCCTGTGTATACTTTGGTAAAGGTAGAATGCAGAATTGTAGTAGTTTCCATGAAAGCTTCTATTCTACTACTGGTTTTTCCTTTTATAAGAAAAAAATTAACATGATTGTGTGCTCTTGACTGAGTATCAAAACTAAAATTGTTGAAATGAGTTATGGGATTTCATTTTGGAGCCAAGAGATTAAACACAGTTACCTATCAGTCACTCAACAGCTTATTTAGTTTGTCACTGCACTAAACTCAGTAGTCCAAAATCAATATACTGCAGCTGCAGAATAAATACAATATATGTCCTTGGAAGAGGAATGCATGTGGTATGTAAAATGATGGGTATGATGATCAAAGTGAAAATGAACAATAGATTTTTATTTTCTCTTCCCAATCCAGATTCTAATAAAGACAAATTAGCACTATAAACTTGAAAGTGTTTTCACCTGCACGTGTCCATTCTTCATTTTTCTTATTATTTCTGTGAATACAAAAATTAGAAGATGGAAAACTTGATTTTCTATGGAAACTGTGCATAATTCTCTCCCAATAGGGATACTGTGTGAGCGCATATACTTCTGCATGCATTTTATTGCTCCCATGTATACACACATGCACAGACAGGCACATACCCACAAAGACATGTCCTCTATGTATATTGAGAATGAAAGAGAAGATTTTATACTTATAAATTAATTTTTTCATGCTTATTTGACCGATAAAAATACCAGTTCTTTATAGCAAGCTTTTGTTAGATGAAATATATATTTAATTAATAAAAGTATGCAAAGAGGTACTCATATTTGAAATGCCTTATGAAGATTAAGTAATTAATCCCTACAACTTCTCCAGATCCCTTTGTAATATTTCTCTATTAACTTGCTATTTACTCCCACTTCTAGCTAATTAATGTAGGTGCAAAATAAGAACAGAGCAGTCCCTCTGGTCACAGCACATCTATCTACCACCACTCATTTTTCTGCCATCTATTGTCATTCTTTATTTATAGACCTGAGGTGGTTTTAAATCCCCATGACAATGGGCCATTTTATGAAAAGTGTTTTGATAACTAAAGATGGAGATAGGCAATACTTGAAGAAGATCTTTGTCTGAGGCCAGAACCTGCTTTTTAAATACATGCAAGTGCAACATGTGAAGACAGCCTCTGTTCATAGAGCTCTAGGTCTCGGATGACAAAATCTTATCACCTTCTTGTTTTTTACAACTGAACATATTTTTCTCTATTGTATGTTCCTGTCACATATTTGCAAACCCATCTCTTCTTTCTCTCACCTCCCTGTGCCAATGCAAGCTCACCCAGATAACTGCCTGCCTGTCTACTTTCTGTGCTAGCCTTTAATGTTCAAACACTCTCAAGTGACTGCCCTGCTATGATGCCAGATTGATTTAATTTTTGCAAAGATTCGTGGCAATGTTCTGTCCTGTAAAATTACCTAGATGTAAACTTTTTCCATTCCCCTCTGTAGCACTGTGTTATAAAGAATCATTGCAACACTTTAGCAATAGAAGATACTAAAAATACGTATACATATAAAAGGAATATTGCATATTCAGAAAAAAAAATAGTATTGGTCAGGAGAAGAATGATTGAAAACAGTCAATGAAAACACTATATAAAAAAACCTGAGCCTGTTGACTTTTACAGCTGACCTGGTCACACAGACTCACCCTTTTCACCTACATGATATCCTATAATATAAGTGAAAGACAATTGTATCACACATCTTATTTCTGTAGTACTACTCTGAAGCACAAGTATCCTAGTAAACAGCCTATCGAGCTGCCTTTTACTCCACTGATGGAAAAATGATTCCACCCTAATTCCCAGACATAAAAAATAATGGTGAAAGAAGATCAGACCTTTTCAAGGGATAAACATGTGAATCAAACCTAAAAGCAAGAAATAACAGAAGCATACCGAAGTTCATGCTGGATTGTTGTAGGAAGACAGGAATTTGCAGAAGAGAGGAAGTTAAAACCCCAAATCACGTTAAAAAAGAAATTCTGGATCTTCATCCTGCTTTTGCTCCCGCCATCACTCTTTCCTGCTTGACCTTGCTTCCCAGCCACACCTCGTTTCCGTTGGAGTGATTTCTCTGTAGCTCACACCACAAAGATATCTCCTTCAAAAAGTTTGCAGAGGCCATCACACAAAAATGACTGTAGTTTCAGACTTCATTAACCTTTTGTGGATTTGCTACTGATGCTTACTAAAACACTTCATTTACTGGACGATATGCCAGCTAACACAATGAAATATGTCACCAGAAGCCTCTCTTTCAGAAAAGTTCACCCTAAGATAGAAGAATGAATAACAGGTAGAAAAGAAGCAAGTGATTCAGACAATCTTATGAATAAATTTTATGGAGATTTTGATCCCTGAAAAAATGTTTTTGGTGGCTTGATGGCACCCTTATGTTTCTTCCTTTCTCCACTGGAAAGATGGTAGTGTCCAAACCAACAGACATGACGTTAAGTCTACTGTATGGAAAATATGTAAAGAAAAGAGGTCCTTCAGGAACAAATACAGTGAGAGTAGCCTCAGGGCTTCCCCACGTCTCACCATCAGTTAGAGAAACTGGACTATCTGGCTGCATTTACTCACCTTGTGCTTGTTACTTGCAGCAGCCTCAGCCTCACTTCACTGCTTAGGTCCATTCCTTACCTCCAGTCTATTCTGGAAGAGTTTTGCAAGCTGTCAACAGGAAAAAAACCCAAACCTTCAGCTGCTTCCTAATATTTAATTAACAAGGGACTGAGAATCAGGCCTTGGCATCTTTAGTTTGAGTGGGTGACCTGCTGAGTCACAGACGGTGGTCACTAGAACGCAGAGATTCTCTGTCTGGATGTAGCTTATAATAACGCAGCTTCAGCCAGCTATCGGAAGTGCAGCCAAACACATGCTCATGTCAAAAATAGAAATTTGTCTGAGTAGTGTGTTGGCACCACTTTGACAGGTATACGATTTATAAACTATTCCTTGAGGGGAAAAGGAAGGCAAATTGTTTAAACAAAAGTGTCGGTACTTTCATCACCCGGTTTCCTGGGCAGCATTTTCTGACCCATGGCTGTGTTCCAGCACTCTCCAATACTGAAAGACTGCCGAGAAGCTTCTGTCTGTGAACAAAGTTGGGGGCTGCGTTCCTGGAAGTTAAATTATAACTATAACTTTGAAGAGAACTGAACCCCCCTAGGCTGATAAAATGATACGCTGTAATAAAAAGGGAAAGACACAGCTACATTTTGGCTTGAGTTTCCCAGACTTGTGCTCACCCACCATTAGCTGGGGCTGTGTGTACCACCAGTACTGACAGGCACCAGCAGCTGTGAGTGTCGTCTCCAGAAGGTGAAGGTATGCCCTTGCCTGCTCTTCCTACACACCTTCCCCTGCCTGCCTGCAAGTGCTGGCCTGATCTAGCACCTGCACTTAGGCATGACTAGACTCTGGCAACAGCTGTCTGGGATCTTCACTTTGCTGTTCAGGAACGTGCTTCTACAGATGGGTCAGGAGCTGCCCTCCTCTTTGCCGTCGATCGAGTTGGCTTAGTTTTTACTTGAGGGTCTTCACTGGATATATATATCACAGCTGGGCTAAAATGACCGTAAGGACTTCCTTCAAAGTCAGAGGAAGAGAACTGGGAGCTAGAAGATACTGTACATCCCCAAAAAGAGCAGTCGGACTTTTCTCAGCAGCCCTTAGGCCTGGGAGCCAGGCAGCACATCACAGTCTCTGGCTAAATTCCCATTTGGCCTTAGGACTCCTGGGTTTGGATCTTGCCTGCAGATTGTCTCTGACTTGGCGCTTGAAGTCTTTTTTTTTTTCCCTCTTCCGCATTTCTTTGGTGCCTTCCCAGCATCAAAAGGCAATGCCTTAGAAGCGAGAGGAGGAACGAGCCTGGCTGTTTGCTGACCATCCTGCTGCTTCCCTAAGCTTGCAGGCATGCAGCTATAGGCAATATGCAAAGCAAAGCCGTGCATTTTTTTGTGAAAGCTCAAGGCTGACCTAAGAGTGTGCAAATGGGACTCCCTGAAGCATTGAAATTAACTTGGGTCAGCCTACCTTTCACCTCTTGCTACATCGCAGCCAGCTGGAACTTAAAAAAAATCTGTAGTGGGTGTTTTGGGACAGTCTTTCTCAAGGCAAAATGGATATCTTGGAGATAAGCAACATTATGTTTCATTTAGCCAGCAGACACATCTAAACAGCAGCACATTGTAAAACACTGACTTCTATTGTCAAGGTTGCCTACTGTAATTCCAATTGCCTTCAAAGAGCTTTTGACATTTTATCTCGGTCAATAGAGATAAACATTTTGTGCCGATTAACTCAATTAAAATGTGGTGTATTACAATTACAATTAACAGCTGCAGTATCCTCAAAATCCTGTTTACAAAAGCAATTTGTGCTAATCTGTGCCTATTCTGGGGTTTGAAGTTTGTCACCTTGTGCTGCACTGCCCTCTTTGGCCTCTTTTACAGTGAAAACCTAGATTGTTTTAGAAAACATAATCAGCTTGGCATACCCTCTGTATCAAACCTGCAGCTGGAGACAACCATAGGAGACTGAGGTATATAGGTCATAATTTTCCAAAGCATGGAAGAGATTTAGAAGTCTTTCATCAAGACTTAGACTCTTAGATAACTTAGCTGCTTTGGCAAACCATGTTGTTACTGATAGAACTCCATTTAACCTTAGCAGCAATTGCGCCTCTTGGTCCACCAGCTACTTGAAAAGCCTCCAGCCATGTTTAACAGCATCTCATGCGTCTATCAGCCTTGATTTCAGGATTATTTATGACAAGCAACATGATATAAAGCAAAACTAACTTAATCTACCCTGAGCTTGGATGGGTTTCACATACTTAATGTGTTCTAGCCCGGCCAGGTTTTTATGAATTATATAAACCCAATACAAGGACTTTGTCTTAAGGGTAAAATCTTTACTGATCTATAACTTCATTGACTGTTATGTGAGCCTTGATTAAGAAAGAGCTGTAATATAAGAAAGTCTCTGTGGCTACATTTGATTTTAATGGACTAGATGGCCATATTCATAAAACCCAATCAGTCACTATCAAGAACTGGCCCTTGATTTTGCTGCCTGCTCTGACTGTGAGTTCGTTTTAATGGCTTCTCAGTTTCAGTGGTCCAAACGTACTAAAGGGGCCTACCAGCTTAGAAGTGTTTTAAACTATAATTTATATGTTTTTAAGTGAAAGTCCAGGGTGTGATCATAAACACAATCTACCACACGTAGGACATAATTTTGTTTACAAGTGGAAAGTAAGAAACTCCAAGAAAATATGAAAAATTAAAAAGTGATAAAATTGGCGAGAAGTGTGAGTTGCCAAGTTTAAATTAGATTAAATGGACACAAAAGAAGCTCAAGTTCTCCATACAATTTAAATACACATTTTTAAACTATGGGCTAGTTAACACATCTTTATATATATGTACATAACCAACAGCAGGAAATTGCAAATTACAGCTAAGTGGGAAATAGTTGATCATGACAGGTTAAAAACCAAGTGGCTTAGATAGTGTCCCATTGCCTTTATTTTCAGAAATAAGCACATTCAAATAAACACAGTTCCAAAAGATCTGAAGTGTAATTCAGGTGTCATTAATTCAGTTGGATTCACCTTTAAGCAAATTTATTTATTAATATCTTCTAAATGGATTTCCATGCATATAACACAGCACACAGTACTTTCCTCTGTACTATCTTGTCTATCTCTGTGGCAGGGGTTTTTTCAGGGTTTTTTTTAGCCAAACAAACTGAAAACCAAACAATCCATAAAGCCTTACTTTTATTTTCACTAGCGATTTTCTTAAAGTCCTTCCCACCATGCTGCCGTGGGAAGTCCTTTATATATATATATACACACACCACAATACTGCCACATTATTTTCTACATCCCATGTAGCCACAAAGGGAAATAATTCACATTGGCTGCAGATCCACAGGCCCACATGTGCTTAGGATTAATGTGAAATCAAGGACATATAACATCATATCATATTAAACTTAGCTATAATATGCTATCAGTTTCCAGCGTTAACTGATACTAAATGTGCCTAATTTATATCATATTATAAAATAACATATGTTTATAAAAATAATGTGGAAGACGTATCTAGGCCTATATTTGTATATATATGCTGACAGGGATTTATAGTTATTTGAACACAAACCCATATATTAATATATAAGTGCATATGTACAAAGTTACAGTTATAGAATTTACTAAAAATCTCCTGTATTGTCAAGGACTTCACCCAACTCTGGTTTTATACAATAAGAAAACCCAAAAGACAGAGGGCTTTAAGGGAGGAAGGTTGGAAAAGTAGTTAAGGCCAGTTCTGAATGAAGGAATGCCTCAGGGTATGAGATTCATTTGTCTTTGTACTAATGGGTTTATGGCTTTCTTTTTAAACAGGCAGCTGGGGCCGAGGAAGGGGCGGGTAGGTAAGGAGGAATTGCTAATCCTGTCTCCTGCCCTCCCCATCTGCCTCCAGCCAGAAAGGGTGCTGGGCAATCAGCCGCTGCCTGCTCCCCCAGTCAGCCCCCCTGCCTGCCCCCCTTCCTTCTCCCGCCTCCTGCTCCCCCTTCCTGTTCCCCTTGCCTGCCCCCTTTCAAGCCCCCCTCGCCTGCTCCCCCTGCCTGCCTCCCCCGCCCCGTCTACCCCCAAAGCCAACTCCCCCTGCCTCCTCCCTCCCCCACGCTTGTCCCCACTGCCAGTCCCCCTGCCTGCCCCCCCGCCTGTCCTCACTGTCTGACCCCCCTGCCTGTCCCCCTGCCTGCCCCCACTGCCCGTCCCCACTGCCAGTCCCCCCACCTGTCCCCACTGCCTGTCCCCCTGCCTGCCCCCCCGCCTGTCCTCCTGCCTGTCCCCCCTGCCTGTCCCCCTGCCTGCCCCCCTGCCTGTCCTCACTGCCTGCCCCCCCTGCCTGTCCCCCTGCCTGCCCCCACTGCCCGTCCCCACTGCCCGTCCCCCCGCCTGGCCCCACTGCCTGGCCCCCTGCCTGCCCCACTGCCTGCCCCCCTGCCTGCCTATGTACCCCGACAATGGCCGACACCAAACCACCAGCCACGAGAAAGTCACAGGTCAGAGCTCTGCAGGACAAAAGACGACATGTAGAGAAGAGCATCTATCTTGTGACTTGTAGTCAAGGGAGAAATATTTGAAATATTGATGTCTGCCAGGTCAGCGTACCCTGGCTTCAGTGCAGTTATCCTGGCTCTACGCTGGAGCATTACCTCTGATTTTTGTGCTGCTTTCCTTCCTTACATTCACAGAGGGCCAAACTCGCCCCATTTGCAGCATTGCTCTATCTAGGCAGCTACATGCATACTGTCTTGCTAATCTGCATGAAGCTGCTTGGGTATGGAAGCCAAACAGCAAGACTTCCTATCTTTGAAGAGATCTTGAGGCCTTTTGAGGCCTTTTGAGTTGACTGTTGTTGCAGTCATTATTGTTTAACATAGCCTTGAAGGTTTGGTCTGAGGGACAGCTGCTGGGAATGCAATGTAGCTTGTTAAAATGCAGCAATTATTTAAATATACACCAAGCAGGAAAGCAGAGTCAGGGTGAATTTCCTCTGTTAAAGTGTTACAATATGGACCTTTCTGGAAGGGGGGGGGAGGGGGTGCGGGGCAGGGGGGTGGAGAAGATGAAAACCATGAAAGGAAAAAACAAAAGAGCAATAAAATCTGCAGAAAGAGCATCACAAAAAGAAATTCAAGTACTTTCAGACCTGGAAACAAATTTTTGTATTGTTGTATGCAATTGTTCAGCTACAGCTTAAATCCAGTTTATTCTTAAAAGTTTCATATGTGAGAATGAAGTGAAAGAGAAGTTGACTGGCAAAACTTCCAGTATAAATATAGGTGCTCTTGTGGTAGCGCTTATTTACTTGGGGACATCTCTTGCTGGTATAAACCTGATGTTTATCAGCATGGCTTGTCTGCGCTACCTACTTGGAAACACTTTTGCTATAGGAAAAAATCATATCCAGCACAGATGGAAACTCGGAGTGACCTTTTCAGTTAAGAATCAGAAACAAAGATGCCACAAGCAGCAGGAATATCTCTGTGGATGAGTGCAGAGCATGGTAAAAGGCAGTTACAGTCCAGTGATTTCTAATCCGAAAGTCACACTCGACTGGCAAAGCTCACACAAGTACCCTAGAAAAAATTTGGCTGTGGCTTGTGCAGGGCTAGGCTGGAGGCTGCGAAAACAAGCCAGGAATATGGCTGCGGTCTCCTGAGTTTGTCAGCTCAAAGGAGGGAAAGCAAGGCTGGAACTGGCAGCAGAGCATCCATAGGGTGAGAGAGCAGCCAGGGGAGGGTGAACACGGAGGAAAAGTGAAACAGTGCTATTTTTCTGAACAGAGTCCCATAGGCATGGTAGAAAACATGGCACTTGGCCTCACACAATCACACTGTTCACACTCAAAATATATGGAAATTATTTCTTTCCTGAGTGCAATCTGTCGGCTCTAGTGGGATTAGAAAATGTGTAGAAGGGCTGCCTTGGCACAGAAAGGCTAATATGCCCTGCCAGTGCATGATGGAGCCTGTGCACTGCCCTGGCTTGCTCGCCAGCTCAGATGCAGTCCCTCCCAAGCTCTTCCCCAAGGCCAGTAGCTCTGCTTGCTTCCTTTCACTGGCCAGGAGCCAAATGCCACAATTTGGTTCAAAGTATCAAGGAAGACCTCCTATGGGGCTGGTTACTGAAACCCAGAAATATCACATTGTTGAGAGGAGAAGGCTAGCTGCTACTAGATCAGCAGCACATATCTGCTAACGCTGCACATTTCTCTGCATCAGGCATCATTGACATTTTATTCTCTGGTTTCTAATAACCCTTTCAATGCCACAGGCCTGCCACAATTGCTTAACTAGCACCGGCCCTCAAAATACTAAGTGCAAAAGCAAAGGCCTGCTTGTTAGAGCCAGTGATCCCTTTTCAGTGCTTGTGGCATTACTCGCCTGTAAAGTGTTGCAATCTGCTGTTTTCCAATGGCATTCCAGTGAAATTACAACTCAAATGTCTTGCCACGAAGGGGTTAATGCTGCAGCAGCCTAGCTCGGTGGATCAAATTCTTGTGAGAGCTCCCTCTCCTTGCTTTGTTCTTCAGTGGGATGCATTCGGCAAGAGCACCCTTAATGCTGTGGAATTTGTTGTACTCCTTCCACCAGCACCCTTGCTCTCCTCCCTGAGCTCAGGGCAGCGGAGCTTCAGCACGCTCCCTCGTTGCTTTTGGCTGGCCAGAAACAGCCTGACTCTTGGACGTTGTTCCAGCAG
The DNA here is from genome assembly GCA_033558235.1 of Neomorphus geoffroyi. NCBI lineage: Eukaryota > Metazoa > Chordata > Aves > Cuculiformes > Neomorphidae > Neomorphus > Neomorphus geoffroyi. The sequence goes on from JAUMJM010000035.1 coordinate 1,811,847, forward strand.
CAGCTTCACATCAGTAGATTCTGCCCCTACGGGGCCCGGCTAGGGGACAGCCGCAGCCACTGCCACTTCTGTGTCATCAGGCCGGACAGGGAGAATGTGCCTCGCATTGTCACAGGGGAGGGAAGCCTGCTCTCAGCTCACAGCACATCTGAACAGATGCCACTTAGCAGGCTTGGAAATGACTTGCTATTGGTCTGTCCAAGCATCCAGTGCTCATCCCAAATCACTCCCATACCACCAGCTTTGACTTTTATGATCTGTACACACTACTGGCATCTTTATTTTAATCCTCATTCAAATATTACATGAAAATATTCCAGATGATTCTCTGGCACTGGTCCTGCAGGCAGGGAATGGCCCTGAAGCTGTGCCACCAGGCTCTGCCAGCGTCGGACCTGGATGATCACATGCAGCTCCTCGCTGAGACTGCAATCTCACTCACTCAAGTTTCTTGACACTTAAATATGTTATTAAAAACATAATCAAAGAGTACCTTGTCTACAGTAGTCAGAAGTTTTCTATTGTTTGTCACCCATAACACATTGTCTTGAATTGGAAATAGACCATGTCCTTATATATGTCCTTATGTATTATCCATGTCCTTATATATGTCCTTAAAATTGTAGGAGTTAAGAGTACATTTGCAGCTGTGGCACACACAGGGTGTTAGCTGCAGAGCAGCTATTGGTGAGCTGAACTAGGAGTGGAAGGTGCCTGGGATATGCCCCGAGGCCTCAGGAGTGTTGGCAGGCGGCTGAAGTCCTGGAGAAACTCCCCATCACTGCTCTGCTGGTGTGGTTGTCCATGGAGCACAGAGGTTAATGCTCTTAAAACCAAATACTTTAAAAACTTTCAAGTCACCATCCAGCCGACCATCTGGGAATGTTGCAAAGGAGAGTGGTTAAGAACATTAAATCACATGGAGATTTGCAAAGTTAAGGAGCTTTTTGGGAGCCCCATTTGAGAAAACAGACTACCAGGAAATTTTCACATAAATGCCCCCAGCATAAGAAAATTTGCCTCGAACTCCTGGGCAAAAGGTAGTGACATTGGCCCCTAAAACAGCCCACACTAAGCTGCGTGGGTTGTCCTCAGAGAAACAGAAGAAAGCAGTTACACCACTGTAAGGCCTCACAAAATTGGGCTTGTGTGGCACTGCTGTAGCACAGGACAGTCCTGCACGTCCCTTCCCTCACCTGCTGCTCACCTGCACTACCTCAGAAGGGCAGGATTATTCCCACTTTTGTTCCCACTCGGCCTTCAAGAGCCTGTTAAAACTCCTTAGTATCAAAATTAAAAGTGCCACTTCTCTTTCAAGCAGAGGGTAGGTATGGAGGCTGGTATCAATTTTACTCTATTCTGAATGAAATCTAGGGGACCCTGAGGCATTGGTTCAAAAGTCAGACATCTAAAATGTCTTCTAGTAGCAAAGTCCTTTTCAAAGGAATGGGACAATATCACAAATGTGTCATTAACATTCATTTGACTGCCCATTTCCTTTGAATGCTATTGCATCGTCTGTATTAGCATTCAATTTCCCTGAGCATTCTTGTAGATGAGTTGAAGTCAAAAACAAATTTACAGGTCAGTCAGTTTTAAGCAAATATTTGAGAGCACTAACTTGATGTGTCTTGTGAACTCAAAATAATTTTTTTTATCCCACGTAAGCCTGGCAGAAGGAGTTCGTAGTGTAGCCTCTGTGACCAGCCAGAACCTCCATCCATTGTACTAGCAGCAAATGGCTTATGCAGGCACTGAAGGTTATGAGAAACCAGCTGTAGAAATTATCTGACAAATAATTCATGAGCCTGAGCAAGTTTAATGAAATACATTTCATCTCTGTTTAAATTCACATCTGAATAAAGCTAAAGCATTAATACCGGATTCAAGTGGAAAACAACAATTCCACTTTAACAGAAAATTCCAGGCTTTCAGATAAAAACCTTCTAAACATTTTCATAGTTTCCAGGAAAAAGAGATATTGCTTTTAGATTGGTTCTGTAAGTCCCTGCCATTACTGCTTATAGGCTCATTTTCCAATAAAAACCCTCTTAAGAGGGAAAAAGTTTCAGTGAGAACAAGATCTTTCTTTAGAGTCTCAGAATTATCTAAATGCAATAGTGTAAGCATCTAATATTTCATACTTTCCTGTAACAAGCAACCCAAAGCTTTCTTCAGGCTCATCAGCTGAATATGTCTTGTAGACTCAGGGAAGATCAAGTCTACCCCGTGTGACTATGTGACAGGAGCTCAGAGGGGTCAGACACCACACCATACCTTTGTTTTATTGTATGCCTCTTAGCATTATATTTTTGTCTCTTGGCTCTGCAGCATTTTTACCTCCCTTTTCATCAATTGCTCTTGATTAATTTAAGATTCACTATGATACAGACTATGGATTTAGAACAAATAAGCCTTTCATTTAGTTAATACCAGCAGCATAGCTATAAAGCTGTAATAGTTTACGACTTTCAGGACATAACCTGCAACTATAGACAATACAAATTGTATTACACTGTGTTTTATTGCTCTTTGAGGCCCACTAAGAGGCTCAGTGGTGTTTCATAGTCCAGAGTAGCAGCTCTTTATTCTTTTTAACACACAGCTGAAAAATACTTTAAATCTGTTACAAAATATTTGGGTTTTTGTGAGTCTCCACTCAAAACTGCATGTAGTTCACTTACCATGCAATGCAAACAGCACTTTCCACACAATTAAAGGAGAGTACGCATGCACAGAGAGAAATACCTTCTGAATGCACAGCCCTCTGCACAAAGAGGAGCTCCATTTTGAAAAAAACAACCACCAAACCACACTTTGACAGTCATTTGCAAAGGCGTGACATCTGAGAAGGGAGAAACCTCAGAAATTGCAATTCCTTCTTAAAATGCCCCTTGTTTATTCAGGCTGTGTATTCAGATGCTGACAGAATCATAAACACTGCTGGCGCGGCTTCTTAATCCTGCCTCTTCCTCTCTTGGCCTAAGACTGGGCGCAGAGAGGAGCAGAAAGGAGCAGCCATGTTTTCTTTAAATGGAGGGTCTAAATAAAAAATGAAGGTAATAGTGCTTCAGGAATTGCAAAGGACCAGAGGGAGCGAGTGAGCACAAACCAGCCTTGCCTTTTTAAAACATGGAAAGGCCGTGTACTTTTTCTGCTGCACCTGCTGCCTGTGCAGCGTTGTATTATTGAAGAGGACTGCAGTCCGATCTGCATATCAAATAGCTGATTTGTAGATGAGGTCATTCATTTTGTGGTCGTATGTTTGCTGTGGTGGGGATGGGCTGTTGCCTAGCAGTAGGCCACAAAGTCCCAGCAGGTTTCTTGAGTCAGCAGCCACCCTCCTCTCCCCTCACCCCTCACCACTCCCCTTCCCTCATTGCCAATTCAAATCCAGTCTTGACCTTTATAAATAAAATCCCAAAATGTTCGATTCATTTCTAAGTTTGAAGGGCGGGTGATGTGCTGCGAATTGACAGCTTCCTTTGATGATTCATTGGTTTGGTGTCTCAATAAGGAAAATAGAGATCCAGAAACTTTGGTACCACATCAATGGAAGGATGATAGATAACTGCTGCAAAAACACCCTCTGAGAGGCTGGGGCTGCCTTGGTGCCTGGCTATGCTGCTCCACTGCTAAAATATGGAAGAGGGGATTAAAAGATCAGCACCACATTTATTTAAGTATTTAAACATGTCAGGAGCTGTTTTGTAAAATTTAAGCTAGTTTTCATGTATGACTCTCAGGGAATCAATTATGCCTTTCCTGTTAATTTTGACAGCCACTTCACAGTGGGCAATGCTCATTTGAAACACTTTTTAAGAGGTATTTTCTTCTTTCAAAAGCAGCTAAAGCTACTTACTTGTTAAGTACAGCACATCAAGCTGGTGGAGACAGAAAAAGAAATCAGTCACCGTTTCAAATTAAAACGAGGGGAAAAAAACAGGGGAAAGAAGATGAAAACACTGGAGTACAAAGCTGCCTTTAGAAACTGCAATACATGTATGTTGTCACCAATTGGTGTCTGATAAGTTGGCAGAAACTGCAGTTTAAGTGCTTTTATTTTAGGAGTGATCTGCAGACAAAAGACACATGTGCAAACCAAGGCATTTAGATGGAGGAGACATATTCACTTTTTGCAAAGTACAATTTATTTATTTTTTCCAGATTATAATATTTTCTAGGAAGAAAGGAGTACAAAGACCCCTCAGCCCTAAAACAAAACCAAACATCTCAGCACAAATTGGAGCCTTGATAGCTCAAAGCAACAGCCTCACAAACATCTATTAGAAGCAGGAAATGTCTAATGGAAAACTTACAAACATCTGATACATGAAAGGGAAGGCACTAAACAGGAAAGCAGAGGCATGAACAGCTAATTGCTGTAGATTCCTTACAACATTCGCTGAAACACAGCAAGACACATCAGCCAGCTCCACAGCACTGGGGTATACAACCCCCATTAAAGTATTAGCAAGAACACTTAGGAAAGGAGTGCTTAAAAAAATGCTAATACTATGGACAAAATGAAGTTGATTCTGCTTGTGAGTAAGTTTACAAGGATGCTTTGAAGGTGGCCAGAGGCATCTTGTCATGCTGCTTCTCAGCTAACCCCTGTTATGAAAGCTTGCAAAGAAAATAATTTTTAAAAATATGCTTAATTATTCACACTGAAACTTAAGTATATAAGCAAGCTATGTATTTTGCCAGCTATTACAGATATACCCAATCTTGCAGCTGAAACTTGCATTTAGTTTTGATAAGCTCTGGTGCATCTAAGAAAAATGTGGAGTTTCGAGCAACAGCAATGCATTATGCTGGAGCATGGACATGCAGCAAGTACACAGCACCTATTCTTGCCCCTTGTAAATGCCTGCTGCTAGTCTGATTTGAATAAAGTTATGCCTGCTACTGTCAGAACTGCCTTTGGCTCATGGTCTTCATGCAAATTGCTGCTTGCCTGAATGTGTGCACCATATTAAGAATGCAAATATGTTTGGACTAGATGATTGTTCCTTTATTTGCCGTACAACCTAATTCACAAGAAGCTGAATCAGGGTAGTTTTAGTGCCCACAAGAAAGCAGACTCAGACAAATATACATGAAACTGTTGGCAAATAAGTTAATTATGTCAATAGATCTGATCTTAACAGCCACCCTTTCTGATGTTAGATATCTGCTTTCTCGGACATAGCCAACATAAAAAGAAATGAAAACATTTTTGAAAAAAAAATAAAAAATAGTTTCTCTTCAGGACATTAATGTCTCCAAAAGAGATTTTATTCAGGATTCCAGAATTTCCTATCTCCAATGCTTTGGGCTCTGAAGGCCAGAATGTACCATTTTACCTTTGTCTGAATTTCAACCCACAGACGTTCTGTGAAGTTAATCATCACTTGTATTTGCCTATTGGAAAGACATCCAATGTTGAGCTGAAGACATCTGGAAATCTAAAAACCAATCCCTCCTTTGTAATTTGTTCAAATGAGTGATAACCGTACCATTAAAAATGTATATCCTATTTCTCATTTGAATTTTGGTGATATCCTTTTTCATTCCTTCTCACCTCCAGCTGTTATTCTGGAACTTTGCCAGCCATCTGCGAGGTGCTTGCAAAAAAATGTAAAAATTAAAATCTGAGAAAAGAGAAATATGAAAAACAACTAAGTGGCATTTCTAGATTTCAGAAATAAAACAAAATTACAATATTAATTCAGTGAAATCGTAAATTTTTGCTTTGCTTTCAATTATTCTTGCCCATGTTTTACGAAATATTTTAAATTATTCAGAAGGGAAGGCCCTGAAAATTAGTGACATCCTATTTCCTAAGGAAAAACACAACAAAACCAAGGAAACAGACAAAATCTTTTTGGCCATATTTTTGGAGCATGCTATTCTTTCCTGTGGGAAAATTCACACATTCCTTACACCGACATATTAAGTTTGAACTTTCAGTCATTTAATTAGTTCTCAATTCAACAAAGCGTTTAAGCATGTTTTCCAAGCACAAAGCACTTAAGCACATTCTTATTCCGTCCCTGAATAGGGGCGGAGTGCTGAATCGCACTGGGAGCTCTCACGGCAGAGCCCGGGGCAGCCTGGTGGGCCACAAAGCCTGCAGACTTCTCCCTGGTTTTACTCCCCAGCAAGAAGGGGTATGGTAGCCATTACATCACACCAAGAATTAAAGCCAGGCCTAGTTAAAAACACAAAACTGTTTGCAATCCTATATAATGTTGCAAATTTTTAAAATGAAATTGAAAACACACGGGTGCCATATAAAAAGAAAAAAAAAGGATCCTTTGGAGATTAATATTTGCTCATTTTTGACAAGTATAAATTTGAGTATGTGTACAAATAGTAAATAATAATCTGATAAAGCCTCAAACTATAACTGTGCAACTAGATTTTCGCCGTGTTTTGGATATGTGGGCTATGAAAATGTAGGTAAGCGAAATTACAGAACAGACAGAAAAGTACACAATTTAGACTCCCAATATCTTCAGCTGCGAGGTACCCAAGTGATATATGCCCACACAAATATACACACTTACACACGTACACACGTGAATTTGAAGAGTGTTTTGGAGAATCAGGTAAAAAGACAATGCTATATATCAAAGAGATATCACAAATGCATTTTCAATTAAATTAACCATAACATTATCTTATCAGTAGTATTTTCTATCTTTTATATTTGTTTGTACTGAAAAGTCTAATATGTGAAAGAATGTTTTCCTTTTGTCTCCAGGGTGTTCAGCAATATTTCAGACTTTGCATTATATGCTAAAATAGTAATATTGTCATTTCTGATTATTTCATATGAGGTTTGTGTCTAAAATAAACCTTTTTGAAATTTAAACACTTGGCCTTTTGCTTCCAAGACTCCCTGTGATATCAGTGAGGAATGTAGGCTTGAGCCCATTTCTGGGTAGCCTACAAATACCTTCAGCAATGCTAGAGGTAGCACTCCGCTCTCTATAGAGATAAGCACTTAGCAAATGAAGAAAGCAAAGAACTAATGGGATTCCTAAGAATCTGAGCTCTGCCTCCCTGCCACAATGCCAATGGTTTATGCTGATGTCACCCCAGAACAACAAAATGTTCAATTGGGATGCTTAGTTTTATGGTCACTTTCTGCCGCAGCAATTCTTTAATTGTATTCCTTTGTATTGTTTCTCTGTAAAGCTTTAAGGATCGCAAATCTGTTTTTCTTTCCACATATTGTTTCCAGTTCTCCAGAGCCAAATTCTGCAAAGAATAGGTTATGCCCATCATATCAGGTAATATTCAGATTGAGCAGAAATATGAGGAAGAGGATAAACATCGCTTTATATTTTCTATTTCACTTAAAAAAAATATATAGTGGCATCAAATATACGTATTTACACAGAAACACCATCTGCAACTCAAAAAAGGGATTTCTATTGCAACCCAACTGAAAAAGTCTATTTATCCAGATTGAACTTCAGTTTAATTTTAATAAAATAATAAGACATTTTATTACAAGAACAGTGAAAGGTTGAGAAATTCTGCTGCCAAATGGCATTAAGCAGGAAAAAAAAGCATCCCTGTACATTTCACCTATGTAGGGTTGGTAAAGCCTGGGGAAGGGGGAATTGTGCTTACGCAGAGGAAGATGCCCATCATGCATTCGCTAGCGTAGAAATGTCAGCCATTTTTCTGCACACTCTCACCAAGCGCAGGCTGGAGCTGCCTTTGCTCCACCATGTCAGCCCAGCTGCTTCTCTCCTTACCCTGAGAGTGCCTCCACCCACACAAACATCCTCTGACTTACTATAGGCATAGCGAAAAATATTCTCTTTAGAAGAGAAACAAACGAGGAATAGGGAAAAAAAATATCATATTTTCCAAACAAGACAAAGAAATGCGAGGCTTGTCCTGCCTGTTTTGCTTGAGAGAGCTGCTCTGCATTCAGGGGTTAGTCTGGGTGGAGAATGATGCTGTTGTCTCACAAAGGACTCATGTTGAGCTGAATCTTTGATTACAGGACAAGTGCCTGTATTAGGCCCCTCGTTGCGCTCACATTCTGCTCCTGCCATTTGTACAAAATTTCTGAGTGATCTCTTTGTGAATATGGACCCCAACTGAATCAAAGATGAGCTTCCTCCCCCCACTATTTTTCTGGAAGCACCCCTTTTCTCCTTCCCTGCTCCTCCTCTCTCTGATCCCCCTCTCCTTCTTTCCTTTCAGACCTTTCATCGGGTTAGGAAAAGGGACTGCTAAGGATCTAAAAAAAAATCTAATGAATGATAAACCCTGGAAATAGAAGTATAGGTGGCTTTTTGGTCTTTTTTTAATTTCCCCCTCAGATTCTGTCATGCTATCTACACAACTGGTCAATAACCTCATGCTTTTCTTAATGGGATTTATGCGTGTCGGCTCTCTGCATACCCTGCCATGCTAGAGAGAGGACTCCAGAGTGTCTGCTGTAACCATGGCCACTCCTAAATCTCAACTCTTGGCAAATTCCTCCCAGTGTAATAGGCAGCGTGAAGGAAAGATGCACTGGCAGATGCACAAACACGATAGCCTTGTGTCTCTCTGAGCAAATGACTGTGTGCCTAAAACCTCTCGAACTAGTAGGTGTTATCTGGGAATGCTCTTTTAACAAAATTACCTGACTCTGTGATACTGTGATATGGAAAACAAAGCAAATATATAATGATACTTGATTAAAGCCCAGCTTCAGTCAAATGTCACACAGGCTTCACGCAGGCTCTGGAAGCTGGATTTTTTATGCATCTGCCCAAATTGAAAAGGTTATTTCACTGTCTTCAGGATGACTCTTGAGCTGAACGCGGAGCTGAGGGTTGCTGCCCTGAAAGAAGGGGAGTTGCTAGGAGATAAGTCCAAGATTTCAGACAGCATTGGTCGGAGTTATCTCTAATTGACAGCTGCTTACCCTAAGGGTCTAATTCTAACCTTGAGACCAAAACCATAATGAGAGGGCAGCTTTCCTTCACCCCTGTTTTCTAGCCAGGGCAAGGAGATTACTGCAGGCCTGTTCTTCTCTGGTTTTTGTTATGCTTCTTTTCGTGGGGCAGCCCTGTGAGACTCAGAGCCTGCTGTGCTTTCTGAGGCTATAGTTTGCATCAGTGAGCCCTGTCTGATTCATACCACCTGAATAAACTTACTCTTACAGTTAAGATGGTCTCACTTTTTCTTTTTTTTTTTTTTTGAAAGGGGGAAGTGTGCAAAAAAATTCTCTTAAACATAAAATGATTTAAAGACATATTTTTTTAAGCAGATGCTTTAGTGTATGGTCTATGGTTAACCCTTTTTCAGGGACCTTTAGACTGTCACTGTTGGTTTTAAATCAATTCCATGCTGTTAGCAAGTTGCTGTTATTTAGGACTCAAATCTAAACAAAGAGAAACATTCAGAGAGGAGTGATTAACAGAATCAGGAAAACAAAGTGAGATAGGTTTTTTTGGTTTTCTGTTTTACTTTTTTTTCTAACTAACTAGAATTGCCAGAATGTTGGTTTATGAAGAAAATCTCTTTGAAAACTTCAACTTGTATTCTAATCAGAACTTTCCTATAAACAGCTGAACAGGGTACCAGAGCGCTAAGTCAAGTTTTATTCTTAGCTGTACTGACGTAAATCTGGCCTTCTTCCTCTGAATTGACTGCAGCTACTCTGAATTTACACTAGCGTGACTGAAAGTGTAATTTAGCTGAACATTTCCAGGGAGACAATTAAGAATAAGGTATGTGGTCATATTTAGAAAACCAAGAAAGAAATTAACCAAAAAAAAAGGAAAAAAAGAATAAGAAAAAAAAAAAAATTCCCAATAATCTTTTTTAGAGATTAATCCCATTAATTCTTGAATCTAAGACACTTGCATGTCCAACAGCAAAACTGACTTGTTCTGTAAATTTTTCTGTGTAAGAACAATTAAAAATTTATATCTTAAGCCACATCCAAAATCTGCATCCTCTGCAATGCTCATCTGTTTGAGGAAGAATGCAAAGAGGAGCTAGTTCATAAACGCAACGTCACTGCATGAATTGCCTCTGATAGACCCTGTGGGGCTGAAAACCCTGTGACTGAAGCCATTTCCCATCACTTTGCATAAGAGCAGGGAACCAAGTGGGAAGCAGAAATGAACTACAGCTCCACTGTGTCTTTCCTAGCAGGAGGAGAGTTTAGTCCCAGCCCCTTCATCGTCAGCCTCAAAAGCCTGTGAATTCTGGCTGATGTTTTGGGTATGCAAACACCTACCCTTGAGAAATGCGCTGAGACTATGAACTTGCTTCTCTACGACTGACTGCTAGCGCTGATGTTTTCAAAGTTAGCAGTGTGATCATTTAGATTGCATTATGGTATTCTTATTCTGGAAGCAGAGTCCACTGGGCAAATTAATTTCTGAACGAATAGCTGAATGCCTGCCTGCCAAAGTGGATAATGAGTGTATTGCCAGTGAGTCAGAGGGGAGTCGGCAAGGGAGGCTGGACAGTGATAAAACAGCATAGAGGGAAGCTCAGACCTTGGCATCACTCTCATCTCTGCTCTTGAGGGAGTGTATAAAAAAGACAACATCCAAAGAGCTTAGAAAAATAGTCTTTAATGAGTCTCACAGAATGAACCCATAGAAAGGGCTCTGTGGAAGCTGGAGGAATTTGAAAGTGCAGAGACAACCAAGCCATACGTGCATAGCTATAGCTGCTGGAAACCAGTAAATGTCGTCTCCAGATTCTGTTTTTCCTGTTTAAATTATTAGCTGTATTTTTTTAATATACTGAGTCCTCTTATGTACTGCACATGACTATTGTTTCTAGAAGTCAGAGAATTTTATATCACTTAAATGGAATTTGTATATCCTTAAGTCTTCAGTAACACTAAAAATGTTTTGGTGGCATATTTCTAGTGTCTATTTCAATAGCAGTCTCACTTATCATTTAATAAGTTGCATGTATTTGAAAACTAAAGGTTGTACTGGTTTCTGATGTGCAATTCAAATTTGTGCAGGAAATGCTGTAAGAATATTCACAAGAGCTGTTCTTTTGCTCTGCAGAACAACTCTTTTAGCACTGTCTTGGTAAAGTTACCTAAAATATTTGTTTCTCCATCTGAAATAATGAGAATAATGAAAATCAACTGCTCCCCTGAAGAACAGTGATGTTTACAGTAGAAAGCAAAAAAAGGAACAGCACAAAAAAAGAAACAGTCTTCACAGCTTCCAAAACTGTGATATAAAATTAGGAGAACCATCATGCAATTTCACAGGGACGTAAAGCAGTGTAAGACACATAAACTCTTTGCATGAGTTGATGTAATAGAACTCTGCACTTGAGCTAGGAATTCTTCCTTAATTTTTATCTTGCTGTGCACTTTGCTTTCCTGGCCAGTACAGCTGGCCAGTCTTAGGGAAAGATAAATAAGATGCTCCAAGAAACAGGCTTGTAAAAGCTACTGACCTCAGGAATAAGAGGACGGGAAAATCTCAAGAGTCTGAGACCATATCCTCATTCTCTCAGTCACTGGTGTGCAGTTATTTTCACCAAACTGGTATGAGAACTAGGTTGTAGTAGAGTTTGGTGCAGGTCAGATACTCCCATACAGCCCCTCATTTGTAATCTTCTGATGGACTTGTAAATATTTTTCATGGCTGTCTAAAAAAAGATTTTGAAACAAAAGCTCTATTTAAAACATAAAAAAAAAAAAAAAAGATGAGAGAGAGTGGGTTTGATTCTGTCCTCATTAAAACCAGTGAGGCTATTACAAGACTCCCAAGTTGCAGCTGTGGAGGTATCCTATGTACTACAGTTTCAGGATGTGAACATCTGTTGCAATAGCTGGTCACTGATACAATTTTTTTTTTCATTTTTAATAAAAGAAGATACATGCTTATGCTTTGAACACATCTCTGTGTGTTCAAATCAGGACAAATATCTGCTTTTAAACAGGGCAACAAGCTATCCTGTAAGTAAAAATTTCCACTTCTACAAGTTTTCAGATTTCACCTGTTCGTTCCAAAGCCATTTCTAGCTTACCAGATATGTGATACAGCAGGACAAAATAAAGAAGTCTTCAAGTCCTAGCACCAAGACCAGCATCCCTTTTAATAATCAGCAAAACTAGATCAGGACATAATCATGTTGCTCTCATCTTCAATAGTGACTAAAGTGTTTGACTACAATTTTCCTTACATGGTACTCTACAGATCTTTCTCCTTACAGACACCTTTTTTTCTATCAGTCATTGGAAAAGAGTTTATGCCTTTCTCGGTGTTCCATACATTATTATATTTACTCTTTTTTTTTTTTTTTTCCCCCAGTTCTTAGAATTCCTCCTTGATGTACAAGACTGTTTTAAAAATCAACATCTTGCTTCCTGACAGAGCCAGTAGATATGCCAGCCAGTATTAGCTGGTTTCTTTGGTTTCTTATTTTTCCTCCTTGTGCTAGGAGGAAAAAAAAAAAGAAGTAAAAATATTTGCTGACTTTAGATCTTAGCCTATCAGATGGAGGCTTACTGGTGCCTATTCAAAACAGGGCTTTTCTTGCCACAGGAGACCCTAACAATTGGTAATGAGGACAGATTCCGAATTGTTTGTGAGCAGCTGCTTAGTAGGTAAGAGCTTGTTTGGATTCAATTGAACAGTGTTTTTAGAAGCAGTTACTGACCCCTGACCCTTCCTACAGACTGGGTTGATGGGATTAGGGAAAGCTAGTGTTCAGCTTACACTTGGCTATAACAAGCTGGCAAGAGATAACATACTTTTTAATTATCAAGTTACACCTCTGCCAAAGTTTGTCTGCGAATTTGCCGAATGGGTCAATGAACTATAAGAAATCAAGCTAGGCTATGGGGTAATAGTTATGCAAGAAAATAGTGGTGAGGGAGGTACAATTAATACATTGATGTCAGTTTCTTTTTTTTCCTTTGCAAATATTTCAAATTTACAAATCTTATTCTACATGCTTCCTGTAGGCATTATAAAGGAATTTGTTGTATGTGGTATTTATGCCAATGCATGTCGTAAGGTAAAAAAAACTTCTAAGAGTTGCCAAAAAGGGTAGTCAAAGAAAAAAAACTTACAATGCATGAAATACAAATTAATATACAGAGTAACATTAAAATTTGATTTGTTCTACCACTCTGACACTGGAGTAACATAAAAATACTTACTATTGGCTGGAAGCCAATTTGCCTAGCAGTCTACAACCATAAGAAAGGAAGACAATTGTGGTATTATTTACCTGGAACAATTAAAGATAATTTGTGACATAATAATAAAACATTCTTCAAGGGTCCTAGGGATTTTATGTCTTCATTTTAATTAATTAAAACTAAACCAAAATTATAAAGCTTAATTATTTTGAATGATTCTTTTTCTGTTTTCTTCCAAGGATAAAGTGTGAGAAATTCTCTGGTTCAAGTTATTTAAGACCTGTAGCTTTCTGTTAGAACATTCAGTTCTGGGAAATTCTTAGTGCAATAACCACAAAATTTATGTGCACCCAGACTGATCCTTTAATGGGTTGCAGAACTTACTGATAAAATAAAGCATCGTGAGCAGTATCGCCTGGTAAGCAGTACAGATAGGTTGAAAGCCATAGCATGGGTTAGAAACTCACATGGATCTGCCAGGGGAGCTTGGAGCACTGTGTCTGTGCTCTCTGTTGCTGAAGGACACTGCAGACTGAGTAAGCTTCTCCATAACACTTTGGATTCTTCGTGCTAATTCTTTCAAATCTCTTTTATATCAAAGAATGAAGGTCTCAAGCCCAGGTTTCATTTCTAGTTACACCTGCTCAGCTGGAGCAGGTGTCATCATCCAGTTAAAGCAGAGAGGGTGTCTAGGAGTGAAGAGCAGCTCTGGGCTAGGGGAGACACCTGCATACTTGAGTCAAGCCTTTGTCATGGGAGTTACCACATATTACTGTTTCATGAAGTGTTCAGTTACCGTCTCAGAAATAGTTGTACGTTTTCTTTCCCTTCCTCCTATCAGAATTTGGCTTCTGAATCTCAGCACTCTAATCGTCAGATGCCTTTTAATTTCCACACTAAAGCTATTAATGCCTGATCTATACCTATCAGCTCCTTTGCCAGTATTGTCTTTTAGTTTGAAAAATGCCTTTTCTTTCCTGCTGCATACTTCCCTGAAGTGTTTATATGTGATGATTGTTTCTTACCTCAAATGTTTTCTTTTCTAGGGTAAATAAGCCAAAATTTTAGGTTCTTTTGACATATGTATTTTTACATCTTCTTGATTTTCCCATAATCCAGTTTTAGTCTGTTGCTATTTAATTTTTTGTTTCTTAAGGTGAATGTCCACAATTGTACACAGTGTTTTGGAGGACACCTCATAACTGTCTGCTGCTGTGTAAATATCTCTCTGCCTATACAGCTCAAACTTATATCTGCTAGACCGCCTCCCTGCTGGTTTCCCAGGTCCTTCTCACTTCAGTTATTTAAAAGTGTTTTCCCGGTTTATAAAAGCAATGTAGCTGTTGGGTTTTGTTAATGAATTTCATCCTGTTTCTATTACTTCAATCTTTAATGTAATTTTGTTTTGCCTGTATAATAATCTAGTAATGTATTAGCGGTGCAAGTGGAAGACACAGAAGGAAAGTGTAGCAACACAGGAGGTGTGTGCAGAGACCAGCTTTAGTCTATCAAGGTTAGTCTTCCCAAGCTTCCTCTCTAGCCAAGGGAAGCAGAATAGCTTATCTAGAAATGGAGTTGGAGCAAGAACCTCATTGCCTGGTACGAATTGTGTGTGGTGGAGTTCATCCATCACTCCACTGAAGTTAAGTCAGTCTTTGTGAATACCCCTAACACCTTTTTAATTTACTTTCTTTACCAGTATGCTAGTTTTGTTTGTTAGTTGTTCTGGAAATATTAAACAGGGTTAATACATATACACGTATACTTTAGATGATTCTGCAGTAGCTTTCCTCTAGCCCCACAGTTCATCTCTCAGCTCAGAACTGGTAACCATACAGTCCCAGTCTCTTTGCTGAAACATGGTTTCTGCAGTGGTAGTCTATTGATTGCTGTGCTGAGGTTCACATTACCTGTCTCAAAAAAGTCCAAAACAGGTGTCAGTATCTAGTGTAGCATAATTTACCTATGTCAAAACTATATTACTTGGGCTTTGAAGTTTCAGGCCTAATTTCACTGAAATGTATGCTGTTAAAGTCAGGCTAAAGGATTCTGTAGGTGCTACGATTACTGTTCTTAATGCAGACACTGCATTTGTGTATTCCTGTTATGAGGACTGCCACCAGGCTGATGGGTTTATCCCAGTCAATTGCTATGGGAATTTGGATTTCATGCAGCTATTCTTCCAAATTTGTGAGACTGCAGGTTATCTGAGTAACCGCAAATTGATTCAAATAAGCAATTTGGGTATAATATTCACTGTTCTTGAGGATATCTCCTTTTCTATTTGCCTCCCAGTGTGTAATCCCACGTTCAAAAACAGGAATCCTACTGAAAACTGAAATAAAGTTTAGATTTTTTTTGCCAAATATGAATTGACGCAAATCAAATCTGGAGTTTTCATGTGCATCTAATCCTCACTTCAGAGTCTTTCAACTACCTACCTTTTTCTCCATCTAAGAACATACCTGTAGAAAACTTTAACTATTTAGTCTGATTTTCTTTATGAAGGCAGATTCAGTCTGACTTTTGACAAGTCCCATTTTCGACAATTCTCACTTTAGACCTGCATTTCTTGACTTCGAAATCATAGTTTTCTTTGGTGATCAATCCTTTTTTTCCATTCTTTGTAAGTTTCCTGCTTATGCTTAATG
Source organism: Neomorphus geoffroyi (assembly GCA_033558235.1). Taxonomy (NCBI): domain Eukaryota; kingdom Metazoa; phylum Chordata; class Aves; order Cuculiformes; family Neomorphidae; genus Neomorphus; species Neomorphus geoffroyi. The sequence goes on from JAUMJM010000035.1 coordinate 1,827,639, forward strand.
TCATTTTCAAGATGATTATTCTTCCAATGAGGTCTGGAAAGTTCTCCTACAACATCTTTTTTTCCCTGCCTGGCATACAAATTCCAGATAGCTTTAACAGGTTTGACATGGAAACATTCCAGGCTGCCTTCAAAATCAAATCCCTGAGTTCCTTAGTTCAGTCAGCTTCCCTAAATAGTTACCTTGGATTGCATCCAAACTCAGCAGCTTGTGCACCCGATGCAGCGTCTGCAGCCCCAGTTACTTGATCCCCAGATAGCGCACAGCGTCAGAGCAAGGTGCCTCTCCCTCCTGACTCATTTGCCCAGATTTACTTCTCATCAAAATTAAAGTTCAGCAAGGAAAGAGAGCAGGCATGTGCCTAGGTTTTGCCCTCATGTTCCTGGGAGATGGCCAAGGCCTGTTTCCAGATTCAGGAGCTCAGAAATACTCACGGCTGTTGTTAGTTTAGAAGAAGTTCTGCCTTTTGAAAATGAGGAACTTTAATGACTTTTAACTGCATTGGGGGTTTTTTTTCAGTTAAAACAAATTAAATACTGCACACTGAAGGCACTGCTAGTTAACAACAATACTTCTTCAGACAGACATATCAATACTATTTGAGCTAGTAGTACTATTTTTCCTCACAACAGGAAAATTCTCTGGTTTATGTATTTTTGCAATGACAGTGCAATATCTTTAGTAGTGTCCAGATTTGATTCTGGGATCAATAACTGTAGAGACTGACTCTTCTTCTATTGTTGTCTTAAAAATCGATGGATTCTACTTGCATTGTCTTAAACATCGTCTGATTCTACTTGTACTGTTGTCTTTAACATCTTCTTGAGTGCTGTGGCTCCTGATGGGCTGCCTGTGCTGCTGCAGAGGAGGGGGAGAAGGTGCAGCAGCAGGTGCTGTCCCCACACACCTGATTATGCATGCAGACCCAAAGGGTTTAGGCAGAGGTTTTTCTGGCAAGGGTCTGTGACCCTGGAGCCCCCAGCCTCAATTCCAGAACCTTCCCAAAGAAGATCTGCACATGTGCCAATTTGAGAATTTTTGTGGCAAGACCACCCCTCGTGCTAATGGAGGGAGTGGTGCTAATGGGGGGCACTTGTCCTATGAATAGAAACCCGACAAGAAGGCAGGTGTCACTTGCCCACCACCCATGGAACCTGCCTGAAGATGTACTGCCGAAGAGCCACAGGACCATGTGCTCCTGAAGACCACATTTTCCAGAGGCCCATGGAGTGGTGACTATTTTCCTCTTCCCCCCGCCCCCCCACTCTTATTCCTCTCTCTCTTTGTTCCTTTCTTCAGTTTTCCATGACACTACTGTGCACCAGATCAGATCCGAGTTGTGTTGTTTTGCCCAGCTGCCTTGAGGGTATCATATTGTGATTTGAACAGATTGGGATCTGGTTTTGTAACTTTTGGGAAGTTGCAACTCGGAGTGTGCCCAAGTATTTGATTCCATATTTTGGCCGAGCCCAAATTAGTTTTTTGCTGTTTTGGCTGTGTCCAAAACAAGTACTTATTCCATATATTGTGCCTAAAATATTGGTTTACTGTTTCATCTGTGTCCAAAACGAGTGCTGATTCCATATTTTGGCCATATTCAAAATATTGGTTTGTTGTTTTGGCTGTGTTTAAAACAAATACTGATTTGATATTTTGGCCGCACCCGGAATAGTGATTTGCTGGTTTGGTTGTGTCCAAAATAAATACTGAATTGTTGTTTTGGCTGTGCCCGAAATAAGCACTGTTTGGATTTAACCTGTGAGATTTGTCATCTCCAATTTGCCAGGCAGACATCAAAGGACCCTTCCCTCCCTGACTGAGCCTGTCTGGGGGAGGGGGGGACATGACCCAGAGCGGGAGCGGGTACTGACAATAACAAACTCCTATCGATGTCCCTGTATTTCCAGAATTTAACTCATCTTATCTCTCACAGGTGATTTCACCCAAATAAATATTGTTTCATTTTATTTTCTCGTTTCTTTCATATTATGGATATACATTTCTGAGGAAATGCTTTTATTTTGATGTTACGTCTTGTCAGCATACTATGTCCATCACTATAGTCACCATTACTGAAATTTCATTCAGTGCTTCAAAAATAGATGCTCCTCCATATTCTTGCCCAGATTTCCTTCTTAGAGTAAGAAAATCTTACAAACTCCACCTAGTTCTACATCTAAATTGTAGTTGGCACAGTTTTTCAATCAATTGTATCCTGCTGCTCATACTGTTATTAACCTTTCTCTTGGCTGAAGGAGTTAAGTCCTCCACCCTTGTGCAGGTAACTTCGTGAAGGCAATTCTGAGTCTGAATTCCTTTACTGTTGTGAGATGTTGAGAGTCTACAGAAATACCTACTCACAAATAATTACCTTCCATCTTCTAAGGCCAGCCATGGCCTAATGAAGATTAAATTTTACACCAAATTGACAGATATATTTCTTATCAAATACACAAGGCTGCATCTTCAAATTATAGTGTAGATCTCTACATCTTTCTCTGTAACTGGGAATGGGGAATGAAGAAGTGTGAAGTCTATACGACCTCTTTTTTGCATGTATACACAAAGTGTGTGTATCACAAAGACGCTATGGAAGAAATAAGATTGGTGAACAACATAAAATACTGGATAAGAAAACATCCTACCTCCTTGGCAAGGGCATGCATGTTTTTTTCTCCATGTTCACTAACCTTTAACTGTAGGATTGCACTACTAGGTCCAGACTTTAGGCTTATAATATGAGTTTTACTGATGGACTTAAATCACTTAGTTAATTTAACATCCAAAAGGAAGTCTAGATGTTAGCTAAAACACAGGCTCCACTAACAAGGTGAAAACCCCCAAAATCTAACAAGTCAAATTTTAAGCAATATCTATAATCTGAAATAACCGAAGATTTCTGCAGTAGTACGGTTTCTGTGACTCTAGGTTTGCCTCATGCAGTTTTGTATAAATTAAAATACCTGTCTCAAATCTACTTCTTGATATTAATATACATATGAAAACACATAGATTTATAAACAAATATACATATTAGGGGAAATTTTAGTGGCACCATGCTTATTCACTCTTGGGTTAGTGCTAACATGCTTTCAAAAGACACATTGGTGGTTTTAATTCAGTTAAATTGTAGAAACTAATCAATTTTGGTTATATGTTTTTAGCTTTATATACATGGATGTTCATATAAGTATGCGAGTGAGATACAGGGAAAGAAAGAGACAGCTGAAAGCACAGTGTGAAAGTGATCCAGCATTAATGCTCCAGATTAAAATATCCAGGAACAGCCCTGTGATTGCTAATTAAAATAGATAATATCCCCAAATACTTGATAATAAATTAGTATTAATTGCCAAAGAATGTTTCCATGGGAAAGAAGTAGCAGCATATTAAAATTATCTTTAATTTATTATTATGTCTTTCAAGACACATTAAGAATATCTACAGTTTTAGATTATAGGAATATCTTATGTTCCCCCTACTTTAGCCATATGAATTTAGCATAAGTAATCATATTCATAGGAAACATAACTTCAATCTATAAAATATATGAGAGAATCATAAAATAGTTTTTAAGCTATGTGGTGACATAGCAACACATTTTCCTGAAACTTGCAGGTCTATTCATAGAGTAGCATATTTTATTACATGGATAGCTTATTTACAAAAAAAATATGGTTTTAGAGGTACTAAACTTATCCATGAAATTCAGACGTTACTTTGTCTGAATTGTTTTTAACTTTTGAAAAACCAAACTCTTTTCCCTGAAATATGTGTAAATGTTCTACTATAGTTTAGAAATACTAAAATTAGGGGGTGGTCAAGGTAGGTGATTCTCCCTCTTTACTCCACTCTCATGAAACATCTACCTGGGGTACTGTGTCCAGTTCTGGAATCCCCAACATAAGAAGGATAAGGAACGGTTGGAACACGTCCAGAGGAAGGTTACGAAGATGCTCAGAGGGCTGGAGCACCTCTGCTGTGAGGACAGGCTGAGACAGCTGGGATTGTTCAGCCTGGAGAAGAGGCCCCAGGGATATCTCATAGCAGCCATTCAGTACCTGAAGGGGCTACAAGAGAGCCGGGGAGGGACTTTTATTTTTGTCTTAGATAATCGGGGGAAAAAGCATGTTAGAAGCTGTGTGAAGCGTTTTATATATGTCAACAAATGAAAAAAAATCTAGTTATTTGCACTACTGTACTTGCAGCTTAGCAAAAAACAGATAAAGATTGTTTGTGTAGAAATTTTCTAGACATTTTACATTTTTCCAGAATGTGGATCAGTTATTTTACATGTCTGTGGGACTCAAGACTGGTCCCACTCCACCACAGTACATTAGTGTGTACTTCACTTAAAAAACAAGCATACCACAATGGGCCTATATATTTGCCTAAATTTAAATGTATTTTTTTATTTTTTTTAATTTTATTTAATTTATTTATTTTATTTTATTTATTTTATTTTATTTATTTATTTATTTTATTTATTTATTTATTTATTTTATTTTTTAACTGAATCCAGGGTATCTTGTGAATAGTAATTTTTTCCGTACTTGTTTACAATTTTTGAGTCTGTTACTGAAAACTTTTTAACTGTATGTAAGATGAAATAGTAATGCATAAATAGCTACTTCTGGACAAATGATACAAACTCTTACCAGGTGAGAAGAGATATTTTCTTGTGTTAATTATACAGTGTGAGGCATAAGGCTGGAGAACGAGCCTTATCAGAGGCGGCTGTGGCAACTGGGGATGCTTAGCCTGGAGAAAAGGAGCCTGAGTGAGGAGTTTATGAAAGCTTTATCAGGCACTGGAACAGGCTGTCCAGGGAACTAGTTGAGTCACCATCCCTGGAAGTACTTAAAAGACTGGTAGATGAGGTGCTCAGGGCTATGGTTTAGTAGTGGACAGGTATGGTTAAACTGGATGATCTCAAAGGTCTTTTCCAACCAAATGATTCTATTATCTTGATGTACAACAGCACAAGAGTAACAATGTGAGTTGGTTACATGAATATTTTTTGCATATGTACTCCCTTTGCGGTCTCTTCATCAGACTATGCACATAACTATCTGGAGGAAGTTTATCTTTATTTAGAGGACAAATTTTCACAGGTAGAATCTACTGAAAGTTGTTTGCTTCTTGAAGTCTTTTACATCCGTCACTAATGCAATAAATGGGGAGGCTGAAAAGCAAACAGTATTATTAATGATGACAGAAAGCTTTTAGCCAGGCTCCCTCTATGGTGACGGATATTGTTTATCATATTTTACTTGTTGCTTTAAACTTCTCCTGTCAGAATGAATCATTGTTACTGGAGAAGAGGGATCAGATAACAGACAATGTGATCTGTCTGATAGTAAGACCCTCTAATCAGAAAATTGTGGAAAAAAAAGAGAGGAAATAAGACTTGTCAATTTGCCAAAATCTGCCCTGGTATTACTCAGGTATCTTGGAGAATATTTTGCCTATCATGTAGTATGCGATGAACTGTATATTAATATCAAGGGTTAAACCAGAAATCTTTTAACGATATCATATACAGATCAATTATTGATGATTTTAATTAACTTTATTTCTTACTTGGATTTTTTTCCTCATGGCAAAGTTATTGCGCCCAATCAAAACACTGCTACAACTGCTGCTCTACTGCAACCATTCCATGTTTTTAGTTCTGAGCTATTTATGTGTTTCCAGTTCTTGGTTTTACCATATAGTATGAATTAGCACAATTAAAAATGACAGAAAGATCTATTAATTTGTGGTTGGTTTTTAAACTACTGAAAAGGCTAGTATAAATGCTTCTAAAAAAAGTAAAAATTCTTATAGTTCTAAGAAAATATTTCCTGTACCAGACCCAAAAGTTTTACAAAATATGTTTAAAAAGTAGTATAGATACACTTCTAATCAAAATTTCATTTTTTTAGAACACACTTTTAACAATTTCACTACATAAGGTTTTAAAATTAACCACTTATACCCTTTAATTATTTTTCAGCTTTCTTTCCTAAACATGTTACAAATTTCAGTTGTTATTTTCTGAATATTTTCAGTCAGTTTGAGCTGACGTATGTGAGTGAAGCAAAGAGGTTTTTCAGCTATGTTTTTCTTTCAACAGCTGACATGAGTTTTGATAAACAAGAACTAATCCCTCAGTTACAAAATATGAGATGAACCTGAATAACACATTTTAGAGTTCTTTGATGTCTGAGGGGGGGGTTATTTTTACTTTTTGTGTGTCCCTTCACTTTCTTATTCTGATTCAGACCAGAAACAGTCCTGAAACAGAGATGCTCTGCAAACATAGAAGTGTTTTAGTTCAGATCAGGAAAGTACTTTTGCAATAAATCTCCCAGTAGTCCCTGCTCTGGTTCACAGTGTGCAGAGGTTTCTGAGTGCCAAGCTGAATTCATTTTGCATTAAACTGAACTGGAAAATGTGCTCCAGAGGCACACCTACTGCTCCCCAGCTACAAATAAGTATTCAGGCTATGGAATGAGAGTAGAGCTAGTTTAATACTAAATAAAAAGCTCTTAAAATGTGGATGTCAGGTCCCAAGAACCAGATATTTCTGTCTACAGTCTCTCCTCTTGGTCCATCCTGCTTGCTATGGCAAACACAGCCTCCATACGATACTGATTGTATCGACAAGGTAAAAAAATACCATGGCAGATATTTTAGTCGTATTGTAATAAACAGCAAAATGCCTATTCATGTCAGTTGTTTCTCTATTGAAAAACTCTTTATCATATATATCTGCTACTGATTTTGCAGAAAGAAGAGACATAGATAAGTGCATTTCCCTAAGGGTGATGATGCACACAGATTTGTTTACTAAATTTTTGCACACAAGGATTTTGGAGTGTGAGATATAGATTTAAAAACCCCACATTTATTCTTATCTATATGACCTTACATAATTAAACATTGCCCACTTGTTATTCATCACATAGCAGACAGTGGAAGGTTTTGCATTTGACGTTTGTGTGAGCAGAAATAGACAGTGAATTAAATAGATATTCCCTAGCTATGGAAAGTGTCTTGGCAAGGAAGAAAATAGCTTTCTCAGTTTCAGTAACAAAATAGATCTTGAAATATCTATTTTTAGATTTAATAGACCCTGTAGTTTAAACCATACCTATAGCACCAGTTCTGCCTACTCAGATTTACCAGCTGTCTCACTCCTTAGTCTAGAAACAATTTTATTTACACATTATGATACTCAATGAAAGTACTTTAGCATTTTTGAAGCATTCGCCTCTTATTTAAACTTTTATTTTATTTTTAAAAGTATAACACAGGATCTTTCAGTTCAGCAGAGGTCTCTTCCCTCTCTACATATCTAGTCACATCCTTGTAATTTAGAACCAAAAATACATTTTCATTGGAGGTAATTTTCACTGCTATCCATCCTGCTGAGCTAAGACAGGGTGAGTTGAGTCCTACTTGTTCTTGTGCAGAAATCACAGAATTAATTCCTGTTAGAGGTCCAACCTGTTATACCTCTGTAAACCTAGGAAGGATAATGGGGTTGCACAAGTGTCAGTAAAGGCATAATAGGTTTAATCAAGCATAGCAGAGAGTAAATTGCTCTGCAAAATCCTCATTACTAGAGATGAAGTGCATTCATCTGTCTCAACTGTTAAGCCATAAGCTGTTTAGGCAAAGGCAGATCCTACGACAATGATACTCTGATTTCAAGGGAAACCTTTAGGTGACATAGTACAAACAAACAATGATTGTATGATAATAACCTGTATTGACTACAAGACAGAGTATTAATCTGCCCAACACAATTGTTTATGTACAAACTTATTATATATGTGTTCTAGGAATTGCACTGAAAGACCGAGAGTGAGGACAGCAACTCTATTACTTTTAGTTACATTTCCAAAGAGACTTGAATTATGTAAGCAGGTTCTTATTCAAGTATGCAGTTAATAGCCTGCAATTTTTTTCGTCAACAACATAATACATTATATTACAAAAATAAACTACCAGTTCATATTAAAACATTTTTTAAAAAGCTATTAAAATATCATTGCTGGGTCACCAGTATCTCAGGTTAGGTCTAGCAGAGTGTGAGTGAAGACTGATGTAAATAAACTAAATCTCACTGTTTGTGACTTTCACAGAATCGTGTAAATAATAGATTAATGGTTTATTTGGAAAGATGAGCCACAGTAGACAGTTAAGTTATATTATGACATACCATGACAATATAACGGAGTCCGGAGACTAATGATCTGACAGCAGAGATGTAAGTTCTTGTTTATAGAAAAACCTTGGTTTGCATTTTGTTAAGATTGGCAGCAATTATGTCAGAATTTGGCCCCTCAGCATCCCTGCTACACTGAAACCAAAGGTCTCCATAGATTGATAGAGCTTGAGATCTGAAGGACCCTTGCAGTTATCACTTCCAACAACCACAGGGCAGGGAACAAAGACTGCCCTCAATTTGTTCAGTTTTGCCTCCTGGGCATTGTATTTGGTTAGCCTTTCCTTTTCAACATTATTGAAGTTTTGTTCCCCACAAGATGTTTTTAAACTAAACTCATCATATCTAATGCTTCTCTTGGGTTATGTACACTTCTTTGGTAAGCTAAGCAGATTGAGCTCTTTGAGCTTTCACTGTAAGTCATGAAGCAGTGTTGATGCTGTGGTGGGCTCACTATATAACTGAAGAAATGTTCATAAGGGAAGCTGTATTCACTATTAGACCAGTTTACTTAGTATGGAACAGCAGATGAGCTTTCCAACTTTTATATCATTCTAATGGCACTTCTTCAAACCTTTCCCATTTCATGAATTATTGACACAGTTTTCCACAGCAATGGCTCCAGTCAAAAATCCTAATGGATATTCTCAAGTTTTATCCAAGGACAGTGCTAATATTTTTGGTCAGCTGTTGCTTCCAGAGATCCTGTTCAGCTCGTTGTCCTTGGTGACTCCCATGTTCTTTCTGAGTCATATAAAAGTATTGTACCTAACTAGCTAAACAATCACTGGCTTCCTTTATTCCCTTTTTTTTATTTCTTTGCACCCTAATTTCAATGACATTTGCAAGCTTCATTAGTAATGATTTTTAAAGTTATGGCACAGACTGTGTTGACAAATGTTTTAAGCAGTGTAGATCTCCCAGAAGAAATATAATTGCTTAATGATAATTCTTAACATAAGATCACAGTTTAAGACTGATCAATAGCTTGTTTCCAATCTATATTTTGCATGCCAACTCATTTTTATATAATTCTGAATTTATGGGCTAATAAAATGTCATACAGTACCAATCTTGGACATTAGTCTGTTCTATCAGCCTTTCTTAGCTCTCCAAACCACACTTCCTGTCTGATATGAAAAAGTCAAGTGAGTTTGATCACATTTGTTTCCCGTCTTTATTGGAATTAGTTTTATTTCCTTGCATTAATTCTTTTTGAATTAATCCCCATAGCAGATTTTCCATTATTTTGCCAAAGATCAATGGTGGATTGACAGGCCTGTAATTACCTGGATCTGCTCATTTATCCTTTTCTGAAATATTCACACATCACTGGGTTTGTTCCAAGTATCTGGATTACTGTTTCAAAAGTTATTTCAAAATAATTGTAGTGTCCTAGAGAGGGCTCGTTCAGCTCTTTCGGAACTCCTGAATGTGAGCTATACAGATTTATTGATGCTAAATTCACAACTTTCTTAGCTGGCAACAGTGATTTTAGAGTATGTCATAGAAAGTTCTGTAAGTCTTCCCAGTAAGATTCCTCCATTCTCATTCTCCCGGTAAAATTATTTCTCTTTCTTATAGTCTGAAGTATAACCCAACCCATGACCAGGCAATGTCTAGGACTGTGTTTTTTGTTTGGGAATCTTGCAAGGGAATATGTTTAAAATTAAAGAGCTACAGAAAATTTCTCCACATTCTGTGCATCTGGCTGCCGTTTCTGTGGTGCTTCTCAGAGAGGTGTCAAAGGGGAGCCCTTCCCAGGAAGCTAGAAAATACCTCCAGGGTGTATCAGCACTGCAGCAAAATCATTGGATACTGAGGTGCTCATGACACTGTTTATTTTTTTAAAGCTAAATAACCTAGTTCTAAAGATTTGTTCTTCTTCTTATTATTATTTTTTTTTTAAGAAACAACCAAAAAAATACCGAAAACATCCTGACAATAAACTAAACCAAACTGGAATGAAAGATGGTTTTGATCTAATCCTGGGGAAAATAAAATTACAGAATTTGCCACCACCAAATATGTGACAAAGGAATTGCTCCTTCCTAGCTTGCATGTATACACAGGTTTGCTCCAGGATAGCTGTTGATCTTACACAGAATTTATTCCCTTGAAAAGAAAAGGAAAAAAAAAAGGACTGTATAAAATGTTTTCATCTTTGATTACTGTCTTGAAGATTTTCATGGAGCAATTTGGTTTTCTTTATTGTGGGGATCTGTAGTTATTCACCTAGCTGACCAAATTACTAAAGAAAATAAAATCACATAGCTCACCTGAGACAGCATTGTTACCTGGGAAACTTCTTCCTAAGTGAAAAATTACTATTATTTCATAAATATTACTGATTAGGAGGCTTTAGTATGGCACTAATGCCTTTGAGGAGCTGATAACTTATAGCCAGACAGCTTTAGGACAGTATGTATCAGCATAAGGCTGTTAAACTATCTTCCCTTGCAATGGGTAGCACTGTGCTTGCCAAGCACTTACAATAAGGACTGTGAGACTGCAGCCCACAATTAACGCATTCTGTCATTCCTTGTATGGTGACTTGTTTTGATCTTGCAAATTGACACAATCCAAATGCAGAGATTGGCATCTGCGCTGTGCCCTGCTGAAAGTCAGGTGTTACCTCCTTTTCCAGAGCTTCTGCAAATGAAATTCCAGAAAACGAAATGCATCTGGCACACTATACCCAAAAGACTACTGGAAAACTGTTGCCTAGATGCGGATGTTTATTAAATAATATGGATTTAAGATACACTGCTCATGGTCTTTGGAGAACACCTTCCAAACTGAGGCTGAATAACAGGCTTGGGAGAGAAGTCATCGCAGTCAGTTGCATTACAAATTCTTTGTAAGTGGCAGAAGATAATAATATAATAGTAGTTTCTCAATTTTCACATCTGAGAACAGCACAAATATACAGTCCCTACATGATATAGGGGTCTTCTGAGATAGAATTTGTTAATGTCTACAAACACAGATGGATTCCTGGATGACAAACAGAAGAAAAAATATGTCATACTGCCATCCTGACAGACTGCAAAAATTTACTTTGTAGGAATGGGTACTTATTTTTCTGTTGGAAAAGGATGGGATTATCAACATACTTTCAACCAAGAAGTTTTGACAGAATGATTCTGTCATTTTCATCTACGAAAAGTGGTAAGGAAATAACTTATTTACAATTTTCTGAGTAGATCTGGAAACAAGAGATGAATTAAAGAACGCTGTAGGGTCAATTTCTTTGTTATGAAGATGACTATTACATTGTTAATTTCTGATTAGGAAGATCTGAAAGCAAAGAAAAATCGGGCCATTCTCATCTCTTATCTTTCCTGCTGTGGGAGTTTCTTTGTACCAATTAACACAATAAAGCATTGGAAATCTTCAAGAAGTTGCTCATGTTACAAAGCAAGTGACACCCAGTGAAACCGAACACAACAATCAGTGCAATGTCCCTCTACATTCTCCCATAATTTGTCTCACAAAACTTTTTTGAATTCAATAAAACTTCCTTTCTATACCTTTATGCTTCAGAAACAAAAATTGACTCTACTGTAACAAAGTTGCTAGCTCTGTGTTTCCTAAAATCCATATGTATATACTGCAGCCTAATTTTACCCTGCGTATAAAACATATGGTGAAAACTTTCTCTGAAATGAATGATGATTAATTCTTAGGGACATACTACAATTATAAATGCTATTACAGTTGTTCCATTCTAAAACCCCAAGTAAATATTAAGCAGATAATCATTGCCAGATAAGAAACGGATATCAGTACTTGTATTTAATCAATGCACATACAACAATAATAGCACATAACACTAAGAAAATTTTGATCATTATCATTTTCCTCCAAAGTCAGATGTTGACCTGCATTACCCATGCTGTAATTACCCCATCAGTACAACATCATCACTTACCAGTAAACACAGCACAGTTTGCCTGGTAAGAAACAGATGAGGAGTGCAAGGATTTCTAAGTACTGCTTTGAGAATCCACTGTGTTCTTTCTTCAGCCTAGATGCAAGGCACCTTTTGAACAACTTTTAAAATCCATGGTCATTTTCTAAACCAATGCAAGGCATGTGAATCTAGAAAACTGATCTGTTCAGGCTACATTTATTTCTTGTGTAACTCCATTGGAATTGGTGATAATCCACCAGAGATGAAGGTGATAGACATTCAGGATTTCTTTGGTAACTCCCATCTGCAGGGCAAAGATATTCAGTGATCTGTGGAGCAAGGCCTTTCTGCAGAAACAGCTCCTTTGCCTCATCTGTTTCTCTGGCCACAGAGCTCTCCCAGGATCACCTATTTACTTTGGCACTCAGTTAAATTAATCTTTTCCCAAATCACCAGGCAAAAATACTGGAAGATACACAAAGAGAAGTTGCCTGGAAAAGTCATATTTTGTTCTTCCATATTGGCTTCAAAGTTCTGCTGCAAGGTGCAAAGAGAAAGGACCGTAGGGCTGTAGGACCGTAGGGACGATCCAGGTAATTACAGACCTGTCAGCCTGACCTCAGTTCCAGGTAAAATTATGGAGCGGATAATCCTGGGTGTAATCATGTGGCATCTGCAGAATGAGCGAGAGATTAGACCTAGCCAGCATGGATTTAGGAGGGGCAGGTCCTGCCTGACCAACATGATCTCCTTTTACAACTGTGTGACTCGCCTGGTGGATGAGAGGAAGGCTGTGGATGTGGTGTTCCTGAACTTCAGCAAGGCCTTTGGCACTGTTTCCCACAGCAGACTCCTGTCACATCCAGTTGGCGGACGGTCACTAGTGGTGTCCCCCAGGGATCGGTGTTGGGCTCAGTCCTGTTCAATATCTTTATTGATGATCTGGGTGAAGGGGATCGAGTCCATCATCTGCAAGTTCGCAGATGATACCAAGCTGGGAGGAAGTGTCGATCTGCTGGAGGGTAGGAGGGCCCTACAGAGGCACCTGGACAGGCTGGAGAGATGGGCTGAGTCCAACAGCATGAGGTTTAACAAGTCCAAGTGCCGGGTTCTGCACTTCAGACACAACAATCCCATGCAGAGCTACAGGCTGGGGACAGAGTAGCTGGAGAGCAGTCAGGCGGAAAGGGACTTGGGAGTGCTGGTGGACAGGAAACTCAACATGAGCCAGCAGTGTGCCCAAGTGGCCAAAAAGGCCAATGGTATCTTGGCCTGCATCAGGAACAGTGTGGCCAGCAGAACTGGGGAGGTCATCATCCCCTTGTACTCGGCACTGGTCAGGCTGCACCTCGAGTGCTGTGTCCAGTTCTGGGCCCCTCAGTTTAAGAAAGATGTTGAGATGCTGGAGTGTGTCCAGAGGAGAGCAACGAGGATTGTGAAGGGGCTGGAGCACAAGCCCTGTGAGGAGCGACTGAGGAAGCTGGGGTTGTTTAGCCTGGAGAAGAGGTGGCTCAGGGGAGACCTTATTGCTCTCTACAACTACCTAAAAGGAGGTTGTAGTCGGGCAGGAGTTGGTCTCTTCTCTCAGGCGACCGGTGACAGAACAAGAGCACACGGTCTCAAGCTTCGTCAAGGGGAGTTTAGGCTCAACATTAGGAAGATGTTCTTTACTGAAAGGTTGATTGGCCATTAGAATGCACTGCTTGGGGAGGTGGTGGAGTCACCATCCCTGGAGGTGTTCAAAGAGAAATTGGATGAGGCATTTAGTGCCATGGTTTAGATGATGAGTAGGTGTTGGTGTTGGTCATAGGTTGGACTCAATGATCTCAAAGGTCTTTTCTGGACTTGTTATACTGTGATTCTGAGAATCACTGCTGCAGAGATTACCATCTATATCCAGGAGTGAGGGACTGCTGTAGATCCCTCCTGAGGAAAGGACTCTGGAGGGTGTCAGTCAGAATGAGCTCAAAAGTCAAAATAACCTCTCCAGAGAAGAGCCATACACTTGAGTTTTCTTATTAATAAAAAATGGAGGCTGGTAAGATAAATTATGCAGCCCTTTAAGCCATGGAGACCTCTGAAGAATATTCATACTTATGTGAACATACTACAAAAGGGCAAAAGGCAGTCCTTGAGAGAAAAATTTCATACATGTTTTTTAAAGTAAGCATCTCTAGTTTCACTGGCTTCTAGAGGAAAGGCACTGCAATAATTTCTTAAAAGATTAATGTAACGATTTAAATGGTTTCCTTCCCAGTTAAAGAACCTGGAAGACAATATTCCAAGGAATGTTTGGAAAAATAATTATGATCTTCAAAATCAGAGAACTTTAACAGAGGTAGTTCTGAAAAAAAGCTGCTTTATCTTTCAGAGCTCGCAAAATTCTCATGAGCCCTAATTGGAAAGGAACAGAAATAAACTCAATATTAAAAACCAAACGTTCTGAGCTGTTTCTGCTTAAGTCCTGCCAAATACTCTTTCTTTAAAGAAATAAAATGATTACCTTTCTGTCTAAATCAGACACAGACGCTGAAGAATCTTGTTAAGGAACATGTTCTTTGTAATTAATCTGTGAGTCATTGAGTTTATTAAAACTGATAAACAGGCAATATAGATTGCTCTTGGTACACTGAAGCCAAGAGAAATTCCACATTAAGGCTGTGGGGCATTGTTCTTGGATTCAGCTGAAATAGGTAGGAGAATGAGGCCAGGTATCTTCCATCCAAATGTTTAATATCTACAGGAAACACATATCTGGAGAATTCCTCCCACTACATTATTAAGAACTGTAGTTTCTACATTGGAAGATTCCTTATGTCTATGAAAAAGACAAGGCTTCTTGCTCTATAAGTACAGGACTTAATTCTGTGCTGAGGAAAAGTAACACCTGTTCTGTCACTGTCTAAGATGAGAGACTTCCTCCAAAGCTGTTTCTGCTGAAGATTGCTCTGAAGAATAATTTGCTCCAGAATCATTTCAAAAGACCAGCTATGCCTTGTGTAAATGACATGAAAATAATGTAGGATTATGCATAGATGCACATGCATGTGTGGGTAATATGTTAGATTAGGCAAATTTTGAAAGAACTGTTAAACAAAGCATAAATTTTAGGTTCATCTTCTTTCTGAAGAATCAGTTTAGCTGGATAAAAGGCCTGCTGGAATCTCAAAAATTACTCCGAAGAGCTTCCAATCATGCCTATAGCATATCTGTTTCTTACTGGAAATATTTTGTGCGAATGTTTTCCATTTATATAAATATATATATAAATGTAATTATAAAAATGGAAATATAAAAATGGAAATATAAATGTATTTCTTTTTATTTTCCCAAGAGCTTTTTGACTTACTCTGTTACAAATCTCCTTTTATTTGAATGAGTTTATTTTTGCCAAACCCTCTCAAGACTTCCAAAATTCCAGCCTAACCTAATTTCAGTCATCTGCTTCAAACTTCAAAATAACTGACATAGGGCTGTCAATACTGGACAACTGGAATACTTCCTCCTTCCCTTTCCTTTCCTTTCCTTTCCTTTCCTTTCCTTTCCTTTCCTTTCCTTTCCTTTCCTTTCCTTTCCTTTCCTTTCCTTTCCTTTCCTTTCCTTTCCTTTCCTTTCCTTTCCTTTCCTTTCCTTTCCTTTCCTTTCCTTTCCTTTCCTTTCCTTTCCTTTCCTTTCCTTTCCTTTCCTTTCCTTTCCTTTCCTTTCCTTTCCTTTCCTTTCCTTTCCTTTCCTTTCCTTTCCTTTCCTTTCCTTTCCTTTCCTTTCCTTTCCTTTCCTTTCCTTTCCTTTCCTTTCCTTTCCTTTCCTTTCCTTTCCTTTCCTTTCCTTTCCTTTCCTTTCCTTTCCTTTCCTTTCCTTTCCTTTCCTTTCCTTTCCTTTCCTTTCCTTTCCTTCTTATTACTTTCGTAAGATTTTTCTCAATTATTTAACTAGGAAACCATTGCAAGAAGCATGGTAGGGAAAATTACTCACAAAGCCAGCAAAACTGCAAGTCAACCTGTCATCACTGGACACCCAATCATTAATTTTAATGAGATGGGGGAGTATGCAGTTCAGCAGGAGGAGGAGAATGTGGCCACTTCTCAAAAACATGAGTTGTAGGGTAGGGGAATTTTACAAGCATTCCAGATCAATAGTAGCGACAGCAGTCAATATTAGTAGACCTCACAAACATCATTAATTGAAATCTCTCAGCCTCCAGTTTGCATAACAGAGCAAATAGTGCCTTAATGAAGAATGTAATATCTCACAATGTTACAGCTTTCTGACCCTCTGCAACATCCCCGCAGAGTAAGATGGCTGCAAACAGTGGCTTGACCCTCTGCTGCAAGCCCCTCTCTGTACCTCCAAAGCCACACACAATCACACTGATACGTGTACATGTACTCCTCATATATCAAAGTACTGTAATGTAGAAATTTAAAAAACTCCTAGAAATTAAGTATCTGAATTCAAATAAAGTTTGTCAAGAAATTTCAAAGTGCAGCAGTAAAAGAAAACAAAACAAACCATCAAATAGCCTCACTTTATAGAGAACTGAAAATGTGGCTACTGGAAAAATACGTAAGCAAAAAGGTAATTTTTGAGTTTGAGATGGAAAAGTTAGAGATAAACAAAATAGGTTTTGAAATGTAACAGTTCATATTAAAGCAGGTTTTATGGTTTTGGTCTCATTCTCTTTCTCTTTTTAATAGAGTGAATGAAGAAGCATTTGGAAAAAGATGAGGGAGGCTAAAACATAATAAGAATAATTTGCTAGTTGTCAGCCTAAACGTTAGGATGATTGAAGTTCTGTCCTGCCATATATTAGTGTCTGTGTAAAAGAGTCTGATGAAGATGATGAGATAAAATTTTTCTGGATGTAATGACTAAGGGGACTAGGAAATTGCTGGGAAAATTGTGGGATTAAGGCCCATTTATGGCAGAAAATTGCAAAAGACTCTCAGAGCAAATGCAGGAAGGCAGTGACTGAAGTATTCATTGATTCCACACATCAGTCTTTTTAAAAAAGTTTGGCAGAAAAATGCTTCCAGGTCTTATAAAGCCAACCCATACTCACCTGCATACATTATAAATAATGCATGTGAGTTATTTTCACCACAACTATTTCGCTCTCTCTAACCTTCCACTGAAGAACAATTGTGAGTGAAAATTTTCAGGAATAAGCCCCTTTTGTATTCCTATTTTCTTAACTGCTTTCTGCTATTATTTCATATGAGAGATATGAGAGAAAGTGTAACATCCCTTCCATCTCTCTAGCATGTCTCATGGATTATTATAATTGATAGTGATAATAAGGTATAATTGTTCTCCTGCCAGTTCTGTTCACAAACTTGAAGACAAATGCCTTATTACACAACCCAAGATAAAAGTACAAATTCAAAAAGCTGCACCTTTCCTTTGCTTTTATTTTCTTATCTTGACTCTCGTCTTCACGTATTAAAGTCTTCCACAACTTTTCCCTATCTCTCAATTTCATTTTTTTCTCTTTCATCCACTCTTTATGCTTTCCTTTGTCACTCTGTAAGATTAGGTGTAGTATTGGTTCTAGTTCACATCTCCTTTGATCTCTTACTTGCGTCTCCTGTACATTGTTCTGCTGTGGTTTTTCACTTACGAAAGATTAAATATGAGAAACAGCAGAGACAATTTTCTCGAAGCTGGGTTAACAGAATTGGATTTAGTCATGTTGAAAAATTTTTTTAAAGTTTATTGTTTTTCATCTTCTCAGCACAAACCCCCAATCCTTGCAGAACTTTTCTGTAGAGAAACCAGGAAAGCTGGTTTCTCTAAAATAGCCAGAAGCCCAGCAGATCAGATGCTCAGTGGAGCTGATCTGTGACAATGAAACACCAAGTTGAATTCAAACTAATTCTGGTGACTTGAAGCTTAACTTTCTGACAAGAAGTTAATAGTTCAACATTTTAGTGGAGGGTATTCCCTGATACTTCTTTATTCTAGGTTTGACCCAGAAATTCGAACCTTAGAGCTATCTTTTATATCTATCTATATATCTATCTATCAAGATATATAAAATATATATCTATGTTTAAGAATGCTAGTGAATCAAAATTGAGTAATGAAAAATTGATTTTTGACTTAGGGATTGTATCATGTCTATTTTCTTGTGTTTGCTGAACACGTCAAGCTGGTGTTTGGCTGAACAATAATGTTAATCTCCAAGAACCCAATGTCTTCAAACAGAGATTAAAAACCTATCTCAGCATTTAGAGGAGCACTGAATGATATTCCTAGTGTTCCTCTAGTTCCTGTTTACATGTTGTAAACAAATAAACTACTAAGAAACCCTAAAAAGAAGGAAGAAATTAAATCAGACTGTCTTTTTTTTTTCTGTCTTTGAAGTTTCCTGTTAAAGTACAAAACAATTAATCTAGGAAGTGGTGACTATTTTTTCTGTGGTCATGAAGTACCATGATTCCAGGCAGACTTTGGTCAGGAGGAACAAGCTGGCATTTGCTCAAATATGCATTAAAGGACAGGGCTGCCAAAAACTGGAAAATTGAAGAATCTACTTTAAGAGTAATGATAAGGAGAGGAATTAACCATTTTCATCTTTAATAATCTGCCAAAATGGTATAATAATGTCCTTTTAATCTTTATCTTGGGAATAAATTCATGCATTCCCATTCTCGGTTTTTTTTGTTCTTAACTGCCATTTTCGGTCACGAAAATGAGGTGAGATAATACTGTAATGACTAATATGGTCCCAAAGAATAAAACAGTCTGCTGAACTGTTTTGGGAAATGTGGATCTTTTTTTCTTTGAGAAAATCGTATCTTATTATTATAAGTTTCTTGGATAAGCTATAGGCCTAGATCTGTCCATTTTGCCTACAAAACACAGTTCGGTTAGCAGTACTTTCACGCCCATGTGAGAAGATCATACTGTCAAATGTCCTGCATCATCATGCACTGTAGGCAGCACTAGGAAAGAATCAGGCTCTAAAAGGGGTCTCAGCAAAGATGAATATTAGATATGCTTGTGGATTTTTGTCTGAAAACACCTTGTTGACAATCTTTTTTGATGTTAAGCTGTTTGTTGACTAAGTTTCAAAGTAAATGTAAGTTCTGTATGAGTCTTTTACGTTGAAAAACAATGTATTTTTTTTCCAGTATGTTCTATGTATGTTAAATGTTTTAACCTTTTCTATTTCAGAGGCTTGAGGATGCACTTAAGATCTATTCTTTTTTCTCCTCTTCCCCGTAGGTCATGTCAGCTACAGCATGCAATGGATCTTAAGAGTCATGACTTCACTTCCAGAGGTGCTTTTTACCCTCTGAAATCGTGACATTAGAAAGATGAAAGATCTGGCCAAAGAGCCTGACCTGTCTGCAAAACAGGAACATAAACCATGGACTTTACATTCTTTTGAAACAGAATTTCTAGGCTGAAAGTATTTGGAATTTGTCCTGGTGTTTGTGAAATATTAAGTCTAACATTTTTTTAAGCTTTTAATTAATAATTTCCGATATGAAAGTTTTATCTTCAACCAGTTCAAACAAAAAAATTGTTAAAATGAGGTAACTGAAGAAAGAGAAATAACTCAGAATAGATGAAGAGACGAAAAATGCAAAAATTAACCACTGTTAAATGGTTCTTTGAGCAAAAATCAATCATTATGTAAACTTCTATGAAAATATTTGTGATTAACATTATTTTTCATCAGTCACTAGCTGTGGTGCTTACTTCAACAATGTTAGTGCTTCTCCCTCCACTTTCTAAAGCTCAGGCAGAAATTCTGCAGGGATGCAGTGGCATGTTACAATTACGATAATGTCAAAATACCACTAACAAAATTAAGCAGTGTTGGTGGACACAAACACTTCTCCATTTCTGATTGACCCCATATTATTGCATTGAGGACACATTGAAAGCTTTTTATATGAGAACTACTATACATTAAAATATTTTTAATCTTTTTTTTAAACATTTTTTTCAAAAATGTCTAAATTTACAGGCAAGTTTTTTGTAAATTTTGCTGGTAATTTTTACTTGGTATTTTTTATAGAGGAAATGACTATATTATTTTTATTTGGTTTTAACTGAAAGAAATAAAAATATATTTCTTAGCTCTAAAATCTGCCTTATCAAGATTTTCATCTGGGAATCTACTTAGATTTTAAAAAAAATGTCTTCCATTGGGCTATATGCAGTGAAGTGCACAACGAACTATGTATGAGGCCAATTGAATAAGTAGATGCAAGAGCAAAATAGGATCAGAATGAAAGCTAAAGCTCTCAATCGATGCAACAAGCAGTGGTTCCTGCATAGGCATTTCCAACAGAGGTCAGCCTTTTTTGTTTTTTTGCCACCTTCTCCTTCCAGTCTTTCCAAGCACAAACGTCAAACTATACTCCTACATCTATTAGGGGATAATGTGCATACACACAAGCCACCCCTTTGGAACTGTATTTCCTGTTATTTTAATATCCCTTTGCTCACTGAGCTTTAAATCACGCTTCATCCCAGTTCTCCCTTTACAAATGAGGTTTTTACTACTCAGCACAGGTGCAGAATTTGTGCCTTGCTTTAAGGCTGGTAACTGCTAAAAAACACTAGATGGGAATTAGTTGTATTCCGCACATACTGCAGCATGAATATAAAAAGACATTCTCACAGGGAAAAAAAGTATACATCATTAATGAATGCTCTGAAGGATTTTGAAAGGGTTATTTTGCCATTTTTCTTTTTAAAAATCCAATAAGGGCATTCCAACAAACACAGAACTATCCATAAGGTTTTGTGAGCACATGATTCCCTATTATAATATATTAAAATTGTTAATAATTCAATATGTCTGTAATTAATTCTGAAGAGAAATCCAGTTGCACTGTTTAAAGACACTAAGAATGTATCAATTTTCTCTCCAGAGAATGAGTGCTGTTTATGAAAGTGTCACATCAGTTATATACCTAGTGAAAAAGTTTTAGAAACAGAAACTATATTTTGCTGCAATCAAAGCAATACAAGTAAGGAGCAAGCATTTTTCATTGATTTTCTATCAGAGTGGCAGCAAGTTTAAAATATTCAATCATAAATACAATACAAGGATTGTTTTTTCCTGTCATATCATATCGTCAATTTAATTTCTAAAGAAGATGTTTTAGAAATAATTTTTTTCTTTTAAAGAGTGATAAAAAATAAAATAGATGGCTCTCGTCTGGATTCAGAAGAGGTCACTGCTTTGAACATGGAGATGCTTGAAAGTGCTCAAAATTTATTTTGATTCTTTGACAATTTTGCACTCAAGGTGAAAGGAGTTACTGACGTCAATCCCATTTGATAGTCAGTGATTCTCCACTCTCTTTGACATTAATTAATTCTCTTTTTAGCAGGGTCAACAACCAGAGCAAAGACCAAATAAATCAGGAATATCTTTGTGAAAATCAATGAAGTTACACTGGTGAAATGTAAGCATGAGAGCAGAAAGAACCCCAATAAATGCAGTTCATTATCCATTTCACTTAATTGCTGTGGAAAATAAGTGCCTTTGAACTTACTAAGCCATTAGCAGAAGACACTCAACTCCCATCTTAAAGAAAAGGGTGATTAATACTTAAGTGTTTATCTGCATCCCGAAGACATCATATGAAATGATGATCCCACCACTGGGAGCTCTCACCACCGGACAGCAATCGAACCATTTCAAAGGATCAGGTGGGAATGAGGAAAAGACATGTTTCTCGGAATACAGAGTTAAAATGAGGCTTTGATTTTGCAATTAGTCTGCAATATACTAATACACTCTGTGAAAGAATATCTAAGCTGCAAATAAATTCAGTTACCTACAGCTGTTATATCTCCTCTCAACTCATTTTGCTTCCTGTGAGGAAAGTCTTATCCTTCTGCTCTCTCTCGCTACCCCACTTACTCTGGTCTACTTTTGCTGTGCTCTCCATATTATCCTGGACCTTATCCTCAGGCCGTACAGTTCTTAGCCAGAATTGTGGCCTGGACCCTTGAAACAAGGTCTCCCACATTCTGTTATCAAGGTGCAACTGCAGGAGTCAAGACACTACATACCATTATGCTGTGTTATTTTTAAAATCTGGGATATATTGTTATAACTAAATAGCCCAAGTTACTGGATCTAGACTTTGAAGATTTGTTTTCAAATGGGAGCAAAGTCAAGGAAAGTTCTGTATGATTTCACGTGGATCATAAGATCATTTTCAGTAGGAAAGTACTTCTGCCCTTCATATGGGACCTCTACCAGTCTGAAGTTAAGATGATAATTTTAAACTATTAAATATGATTTCTGATATCAGTAGTTTGGTTTTAAGTGCTTTAATTTTTCCAGTTGATTTAACTGAAGCCATTTTAAATATTTTTTTAATTAACAATGAAGTAATGTGTCTTTAGATTCATAAAATCTGAATTTTCATCTGAATGTCTTTAAAATTCTGGGAAAATAAAACTATTGTTCTATTTCTGTATTATGAGTTTTTCATTCTATCTAGATCAATACAAAATACTTCTTAATTATCTGTCAAATCTATAATTTGTAAGCACAACACATCCATCTTAGGGAAACTAAACAAATAGGTCAGATATAGAGTTTTTCAGAAATGAAAGTTTTCCCATACATTACAAATGTCACAAATCCACTGCATAATATCAGTGTTACTCTAGAGTTCATAAGAGGGAAAAAAATCCTGAATAGTTATTTATGACAATTAAAATATTCCATGCAGTGTTTAGCAGTCAGTGTTCACTCTTGATTAACCAGAGAGCAAAAAGTACATAACAATGGAACATTCAAGGACATTTACCTCTACTGCAGGGCAGAACTTGGCAAAGAACTGTGATCCATACACACAATTAAAAATGTAATTTTGTTGGGTTTTTTCCATCAATGGAAACACTGACATATTCCATCTAGACTAAGTGTAGTTTAAGTGGTAAATTACTTTTCTGAATGAAAAATACAGGAGTTAATAAGTATCTGAAGGAAGATGGAAACAGACCCAGTATGCCATCCACTTTTGTTATTTTCCTATTGTGTTCAGTATTTATCTGTTTGAACCTCAGCGTAGTATAGAGGCTTAACTGAGACATTTTGACCACAGTTTACATTAAGAAGTTTATGTGCCTTGCAGTATGAGAAACTGGAATTTTCTCCAGAAAAAAAAAAAGTAGGATGATATAATCATCCCCTGGCTCAAAGTAGGGTCACCCATAGCAGGTTACTCATGACCATGCCCAGTGAGAAGTGTTGAAATGGTCTATTGTTACTAAATGTGGAATCTTTCAACCGTACCTGGTCTGAGGCACTCAAGTAAGGTGTGGAGCTGCTTTGGATGGAGGGAAGTAGGCAACTGTAGGTCTTGCCTTCTGCATTGTTCTCTTGTGTTTTACTCTTTACTTTGCCTCTATGGGGTGAGCGGGGAATCTCAGTTAAATGTCTAAAATTAAACACAAGAAAAGCAAACAAAGCTTCAAATGGATTCTAGTCCTCTCAAAAAGGAGTGCTCTGTGTTATAATCTGTTCATTCTTTCTGGATTGACAGTTCTCTAAAATTACCTGCATGTTATCCCCAGTGCCAGAAGGTCAACGAACTAATGAAGCAGTATTGTTAAAAGAAGTTTAGAGAAACACAGTTAGTTTGCACTCTTTTGCCCAAAAGGTTATTTTTCCTAAATTAAAAGCAAAAGAAAGTCTCAAAATTTCTAACCAAGTAATTTTGAACTAAAAGAAAAACAAACAAAAAACCTAAAAAAAATAAGCTTGGGGACAAGTTGTGGATTTTGGCTAATGACATAACAAGATATTACTTTCTTCAGATAGACACTTGTATTATCAGTGCTAACTTCTAATAAATTTGTATTTGAACTGGATGACTATTGGCAACTGTGAAGTTTCTGCTTGCAGGAGGAATAACCTCTGAGCTTTATTTCTGAGAAAAGAAATGTGAGTGAAAGGCATTACTTTTCAAAAATGAAAACTATCATGTTTGCCTTGTATTCTAATCACATGGTATTATATAGAACAAGGTCCATGTGCTTTAATGATTTCCAAATCCTTTCCTTAACTCAGACTGCAAATCAGAATCTGTTAAAATTTATTCCCTTTCCTGTGATGGCTGATGTGAAAGCCATTGTTGCCTGCTTTAGCTTTAATAGCCAAAGTAAAATTAAGAGCTCAGTCCTGTAGTAATGAAAACATTGTGATTTTTTTCAGTCACTTTTCACACTTGATAGAGCTGAAGATCCACACATATCCCAGGCTAGCCCCTGGTCAACACCCCTCCTTCAAAAACCATACCTGTGACCTATGTTTCTTTTAGTGTTATGCTGAGATCATGGCAATATCTCTCTTTTAACTCTATGCAGAATCAAACAAAACAAAACCTGCACAAAGCAGAGAGCAACACTAAGTTTAAAGCAAGACTGTGTAGGTTTGGAGACTGTCTAGGTTTGAAAACTGTCTAGCTCTATAATGTAGTTGTCTGCTTGGTCTAAGAGGGCTAAGGAACTGAGAGGTACAGTCTGCCTTGTGGAGCTGTGTTTTGAAACATTTGTTAAGTAATGTGGAGAAATTCTGCTTGCCTAAAAGACTTGAAAAGGTTACAAGTTTGAGATGCTATGTAAGAAAAATTTCTTGAACATTTGTTTCAGTATTTTCTTCACTGAAGCTCTGTTCCTGAGATATGATATATACAGTGGGATTCATGAAAGCACTAGATGTTTATAAATAAACTGAGACAAATTCTAGGTTAGTATCATGTATAGGCAGATTGTCTAAAAGGTGGTTACGAGCAAGTGCAGGAATGTCACCAGGTTCACCAGAACTCATGTACATCATATGGGTTTATATACAACAAGAATTCAAAAAGTGTAAATTCAAGAAAACATAACTTTCCATTTTCTATAACTCTAGAGAATGAAGTATCCAGGGAGGTCTCATAGAAGTTGTAAAAGACTCAGAAATGCACATTTATTTGTTGCTCGGCTTTCAACCACACCCTCAGATCCTCACACAAAATTGGGGTCCTGTTATGTCTAGTACTGAAAACTTCACAGGAATGCATAGCTGATACACTGCATTGCTCTGTCTGTCCAGTCCACAATTAACTTTTCAACTAATCAACTAAGACTTAATAAATGATGAGTAAGGAGCTTTTGAAGGAGCTCAGTGAAAAAAAGAGGGTGTATCGCCTTTGGAAAGAAGGGCAGGTGAGTCAGGTTGTGTTCAAAAATATTGTCAAGTCGTGTAGGAAGAAAATTAGGGAGGCAAAAGCCAAACTGGAGCTCAAATTGGCCACTTGTGTTAAGGACAACAAGAAGAGCTTTTTCAAATATATTAACGGCAGAAAAAAGGGCAGCAACAACCTTCAATCCTTATCGACCACTGAGGGAAATATAGTAACTAAAGATGAGGAAAAGGCTGAGGTGCTTAATGCCTTCTTCACCTCGGTTTTCAACAGTAAGGCAGATTGTTCTCTGGACAACTGGTCTACTGAAGTGGTGGATAGGGGCGGGGTGCAATACAGCCCCCCTGTCATCCAGGAGGAAGAAGTTAGAGACCTGCTGAGCCCACAGGAGACTCCTGGAGAAGCTGGCAGCCCGTGGCTTGGATGGGAACACTCTGCGATGGGTTAGGAGCTGGTCAGATGGCCGAGCACAGAGAGTGACAGTGAACGGTGCCACATCCAGTTGGCAGCCGGTCACTAGTGGCGTCCTCCAGGGATCGGTGCTGGGCCCGGTCCTGTTTAATATCTTTATTGATGATCTGGATGAGGGGATCGAGTCCATCATCAGCAAGTTCGCAGATGATACCAAGCTGGGAGGAAGTGTCGATCTGCTAGAAGGTAGGAGGGCCCTACAGAGGTACCTGGACAGGCTGGAGAGATGGGCTGAGTCCAACAGCATGAGGTTTAACAAGTCCAAGTGCCAGGTCCTACACTTTGGACACAACAATCCCATGCAGAGCTACAGACTGAGGACAGAGTGGCTGGAGAGCAGTCAGGCGGAAAGGGACTTGGGAGTGCTGGTGGACAGGAAACTCAACACGAGCCAGCAGTGCGCTCAAGTGGCCAAGAAGGCCAATGGTATCTTGGCCTGCATCAGGAACAGTGCGGCCAGCAGGACTAGAGAGGTCATCATCCCCTTATACTCGGCACTGGTCAGGCCGCACCTTGAGTGCTGTGTCCAGTTCTGGGCCCCTCAGTTTAAGAAGGGTGTTGGGATGCTGGAGTGTGTCCAGAGGAGAACGACGAGGATGGTGAAGGGGATGGAGCACAAGCCCTGTGAGGAGCGACTGAGGGAGCTGGGGTTGTTTAGCCTGGAGAAGAGGAGGCTCAGGGGAGACCTTATTGCTCTCTACAACTACCTAAAAGGAGGTTGTAGTGAGGCAGGAGTTGGACTCTTCTCTCAGGCAACCAGTGACAGAACTAGAGGACATGGTCTCAAGCTCCGCCAGGGGAGGTTTAGGATTGACATTAGGAAGAAATTCTTCACTGAGAGGGTAATTGTTCATTGGAATGCGTTGCCTAGAGAAGTGGTGGAGTCACCATCCCTGGAGGTGTTCAAAGAGAAACTGGATGAGGCACTTAGTGCCATGGTGTAGTTGACAAGTAGGAGTAGGTGTAGGTGTTGGGTCATAGGTTGGACTCGATGATCTCAAAGGTCTTTTCCAACCTTACGATACTGTGATACTGTGTGAAATTAACATGTTAGTTAATTCCTACATGTTTCTAGAATTACCAGATTGCAGCAATGGTTGTGTTTTTTCTGAAACCCTCAACAGTTACCAGAAAAACGATGCCTTAATAATGTTCTGTGGTTCCTTTATTAGCTTTTTGTAACTACTTTATAAGACTTCATAATGATGTATCATCATTACTTATTATTTGCATTTCAGAAGAGTCCATAATAACAGCACAGGTGAAAACACAATCCTTACCCAAAAAAGGGAAAGGTCTAGGAAAAGAGAAGATTTTGGAGAAAGATATTTTACTTAATCTTGGATAGGTCTACTACTACTTAGACAATCTTTTTCCTTTCACAAAGAATCTGAGTTACAGTTTCACTGGGCCCTTTTTCACTTATATTCAATCTCTTTTTTCAACTTGTGTTCACTCATGGGATAAATGAGACTGATAAGCAAAATGGATTAAATAGCATGATCTGAACTCCACTGAAATCAATAAAAGAATTTCTGCTAACTTCAGTTGGCTGCAGACTAAGCTTTAATGAGCCAGGCGCATTTAAGTGTCACCATTTCCTTTAAATTAATTTTAAATACAGATAAAGAAAATTATCATAATTGGGCCAGGTTAAATTCTGGGACATCCACTCTTGGAAGACTAAAGCCTGAAATACTTTCCTCAAAAAAGATGAGATTTTTGTAGAAAGAAGAGGAATGGGAGTCAGATAAGCATATAGCTCTGCTTAAGCTATTAAACTTTGTTCAATAATATTAGCTATCTGTATCTCTGATTTCTTCAGACTATAAACTGTTTGTCCTCATGTGTTTCTAAAGCAATTAGCATTTCGCTGACACTTTGAATAATAATAATAATTATTATTATTGTGGTTTGTTGTTGTTGTTATTAGCATTAATTCCAAATGGTGACAAGACAAACAATATCCTTTATACAGAAAGGGAGGCACATGTTTTGACTGTCATCAGTGGGACTTTTTGCTGTGTTTGTGATTTGAAGTATACTGTTGATATCAGTACAAATACCAATACCGATACTGCTGATAATTGCTGTGGTGGCCAGGTGTCCCATCTGCTAAACGAAAGCAGATCTTGGCTGTGTACCTAGGCATGCACATTATTTAATGTGTATTATTATTTTATGCAGTGAGGCTGTAAAATTGTAATTGATCTGTATAAAGAGCATGTCCTTCATCTCCAAGTGCATTTCATTTCTGAAGAAATCTCCCAAAAGATAGGAAGAAATTTTAAGATCCTTAGAACTAAGTGAAATTCTGAATGAATGGAATGAGTAGAACATGCAGGACATCGTCACTCCTTTCCACTCACTAGAAGAGTCAGAAACTTGAATAGACTTGATGTTTGACACCTTCCTCCCTTGATAGGAAATACCATAGCCCAATGACTCTATGGAATTAGGGGTATTTCCTCAGAAACATCAGGGAGAACAGGCATACCTTTCTGTAGTCCTTCTGAAGTATGAATCGTAAGTTTGACAGATTTTCCTCTGAACGAAAAGGTATGCAGTGCACCAGGCTTCCAACATATTTTCCTTTTCCTTAAGAAAACAGGAAACCATAGTTATCTATTTTTCCTTTTAGACTTGATCACCTTCTTTTCTCATTTCATGCACTAATAATGATATTTTTTTCCACTCTACTTCTAGAATAAATGAATTGCTGTATGAATTAATTTCAAACGATGGCCAAGATGAGTGGTGGATTCTCATACTGCCAATAACATACACAGACTCAAATACCATATAATAGGCCATACTAAAATTCTACAAATAATAGTTTTTCATTTTTCTCACTCGTAAGGCCAACTATGATTTTGCATGTGGAAATGTAAGAAGTATATTTCCTCCTCTCCTCTAATTTGTGCTTCTCATCTCCTTTTGCTGTGGTAGGACAGGCACAAAACCCGGAAAGCACAATCCCTTTTGCACCTTTTTCTGTCCTGCTTTTGCAAGTGCACATTGCACCTTCTGTTTATCTCATCTAAGAATCCTTTCACAGCTGGGCAACTATGATACTTAGAGAGAAAGAGAAACTGAATGTACTATATGTGGAATATAGGGGATAGAATAATAGTAGCACACTGTCATTGTTAGTATCCTTGCTCTCTTGAACAGATAGTGTCAATGTCTATCCAGGGATGGATGACTCAAGCTCAGTAGGTGTGTAGATGACGGTTCAGGCTTATGTGCACAAAAACCCTATTAATCCATGATTCAGCCTCACTGCCTGTCTGCAAGTGTGGCTATGGCTGCAGCTCCTGACACATCCTTGCCCTTAGATGATTTCCCCGTATGAGGTCATGATGCTTATGTTCAAAAATATGTCACAGAGAGATGTCTTCACTTTTACTGAAATTCCACCTTTGCCCATATTTGCTCTTAAAGTCTTCACAAAGTGTAACAAAGGACAGACATTTCCATAAAAACTTATGCATGCAGGAAGTCACTCTGGAAACAACAGGCACCATCATTTATATCTCTACCAAGCACTGCAGTCTCATATGGGCTTTGGTCAGTCTCTGTCATTGCAAGGAGACAATCATTCAGTAAATTTATGCGCAAATAGAAGGTGCCCGCTAAAATTGCCAGGATTCATTCATGGGAAATCTGGTGGTCAGTCTCTGATTTGTCCTTTGTTGAGACAAATCAGCTCCAGGCAGAATTTGAACGTTTGATTTGTAATCAATCAAGGCCAGCCTGCCTAGGGAAATCCTCTCATAGCTTCTTGATCACCACTTTTTAAGATAAAATCTTTGTCTTTAATGGCACTGAAGAAACTGTTGCACTAAACAGCATGGTATTAAACAGCAGTTTATCGTTTAAAGATGTTCATGTTATAAACTGCAGGCAAGGGTTTTTGCAGTCGTATCTGGTGTTCCTGTGGTATAGCAGTGATATGATCCTGTAGAGACACATCCCATAGAGAAGTGAATTACCCTACTACCATGTGCTTTCTTAATGAAACATTAGCAGCTTTGGGACTTGACAGACTTCATCCATGATTGCTTCAGCACAGGTAGTATTAAGAAAGCAAGCTGAAAGCAAGAAATATGTTTTTGATATTTATTTTAATTCCAGAACAACATATCTGTTCTAATTAGAGAGGTACCTTCCAGGCAGATGTTCAAATCACGTGGGACTTTGAATGCCAAATGCAAGATTAATGGGCTCACATGCTAATGAAGCACTCTTTCACTTTCCATGGCAGAGAATAAAAGCATCAGTCCTTCAATGGCAAAGCTGAAGCTACAACCTTCCTTAGCTGCAAAGGTTTATTCCTTTGGGATTCTTCAGAGATTATTTCACTGATTCATAGAATAATCTTTTTAGCTTTATCCTTTTCATGCTATAGTAAAGGGCTTAGCCCTTTTTCTCCTTGCATAGGCAAAACTCATAATTTGCATGTCTAGGGTACATAGCAGCATTGGTCTGTGAAGCATTTTCTTCCTGCTTCTTATAAGGCACTACACAGAGAGCACTTCCCCTAAACAAATGACTACCGGCTTGGTTATAAGAAGTGGCATTTCAGTCTGCCCCGTGCAATAGACCAAGAGTCAATTTAGCATCAAAAAATAGCAAGTTGCCTATCTATATGAAAGGGCTTTGGTTTTGTTTTCTTTCAGCGGTAGGCAAGATGAGAGAGATTCTATCTCCACCATGAAAAAGGTCTTTATTTTGTGTTATTAAATGAAAGCTGAGCTTATCACTGACATCATGGGCTAGTCCTAATGGCTTTTACAATGGCCCCAATGGCCAGCCTGAGAGACTCCCTAGGCCACATTCTCAGGCTGCATAAACTGATGAACAAACGGACTCTCCATGTTTAATACTTCCTTTCCCCTATGTGTCATTTTCCACCCAGTAATATGCTAGAGCATACAGTTGCTTCCTGTGTCTGAAACCTGATCTCATAATTTTCATACAATTAACCATTTTTATACAAGTTCCTGCTTGAAATCTCAAACCTCTAGGTTCAGAAGGTCAGATTCAAAGTGTTCATGAGTATAGCCTGATCTTCTTGCTCATCTTTGCCTACACTTGTGTGTACGGCTGTGCTTGAGTGTGATTTAGGAATTTCCTCCATCAGCTTATCATTGGTTTGGTAGAACACAAATTACCTTCATTTTCTTTGAATTTTATGGAAAGGAAATAAAACATAATAAAACATTGTTCCCAAAAGGGCAGTTGTGTAGTATAATCTGCATTTCTCTTCTATTTCAGGCTGCCTAAAGAGGACACTCTGTTGCCAAGGTTATACAGCTATAATCATCATGTATTTATGCAAAATAAGAACTATGTAATAGTGCAGCATTAAGCACGACGAGATTATTAAAAGGAAAATACAAACATAAGCCTTTTGTGCTAATACTTTTATAGGAGTTTTAACTGAAGCTTTAGTCAAACATCTGTATATATCCATTTCTTAATTACTTTACCAGTCTTGATAGACTAAGACAGTTAATATCTCTGTAAATTTATTAAATGCATTGATTTTTAGGTTAAAAATGTTCTTCATGAGAAATTGTCCTTTCAAATGAGATGTAAAAGGTCTGTATTTTGTAAACACAAGTGATCAAGCACTGTAGAGTTTATAGCTGGAACCAACTGCACTACAACTATTAGCTATTTGGATGTATTAACTGATGTGTGTGGTACGTCCTAACAAGCACTAAATGCCCTGAGATAGGCACATTAAGACCTAAAAGTCCTTCCTCAATGGAGCAGGATGAGGATTAAACTGCCAGATTCACTGGTTCCCATTTATCCCAGTTCCAGAGATAGGGGAACAACCCTCTCTGATAGCAAATTTGGGATGTGGGCACAGGTCTGCACCACTCTTCCGTAGATACAACAGAGTCCATGTAGGAACATAACAACATGTAGGAATACAAGGCCATGTCCAGGTTTATACAGTTTTGCAGTGCTGCAGAACATCAGAACAGGTGCTATGAATCAGGTCCAAACTCATACAGACTGATACCTTATCTCTGGCAATGACAAGATGAGTGCTCCTTGATGTATGGAGGAAAGTAGAGCATACGCTGATGTTTCCCCAAACAGCCTCCACTAGTTGAACCTCAGGGGCCTCCTGGGCCAAGTTTGCTTTCTAGTTGTTTCTATTCATGGATTTCTTTTCTTTGTCCATTCTCTCCTTGAATCTAAGTGAGCTTTGAGCACCCATAACATCTTGTTACTGCGTGTTCCCCAGCTTAGTTACACACTCTGTAAAAAAAATACTTCCTTTTGTTTGTATTCAGCTTACTTCTTGCTCATTTTGGTGAGCCACTATTTTTATACCGGGATGAAATAGTGAGCAAACCATTCTTATATGCCATCTCAACACCACTCGTAATTTCATAAGCATTTCTCCTACCCCTGTAGAATTTTCCCCTTTCTATAGTGATGTAATCTGATTTATTTAGTTCTTGCCTCTGTGGAAGCATTTGCACTCCTTTGGTTGTTCCTCTTTAACCTTATTCTAGTTTTTTGGCACCTGTTTTGAGACTGGAAGGCCCATGTAAGTAGGATAAAAAAATCTACCATATCTCTGTGTTCCTGAAAACAGAAAGCAAGGAATCAGTCCTTGCAGAAGTCCCAACATCTTCATACAGGTTCTATCAGAATTTGTTATCTTATGTTCCCAAAAGCAGTAGTTGTGCAACAGATTTGGTTGCCTTTCAGTCAGATGTAACATGATTCCTGAGTGTGTATTACTCCACACACCCAAGAAACTAGGCTGAGATTCTATATTATAATTTTTCATGTTGCAAAGCTGGTTTAAGAGCAGTCTTCCCGTTCTATGTTGGTACTCAAATATGGCAATTTAATTGTCTAGGTGACCATGCTCAAAACTGGTTCAGTGAAATGATCTAAGCTGATAGACACTCTCTCCCACCCTTCCTCAAGTGTTGCTTTTCTTTGTTTATTAAACTACGTCACTCCAGCTGTCAGCAGAGGTACCAATGAATGAACTAGCCTTGCTGAAGGGATGATAAGCTTCTCCCACCAGAGGTGGGGAAGCATAGAAAGGAATGAGCACCAGTAAAAATCCTCATGTGAAACCATGGTCTTGGAAGCAATGAGTAGCTGCACTGATTTCATCAGTTGTGCTTTTCTCAGGGAGGGATTCTGCAGGTGGCAAGGATTTGAGGGGGTTGAAAGGCTTTATGTTTGTGCAAGCAATGATGGTCTGAATGGTTTGTGATTTCTCAGGAATAGACTCACTGCCTGAAACATCTGCTTTGCCGCATAAACAAAAAAATATTTTCTCTTCTTCTTAAAAATAAAAATACATTAACAGATTGAGAGACAGAGCATAGAAGGATGGACAAAGAGGGGATACTAATGAGTGGTGCAGGAGGAGGTTGATCCTGTGACTTGGACAGCAATCAAAATTTTCAAAGTACAAGTCAGTAGGTTTAAAAAAGCGAAGACTGGAGAAAGCAAAATAGGAAAATGTATTTCCAAGCTCTCAGTGACATATTTAAATAAATTCTGCCCTCCTTAAACTCCCGCTTTTGCTGCAGTTTACATCACTAATCCCCACATTCCTCACATGCCAATCAGGCCTCTTAAAGGGGCACTTGGGCAGGGATGTGGTCTGGGGCTTGCCATTCCCCTGCCCGATAAGCAGAAAGTACTTGCACAGATATTGCCTCCAATACGCCTTCACTGCTGTCAGACACGTTCTCAACCAAATATCCTCAGCCAAGTCTTCTCCCAGTGCCAGTCCATACCTCACCTGATACCAGTTTAAACTGGGAAGGATCTGGGCAGATATTTTTCCAGTTCCCTCAGAAAGCCTTCAATACAAAAGCAATACTTCGGAGCATTTCATACGCAGAAGATGGCTGAGCTGTTTGTTGGCCTTTTTAATGAAAACATCTGTCATTATATAATTTATTTTTAAACTGTTTTTTCTCTTTTTTTGTATTTATATTTCTATGACGAATTGCATGCATTTCTGAATTTAAAAAAATCCATGAAAGCACTAGTCATGAGTTATTTCAGTAGAAAAGCTGATATATGCCTATACAGACTCATTTTATTTATCAGATTAATCATACGTTTATTGCACACAATATCAAAACAAATAAAATCAAGAACACTTAATGATTGCCTTAACATTCCTTTGCAACCTAGCAAAATAAAACCACAGTGAATTTTGATTTGTTAAAATGTTTCAATAACCAAATATCTCCCTTCCAAGCACGTGTTCTTTGAGGAAATATATGAGGTTAAAACAGTTTATGTTAAAAAAAAGACATCTTAAGCAAAGGTTAAAAATTACACCATGAAAAATGAGATCTTTCTGGAGACCAAGTAACTAAATATCAGAGGAACATGTTATCGTCATGGAGAAAATCTGAGTTTTAAGTGAAACCAGAGGGGAATGGGTCACTCCCTGTGACCCTGCAGGCATGCTAAACAAGCCTAACTCCATTTCAGAATCCGTCATTGACTGCTGCAGCGAGGTGCTTGAAATGGGGCTGTGTAGCTCGACAGTATTGTTTTCCATCTCCATTTTTCACAAGGAGCCCAGATGAAACCTCAACACAGAGAAAAATAAGTATTAGATTTTTTTTTTTCTTTCTCTGGAGTCAACTATCTGAAGGTTTGGTGTTTTGAAAAATAAGTGCAGCCACTGTACCTTAGTATCTGTTCATGCTGATTAGTTCAGCTAGATCTACAAGTCTGCATTAGGTATTGTAGCTAGTAGATTTTAAATAATACATTTACTCATATGCATTTTGAAAACTGTGCTTCTTTATACCTACATGTTTGTTACATTTATATTTTATTTGAATTTCTGTTTTTTAGTGGTTGATTACATTTATTTCCTAACTTTGAAAGTTTATTTCAGTCGCTTGTTTGTTAGTTATTTGCTTTTTTCCTTCTGTTTTATGTCAAATCTGTGTGGAGTTTAAGGAAGGAATCTTTTAAAGACAGGTTTTGTAGCTTGAAATAATTATTATTAGTTCAACATTCATTTTATTTGTAGACATCTGTGAGACTGAGGTAACACAATAAAAACTTATTCAATACCTGCCTATAGTTTTCAAGAGTTCAATGCTAGCTTTGCCAAGATTTCAAGGATTTCATTCTTCTGCAGGTTTTGGTTGTTTTATTTATTTATTTATTATTTTCAAATTATTTTATGAATGCAGTTAAAGACAAAGGCACATTTAGCACA
Organism: Neomorphus geoffroyi; assembly: GCA_033558235.1. NCBI lineage: Eukaryota > Metazoa > Chordata > Aves > Cuculiformes > Neomorphidae > Neomorphus > Neomorphus geoffroyi. The sequence goes on from JAUMJM010000035.1 coordinate 1,862,672, forward strand.
TTGAAATGTTTCAAGTTTAGAGACACTCTGACATTTATCTTTGATGTATTTGGTTTGTGGAGAAAAGTTATGAAAAGGTAGTCAGACCAGCTAGCTGTTACTGTACACATGGGTGCAAATATAAGGTTGGATAGGAATTCACATGGCCAAGCACCGAAGTTCAGTGGAAACAACTGCAATAACATCAGTAACTGTATTTGGCTAAATGCATAACTAAGATTTAGGAGAGTCTCTGTAAGAAAATTTAAAGAAATTGTTGGAGCTGCGATAAGGTATTAACTCAGTACAGGAATGGGATAACACCAGGAAAAAAGAATTGTCAAAGGGATCCTCTTCTGTGATAGTTTGAACATTTGCTTTGAATTCTTTCTGTTGTTATTCCAGTCACTGTAAGGCATTAAGTACACACACATACAAAAAAAAAAGAAAATCTAATTTGGATTCCGGTGGCATAAAAAATTGAGATCTGCCCTGTTTTCAACTCTGGTTCCTAAAATTCTCAGTCCAAAGCAGCCAAATGTCAGCTCTCATAAGAAAGCCAGTTGCCAGATGTTGAAACAATTGATGGCCCAGATGACAGGGGTCGCCGTTTGTTTTGGGCAGCTGTCCTTCAGTGAGGCGGTGCCCCCGAGGACCACGGGCAGACGCCAGATGGCTCTGTGTGGGTGCTCTGGCTGTCCCAGGGCCACTTGCTCCCGGCAGGGTCTGGGGGAGGAGGCAGCAGATTCTCAGAAAGATATCAGCCAGGGGAGGTGGGATCTAAATTAGAACCTTTGAAGTCAATACAAGTTAATATGAATGAATTTGAAGCCGAATATGATAATTATTGCTACAAGGAGACTGCAGCAGCAAAGTTAGCCTCTCTGAGAACATCTAAATACCCAAATCATTAAGCTTTCCTGTGACCTGTATATCCTGGGTCAAATTCATACGGAGACTACAAAGCCTACAGGCTGAATTATATATTTGAGGACACAGCTAATCAGTCTCGCCTAATAAAACTACAAGAAAATGCATGCTCCAAGCTGACATCACCACAGACAAACTGCATGTAAAAGCACACTGTAAAACAATGAGTCTAGTGCTCTCCAGTTTCAAACTGGGATGACTTGAGGGGGATCTGATAAAGGAGCTGTAAAATCATTAGTAGAAAGGAGAAGGTGAATAGGGAACAATTGGTCACTGTCTTTTCTATACAAGAGCTAAGAGTCATCAAAGGAGACCAGCAGGACTTGGATTGATAATAAACAAAAGGGAAAACTCCCTCACTCAACCCAATGCGGAGGTAACTTGTGGGATTGCTTGCTGCAGGATGTGGATGGGACTGGAGGTTTATGAACTTTCAGAAATGGGTAAGTCCATGACAGATAAATCTGTCAAGAGTACTTGAACATAAAGAATCACATGCTTCTTTGGTACTTGTATTCTTCTCCAGGTTATTTATTATAGGCTCTGTCAAGTGCAGGCTACTGAGCTTGGTAGATCCTTGGTTGGCTGGGCCATTACAGACATTCTCATCTTCTACATTGTACAACCACACAAATCTGGACAGGGAACACTTTTTTTTTTTTTTTTAAAAAAAAAGATGTCACAATGCTGTAGTTAAATCAGACTAGTTCAGTCTGAGGAAAATGTCATAAAGCCTCACGTTGTTGCAAAAGACTTGTTGCAAAAGCTCTTAGGAAGTGTGGTGACTTTCAGACTTGATTTTCAGTTTTATCCCCTTCCCAGCAGAAAAACAAGCCGTTATGGAATGAACATATAAGCTTATAAACAACTGATTTGCTGTAGTTCATTATCTTTTGTGACCACATAAAAATAGTCCATTGGCCGTTAGAAATCTCAGGTTGAAAATCAGCTGTTACCATCTTTGTGAGGTGGATTGCAGTCTTGGTCCGTATTCTTGGATTCCTTTATTTTCCTGAGTGAAGCTATACAGCTTAGCAGTCATGTGCCATAATCTCATGCTTGCTGCATGGCAGTTTCCAAGGAAACTAGCAGGCTGCATATGCTAGAAGTGATCCTGAGGGGATGTCGGCTATGATTGCCTTGGTGGAAGCTTTGCTTGGAGTGCAAGCTTACCCACCGTAGAAGCTGGGTTAACCTTCCCAGATTAGGAACTGAATATTAGAATCTACCTGCAAAAAAAAGCACATAAAGTACATATCTTGCTATACAGGCAGAGACTGGAAGGTAAGTATTCACAATAATTTAATTTCCATAGTGTATTTTTTTCCCAAGCCTATCTATTTCTGTAGCCTAATATTTGTGATCTGTGAAAGCCTTATGTATCTCATGAACACTTCTTTTGTGAAGATTAGTTTATTTAAAATGGCAGTAACCATGTAGGGAAAAAAAGGGGTTAGGAAAACACACATGGAAATAAAAGATGAATAAAACAACCTGTTTTCCTGGGAAGCATAAGCACTTGGCAAAGAAAGAATAAATGCAGTTTAAAAGATGAGACAAAGGTCCTGTCTCTTAATGAAATAGGAGTGGCATTTGATATCTGTACATTATGTGTATCCAGTACCATCTGAGTGTTTTGAAGGTTATCAGGCTGCAGCTTTTCAGCCTCTGAGATTAAGCCTGCCTATACTGCGCAGCTCCCATACACACCAACGAGCATGCATTAGGTTTATGGGGATATTTACGAAAGTGTCTGTCCATGTAAATACCATTCATCTACTAACTTGGCCTGAGGTTACACAGAACGTGTGTTCTGGGAGAAGATGGTAGACTTTTTTCTTTCTCCCCTTTCTTTTTTTCTGGTTGTTGTTGCTTTTATTTTGTTTTTGAGAACATGGACAAACACTAATTTTACCCCCCCTCTCAAGTCAGAGATGTAAGAAGAAATACAAGAGACTGTGACAAAGAGAACAGAGCACATGCATCTTCTGGCTTCTAAATACTGGAGGAATGTTTGAAAGAAAACAGCATATCATTTGATAAAGATTTTTATTGTCCTTCAAGAACTGAATCTCAGACTGTAAAGCATAGGAGTTTAAATCCAAACACTTCTTTCACTGTGTAATTTGGGACACTGAACAGAAAAACCTAGTGATGGTGAGGCAGGAACAGAAAGAAGAAGGTCAAAGCCTGTGTCTTCTTATTCTAAACCAGAAAAGTATCTAAAAGTAAATAACCCCAGCCAGCTTCCCTCCCCCTGCATTAAAACACGCAGAAGAGAAAATAAAGACTGGAAGAACAGAAAGCTACTAGAAGTTACCAGTTATTTTAAACTGTTTTAAATTAGATAGGAAATCAGTGCCATATTATCACACAAAATATACAGCAGAGGAGGAAACACAGAAACACTTCCCTAAATTCACCAAAATGCATTTGTTTCATAACAAAAATATGTATAAGGAGGAATGCGTATCCAATCTGTAAGAATGTTAGCATTTAACACTCTTTTCATCTTTGTGAAAATACTCCTGAGACCTTGCCAAGAAAGAGAGATTTTGACAGGCTGACTTCTTCTAGGGAGATACTTCATGTGTAAACCCAGCTTCAACTATGTGTCTTTTTCTTCTGAATAGTAGCTAGCATGTGATTTTGGGTTGATGTTTTTTCTTTGTTGCTTGTTGTATTTGTTTTTTTTTTTCTGGGTTACTTTTAGAGTGAAGGCTATTATTGGATTTTAGACAGAAACACTGTAAATATGTTATCTGGGACATTTAAATTCATCAGGTATTTGATACCTACACATGCATGGAGAGTGCTCATTTTAAACCTATAAACAAAGACAGAAAGCAACCTTCATTTGTAAACCTATGCAACTGCAAAAATTAACAAAAAAAAAAAAAGAAAAATCTTATGCCATTTCCTCCTATTTACACAAGATCAAAAAAAAACCCTACAAACAGGAAGCTTCTTCAAAATTATAGCTCCTTCTATGAAGCTGACATTCTTGGTTGCCTGCTCTCTTTGAAGAAGAATAATTGAACAGGCTCTAGTTACAGAGGGCAACTCTTTTGAAAGTAGAGCTCCCTAGGTGAAGGTTATTCTTTATTCAGGGGTTAATCAGGGACCTGGATTTCTGTCTCTATAATACTGCTAGAAGGAAAAGATTGAAAACAAATTCCTCTCTTCAGAATTGTCCAAGATTTCAGTCTCCAGTGTTGATTGGCACAGATAACAGATTTTCTCTCTGGTTTTTTTTCTCTCTCTAATGAAAGCATAGTTAATTATCTTTTCTTTTTAACAATTTACTAACAGCTTCTACCTCTAGATACTCTAGTAACCTATAAAATGTCAAATACTTTGATCTCTGTTTCAGCAATTCATTCTAACTTGTGCAATCTTAAAATCCGTGAGCTGGTTGCACTTGTGGTGCTGTATAGTGTTACACATGAAGACAATAAGAAAATCTATATGCTGAAAGAATCCTTCTTGGATTGCAGTCTGAGTCTAGATTTCTCTTCCCTGGTTTATGGAATGGTCTGGAAGTCAGCTTCCATTCAGGCAGCTGATGTGATGGAAACACTCATCCTACACAAAGATAAATAAACAAGAAAAAAACAACCAAGATGGATCAGAACCCAATAATATAATGGTAGAAAGTGGACCAAAATGTAATTGAATGTACTGTGGGAAATTATGTGTGAAGGAAGTCTGGTATTCGTTCTCATGTCTGGGACGTAGTGAGGTGAGGAAGCACATCCTAACACTGACAATTTGAAATGAGTTGAGGAATCAGAGAAAAATGGTTCTCAACTGGGTCGTATTAGTGTCTTTTAAGTAAGAAATAGAAAACATGCTTTTCTTTATTTTTTTAATGGAAAAATTTTTATGGAAAAAATTCATAGATGAGACAATGTTGAAAGAGAGGTGTTTCCCTTTCAAAAACCTTCTCCCTATAACACTGCTCTCACCTTCACTGCTCTAGAACTCAAGGAGAGACATCTAGGTGATCATTAGGTAGGACATCTAGGTAGTCAGGTAAAGCAGACTGTCTCTGCTGTCATACTTTTTCCTAACTCTATTTCTTAAGGAAAGAAAGAAAGAAAGAAAGAAAGAAGGAAAGAAAGAAAGAAAGAAAGAAAGAAAGAAAGAAAGAAAGAAAGAAAGAAAGAAAGAAAGAAAGAAAGAAAGAAAGAAAGAAAGAAAGAAAGAAAGAAAGAAAGAAAGAAAACAAAGGAAAGAAAGAAACAAAGGAAAGAAAGAAAGAAAGAAAGAAAGAAAGAAAGAAAGAAAGAAAGAAAGAAAGAAAGAAAGAAAGAAAGAAAGAAAGAAAGAAAGAAAGGAAGAAAGAAAAGAAAAAAGGGGAGAAAAAGGAAAAATGAATGTAAAAAAGAAAAGGTAAGTAAAGGGAAATCCTTGGTTCATCCTTGACAAATGAACTTTCCTTTTTTTGCTGCATAGCAAAGCTGAAGGTTACTAGCTGGGTTTCTAACTAGCAGATGATTTGTCTTCACCTGATCTGGTGCAGTTACATCTGTACAGTGGTTGTATTTACCCAGATTATTTAATTTCATAAAACATACTGTACACTGCTTGTTTTAATTCAATTCTTTCATAAATACTTTTGGTATTTATGTGGTACAGAGTGGCTGTCTGGCTGGTTTTAGCCACTTTTCTTTCTTTCTGCATCGCCAGACTTCTCTGCTTCTGGCTTGGAGTCCTTCCCAAAGGTCTGTAACATTCCAAAGAGCGCAAGGAAAAGAAAACACAAGAGCCTCGGTCAAGTGCAGTGATGCTAGTGAAGTACTTTATTCTGTGAGGGAGTACTGCAACTCCTTGCTCTGTATCTCATGGAATAATCCAGGACTAGCTTCTTTTAGAGATAAAGAAACTGAGGCAGGGAAATGGGTCCCACAGATCTTCTGCTTCACAGAAACAGAATAACATTCCCAGGTTCCCTTGATCCTTGTTAAACTATTCAGCAACATTGCAGGAAGAGCTCAACACCTGAAGGAACAAGCAAGCCATGAGTGGCTTGTCCGAGGTCAGAGAAGCCAGTCTGAAAGCTCACGTTAGCGCTCCACGGTTCCCGTTCCCACTTGTCAGGGTGGCTGCCGAGCTGTTCATATAGAATACCTGTGGTTTGCCTCTTTCTGTTCTTTCCCACTGCTTGTCAGTCCTGATTTTTGACGTTTCATTTAAAATTAGACCTAATTTTGAAACCTGATCTACGTGAGCACTGTTCGGCAGCTCCAGGAACGCGAGTGAAAGTCTTGACTGCAAGGCAAAGCTTATGGGATGGCAGCCAACGATTGCAACTGCTAGATTTGTATAGCATCCAGCTTTCTAGGACTGCATCCTCGGTGGAGCCCCCAGGTGCTGGGAGCCGAGCTGGAGCCCCCTGAGCGATGCTCCGGGGCTGTGCGCCACCTACCGCCCCCGCGGAGGGCACCCCGCTCCCGGCCCGAGCAGCTGCCCTCGTGTTCGATCTCTCGGAGGCAAGGACAACTAAGAGAAAGGGCGTTTATCTTGCTTTTATTTATTCCCCCCACACCCTCCCGACCGGGAAAATATCAGCGTTTTTGTGTTCTGTAGCTCATCACAAAAATCAAGGCATTGTTGGAAGTTACAAGAGGAGAGTCCTCTGCTTTTTCCACTAGTTTTCCACTGTTGTAAGCTGTTTGCAAAACCATCCAGGGCCATGCAGTGTATGTGTTTTTGTCTCTGAAGAAAAGGCTGAGCTATTTGAAAAGCCAGTAAGAACTCACAGGAAGAGACAGTCCTTTCAAAAAGTCTGTTTTGGCTTTTGTCTCACAGGTATTGTCCAGTAAGGAATTTGCTTATGTAGGACATAGGAGTGTTAACAGAGAAACAAGTCAGGAAAAAATCACTCAACAATTTCTTATTCTGCTTAGAAGCCTCTGTTCACTCCCAAAAGTCTAGCATGGCTAAACTGGTGTTGGAGCAGGGTCTCTTGTGAGCAGTCCAATGTACTGTGCAGCAGTCTGAAAAACAGATATGCTAGGAGGGGTCCAGCCCACTTCAGTCCCATCTATACTGGGATGTTAGTGCCTAAAATTAGGTCATGTTCAGAATAGCATTACAAATTGCTTAACTCTGTAGATGCAAAATCCATAAGGTTCTTCAAGATTGAGACTTGCTATACCCTCTAGTTGGGCACACAAGTTCAGGGGATGTGGGTCTTACCTAAAATTTTTGCATTACACAAAATTCAGCTGAATACATATCAAAAATTATTCTCAGGTCAGGAACAGAAAAGAAACCCCAAACAAAACAAACCTCCCCCTCCAACCCCCCCAAACCCCATTGGTTTTTGTATAACTAAGTTAAAAATTACAGCCTGTACACATATTTGTTTGAAGGCACAGAATGTGTCTATCCTCCCATCGTGGTCAATAAAGGCAAAACAACGATCAGCTCTTTCCAGCATAGAAGACGGTACATTTTACTACCTTGAACATAGATATATAGTTCCACCTGGGGTGCCCTCGTCTTGTTTGTTCATACAACATGTGTCAGACATATCTGCTGTTCTCGTGTCGATTTATTAAATAAGTCTCAAAATCAACTGTCTTGTGAGACATTTCATGTTCAGGCAGCTGGACTGAGTCTTCAGAGGCTGAACATCTACGAGTGCTCCAGCACCTACAGTGGAGGCTCAGGCAGTCAGTACAACCATAAATTGTGTGTGGCCCCAAAGATTTATATATCTAAGTGACTAATTTTGAACTTCATTCTCCCATATTTTCAGAGAAGTTCAGGATAGTGACTAATTTCAACAGCCAAGGCACTTACATTTTGTATGGCTGTCTGAGGACTCATCCAGCCAAGAGAAAGCCTACTTTTGAGTCTGTGTCTCTAGACAGGGCTTGATATTATGATGCAGGCAGTGCAGGAACGTTTCCTCATCACAGTGGCAGTAATGAGTTTGGTCCTGGATTGAAAGGATGACTCTTAATGTCTTTAACATCTCTTTTGGGCTGCTGCAAACTGCCTAAAATCCAATTGCTTGGGATCTTCCTAAACAGGGCCACTGATTTAAGTACAGGTGTAAATTTAAAGTGTTAAAATTCACTTTTAGTGTAAGTGTAAAGACAATTTAATGCTGAATAAGGGGATCCTCAAAGGAGCTTAATGAGGTTTTGCTAATCCACTTAAAGAAGTGAATCTTTCTTGAGTTTTCCCCATGGACACACCCCTAATCTTTTGTCATAAATTCCCTATTACTCTTCTTGTTTGCATAAATTTTATAAATCTCATGGGTTCAGTGCAACAAATAATGTCCACCTATTCACTGCTCAGCTACACTCAGTTACACTACAGCTGGGTAAGAACACTGCTAGCATTTGTTTTGGAGAGTGTGCAAACTTTGTCACAATTTGATTCTCTATACCTTTTCAATGGTTTGATTATTTAAAAAAAGCTATACATTTTATTTATATGTGCTTTTTTTCTGAATTGCCAGCCCTCCTTGTACTTCCAACAGTTCCTTAAAACTGACTATTACTTCTCACAACTTCACAGTTGTGATCCAGAAGCAGATTAATCTCAGGGCAGAGTTATAATGAAATAAGATTCAGACTTTCTAAATGGAGGAGCTGTTTGTGTTCCCATTGGAGCTCAGCATTTAGTGCACATATCAAGAAAACATAGGACAAGGAATCATTTGTTTCTTCCCCATGAGAGGCTTTGAACTTAATTTTTCTGCTTGCTTAGAGTGTCCAACTCAGCAATTTTTTTTTCTTCCCTTCAATAATTAGCATATATTCAATGCTAAATGTATCTATGTTGAAATAACATATGCAAAGAAAATGTGGTCTGGAGTACCTCTGCTATGATGACAGGCTGAGAGAGTTAGGATTGTTCAGCCTGGAGAAGGAAAGGCTCCAGGGAGACCTTAATGGTGGCTTTCCAGTACCTGAAGGGGGCCTTCAAGGAAACTGGGGAGGGACTTTTACAAGGACTTGTAGTGATAGGACGAGGGGGAATGGCTTTAAATTGGAAGGGAGAAGACTTAGATTAGACGTTAGGAAGAAATTTTTCACGATGAGGGTGGTAAGGCCCTGGCACAGGCTGCCCAGGGAAGCTGTGGATGCCCCCTCCCTGGAAATGTTCGAGAACAGGTTGGATGGGGCCTTGAGCAGCCTGGTCTGATGGGAGGTGTTCCTGCCCTTGGCAGGGAGTTGGAACTGGATGGGCCTTTAGGTCCCTTCCAACCCAAACCATTCTGTGATTCTTTGATTCTATGTTTTGGTGAAACAAACCGAAGGGAAGCTGAGGATTAACGGGAAATACAAAAAAAAAAAAAAAAAAAAAAAAAGTATTCTCTTTTTCCCCCCTCTTTTTTCGGTATTCTGGTAGCAGCAGGTTCCCGGCCGCTGTGCCGCCGCGGGGCCAGGAGAGGGAGCCGGCGGCCCCCGCAGCCGCGGCCCGGGCGCGCCCATCCCCGCAGCAGCGCTGCGAGGCCGAGGGGCGGGGGCGGGCCCGGTGGGAACCCCTTGGTCCGGCCGGCGAGGGCAAAGGGGCCGGCGAGGGGCGGTTCCACAGCCTGGTGCGCAGCCGCTGTCGAGGACAGGGTTAGACAGGATGGCAAACGCACCCTTGGCCAAAGGCTGGCCGCGCTGGTGTGCGAGGCATTAAAGCAGGAGTGACGGGGGAGATGAAGACAAGACCCATAATTACGTGCTGAAGGTTGTGATCCTGCTTTGTAAACAACAAGGCAGGGTGATGTGGGCGGGAAAGAACTTGGAAGCAACGAAAAACAGTGGAAAAGTCCCCACCTGGTTAGATAACATCTGCATACCGTGTCCAGTGCTGGGATCACCAGTACAAGAGAAAAACGAACCGACAGGAGCGTGTCCAGCGCAAACACGGCTGACTGCCTAGAGCATCCAACTACAGGAGGAGATACTGAGAGAGCTGTGACTGTTTATCCTGGAGAAGCCTCGGGTGTATCTTATCAATGTGTATAAATATCTGATGTGAGGAGTGAAGAAGACAGTTACACACTTGTCAGTGGTATCCAGTGGCAGGGCAAGAGACAGTGGGTACAAACTGAAATATAATAAGTTCTGTTTAACTATATTATTTTTATTATTTTTTTTTTAAATAAAATACTCAAACAGGTTGCCCAGAGATGCTATGGAGCCTCCATCCTTGGAGATACTCAAAACATGTCTGGACACAGCCTTTAGAAATCTGTTGTATTTGACCTGCCTCTAGACAAGGACTAGATGATCTCTAGAGGTCCTTTCCAACTTCAGTGATCCTTTGATTCTGTGACACTCAGCAGTTTTCATATCCCCAAGTAAATTACCGCAATGAATAAACAAGAAAGGGAGAAATAAAGCAGCCAGTATGAGTGCAACACGGCATGAGTACAATCAATATTCATCAAACAGAAAAAGCAAAAAATCAATAAGGTAAAAATTAAAGAGTAAAAGAAAAAGAAATCTTCTCTTTCAATAAACAGGCACAACTGATCTCCACTGCCACAGACTATGGACTTTTTGTCATTCTGTGCATGCTTTCAGCTAATGGATCCACATACACAGCCAGGAGCATTATGGCTGCAGGGACAATAATTTTGTAACTGTTAGGTGAGTTGTTTTCAAAATCTGTCATTGTTTCCATACAGTGACTTTCTCTTTATATATACACCTAATATATATATATGCAAATATGTATCTGTATGTATGTAGACCTATAAACATATACATTCCCTTTTGGGACTTGTAAATTTGTCCCCAATTTTGTCCTGAAATAATGGATATTAATAAATTGCCGTTGCTTTCTCTGGAAGAACAAACATCCAGAAAATCAGCAGAAAATAGCTAAGGCATATTTTAGTGTAAGTATATACATAGAGGCTGTAATTAGAAATTTTTTAGGCAAATAATTCTGACGAAGTTCAGGACTTGTCTTTTTCACAAAGTGAAGTCCGGTTTTCCCTTGCATGTTTGTAAGGAGGTTAGACACAGACGTTTCACACAGAAAAGGGGGTAGTGTGGGGGTCCCTTTGTCCACAGTTGTGGGGACCTTCCAGCTGCCTGTAAGACATCATGTGGTTCAGAATGGAACTATGTGTTTCCTTAAGCTTAGAACGATATCCTTGTAGATGTCCCAGTACAAGTTGCAACACTCTGCAGTTGAGTGATGGAAGAGGACCATGTGACATGATCTGGTTGTGTCTCTGTCAGAGGATGAGTCTGTCAAAGACATGAGAACAAGCAAATAGAATAGCCACGCTCTTTGCCATGAGCAGCCCCTTCCTCCCTGCTCGGAGCTCTCCCAGCCTCACACCAACTTTTCACCCCATGTCTTCTTGACAGCCAGGAGACATCTGTCCTGGGCCACTCATGTCACCAACCCGACCATAATAGGGGCCACCATCGGTGTTCTTCTCACTGTGACATGGTCACTATATTGCTAAGGATGGTGCTAGGGGGCCAGCTCTTGACCAGCCAAGGAAAAACAGTGTGGAGCTACCCTTGTCCATGACTCTGGGGACCTTCCAGCTCCCGGTAGGATCGTAACAGGCTGCTATATTATCTGTCCTGTAGACCACTAACTCACCAGCTGAGTGACAGAGGAGGAACAAGACAGGATCATGCAGTGATCTGGTCACATCCCTGTCTGCACATCCGTCTGCAATACACAGGAAAAGCAACGGAGAGGCAGCCATCCTCCATTACCATGGGCAGCTCCTACTTCCTTGCTTTTCCCTCCCTGCCCTGTCCTCTCAGCCCTTGTTTGCCTGCCTCCCCCACTGCCAGACTGGGCTGATGTAGTCCTTTTTGTCCCCAACCTGCGCACCACCAACATTCTGCCCTCTGGGACATGACCACGACATCTCATGGGCTGGTGCCAGGAGCTGGGTCTGCCCACTGTGACATGGCCATGACAGCACTGGGGTTGGTGCCCAGAGTCATCACTATGACACAACTGTTATCTTCCACCATTCAAGCAAGAATAAATAAGTAAAAATAAAAATCAAACCAAACCAAAATCAACAACTGGTAATGCTGGGGAGGGGAATCAAATAGATGTAGCAGCAATTTAAAGAACAGGAGCTCAGCAAATGTTAAAGAGAATTAAAAGCTGCACATCTTGCTCACTACCAAATTTTAAAGTTTTTGGTCATAACTCATGCTGTGATGCGTGAGTATGAATGTTAATTGTGGAAGAAAAATGCTTATTGTATTGACTAGAGGTAATTTTTGACACCTTTGGAATTAAAAATTCCAATGCCAAATCCTGAACCCACGGGTGACTGATGTGTTCTAGGATGTTTCAGCATGAGTTGCAAGACTTGTGTCTTTCTTTCCCCAAAATCAACTGAAGACTTTGCCAGGGACTGTCTTGTTTTACACAGTTCCATTGAGCACTAGAACAAAATCCACAAATCAGCTTCCATCTGTTTGGTTCACCACACACCATTACATTCTCTTTAATTGACAGGACCAGAGGCAACAGGCACAAACTGAAACACAGGAGGTTCTGCCTTAACATCACAAAACGCTTTATTACCGTGAGGGTCACCTAGAACTGGCACAGGTTGCCCAGTGAGTTTGTGGAGTCTCTATCCTTGGAGATACTCAAAAGTCATCACATTGTTCAGGTCAACTGGCTTTAGGCAACCTTTCTTCAATATTGGGACCAGACACCCTCCAGAGGTCCCTTCGAACCTCAATCATGCTGTGATTCTGTGATATGTATATGTCTATTGTAGATTAAAGCAACCAGGAACTTTCCATTATGCACCCCTATATCATTTCCTCAAACTTTTAACAGTTTATACTCCAAATTTCCATGCTTTGCCTTAAGATGGAATGTGGTTTTTGAAGTATTTCAGTTATTTGTGAACCCACTATTGTGGAAACATGTTACTGGTATGCAGTGGCAATTTATGAGAAGCAGAAGATGGAGAGAGCAGTGTTAGGAAAATTTTAGCAGTCTTTTTCACTTTTATTAACTTCCACGTTATGCTCTCTTACCAAGCTGTGGCAGCAATATTAGCACAGCCTGTGGAGGAGTGGTTCATTGGGACAGAGTGAGATAGCGTATGAGGCAGAGGCTTTATTCCCCAAACAGCATCCCAGCAGGTAGGAGTTGGAGGTAGTGTGTGGTGAGGGGCATTGGAGCATGAACTTGGATGCTTCTGCCCATCCTCAGTTTCAGCTCTAGGGAACCAGCTGCATTCCCCCCACGTGACTCACATCAAGGAGAGAGGGTACATCCCCCAGTTTTGCAATGAGACTGGCTCTGTCCCTCACTCCAACACCCACAACTGCCAGCAGCTCTCACAATCTTTTCACTGCAAAATCCTCAGTGCTGGAAAACACTGCTTTTGCTGTTGACTGAAAGCTGTTCACAGCACCAGAACTATGCCTTATGTTCTCTCTGTGTGTTCTCTGCCCAAATATGCCCAAATTATAAGCCACTAAAATACTTCGGCTAGTTCATGATCTTTAGAGATATCCTGAAGTTGACAGCTGTGTGTCCTGAGGTTTCTGTCTCGCTCTCCACGGACAATCTCTAGAGATTGCCCTTGAATCATCCCTGCCATAAAGTTACTCAGCATTTCTGAGCGTGAGACTTTCTCAAAAGCAAGGCCTGTAGTTCCCTTGGACACGAGAGGTGTGTCCATGAGAGACAGGGATAGGAAAGAGAAGAAAAGGAAAGCAGTAGGAGAGTAAGGCATGGAGCAAAATTAGAACCAGAGCTTGGAGGAAGGATGCATGCAGTAACACAGGAACAGCAGTTACCCAAAGGCAGAAGCAGGGACAGGAAAAGTCAAGCAATAGAACAGAGATCAGAGCTACAGAAATTCAGGAAAGTAATGCCCATATCTCCAAGAAACAGAGATAGGAAAGTTTGTAAGCAGTGGACACTTTTGTCCAGATCCTGAAATACTGTGGTGGGTTAACCCTGACTGGATACCAGATGCCCACTGAAGCTGCTCTGTCACTCCCCCATCCTCAACTAGACAGAGGAGAGAAAATATAATGAAAGGCTCATGGGTCGAGATAAGGACAGGGAGAGATTACTCCACAGTTACCATCATGGGTAAAACAAAGTCAACTGAGGGAAATTAATCTAATGTGTTAACAATCAAACCAGAGTAAGGTAATGAGAAATAAACTCTAAATCTTAAAACACCTTCCCCAACCCCTTCCTTGTTCCTGGACTCAACTTCACTCTTGATTTCTCTACCTCTTCCCCCGACACATTGCAAGGGGATGAGGAATGGGGATTGCTGTCAGCTCATCATGCATTATCTCAGGAGGACTCTTCACACTCTTCCCCTGCTCCAGTGTGGGATCCCTCCCACAGGGACCAGTCCTCCATGAACTTCTCCAGCATGGATCCATTCCACAGAGTGCAGTCCTTCAGAAGCAGACTGCTCTAGTGTGAGTCCCCAAAGAAATGACAAGTCCTGACATCAAACTTGTTCCAGTGTGAGCTCCTTTCTCCTCACGGGATCAGAGGTCCTGCTAGGAGGTTGCTTCAGCACAAGTATTGCACAGGGTTCACGGTCACCATCAGGCAGCCACCTGCTCTGGTGTGATGTCCTCCACAGGCTGCAGGAGGGTAGCTTGGCTCACATCATCTTCACCATGGGCTGCAAGAGAATCTCTGCTTTGGCACCTGGAGCACCTTTTCCCCTTCCTTCTTCCTTGACCTTGGTGTCTGCAGAGTTGTTTCTCTCACATACTCTCACTCCTTTCTTCAGATGCAGTTGTGCAGGGATTTTTTTCCCCCTTCTTAAATATATTATCACAAAGTGCTATTACCGGCTCAGCTTTGGCCAGTGGCATGTCTGTCTTGGAGCTGGATGATGTTGGCCCTATTGGACGTGAGTTGAATCTTCTAGCAGTTTCTCACAGAAGCCACCCCTCCAGTTCCTACAGCAGTATCTTGCCATGCAAACCCAATATAAATGGACATAAAAATGCCTAACCCCTATTAGGTAACTCCCTATTCTTTTGATGTCCAGGAAATAACTGAAAAAATGTGTGAATTCTGCTGCATATTAATCATTGCCACAACATATTCAGTCAAAGCTAATAGAGTTCTGTTCTTACAGTTTCACAGGCTGCAGGTGAAGTTGTTTTCTAATCTCAGGTGATGCCAAAGGGAAGTGTTTTGCCTTATTGTAGAGAGCTGTCTTAGGACGCTGGATATTCCAGATAGTTTATGTAGATTTCTGGGGTATAAAAGTTAGGAAGTGTACACTTAAATTTAGATAATGTGAGTATTTCTTCAAAAGTATCTATTTTCTTTTTGCACATCAGGATGCTTTGTTATAAATCTGAAGAAGACCCATGGACCCATGCTACTAGTTCTCCTGCATTTCTTAGAATGAAAATAGCTTGGTACTGTGTTGCAAAGAAATGAGATGCTGTAGCTAGGTGGTTAAGGAAATATTTAATGGAATCAGCAATGTCAGTCTGTGCCTTGCTCTCTATGAGTTTTTGTTATGACTTTTTTCTTCCTTTTTCCTAACTGATCCAGCTGGGAAAAGCCTTCTTCCTTTGAGCTGGAGAATCAGAGAGGACTGCATTTTTTGCTAGCCACATTGTTCTTTTATGGAACAGTGGCTACTGAAATTGGAAATTTTATGCACCATAACACAGCAGACTGTATTGCCTCAGGTGAACATACAGCCACCACTATGAGTCTGTGTATTGATTTTATTACTATGCTCTCTTGAAGAGATGGCCTTATATCTGTCAGCTGCCAGAGACCTTGGGTGATAATGACTTTAACTTTGTGGGATTCTGACTAAAAGCCTGTGACACTCAGAATGTCTTTTTACATACAATTGATATTTTCTCAAATATTGCTGATCCATCTTATTGAATTTTATACTGATGCAGTTGCACAGTTGCAAATGAAAAATAAAATGTCTGGTAGTATTTTCAGTACTGCATGTGTATTGAGACCTCTGGTATCTGGTAGCATGCATCACAGATATCAACAGAAGTTTCTTTGGTCTGTCTATACCGATAAAGAAAGCAAGGCCAGAGACCACCGTCCAGCCCAAAGGCCTAATAGGATAAATTGACTGTATTCACAATACAAAGTCCTAGGGCCCAGTAGTCCTAAGGGTATCCTCTGGCCTCTGTAACTTCTCTGGGCTTTTAAAAAATTATTGGTTTTATTTTTCATTTCTTTTTTTGCTT
This sequence comes from Neomorphus geoffroyi, assembly GCA_033558235.1. NCBI lineage: Eukaryota > Metazoa > Chordata > Aves > Cuculiformes > Neomorphidae > Neomorphus > Neomorphus geoffroyi. Next base: position 1,878,787 of record JAUMJM010000035.1, read on the forward strand.
GTAGGGTCTGGAGGCTGTTATCTATCAGAGTGATGTTTTCACAGCATGAAGCTGTGGGCATATATTGCATAGAGTGGCTTGTGGCAGGAGGGGTGTTTGAGGGTACAGTGCTGACTGCTGCAAAGTTAGAGTGGGTAGGGTGGGGAACATCCAAACTGCTGCATTCTTCTCCAAATGCCCTTTTGGGAATAGTCCTGGCACTTGTTATCCCCAAGACTTTGCCAGGGCATTGTCTTGAAGAACTCTTAACTGGGACAGGCAAAACCCTTGCCAGGGAGTATGCTAGCAATTATGCACTACAGAAGACTTCCAGTGCTCAAATTCATTGCCTGGCACTGTTTTGCTTAACAATATAGGTACAACCTGTGTTTCCAGTAATTTATTTCAGAAATGTGGGATTAGGTTATACAGAATTCTCTTACCTCTAACTGTTCCCATTCCCTCATAGAGTATGTATGAAGCTTTCTAATTTTTGCACATTTTTGCAATACAGGACCATGTCAGCATTGCCACTTCAGCTCAAAGCAGTAGTATACTTGCTCTGTGATACTAGCTATTATTATGTTGGCCTTTTTTCCCTTGAACGATTCAACTGCCCTTGCTGTTTGGAGACGTTTCTCCAGATTTGTCTCCCTCAAGGATGCCTCCTGCAAACTGGACTCTTTTGTCCCAGCGATAATCCTAAATTCAGTTATGGAATCTTTAATGTTTATAAAGTTACACATATTGTTTTCAGTTCTGAATATGTGTTTACTCTTTATTCTGATTTTCACATTTCTAACTAAAATGGTACAAAACAAAAAGGCAAAGCAAAAATATCACAGTGATTCTCTATTCTTATCTAGTTGTGGCATAGCTTTTTGTAATATGAATATAACACCACTAGAGTACAGACAGCTTGTATCTTATTAAAGGCAAGACTCTTCATAAAATAGCTGGGATAGAAAGGTACTGGGTTTACTATAATCAGCAAATACAATTTCCATTTACTAATTCTAATGATGAGATACGGAAATCTGGAGGCATTTTGCAAGAAACACAGAATCGATAGTAATTGTTACAATCACAATAGTGCAGTAGTGCCTTAGCTATCTACTGATAAAAGATCAATGCAGACTTAAGTAAATACAGTTTGCCACCTTTGTACACGAAGATATAATGATCTATATAATTAAGTAAAGTATTTGAAGTACTTCTGGTTTAAGTCCACTTAAAAAAAGATTATGGAAAATGCTTATGAAGGATGGTTTCTCTGAAGGTGAAGTATAGTAGTTATTGATGATACGACCTCTTTTACAAAATTAGGAGTATGAATTTGGAAGAACATACATATAATATTAGATTTACAGCATTGATTTTTTTTCTGTTCTGCATTTGTATGTCTTCTATATCTATGATGATAATTTTTCCTGTATTTTTCCATGAAATAGTGCTGTTACATCAATAAGAGGGGACAATTTGTAGATATCTGCGTAGGTAAGAAGAATGAGATCCAGAGGTCAGACCTTGTAAATAACCATGCTGTGATCTAAGAAAGCAAGTTGATTCAGTAAGAAATTGATTAGTCAATATTTCTGTAGTCTCATTCTGTCTGAAGTTATCAAAAATCTTGGTCAGCTGTTTGATGCTTCAGGCATTACTTATGATAGCAGTGTCATTCGCATATCTCTTGTTTTTCTACAGGTAGAATAGTTATAAAAATTACTTCAATTTCACATTTTCCCCATGGCTTTCTGCTATTTTCTTGCTCTGTTTTTGCTCTCTGATTGTAGGTTTTGTTTGCCTATTCAAAAAGATAAGAAAAATGGTTATTTTTCTTAAAACTGCCAGAAGCTTTCTGGCACTTAATATTTGCCTTCTTATTATAGAGCCCTGGGGAAACTCTAAGGCTAATTTTTGACCATGACAATGAAAATCCTGCTTTTTTACTGTAATAAAGCCTGAGATTATCTTAGAAACCCATGACATTAAGGATTTAGTCTTTAAGACTAAGCACTGATTATTACCAGTACTCAAGATAAAAACAATCCTGCTGATTTTGAATCAATCCTGCCCTTCTGTAGCAACAGAAATAAGCCCAGTAAGCTGAATATTAGCTAGTAGGAATTATTATGGTTTTGCATATATAGAATTATTTAGCATATCTTTTGAAATGTCTTCATCTTCATGAAAGAAACTGCAATTAATATTTCAGAAAACTTCACAGATAAACCCCCTTGCTTGCCTACTCCCACTAATTATGATTTTCTTATCCTGTATGCTCTCTTTATGTTTCACTGACTTGTTCCAAGCCTGTCCTTACATATCAGGCTTTTCTGTTTCAGCATATTGCAGAGTTGTGCCCACTGGAGAGGCTGAGCCTGATAAACAGCTAAATGTGCATCCTTCTGATGTCAAATGTAAATGGGAGCAATCCTGCCTTGTTTAGTCTTAACAAGTCTTGACAGTGGTCCTTTGTAAAAAAAAGCAAGCTTTTCTTAGTAAATGTGTTTGGGAAAAACTTATTTTGATTGACAACAGTGGCAATACCCTTAAGGAATTGTGCATCATACCGTAAGGAAGCTATTACTTTCTTTTCACACATAACAGGAATAATGTGTGTTGGGGCACCTGGGTGGATGCTCCTTTCTTTCCCAATAACTTTTATGATTTGTTTGTTTGTTTGTTTGTTTTCTCTTTCTTTCCTTTTCCTCTAAGTTTCTGTAAAGCACAAAGGCTGCTAAAATCTGCATCGGAAAAATCACTGTGAGATGCAAGAGAAAGAGCAATTGAGATAGTTCTATCACCTGCCAATTTGTTTTTTCTTAATTAAAGCAGAATTCCTACTAGTGTAGGTTTATCTTTTGCGACATACATTGGCCAGTTGCTTATTCTTGCAATGTATTGTATCAATGCATCATCATTAAAGGTGACAGCTGTGTGAAGCTGTCAAAATAAATATAGCAATAACTTTATTTTTGTCCCTGTTGTTAGAATATGTTCAGGACTGCAACATCTCTACTTTTTAAAAAGTGTCAAACATTAATTGCCTCATGACTATTAAAAACACTGCATGCAGTATATGGATATTTTACATGTATACACGGCAGAGACGTGCATTTACAGTAACATGCTGTAGTTATAGCAAAAGTTCTGTCAACATTTCCAGTATAAACATAATTTTCAAGATTTATCGCACAGCTATAGAATTAGATCCCAGATAGAATCTGGTAAATGAGGCCTCAGTCTGGTAGCAAATTCTTCTACAACTTTCTTTTTCAAAGAATTGCTTCATAATGTATACACACTCAAACAGAAACAGATGTTTGCAAAGTTTTTATTTGTGCTGGTGTAATTAAAAACAAGCTCAGGTCTAAACTGAAGTTCACCTCAGAGAAGTGTTGAAGTTAAAAAAAAAAGAAACAAACCCAAAGTAAACTGGAAAAAACCCAACTACTTCTCTTGCCCATCATAGTCTGCTTCCTTTCAGTGTTTCAGATTCTCTCCTTCAGTTGGGTCAACCATGGGACCCTGTTCCAGGCTTCCAGAGAACTGCAAGCCAGCTGAAGTAATGCGAGCTTCAGTGGTGCCAGTGTTGCATAACCTATCTGGTTTCACGAATATCTAAATGCTTTGCAGACAGTGCAAGGAATATGACTTACTGCCATTGGAATTTGTATTTATATGTTCAGGTTCTGTTTTATTGTGGTGTTCCCATAGCCTGTGGAAAGATCCTCATTCAACTGGAGATGACCTATGGAAGTGTTTCACCCAGTAGGAGAGCTCTTCTTTGATGAAAAGGTGAAGGGTTGTCTTCCCATTTTGACAGTTGTACTTTCAGCTCAGAGTAAGTGGAAAAACATGGAGAATGGCTTTCTGAGTACTCCCTATGCCATGGTGGGACAGTTCAGCCCTGCTTTCCACAGGGATGAGCTAGTAGAAACTTGCTCTCACTGCAGGGCAGATGAGCTCCACAGTGTCCACTTTAATCCTGGTTGTGCAGCCAGGCAAACCCAAGAGACCTGCTGGTGGATACCCTGTTCTACATGGTTTCCTGTACTCCCTGAGGAGAGGAAGGGTTAACCTACTCAGAAAGACATGTCTGAACCCATCGCTTAGTTCAAAATAAGGAGCTGTATATACATTTGGAGAGGAAAGTAGTATACACATGCTCTCAAGCTTTTCAGGCATGGTTTGGGGAGGTTATGCAGAACTAGAAACTTTTGATGTCATGTTGCATACAAAGAGCTTGTCCGCTTGCCGCATCACTGAAGGAAATTATCCAAGACATCACTTTAGGGACAGACAGAAACATTGTATCATCACAATGGGAAGGCCTAATAAACAAGTTCTGCTTCCACCTTCTAGGCTGGTGTCATTCACAGCAAACCTCGCTTCAGCTCTTTCTATCCTCTCTCAGATACATCACTGCCACCACCTCCCATTGCTCCAGTATAAGGCTGTAGGGGCTACTTGATGATAATTTTATTCTCATTTATTTTTCTCATTTGCAGAGTTAGGTACATAGTTGATTTGGGAGGTTATTTACTAGATTAAAAAAAAATCAATTGCAGTTAACTTGCAGATACACCAAAATGACCCATCTCATCCTAAAAGAGTATGAGGGAAATTTCTATTTCACCTAAAATAAAGGTAATTATTTTGACAAAAGACACGAACCTGTTAGAGTGGGTCCAGAGGAGGGCTACAAAAATGGTTAGAAAGCGGAAACACCTCTCCTATGAGGAAAGGCTGAAAGATTTGAGGTTGTTCAGCCTGGAGAAGAGAAAGCTCCAAGGAGATCCTATTGCCATCTATATAAAGGGGCCTTATAAGAAAGATGGAAGGCAAGAGTTTTAGAATGAAAAAGCGTAGGTTTAGATTGGATGTAAGGACACAGTTCTCTGTGATGAAGGTGGTGAGACACTGGAACAAGTTGTCCAGAGAAGTTCTAGATGCCATATCCCTGGAATTGTTCAAATTTAAGTTGGATGGGACTTTGAGCAACCTGATCTAGTAACATATGTCTGTTTCTATGGAAGGTTGGACCAAATGATCTTCAAAGGTCCCTCACAGCCCAAACTATTCTATGACACTAAAATAAAGAAAATTAAAATGTTCATTTTGAAATTATGAAAATGAAAGATTTTGCTAATTGACTCTTATTGAAAAAAATTGTTAATACATATTAAGATTTATATCAAGTTCCTCAAATATCTTTGTTTGAGCAAGGAAAAAAGATTCCACCTGAAATATTCTGGTGAAATAAATTACATTATTTTCAACTTTATCAGGGTTGGAGTTTGAACTCAATGAATTTTAACCAAGTATAAATTTTATTCTTAATGAGGATAAATAATCTAAAAAGGAAAAAGACAATAGAGATACATCAAAAAAGATAATGCTGATCTAAAAGTATTGTCAAATTTTCTGTCTTTACATACAATTATCTATACAGAGAGAAGCATCGTATCAGAGAGGTCATATTTTAAACTGGAGTTGTATATAAATAAGAGCCTTTGAGATTGGCATGTTACTGTCACTTTTGGTACTGATGACAACTGAGGGTTTACCAAGTGATAAACCAACAGTCCAACAGCAGCCAGGTTTTCATGAAACGTCTATATGATGAATACTTCAAACATTAGCGGGTAACACAACAACCTTGTTATATATAAATGTGATAACAACAGAACATTTTAAGATTCAAAGTGTAGATTTTATAGAGAGTTTCCTTCATGCCATATAATACAGTGAAAAGCTCTCTTTATTGAAATGTAATTGAAAAGAAGGGGTGGAAGGCATTGATTTCCTCTTGTATTATAAGATTTTTTTAATGGATGGCTTTCCTGTCATATAGCATGAGAAACCTAGAAGGACTCATGCCTTTTAACTAAAACCAACATGATAAATCTTCTCTGATTAGCTCAAGAAGAACAAACAAAACACAGCTATATTCTTGAGATTATAGATGTTTGTAGGGGATGATTTGTGGCAATTAGTTTCCATATTCAAGTTAGGATCTTAAGATAATGGTATATTAATTCACACAATCATTATGAGCTTAGAAGGGGCAAACTATAGTGATATTGAAAGCTGACTTTCAGTTATTTTCATCAAATCTAAACCATCAATTTGTCATCCATGGTATGTGAACTAGTTCACTTCTATCTATACTAAGGTGCAAGAAATCTTCAGTTTGGAAAAATTAAGGTGAATAAAGGTCACCAGATCTCTTTATCTGATCATAGCCAAGAAAACTGCTGAAAGCAAGCAAGTACGCTTCAGACACATTGGTGATTTTTCAAAATGCCATTGAGTAGAACCTTGAAATTTGGTGCAGTCATAGATCATGGACCTGAGCGCACACACACACACACAAAGGAAAAAAAAAAAGAAAATCCAGATTTCAAGGTGAATATTCCCTCACAGAGCAGTCAATATTTGAGGATTTTATTTTATTTGCCATTTCATCTTTTTAGTCTCTCAGTGTCTCTTATTTTGTAATCTTCCCCTATCTGTGCTTTATTATTATACATTTATTTATCTATCTATACTTGAGCAATATAAAATCACCCATAGGAAAGCTCTAGGTGCCCATAAAATTAATTAGATTTACAATTTGAAATGATGGCCACCAAATAGCACAGCAACAATCCCATAGAGAGAACAAATTAACTCGGCTAACCAATAAATCAGAACAACAGAGAACTGTTTTCTTTTTCACCTCCAAGAAATAGAACCTGAATTTGCCCAAATGCTTTATCAAATAAATGACTCTTCTAGGATGCTTAGAAGGTCATGATGTTTAACTGGGTGGAGGTTTTGTATTTTTTCAGTTTGCATTTGTTTTGGCCGTAAAGAGAGTAATTAAATATATATCCATTTTTTGTGTGTGTTATGTGTCCCAGTGGGTATGACATTGTTGGCTATCAAGACTGAAAGTTCTCTGATGTCATTACTTCTATTTATCATATTCCAGCGAAGAAAATAACCATATATTTATTACTTGGTTGAGTTGTTACTAAAACTTACAGTTGTGCTAATGTTACCTGTTAGGCTCTACAAGACAATGGGTGATGAGTAATTGCATATTGCAACCCGGAATGAGTGACTGAAGGCTAATGTTTTGTGGCAAAACATGAGGCAAAAAAAATTTTCTTGCTCTTTAATAATAACGTCTTGTCATAACCCCAGATAAGTTTTTGGGTGAAGGGACCATAATTTGCTCTATTCACCTAAGAATCAGGACCCTGATCTGGTTGGTCTCCCTTTCCCAAACTTACTTATTTTAGGGTGTGACAGTCTTGCAGCTCTTTTAATTACAATATCCTCCAGATGTGGTCTCCTTCCCATTTCACTCTACCCCAGAGTGGATGGTGAGGCATAGGTATCTGCAGAATGTAATTCAGACTTAATATGCATCCAAACAGTCAGATTTTGGTCAATTACTGTTTTACACTAGGTGCTGGGAGCTACTGAGAGGAATCTTGGTTTTCTTCAGTATAAATGTTCCTACTAATAAGATAAAATACAATATGTGCCATAGAAAGTAACGTAACCAGCTTTTTTTTTTTTATGGTGGGTTAAGACCTGGTGACATTACTGTGTCTTCCTATAATTTTTAAAAATAACATTTAAAATAAAGGATTGACATTTAAGGTGGAAGTGGCTCTTCACTGGCCCCAGGCCTTTCTCTGTGATTCAGACCAATTGTAGCAAACTTGAGAGACACATTTCACCAAGGTTGATAACAAAAAATGATAGGCAGCACCAAACTCTGCATCTGCCTGCATGGATGGACTGCTATCCAGCTGCATCTTGAATACGATTAAAAATATAATTTGACTTTGAAATCCAAATGTATCTAGCACCTTTCTCCCTAGAGGCCCAAACCAGATGTGCCTTGTTTTTATCCTGCTGGCAGCTAAACATAATTTCCTAGGTAGATATCCATAGAAATCCTGTGATATCTTAAAAAGTGAATTTCATCAGGCTAAACACAGATCTATAGCATTAGACTAATGAAATTTTAAACCTCATCCCATGAAGTTGTATTTCACAAAAACGGAAAACAGTTTTTATTCCTTTTTGCTGCAATTTTTCTGAACATATGGTGTAAAGTGGAAACATGGATAGTCAGAACAGTTAGCAGTTGCTGTGGTACTGCTGGCTTATTTCCACTTTACAAATTCATACGAAGCTAAAATATCACGCTGGTGACATATGCTTACCGGCTCTCCATTTACTGCCTGCAGCTATGGGCTCCTGTATTCTAATGGTAATTCTACAATCTGTTCACTGACAGCTCAGGGGGCCAGATGATATGCACACTACTGACAGGGACATCACTTTCATGAAACATTTACTTCTCTGCACCTGAATATTGGAGTAATCATATAGAGAGTCGACACACCATGAAATAGAGTTAGACTGAAGATTCTGAGAAGAAAATAGCAGACTGTCACTCAAAATAAAGTTCATTTTATACCCAGCAGAGCTAGGTTAAAAGACATTTCCATACACTGAAAATGCTTTCCATCTTTAAAGCTGCAGTTTAAAAGAAAAATGTTTTCCCCCATATTTTTCTTCAGTGGCTCAAGGGATAATTACACTCCGAGACTCACATTTGAGAAAGCTTGTACTTTCTTGTCCTGTGCTATTGGAATGAAGACAGAATTATAGTAGGTGGATGTGCACTGAAAATTCAACCCTGCCACCTTGTCAAAAGCACCACCAAAAGACCTCTGGGCAACTTAATTTTGTTTCCTTCTACTGCCCTGCAAGGTTGGCTGTAAGGTTTTGAACATTTGAAGGTCATTTGCACAAAGTGACCTCTCAGACCAGATGTTTACATCTTATTGAGGCAGCAGCATAGGTGCAACTGAGCTTTAGGTAGTGGAACACTGCCCAAGGGGCCAATACAGCCAGGGTGGGATTAGGCAGCTGGTGCTGGGGAGTTACATCCATGAGCAGTCAAAGTAATCAAAGGACTCGCTATGGAATTGGGATCAGCTGCTCGGAGCAAGAAGTGCTGTGGTGTCCCTAAGCAGACACAAGGCAAGGCTGGTAATAAGCATGTTCAGGTGAGAACTGGTAAAATGCATAATTCATTGCATAAATTCTATATTTTTACAGAAAACGGTAATGACAAATTCCAAGGCAAAATGTTAATTTAATTATGCAAAATTTGAGAAAAGGTTTAAAAGGCCAGATAACATCTTAGCAACCTCTAGCATTCCCATCAGAAGATAACAACCAATTATCTAACATTAAAAACAGGAATAGAGCAGTAGAATAAAACAGAGATTATTCTTTTGCTGATACAGATGGGGTAAGGATAAACATCTAATATATGAGCCAGCAGTAGGTAAGCATGAAAACCACCTTTCCAGTACCCATTTTACGTGTGAATTGAAATATAATATTGCTATTAATATTTTTCCCATATTCTGGCCATCTTTAAAGCAATTATGAACAGAGAAATTGCCAACCATGCCATTGAAGAAAAAAAGTAAACATTGGTAGGCAGGTGGAGGTAAAGCTAAAAGCTGAACTGGAAGGCACAGAATTAAATACTGTCTGGAAAGGAAAAGCAATCATATGAGGAAAAAAAGCATAATTTGAAATCTTTCCACATACTAACGTAACACTAAACATGAAGCATCACATGGACTTAGAAGGGAAATGTGCAGAAAGAAAAATTGAGATTGGTGAGAAGTAAATGCCATCACTGGTGGCAGAGGATCCTCACTGTCAGTCCTTCATGATGGTCCATCTAAAATTTGATTTCTGCTGCAGTGAGAAAAAGTGCCTTGATTATACACTCTCCAAATTTTCATATGCTAGAACCGTGAAATCTGTTTAGACATCACCATAAAATGTACGTAATAAAAATCTTCATAGCTACTTCTCTTACAAACTGAAAGTTACTCCTGTGGTTATTTCAACTCATTTCCAAATTCTGATTGTCTATATATTCTCAGTAGGCAGATTGTGTAAAACATAGCATGTTATTAATACAAAGTTATAAAGATTTTGTTTTGTAATATCTCATATTCCTAAGGATCTTTTTCTCATAATATGCTCATTTTGTGACCAAGGAAAGACTATGAGATTTTTCTTTCTATGGTTTATTTTTTCTTCTTGTTTTAGAATGATGCTTACATGACATTATTTTGCAATGGAATCACACATCCTTATGATTTTCCATGTCCTAGGTTTAAACAGCTTCTATTTGTGATGTAAAGATGTAGTACAAAAAATGTATTTAGAGACTTATTTAAAGTTTTTTTCTCTGAAGGGTATTTATATGCAAGGTTTTTATATAAAATGGCTTGTTTTGTAGAAAACTGAAATGTCTGGAGTTAGTTTTTGAAAACAGACATAACTAAACTGGGAAAAAATATTTTGACCTAGTTAAACAGTTATTTTTAAACAAAAAGTAATGGTAATGATAAAACAGCTTCTGTAGTTGTTTTTTATATTATCTTGTACAAGTGAGAATAAAGTACATAGAGGAACAATAGAAAAAAAATGTATTTCCCCCCAAAAAATATTAAATGCAAGATACAAGAATATTTACAAGATTGAATCATACCTACTTTTTAGTCTATTCAAACATTTCAGAGAAAATATATACAATTTTTTTGACTAAGTACAGTAGCTAAATTTTATGAGATTATCTGGAAAACCTTATCTTCTTACACAACAGCAGGGCTAGCTTAAGGCAATGTTACCATGTGGCTGAAGCTTGCTACAGAATGTCTACTCGTACTTTATTCTTTTATAGAACATTTATTTATATACCTCTTGTTTGTATTTACCAACATGTATGGTAGTATATTAAAATCTTATTGTAAAGAATGGGTTTATTTTATAATGAAACATAATATCCCCTGTTCTGTGAGGGAAGATGAAGAGATGAACCACAAAATCTCTTCATTATTTTTCCCCAATTTTAAGTTTCTTCGATATTACTCTGCAATACATCTTTTTTTCTGAATTGCCTGAAGCACATTCTTGCAATACTTCATTCAAAATGAGGTAACTAAATGCAATGGGGAGGGATGAATACTGTACTGTCCCAAACCTGGAATGGAGAACAGTACGGCTACGGTATTTTCATGAGGCAATTAATTTTACATCTTGAATGCAGCAGATTTTTTCAAACTGAAATGCAGCCTGAAATTCAGAGATTGCTATACTGGAATAGAAATTGTGGAAAATAAGACATCCTACCATGTCATTAAGAAGACTCGGGTAGATTTTGAAGAAAACAGCTCTCTACACTCTGGTGTCCCTGAGACACTGGGAGAAAGCACTAATTTCTACTCAAAATATGCAGACTGCTTATGTAGGAAACTTTTTGCACTTCCCTGTTAAGGTTCTGCACATTTGAACAATGTATAGAACTCATAATACATGTTTGAAATAAATAAATGAAAAATCCTTGCTTCACGGATTGACAATATGTTCAGTGTCCTTGCTATCTAGTCTTATACTCTTTGCATATTCTCACTGCACTAAGTATATTTTTGGTTAGATATTAAATCATTGGCTAATTTATAATGCAAGTGCAAAACAATGCATTTCCTATCTTCTTTGACCCATCCTTCTATGGCATGGCACACTTTTTTAATCTATTGGGCTAAGTTAAAAGGTAAACATATGACACAGAATAATAGAGAGGGTAATCTCTTTGAATATGCATTCTTGGAAATCTCAGAGCAGCCCAGCTCTTTCCCATGATATACCACTTCAAGCCTCTCATGAGTAATGCAGTGGGATGGTGCCATATTCATAAAGTTTATTTTCTGTTCCACTAAAGCCACCTATACTGTCCTTCGACGTCTCCTGCTCTGTGTATTTATCACTGGCAGTGATGTTCTTGGGTGCTTTCTCATCCTCATCTCACAGCACTGGAGCTTCACAGTCTGGAATTGAAGTCACTCGGGTGCAGCCAGCAATGGCTTCTCCCTAATGCTGTCTTGATGGTGCCTCCTGCACTGCGCTTCTCCCCTGAAGGGGAACTGATGGAGTTGCTCCATCCCAAAGACCATGCTCGGCAGCTTCTTTCTGCCTAAAATTTTTCCTGGTCACGTTTGCACTAGCAGGTGCTGTGGTCTGATGATTTCTTATCAGTGCAGCTTTGAAGCGTCTTCTCTAGTCCTCTGCCCTTAATGTCCGAAAAGTGAAACTTGATGGTGATGCCTCACTTACAATTTGCTTTTCTATTATTTCAAACTTATGCTCTGGAGTCTCTGAATCTTTCAGACTATATCACTACTTGCTCTTATGATACTGGTATGTGGGCATGGAATCTAAAGGAGATTGTTTAAGAAATGAAAAATCCTGATGAATTTGGTCTGGGGAAAATTTAGGATAAACATTTTTTAAGATAGTAATACATTTTTTTTAAGATTACTTTCAGAAAGGGAATTGGGGAGCAATATAGCATATTTGGTTCCTAAGGGTAATATACAAAATGAATGCTGATCTTTATTTCTACACTAGTCACTGAGGCTTCTAGATGCCTGGCTCATTTGGCCCAGCTGCTTCATGGAACAGAGCACAGCTTTTACCCATACTTTGTGCCAGGCAGCCTGTGGAAGTCGAGTTTGAGTGAAGCACCCATGCTGCTGGCACCTGGAGGTGGACCATACCGTGTGGAGCTCAGGCATTCAGCAGGCAACACCAGGAGAGGTCTATGACGAAATCTGACAGCTGATTGATTAGTAACCCAATGACAGCAGTTAATTATCAGGACACACTAACTTTTGATGAGTCTTTGCTTTCTAGCAAAAACTTGTCTTCTCAGCATTACCACCTTGATATATGGGAATCCTTCTAGTTCCTTATTCAGGTCACTGTGAATCATTTTTTTGGTATAAGCATCCAAAACAAATGGTACCTGCTCAAAGGTGTGACAAATGTTATCAGGACTAAAAGGCCCATCTTGTTCAACCTAATCATGAAAGAATAGTTTTGCTGTGAATATAGCAGGTAAACCTTAAAAGCAGAAAAATATTAAAAGATAAAGTTCAAATATAAAGCAGGAGTCTTGTGTAGTTAGTGCTTTCTCAGTCTTTTAAAACTATTTGTAGCCATCTCAAATGCTCCATTTGTCAGAGGTTTTCTTACCAATGCTTGGCTGCTGATTCAGAGGGGCCTCTTTGCAGGCTAGGGATTATGATGCTGCACCACGATCTTTATCTGTCCATTTCTAGTCAGCTTCCTATTTTCCTTTTGCTCCAGCTGTAGATCAGAATTGTACAAATTTTCCTTTTTGTAAATTTGAAATTGTGGTTTATGACATGACATACATATGGCACCATTACTCACCCTGTACTCAAAAAATCTTTCTTCTTGTGTTTCTTCATTTCTGGCAAAATTGACAAACAGCATAACAGCACCAAGTACTTGTCTCCTTTGTTCAAGTGCTTATAGCAGCGGCATGTCTTTTACCCCTCTCCCTTTTTGCTTCCATTAGAAATTTTTGCTATTGAGCTCTCTTACTTAATCTCAGGGTTACCTCTATATGTGGAGTCAGTATTTGGGGTTTTTTCTTCTTTTTTTTTTTTTTTCCTGCCTGTACAAACTGGATTTCTTCATGTTTGTTTTTGGTTACTGGAAAGTGCCACTAATGCTTGTCTACTCCAGTTCTTGGTTCTGCTCTTATTTAAATGATACTATTTCTCTTACTGACAGCTTCACTAAGTGCAGCACTGAATTTTCAGGATTTTACACTCGCTACAACAAAAAAACCTCCTCATTCCATAAAGCAAAGCTGATTCTTTTTTGACAGCACAGGTCAGAAAATCTCTATAGCAACAGTGAACTCCCAATCCCAACAGTGACTTCCAACACTTCTCCAACCAAATTAAATGTTCACATTTGTGTAGAAAAAAATAATAAAGTAAAAAGAGCTCTATTGATTGACATAAGTAACTCTACTCTACAAGCTTCAGCTGTAATCCAAATGTCTTCCTTTTATCAAGCCAAAAGTTAAAACAAGGACATGCATTTATGAACCCACCTATTCTCTGCAAACTTTTTTCCATCACAGAATCAGAATCAGTCCACTTTCTCCTGCATTGCACTGTTCATTTCACCTCTTCACTTTGATGGGTCAAGCTTGGTTGCTCTGGCTCCTCTGGATAGTTCTGTTGTCTATTCTGGAGTCTGGGTAGTTCCCCTTCAGTCAGATCTTTCGCTGCCTTTCAGTGACAACCAAATTTTCCAATTGCCTTAGAGTTATTTACCTGCATACTGCTTGTGCCTAATCAAGCAAGCAAAGAGCGGTCTGCTTAACTTCATCCGATAACAGGACTGAGTTCAGTGCGAAGGGATCATCTGGCCCCATGACTGTTTATGTCCAGAAAAACAAAAGAATTGTGTTGTCCCAAATGAAAATATAGAGTTGGTAGCAACTGTTATGATTCCTTGAACTACTGTTTGGCTCCACATTTCCTTACAAATTGCTGTGAGAGCTTAAAAGAAAGATTGTAAGGACTGATTGGATGAAAATAATAAACATGGAAAGAAAAAGGACTTATAATTAGCTCCCTGCCACAACAAAAAAGGAAAACACCACCCACCCCAACCTAAGCACCCTGCTTCTATGTCTCTGCCTAACACTATCTGCCCATTTTCACTTTTTAACCTGTAAACCAGTGAGGCAAATACCTTGTTTTTTCTCTATTGAAGCATTATTAGCTCAGAGATGATAAATTTTGAGAGACTTCTAAGATATTTAAGAGGAAAATTTTCTTCTTCTGGAGTCTAAGATATGTCAACTCTCCCTTTTTTTGTGGAGAAGTTCCCTCTCCAGACAGCCTGGGAAGCCTCAGCTGCCAGCTTGGGAAGTCAGTGCCTGGTCACTTCAAACCTGCAAGGGCAGTGCTCTCTATGCACAGAGTCCAATGACTTGGTTGTCTCCACACTTACGGGTCATGTTTCAGCTCAGCTCCAAAGTGGTAGGGCCACCACACGGCAGGTAGGTCAGCCCACTGCACATGGACCTTTGACCCTCTTCATTGATGTGCAGTAAACCCAGAACATCTGCCATAAGACTACTATAGATGTGTAGGTAGACTCCATGTGGAAAGACGACTCATTTACATATGTAAAAGCACCAGAGAGATTTTAATTTGAAATGTTATTGTACATAAAAATAAATGCCTGTAGATTTTTAAGGGGCAAGAAATTAAGTTAAGTCCAGGACCACATAGCCCCTACATAGCCATCCAAATTCAGTGCAATTCTGCAGATTTCATTATCAGTTTACCTATGGAGAGAAATAAATTCAGACTAAGACAGGGAAGTTTAAAGGGGAATAATAACCCTATGAATAGATGCACTCACATTACAACAGGGATATATTTTGCATTTAAATCTAAAATAAACTAAGCAAACTCAAAAGAAATTATGCTTATTCTAAAATCTGAGAATTAATATAGGGAGTTATTCAGGTCTGGTTATTATAGAAACACTCCCTATATAGAGAAATTGTAATATCAGATGTAGGTTTTGATCCTGGCTTTGGTAAGACCTTGATTAAACTACTTAACTTCTCAGTTACACTTCTTTTTTTTAAAGAAACTTATTATTTCAACAGCTTGTGCAGTGGGTGGCTTTGAAGCTCCAAAAGTTAGTATTTTTTAAGAACTATTTATGATGTAACATAATAATTTAAGCATTTAAGGCCTTGAAAATCAATCTCTTTACAGCCCTTGAGAGAAATGTTAGATATATGCAGAAATGCAGATGTTAGTGGAAGAAGCATGCACATATCCAAGAGCAACATTTGGCTCCCTTAAGCCAAATGAAAAAAACTGTCACGCTTACATGCACACTCGCAGACCCACCCTGCTGTGAAACTAGATATCATTTTCTGATTAAATGCTTACTCAGTCTGACTGTACCACAGAGTGACTGCAATAGTAATAAAGCCCCAATGTAGCATGGATTAAACCTTTAGGATTTTGTGTTGGTGCATTTCTGGATAATTATATTATCAATAGGAATCAGAGAAAAAATAAGAATAAGGATAGCGCTTATCTATTACAAAGAAACATTTATATTTTGTTTTTAGGCTTTGACAACATGTAAAGTTTTAAGTCTGAAGTCAGAAAGATTTAATCTAACAGAAAAATGCAGTTATCTCATGGAAACGCACTATCTGCAGTGCTCTGTTTCTTTATGGAATTGAAATTGTGGATGTATTTACAGCAAATGGAGGTGATTCTCAGTGGAGCAAGTGTGAGTGCAGAGAGAATGTAAAGATTATAGGAAAAGTCACGTTTTCAGGCACGGGGCTTATTGTCCAGCATGCAGCATTATAACAGCCAAATCCTGGCCTCTGCTGAGGGGGCAAAGGGGCAGCAGAGAGATGGGGAGATTCTTACCTCCCCCCAAGCCTGGATGCCTGCAGGCTGCCAGCATCCTGCTGGTGGTGCTTCCTGAGCTGAAATGCCCTGGTGTGCCTGGCGACTGCAGGGGAGTCTCTTTTGTCCTCAGCTGGGCTATGAAGCATATACTGAAACCTTAAGGGGTGGTATAACATCCCAGTGTCCTGAGAACACTCCCTCCCGTAACACATCCCAGTTTGCGCTGCCAGAACCATCTCCTCAAGGAAGAGAAGGCCTCAGTACAGGAGTTTTCTAGGAAGCTGTAAAGGCATCAAGACCTGGGCACTTTCTCATCTGCTACTGTTTCTTAGCTCCTGCTGGCACTCCTGTGAAATTGGGAATTTTTGTTTTTATGTTTATCTGTTGGAGAAAGTCACTTTAGTGAACTGATTGAAGGTAAAATTTGACAGTTTTAATAAACTTGCAATTCCAAATTTTGTAAACAAAGCTTGTAAATTAAGTACTACACATTAAAATTAAAAGTTTATTATTCTTAATTCAAAATTACTTACTGTGTCTAGTTTTATCTGTGTTCTAAAAGAATAAAACTATAAAAAAGACAAAATCAGATTTTTTTTAGATTAATGATAAAATATGACAAAACTTTCCATTTGATGTGTTTTATTTTTATTTGTAAACAATTATTCACATTCCTTTTTATAATTTTTTTCTCTCATTTTGAGGGACTTTAGATAATGCTATAATTGGGAATATATTTTGGACAGCTCCATTAAATAAAATAGGATATGAAAGAGTCTTCCAGGCCCTTTCCTTTAGTTATAGACTCTTCCCAGCCCCAAAGCCATCTCAAGATGAAACCAAGAGGATATCCATTTCATCTCTCCATGCTCTATTTTCTCCTAGAATAAAGTGAGGCCCATGGATGTCCACCTACCACTCTGTTCTGATTCTGACCCCAATTCAGAAAGGACCCCGGCTTGTTTCAGGCTTCCGCACTGAAGTCCCTTAGTGACCTTTGGGACCTATGTGAGCTGCGATTTGGGCTGAGGACACATGCAAAAGAGTGACTGAGAAACCATGATAAAATATGATGAATGTGATATTATGATACAATTATGATAAAATGATGTTAAAAAGCAGTTATAAATGCTGTCCTTCAAGTGTGAAACAAACAGTTCAGTCGGAATTCATCAGCTATTCCTACTAGACATCTTAAACAGGGTGTTTTGACAAAATATCAGTATTACAGTGATTCTCAGTGACTAGCAGAGACCCTAACAGAAGATATTTTTTTGCCCATCTGGTTTGTCTATTGGAAAAAAAAGAGATAATTTTATCTCTATTACTTTGACAGAACACTAATTTATTTTTGATATAATTAATATTGGCCCAGCACCAGTGGAGCTTTATTAAAGTTAGAGGAAAAAAATCTTCTGAAAACCAGTTATGAATCAGGAACTACAGATATTATACTGGGATTTTCTGTCATTGATTAAAAGCACAGAATAGGACAAAAATATTTATACATACAGATT
Source organism: Neomorphus geoffroyi (assembly GCA_033558235.1). Lineage (NCBI taxonomy): Eukaryota > Metazoa > Chordata > Aves > Cuculiformes > Neomorphidae > Neomorphus > Neomorphus geoffroyi. The sequence continues at coordinate 1,896,674 of JAUMJM010000035.1, forward strand.
CCAATGTGCGGTGAAATTCAAACCAGAAGAATTCCTGGGTGTCTTCCCCTGCCATTTACACTATAATTGAGAGCATCTGAGCAAAAAGAATATTTTTATAAAAATGAAAGCCCACAAAAAACAGGGAGGCACAAACTGTGTGCTTTCTCACCACTTAAGGTTAATTATAAAAAGATACTTTAAAAAAGAGGCTGTTTGTCCAAGATTTTCTATGTTGTGAGTAGGAAAGTCTCCTCCAAAGAGCGGTTCCAAATATTTAAGAAAAGTTTCTGCCCAGAAGCACCTCAGCAGTGGCTTCTCTCTCCTGTTTGGCTGTGGAGGAGACAAAAAAAATATTCACCTTGTTAAACTTAATGTGTATAACTCTGTTTCTCTATTTGCTTTTATAGGAAGCAGAGGTAGAAGAACCTTTAAAATCTTACATGTCAAAAATCTGCTTGCTATAAGTACTCCTCAAGGCTTCCATGAATCTTGCAACTTGTCAGATTTGATTTGGTGCTCCACAGGTAGAAATTCTACTAACCTTCCCATGAGAAGAATTGTGGGAATAGAAATCCTGTTTTGGTGCTGGTTTGGGTTTAAGTTTTTGGTTTCTTTGTTGTTGTTTGGCTTTTTTTTTTCCCAAGGCCCTGAACCCAAGGACTTTTTTTGAAAAGTCAGATTCTCAGATCACTGAATTAAACTGCCAGTTGAAGTTTTGATTGTACAGGAAAATATGTGACTATTAAAACTCGAGAGAAATATGTTTTCCCTTCATTCTGTTACTATTATCTCATTTTCTTTTGGCAATATTAAACTCATTTCAGAAAATCGGATATGAACAACAAAAGAAAATTATAATTAGTTGCAAAATACTAAACAAATTGTCAGGAAGAGCAAGAACCTAGCAAAGATAGTTCAGGGATAAGCATCTAAAGTCATTGTCCAGCTCCCTAACCCATAAAAACCCCATCAAAGGGCCAGTATGCATTGGTAAAAGGAGACACTAGGTCTCAAACCAAATGGGGTTATGGGTTACAGCTCACTTGGAAGAAAGAAAAAAAGTGGTTTCAGTCTTCAGAGGCAAATAAATTATGAGTTGGAGTGGAAAACTCCAAGTTGACAAGGAATACATTTTTGGATTTGATTCAGATGTATGAATTTTGTGAATTTCAGAATGCTAATTAATAATTACTAATACTGATTCTCTTAATTACACAGATTATTAAGGAATAAAACTTAGAAAGACATGGAAGGTTTTTTCTGGCCATCTAACACACACACAATGATGCCACATTATTGTGCTCTTGAAAAGACCTCTACTTTATTACTACAGGTACTCCTTGCTTCCACAGGCTATTTTGTAGTGATATATCTGTTGGAAGTAGGTACATGTGCATCAACAGTACAAAGATGAGAAACAGATACAGCTAGCTAGCTGCTGTAAATATACATTCTAAATAAAAAGAAATTCAAGAAGGAACACAATTGAATTTCATATATTATTAAATGACATGAACGAACGTATTTTAATTATCTTCAGGCTCACACAGATGAAGGGATAGCGGCAGAGATGATCATGAATGAAGAAAATGGATTTCACACTATATGGAAGATCTGGACATGTCCTTATAAATAAGAATTTTCACTGAGGATAAGAGTTTTACCTGCAATACTAAAAAAACCCCAAGGATTCTTCACTGTGTAGCTCACCTGATTTTGCGCTGTTTTAAACTGCTGTTATAAAATAATGTCTCCTTACTCACATGAGATCTCCTATCCCTCTACATTCTCATCAGACTTTTTTTAATTAATTGCTAGAAAAATGACATTTTAATTAACAATAGAAATTATTGGTATCGGGTTTTCGAGGCAAAGTTTAATCTTCTTTGTGATAGGCTTTATGAAAAAATTGCAGCTAGTGTAAGAAATGAATAAAAACAGCTGGAATGAGGAAGGGCAATATTAACATAACTGAGACCTGAATTTCCTTCCCACCCCCCAGGCACAAAGCAAAAATCATATTAAAATGAACAAAGAGACATTTCTGAATAAATCCTAGAGGTAAAGCCTCCTGTCACATCACCTTTATCACATAATTCATGGGCCACTGTCTGAGCTTTCAGTGTCTTTCACAGTTTCCATCCTACTTTCCATCTTCAGCAGTAAGATGATGCCTTTCATCTCTGGTCAAATGATAAGGTCTTACTCACAATTTAGTCCATTTGGAAACATCCATTTGTGCTTTCTCCTCCTGTGAGGAGGCAATTCTCATTCCTCACTTTTCAGTATCTCATTGGAATCCTTTTGTGCTAGAATACAGGTTTTCTCCTGCCGGTGTCCTTTGTATGTTCTTTGGAGTATGGAGCATCCTTTCCTGGGTGTAGATGAAGAGCATGGTGCATCAGGAGCCTGTATCTGAAAATGTGCCTTTCTGCTTCAGATTTTGGTTTCGTGATTCCTTTGGCAGAGTAAGGCTTTCGCTGCCTGAAGCACCACAGCTACACTGTTCTGGTATTGAAAGTTTTTTGCCTATGGCAATCTCAGCCATGAGTACAGACATGGTTTTGGATAGCAGGGTGGACATACTTCAAGAAAAACTGTTATATAGAATGCATCAACAGTAAAAACCTTGTTGCTTTAGAAAGCCTCATTAGCTTTTATTGATGACATTTTGTCTCAGGGATGATCATGTGGAAAAAAAAAAAAGAAAAAAAATCTCCAAATATCAAAACCAAAGAAAGAAACTGGAAGCAATTGGAGGAAGCAATGCTTGTATTGGTTTTCACAGATATTAGTGGACATTGCCTGATCCCCTAAAGGTCTGTTTTCATTATTTTTATGTTTCTAGTAGTTTCCCATTTCTAAAATCTGTTATTACAAAGACATCTTTTATGTAGCTGCAACATGTTTATTTCCAACAATCTGAAAGCTTAAGTCTACTGACTTAAAGGCACTGACACCAGTTCATGAAATGGGAGTTATAAATTTGTTGTAGGCAGATATTGATGAGTAGATGTGTATATGCCTATAGAAAAGGCAGAGATTTTTTCTCAGCGTGTTCTTCTTAGATAGTATAGATCTATTTTCATCCTTTAAGGCTGTGCTCACTTAAGTACATACACACTTGTGACTTTTGCATTATCATTAGATATTCCCTGGATATCTTGGGAGCTGCAAGTACTGCTAAGTGAACCCTTTCAAATTCCTCAACAGCTTACTTAAGCTGTTTAAGAATGAAAGCAAGTGTGCTCTGTCATTTGTTTTTTACTTTCTTACGGTTTACCTTTCTATATAAATGAACTCTTCATTCAGTGTGGCACAGCCCCTTTTAGCCATCTCCAGATGTTCAGATAGAAAGTGCTCAAGGTTGTTCCATTGCATTCCCTTTTTCCTTTTCCTGCAAGCAGAACTGAGGTCTAATAAACTTGATATTACCAGAAATGCACTGATTTTTAACTAATTCTAGTAGTGTTTGGTTTGGGGTTTATTTTGTTCTTTTCTTTTTTTTTTTAAGTTGTATTGGTTGGTATACAAACATCTTTGTGTGGGGTCATTTCCATATTTTTTTTTTTTTTGATGAACAGCTTTGATATTTTTGAGTGTTTATGTCATCATGAAATAAAAAATAGAATTTAATCTAATCCAAGATTCTCTTGCTTTCTCTTGGTCCAAAAAATGTCATTTTTTCCTTCTATCCCTCTCCCAACTAAAGCCTGATTTGGAGAAGTCCTAAAAGAAAGTCTCAGAATTCTTACTGCTTTTTTGAGGCAACCTGTTTTCTAAGCTGAAGTGTTCTAATAGATCAGAACATTTCTCTAAACCTTTTGATTAAAATGACATTCATCACTTAAGGTGCTATAGTATATGCCGAGGTGAAGAGCGAGTACGCTGATTGCTATAACTACACAGTCCACAAAATAAAATTGGACAATTTTCTGTAATTTAGAAAGATGAATGTGATGCACAAAATTATATATTTTATTTGAAGGTCAGATTACATGACTCTAATCAGGATTTAAAAACTGAATGAGAAAAAATTGTACCATAATTATTTTCCCATAAAGAACAAAGAAATTGTAAAACTACCTAATATATCTCTTTGAAGATTTAGAGAAACTCTGTGTAAAGACCTGCAGACTAGGAAGGAAAAGCTAATGCTACCATTTACTTCAGTCTTGATAAAATAAAAATTGGTTTACGATTCACTGAATATTTTTTCTTGCAAAAATAAAAGAAGACAAATGTTTCTATACATAAATATTTCTGGTACAGTTTACCTTCGTTATATCTCTTTGGGCTTCAATGAAGTCACACCACAGATGAACATTTTCCATGTTCATTCAGTTTCTACACACACATCCTTTTATCAACCTGCATTTCAAGTTTTTTACTGCTCTAGAGCTTTTAGCTGTAGCCTAATGGGTCTCTGTATTTCTCAGACAGGAAAGACTTCATACTGAACCCTGTATGCCATCCTACTCAAGGCTGAGGTCAATCAGCTTCATTTATCTTTCTGTGTGTAGTCTTTCTTGAGCTACACTATTAGTTTTACATATCAATGAGAGATGAACCTTTACAAACCAATGCACCGAAGTCTACCTGCCTTTAACAGAACATGTACAAAAAGAGAGAGAAAAGTGTACTTTGTGGATCTTTCTGCTTTATCTACTCAGGACTCTGGCAATACTTGATTTGATTTACAGAGAAGGAAAAGGGATTCTTACTTCTAGCTCCAACTGTTGTTGTGATATTGGGCAACTCACTTCTCTGTTTTCCTTTCTCTTCTGACTTTTTCCCTGACTTTTCTTATTTGATCAGAATATAACTGCCTATCTTTACTGTTTTCTTGCCACCTGTAAAACATTTATGCATTGAACTGGTGGAAGACCAAGAACAGATATAAATTTATTATCTGAGTCAGAGTCTAACAACAATTCATTTAGACAAGTGAGCTCTTCAAGCAGTCCTCAAACGTTTTATGCATCAAGCTAGCCTGCAGCACACTGAGGCTTGAGCTGAATTGGGACTCTTATAGCTATTCTAGTAGAATGTAATAATGAATAACAAACAAAATACAATAACAATTATGAAAAACCTTATTTGGCAGACGTCATCAAGGTCCTCTGTCTTTTTTGTTTGTTTCTTCTTCCTACATTGTGATAAACTGTTGGGCACTGGGAAGTGTCAGCTGGTGCTGCTGTTTGTGCTTGGAGCAGTCCTTGGTAGAGGGAGTTATTTGATGAAAGCTTTTGGATTTCTGTTTTTTTCCTTTTCTCCTTCATTAGAATCAGTCTTCATAGTGGCATCGCTCTGTGATCTTAGGAGTCCTGGGAAAACATGATAGACTTGAATGGTCTTTATGACCTTTTTTGTTGTTGTTCTTGAACAGCTTGTAGGTTTATATCAATATCAATTTCCTTTTACATACATAGAGTTAGATTTCATCACCAAGTTCACACTTGGCTTAAATGTGTGTCCATCAGTGTCTTCCATCACTGATTTTCTCCTTTGGAAAACTGAGCTACAAAGTCCTGATAGTCCTTACCAGAGTTGTTTTTGTAAGATTAAATGTCTGTAATAATTTCCCTGGCAAAGAAGCCTGACTAGTCCAAAAGTTCGTTATTGTTTCTCTTCTTTTAGAAGGAAGAATGCCATCTTTAGAGAAGAGACAAGCTCAAAGAGGAACACTTCATACAACTCTCCACTTGCATTCTGATTTAGCACACTTACAGAGCCAGAGAGAACAAATTCTCCTCTGTGGCCTGACCTTGTGAAACCACCATGAAATGTTCCTTAAACTGAAATCTGTGGACATACATCATTGGCCTGCAAACAGGATCCACCAAGGCAAAATTCTCCTTCTCAAAACTGTTTCAGTGACAGTGTGCACCTTTCTACTTGCAGGAGGGTATCCCTGATAAATTTAATACTCACATTGGTTTTCTGCAGTTTTCATATTCAAAGGAGTAAATATCCTGCAGCCTACATTAAGGGAATGCCAATGCATTTCTTTCTGTGAAAAACCAGAGAGAGGCCTTGAAAAGTTAGTTTTGAGAAGAAACCTTACCTTATGACCACTTAAACAAAAAAAAATCCTATTTAATCATCTTACAAACCACTGAGAGGGAAAAAATGTCTTTAAGGTTATTGTGACATTTTCCACATCACTTTATAAATAGGTGGTAGCACTAGTTCAAAAACAATGCGTCAGACTTTAAGCAAATCAGTTCTGACTGACTTCATAAGCCACTGAAGTGCTTAAGCTGGGGATGTGTTAAAAGCTTTGCAGAAAGGATATTATCATTTGAAAGAAATATTTAGAAAAAATCTTACATGAGGAAAACAGGGAGAAAAAAGCTAGAAAGAAAGTAGATACATTATTTCTTTCTAGTTCTTACTTCCCTCTGAGAAGTATCTCTTAAAGAGAGTTAAAATGTTTATATGGATGGTTTTGACACACACACATCCTTTTTGCAATAAGTTATTCTGTGAGGAATTGCAGAGATATGGAGCTTTGTTCATACTTCTTTGTTGCTTCATATTTCTTCATAAGATGTTAATTTTCAGAAAAAAACATGGTACAGGGAGAAGGAAAAGAGATGGAAATCCAGATAATATCCATAATGTCAGTGGTATGACTGCAGCTCATGGAGACGGTTTCACGCTAGATATAGATTTGAGTGCCTGAGTTCATCCATTGGTGAAGTGACTCCAGTACTGAGCTCAGGAGGGACCTGTCCTCCAGGCACATACCAAAGCTGCCCTAGGACTTGTCAACAGTTTTAAGCTGGCACAAGTTTATCTCCACAAATTGTGCTGCGCTCCTAACTTCAGAATTTTTTCTTCTTAGTAACATAATGAATAATAGATTAAAAGGAAAGGAAAAAGGAACATTGGCTTGGATTCTTTAAATTGTTTGGCATAAACCACTGCAAAATTTTCTACTGAAAAGTCATAAAAAATAAGCAAATATCCATTGGATGAAGTTAGTCAACCAGGCTCTACATCACCTCTCTTTGTCTTTCACTAGAAGATGAGGAAATATGTTGGGAGTGCAATATGACAGAGCAGATCCCATACAAATAAACCAGCAAAATCTAGGACAAATCCTAAATCATTGTGTTAATTTATGGTGTTGACAATGGGCAGAACATGGCACCATAGGAAACAGAAAGATTTACCTCATTGTCTGGCAGTCTCCAAATCCTTCAGCAGCAAGTAGTGAGAATCAAGGTCATATCATATAAAAAATGAAACTCTTGGAAGTTACAAGCCAAATCAAAAGATAATACATCAGCAACCATTTTCAGATCCAGTCATTTATATTGTTAGAGGCAGATAAACTTATATACTGGGAATAAAAAACTGAAAGAAAAATCAAATCGGTTCTTTTTTCTTTTTCCACTAAGAATGTAAAGTTCAAGTTTTGCTACATGTAACAAATTTACATTGACTATGAACAGTCTATTTAGAGTGTGACACTAAGTGAATATCAAAATCGTATCACTACTTAAAGGAGAAAATTCGAGCAAATTATAAGTAATGAAATATCAGAAGTCGTTGAGCAGGATGATGCATCCTCTTCCCAGGTAAATGGACCCAGAAGCCCAAAGGGTAAATATAAAGCATTGGCAAGGGAGAATTGTCATCTCCAGTTTGAAAAGCACCCAGTGCCAAGTGAATCACAGAGGGAATAATGAAAAAGACAAAACTAAACCAGATCAGAAATTGAGTGTGTATACTGCCTTGTCCCTGCCCCTCCCACTTTCATAGCTGTCACAATGCAAGCGATTAAACTGTCAAATATCACCTCCTTATCCCTCATTATTTCTGTACTAGAATTGGAAGCAAAACTTTCCGAAGGCTTCCTTTTTTCAAAGTAAACACATTTTCATGTTTTCATATCACAGAATATTTAAGCCTAAACCACCATAGAATGTTCATTTTAGAAGTTGTCATACTTCAGAGTGGCTGCTTAAGCTTTTTTGTAAAACAAACTAAAATTGATCTCTATTTTCCTTAGTTACACCATTTTGATTGTGTTGTAATACAGAAGGGCCCTTACACATTTGTCTTTTTGCTCAGTCATCCAGAAAAATATTTCACCAGTACAGAGAGTGAAATCTGAGGAGCAAAAAGTGGATATTCTTCCACCAGATGCCAGGGACCCTGTATAAGGTGCCACCTCCAACGTAACAATTCATTTAATCGAAGTAAGAGAAAGACCATCTATGGAAATTGTATCACAGGGAGGATGAAAGTTTGGATTCAGATTGAGACTAAGCACGAGAAAGAGAAATATCTTGAAATGACTGAAAAGACTCTTAAAACTCATTAAAACTTATCTGAACAACACAGAGCCTCAAACAATAATTCTAGTGCTGGTTTTGGCACTCCTCACCCTACCCCCAGCAGATCTAAATATATCTTGCTTTACTTAAGTCCTCCCTGTGTGAGTCTGTGTGTACACACCATAATTGTCATCAAGAAACAACAAAAAAAACAACAAAGGCCAGCATCCCTGATGTAAATTAGAAATTTTAAAAGACTACTAGATTGCTTTTTTCTTTGGCAACAAGCATGCTAAGTATGTGGTTTGCTATGCTAGCAGGTCCAGATGCTCCCATCCAGAACCAAAACTCTATCAGAGCCCAGCAATACTGAAGGCAGCAAAGGAGTTTCAATTTGAGTTTAAAGTAGCAGTTTGGGGTGGAAGTTGGTCAAGATTTCCAATAGTAACCATTGCACATTTTTTTTCTTCTAGTGATTTCTTTTGCTGTGGTAAAGTATAATCAAAACATTAGACAAATATCCTACACTTTTTACAGAAATCCTGGAACTGTCATATTACTGCTTCATTGTCTTTATTTTTTAAATTAGCTTTGTCTACTAGGTGTTTCTAAGTTGTTTTTCTCTAGCTTCCATTACATGTCAACTCCAACATTTTCCATATTACTATTAAAAGAATGGGGTCTCTTTGCCACGAATGTCTCCAGCATGTTTGAAGGGCTGTTTTTAAAATTAATAATAAACCCCGCAATTAATTGTATGTTCTGTGGTTGGGATGGAAACAGTACTTGGTTTTCTGGATCCTGAAGGGAGCATACATTCAGTCATGAATAAAGAATGCTTTCTGGGCATTAAAGATGGCTAGAGCAGCAAGAGCAATAAGATAGTGGTGTATTTTAAGATAAAGAACTTTCCCTACAAAAGGAAAAGGAACTGACAAACAATCTATTAAAGTTGGTATTTACGTATTGCATTAATACATGGGAAGTATTGTGTCTAATTCTCTTTTTTTCTTTCTGTTGACCTTAAAGAGTGTCTTTTCCATCATAGGTTGGAAGAACTTGCCTGTAATAAGTGTAACAAGAGGCTATAGAGTGATTTACTATAAACAGAACCTTTATGATATGTATGGAAGATGAATCTATGAAGAATTCCATTGTTGGATCTAAGATCATTACAAGCAGAAAACCTTTTAATGTATGCTTAACGTATGTATGAGAACTGCAAGAGAAAAGAAATCCAAATTATGTTCTTGAACACAAGTCAGCAAAGGTTTACCTTAAAGAAAATTCCTGTCTTTACTATGTTTCATTAGCCTTCCATTCATTTGATAAATAGGAATTTTACATCTGTTTCAAAATGTGTATTCTCAGTGCATGTACTGAAAATTATGTAGATCTTTGGTTCTGATGTGCTGTAGTAAAAATAAAAAAAAATTCTCTGTCCTACACCAATATATCTACTTCTCAAGCATTTTTTTAATATAAACTGGAACTGTATCAGCCAGTGAGCAATTAAAATCTCCAAGAACATGAGTGTACAAACAAAAAAAAAAAGTCTGAGTCAAACTCAATTAAATTCTAAAGCAGAGGTTAAAGTGACATTTCTGGTAACTTGGAGCTTGCATTTCATAATTTCTAATTTAACTATTATTGTAGCAGACATTCAAATTCTGTGAAAACTAGTGACTTGTACCTGACCCTATTTTTCTATGATAACTGTGTAGCTGTGTGAGATGATCAGTCAGGTGTGAACCTTTCTGCCTTACAGTTAATCAGACTGAGCTGAATCACACCCTGCAAGCACTTACCTCCCTCCACTGACTGCAGTGAGAGATGGGGGTGAACAGCGTAGATTCAGATATCTTCACTATAGATGCTGAAATAAATGACACCCCCCATTGTGGTCCGCAAAGGGCACAGGCAAAAGACATTGCTAAAATCTGCCAGGCTTGTACTGTCAGGCAAATCTAAATCTTATTCTTTTGAAGTGAAGTGCAATGAGCATTTACGGTGTTTGGGGATAATGATGTGCAAAATAGAGTAATTGTAGAGCACCTTTTGGGGCTCCAAGTGCATTACACAGCAGCCTGTGTTTGTTGGAAATTCTCTTCAATGACAAAAGCACATCCTTTCAATATTGCACTCCCCATAAAAATATATTCTTCCTGATAAATTAAAATTGTTTCGAGCTCTTCTGTAGGAGAAATATGATGAGAGGGCAGCGGTTCCCACTGTACTCCTGCACTGATCACATAGCTGGCAAGTCCTGCAAAGGAAAATACTATTGCAATTTAGTATCAAAATTATTGAATCTGTTGAGTACAACCGTCTTTGCTTAAACACAGAGGAATCTGTTGAGCTTCCCTCCAGTGTCCAGAAGCTGAAACAACAGCAGATTCACACAGAAGAGGGGTGTGCCAAACAAAGGAACTGATCTTCCGACTAGATGGACCATGTGCTTGTCCAGAATCACTTTGAGAATAAAAGTATTTAAAGAACAGAAAAAAACACACTCTGTAGGAAATTATCTTGAAGCAGTTTTTTGTTTCTGGTGCTGAGAGGAAGCAAAACATCTGAAAGGAGGAGGCTTGTGATAAAGCAGGAGAGTTTAGTGAGGACAATACTGATAAATCTCATCAGTTCTCAAGACCTCGTTCATTTTATGTGGGGTTTTTGCCTTGTTTTGTTTTGAGAAGAGTATGCATCTTACTGTGGCGAGGTTCATTTTGGCAAGAGAAGGGCCAGATCTTCATCAGATTTCAGCTTTGGCTGAGGAAAGTCACCAGACCTTGAGCACCTGCAGCATTTGCCCACCTCATGGAGTGGGCAATTCTTACTCGTGGAGTAAGAATTGGCAGCAAGGAGAGGCATGTTCACTGTCGTGAACCAATATTGTTTAGGCAGGGATTTCACGAGAACACAGGTGCGCTCCCTCCTTTTCCTGGTGAGTTCCTTACAGCAGTCAGCTGGAGAGGAGAGGTGTGAGCAGGTACAGCCACCAGTCAAGACTGCAGCTGTAGAGGAGGGCTGCTTTCTGAGAGATAAAACAAGCAGAGATGGAGGGAAAAAATGTTCCCTCATTGTGCCAGCAAGAAAAAGGGCAGAACAGGCTTATATTGGAAAAAAAATCACCTAGATGTGAATTTGAATAGAGAAAGAGATGAGCAGCAGAGCAAAGTGAAATACTTGTTAAAATAAAAACACTGATAAAAAAAAAAATCTCTTAAAATCCAAATAGAAAAACTATTCTACCCAGACTCAAAGGCCAGGATTTAAGAATCATTGGTATTTATTTCTGCATACCACAAGTAATTTATTTAATTACAGAAACATGCTTTCATTGCATTCTGAGTCAATTAAATGGAAAAAAATATGTTTTTTATAAATTTTGAGGGTTTTGTGAAACCTCAACTCTCTCTGGATTCTCTGATCCTTAACCTTACTAATTATGTGCTTTGTTTTCGTTACAAATACCATTTAAACTTTGCAAACTCCCTTTACTCATTCATTTCTAATGTCATGTAGCACGTGTGCAAATGCTCTACTATTAGTTCTTCAAAGCATCCCTCGCTCTGACTTTGGACACATTAAAATAGTAACTTTCTCCTGTACTCATTAGAGAAATGAAATCCTGTAGACGCAGAAAGAAAACCTTGGTGAACTGACTGTCCATGAGAGGACATAGGGACCCCTACCCATTATTTTTCCTGCTTGACACGGGGGTGGCCCGTGCTCAGCCTGCTGCAGTAGCCATGCTGTGTCTTCTCAAGCAGAAACACAGCCAGCCCTCCTGAGCTTTGCAGGAAATGTAGGCGCTAACTACATGGTCAATTTGCATGCACCCATGTAGCGTGCAGTCTTTCAAGCTTACAGGAAAATTTATTGAAACAAATGCCTGCCATTTTCTATATCATAAATATAATATGTAATCTGAACTACTTGCTCAAGACAAATTTTATTGCGTACTTTTCTTATACAAGGTTTTAATAGGTTATGGCAGAGTTGTACACAGTACTTAATGCATGCTCTGACGTGTGTAAAATCTAAGATCAGGGAACAGAGTGTATATTTTTAGCAGTGTCTGGGAGATTATATGTAATGAATATATTATAGCACATGCACATCAGAGGTAGAGTTAAGGATGCACATGAATCCTGCAATGTGGCATTCCCTAAGTTCTATATTTTTAACTGTACAACCTTAACATTCCCTGAACATTCTCTGGTGGAATATCTATCAGCCCACATAATCAGCTTGCAAGTTACTCCCACAGAGAAAGATATTTCAAATTGTCCTCTTCCAAGAGACATTAATTAATGCATTTTCATTTTGAAATGCACTACTTTCCAGCCAACACATCTTGCTGAAGATTAAAAAGCTTTAAATCTTTGTGGAGTAAGGCTCTCCAGGAAGGTTAAAAATATACTATCTGCATCCCTTTTCCTAGAGGCTTCCCTGTTTTGCCCTTGCACTAAAGCTATTACGCACAGCTTGAATTCTGGGAAGACATGATGCTGTTGAGATACAAGTAATTATACTATTCTCTCTCATTTCTTCTGACTATTATTTTCATTTTTTTTCTCTTTATTTCACTTTTTTCCCAGTTATTTTTATCTGCTGCAAACATCATTTTCAGGTTATTACTTGCAGAGAAAATGCCAGCTGAAAATTGGTGATTGGTGCAATGTAAATAATTGCATATTGAGGGCCCCAAATTACAAAATAGCTATTTGGGTAACCTATTTACTCTGCATTCTTGCACGCTGGGCAATTCCCACATATTTTAAAGATTTTGTGCAAATTCCTCTAGGAAATTGCATCTATAGTGCACTGTTCTTTATTAAAAGCAATAGGATGCAAGATGTGAAAAAACATAGTGTCCTTGGTAAAGCTAGCAAGCAATTTTAGGTGGCACCACAAACCTTATAATAAAAGCTAACAGTTGAAGAATTACAGTTGGAAGTCAGTTCCTGCATCAAATACAGCCCTGGAATAACCGAAGACAGAACCATTAGTTTCTCACACCTAGCCCACAAATCAGATCAAGAAGGCTGGCACGTACATTCATATAGTTATGTTTTATATTATGAATAGATAATTTTTTATAGAATCATTTATAAGTATATAGTTCTTCAAAACAGAAAAAACAGTTGCCAGTGCAGTTTAGATTTTAGCTAAGCAATAAAAGCCATAAAAGAACATTGTGTTGCATTTTAATTGTTCTTTATCTAATAAAGGGAGTGCAGTGCTGAAACCCTCTGTTTTCAGAAAAGTGGCACTGGGGAGAATATTGTAGATGAAATGATGAACTAGCTTTATTTTTATGCTTGGTATTTATAGGTAAAAATGGCTTGAGCAAAAGAAGTTCAGCTGAGAAATTTTAACGTATGCAAGTTCGTGGGCCAAATTGGGATCCGGGGAGTTACACAACAGATGAATTTGTCCACATGTGTTCACAAAGCTTTCAAACCCTAACAAACACAAGCAGGTAATAAAATAAAGATTGACTATTGCAAGTTGTAATGGCGTTAAGAGAAGCTCTGGAGACTTGACTAGCAGGCAATATTGCTGCCTGTATTAGGTCTCCATGCTGCTTTGACTGTACAAAGGCATCCACAATGCCCAGCTGGGTAGAAACAAATGCTATGGAATGGGGATGTGTATCTCAGTACATCAAAAAAACATCATCTGCTGACACAGATGCCATGATGTCAGTCTTATAGCCTAAGGTCTTGCCAGCAGTTACCGTTAGCAGCCTGTGTGTAATCAAGATATTGTCTCAAAAATGGACAATGATCAGTTAATCCATTTGACAGCACATGTGAGACTGGTGAACACAATGGGGCTGGCACAGAGAAGGAGAAGAGAGGCAGGGACTGGGCAGTTCAGGTTTCTGCCCTTTTTTGGCTAAAGAACCTGCTATAATGACTGTTGTTATTATTTATCTTGAAGGACATTTTATTTCTCTTCTTTAAGGAATTAGGTGGTATTGGTGGGGAGTATAGGCTGATAGGACACCTCCCATAATTGCCAAGAAACATTCTTCAGAGAAAAAATGTTTTGAGCATGTTCATATTTTCTTCTGAAGATGAATGTGTGTGATAGTTTTAAAAGGATTAAATTGTTACTCTTTGCTGTATCTTTACCTGGTTTTATGAATGCTTTGACCAAACAGTGCTACTGATAAATTCATTATGGGTGATAAACTCATTATAGTGATAAACCTGGTGTGAGTGATAAACTCATTAGAGAAGAGACCTAGCATGGTGAGGCTGACACAAGGCTTTCTATCACTGTCAGTAAAATTGCAAACTATAAAACTTCCACTCACATAAATGATAATCTTGGCACACTCTTCTCTTCCATCTCCCTCTTTCAAAGAGTGAGCTTAAACACTCACATAGTTTCAACTATTATTTTCAGTCCCACAACTCACAAATCCCTACCTGTTCTTGCTAACCAGCCCAGGTTCTCAGCTGGTTTCTGACATTTCCTCGTTATCACCTAGATTCCAGAGGAACAGTGGGAATTCCTGTCTTCTCTCTCTGCCACAACCCTGGCTTTCCCACAGATATCCCCACTAACCCTCCTTAGGTGCAACAGTCTGGGGGAGAGCTTCCCTTTCTCTGACCTTGCTCAGGAAAGCGCTGTTTGGTTCCACTGCCATGCCCACCTTGTTCAGGCCAATATCTCATTTCTCCTCTAGTCCTCCGTATTAACATTTGGCCAAAAAATAATCACACATCCTCTTGAGATCCTTTACTCAAGATACATTTTTTCCATGAGTCTTGCAAGAAATTGTCCCCCTTTAATGACCCAGCTGAATGCTAACAAGCATTTATTGCAACGCAGCTTTTGCTATAGAGGCTTCAAAAATTTCTCACCTCCTACATCTTTTCCTTTATCTCTCCAGTACCTGTATGATAACATGAGAAGGACACATGCTGCAAGGAAGGTCATGTGAAGGAGTTAGAAATCAGGACAAAAATCTGACTCTAGGAAATGTATTACTTTACTTCAAAGAGCTGCTTTGAAAACAAAGCTTTTCTGGGTGGGACATCTACTACAGAGTGCACAGTTAAGTGGCCTCCTTGACTTAATTGATAAAGCATTTTGACTAAATCCAGGTCTCATGTTCACTTCTATTCTCAATGTCTTTGCCTATCTGAGGCCCAGATGCTTCCCTGTTTCTCATCTCTAGGACTTCAGACCAGGTTTATTGTACTGTACAGGCAGTTGAATCTTGAAGAAACCCTACCATCAGCTGAGATCCAAGTCTTTTTAGCAGCTGCAGGCTGATGCATGCATTATAGCTTAGCCTCTCTAACAAAGATAACAGAAGATAAGTAAATAACCTATTATATTTGATAGCAAACATACACCATGTGGCAACTCTATCTCGTGGTAACACAACAGAAATGTATTCAAACAGGATTGGGGAGGTAAGATAATGATGATTTTATTTCAATACCAAAGTGAGTATTCTGAGGGATTGTTCAGTAATAGCTGAATGCCTCACTGCCACAGAAAAATTTTCTCCTGCTTCTGTTCTGTGTGTTGAGCTGTTTTCTGCTAAATTAGCAAATTGAATCGACTCAGTAAAATGTCTTATGGACAGTAGAACTAGCACAAAGGAAGCATGGGGGCTCACCTTTCCAACATGTGAGCAGGACAAGGAGGACTGCAGGCACAGACTGATGAGGAACAGGCAGCACCTTTCAACAGCTCTCTGTACTGTTGAATCAGGCACCAAATTACACTGTCATAATGTAGGAATGTAGATAGATTTAAAGAGAAAAACATTGAGAGTCAACAAGACCTCATTACAGCACAATATTTGATCTCAAAGTGTCATTTTCACATTATTTTTATGGTGATATTGCAACAATATTCACAATGAAGATCTTGTTATGCAATATATTGTACAAATTCAGGAAAACCATCTCTGCTGTAGGCAGCCTCAGCCCAAAGCTCTGAGTGTGTAAATCCATGTATATGAGAGTGCAGCATCCATATATCTTTACATGCATCACTACAAGCTCAGAGTTAAATTCTTTCTCACAAAAAATTAGAATTTCAAAAAGGAGAAGAAAATAACACTTGCAATGGTATGGCCAGCTGGTGACTGTTTTGTAACAAGGCCTTTTTTCCCCCTCCTTTAAATATAATTTACTGGAACTTTACTTAGAGATGCAACAAATTAGCAGCTATTCATTTTATAATGAAGAAGGCCTCATGCAAATCTAGGGTGTGAATAGGCAATCAGAATTTATTTGGATATAAAGCCTTATTTGCCAGGCTAATATTTCAATATTGAACTGCATACGGCTATCTGTACCATCATAGACCATTTTATGCTGTTATTTTAAGTTCTTATGTCATTACATTGCTTCTGTTTGATTCTATACAGCACTTGTAGCTATCACTAATCCCTACATTAAAGACTACCAGAAAGAGACAAAATAGTTCCTCTTTGGATAATATATAAATTTAACTCATCTCCCCTTGGGTCTGAATAAGCATTGAAATGGAAGTTTTTATTCTCCTGAAACAAAGTCAGTTCTGGGGAATCAACAATATGATTATATGCAGGCCTTGTGTAAGTTCAAACCACAGCAATTAAGAACACCCAATAATCCATTATTAGTTCATTTAAAATAACTACAAAATATGCATAGCTGCACCAGTTCAAACTTCTAATCCATATGCCTCCTAACACTGAAATAATTTTGCCCTTAAATTCTGTCAGCTAATCTTTCAGTGGGCCACCAACAGCTCATTGCAGTGATGTTTTCCAGTATGCCCAGCAAATGTTTCCTGCCTTGCAGGGGACTGGTGATATTAGTTGGTGAAACAAAGGGCCGAGGGTGATGGATTACAGGTTCTTGTTGTTGCTGTACCTCTTCTTTGTCCCTGAACTTATTTCTCTGTGCAAGTAGCCCTATTGTTTTGAAGAAATGTTGATTGATTAGATGGTCAAAT